>JARDWD010000395.1:4863727-6079659 GCA_029034505.1 Ornithoptera priamus
ATTTAAACAAATAATAGAGTTTGTAGTACTAAGACAATTTTATTTTGTAACTTTTACAGCACTGAACCATTTAATATTTAATTAATCATAAGTGTTTGTTAATTATTGTTAAAAAAATACTTACTGGTTAAATGCAATTAAAATGATTTTATTTTCTTATTAAATTTTTAGAAAATTTTCATGGAAGTTAAGGGTAAAATTAACCTATAAATCATCAAAGACATAAAGCAGTTTCAAACAGTCGGTTCTCTTTAATGGCGAAAACAGTCTTATTAAAATAGTTTATAAAGCAAGAGAAGCTTCACAATTTACGAGTATAATACATAAAGATGTTTAATTAGTTACTCTATGAAAACGTTAAAGTAATAAAATTTAATAGGTAAAGTTAGTGAATAATACTATATCACTTAAATATGAAGTAGTCGATCGACAATTCCAATATAAGCAACAATTGAGATCTACGAAAGAAATCCTATTAACTTTTTCTCTTATCTGATATTAGAAGCTACATTTTCATCTTTCTTCGCGTATTCAGCTTTTCAATTTATCAGGTAATATTTTTATGGAAGAATATTTTAAATTGTAGAACAATATTTTATCTTTACAATTTAGTCAACATTTTCCTATGGCTTTAAGATTTTTTTTATCTTTTTCCTGGGTAGTGCAATATAGGCGCATGACTACAGCATATATTTTATTGACTTTTCCCATGTGTGTGTTGTAGTTGTTTGGCCAATATAGGTATTAATAGGCTAAAGAATTTTAAAGCCGTAAATCTAATAGTGACGATCACATTTCAATGCGGCGTGGTTACGAGCAAAGCATTCTTGCACTGTGCGTTAAAAAGACGTATTGTTACCATAAACGACCATTTGTAGATTCAATTATGATGTTTTTGGATCTTCATGAGTTTCTCTGTCTTTTCTCATCCCCCAAAGGTCGACATCACAGACCTTAGTAATTACGGCCATTTCTGAGCGGTGGTGATTCTGTGTCCCTTGCGCTTGCCCAACAACATTATAAGAAATAACCATGTTTGATTTTTTTTTTAACCCTTAACACCGAAATCCTTAGTGTGGAATAGTGTCCAAAATTACGTCTTATTCTTTTTGGAAATAATACAAAAGTTGGTACGAGCAAGAGTCCACAAGTAATGCCCAATATTAAGAATAAGTTATATAGTTAAATATTAGTTAATATTTGTATCCAGAACATCTAAAATATTATAACTAAATACCGTTAAGCAGATACTACGTAATATCTTCTTTATGTAGTTTATAATAACATCTGTTACAACATGACCAATTTTTCGTCAAACGTAACGAACACTACATTATTTTTCATACATTGTTGAAGTGTCAGTAAAAAGTGCAGTAAAACATTTCATCGGGCGACGTGCTATGCAAAAGTTTCACCATTCCTGAAATAATAAAGCTTTTAATTATCGTTGAACTTATTTATAAAAGCTATTATTTAATGTCTAAATTGTAACTGCTAATATATTTCGCATATTAGTATTTAATTGCTGATGCTAGAAATTTGTGGTACAGTGATAGAAAACCTCTGTGCTGGATTTAATTACATTTTATTTAATGAGATCTCTAGAACATTCGTAAACTTTTTATATACTAACCATTTTAAACATAAAATGAAACTAAATTTTATTGTTATGTGACGAAAATATAATTCTTTAGAGCCCGCCGGGTAGGTTTTTCTTATTTATAATTATATACTTATATTTAAAGTAATAAAACCGTCGGTAGTTTTAATAGGACTAATTTCTCTTACATACATTAATCTGTATATATATATGTATATATGGAGATATCCATCCACATTCATTAACTCATTACGAGATCTTCGTAACTATTACACTTAAACACTCAAAATTAAATAGAGGTATATTTTCTGCTATTTAGAGGTCAGCTAAGAGTGGATTTTACAAAATTCCTTTCCTGGAGAGAGTTCCAGGGGTTGTTAACAGAAAGGGTTCTGAGGCAGCGGGTTGCCGGCGGGCAGATGTATTTCTGACAAATTTAAGTCTAAATTTCAAATCTAATTCTATATTACGGACAGTAAAGTGGGCAGTGAACAACTAGTAAAATTGTTAATTAGATGTAACTTAAAAATATATACCAAATAAGTCCTAAATTATTTTTAACTTACAAATTATTTACTTTAATTCGCTCTCTAATTAAATATAAATAGGAATAGACAATCATAACCTTTTTCTGACCGAACAAACTACGATCTTTCGTTTTGTTTCATCACAATCAAAGTCAAACATCTCCCCATATGAGCTTAAAGGATACTTTAACTAGTGAAATCACCGGTCTTGTGATAAGCACCCCAGTGAACCATGAATAAGCATCCCATCCTGGTTTTCTTTTTAATAAAAAATAGTCTTAAAGCTTATCTGTGAACCATTTGTTTACAATAATTAGAAGGACAAGTAGTGAAAGTTATTGCTTAATCAATAGTGCGTCGTCTACGTAAACCTATAGATCACTTGAAAGCATGAAATTGAGCTATAAATTCAGAGGACCTCTTTGTTAAATTTTGAACAATCAGGTCATCCGACCGGAATTCCCTTGTTGTTATTATAGCAATTGAGTTTAATCGTAATCAATCACCTCTTTCATATATTAAACAGAAATAATATATAACAATAGTGATATTTTGCAAACCTGAACTTGATTACAAGGTTTAATCAACTACACATTACATTTTCTTACTAATCCGTCTTTAAGTAATAACAATGAAAAAAGATTTTTTTTTATGAAAAAATATGTTTTTTTTTTATTCAAATGAACATGGAAGTTTATATCAACTTGATTGGACGGTAAAGATGTTTATATTTTGTTGCATACTCCGGTGGCAAATAATAATCATGGATAATAAAAAACTCCTGAGCTCTAAACAGAAATATATGTTTTTAGTCTATAATTATAGTATACTAATGAAGGAACCCAATCACAAATAAAAACTTGCTGAAGCATAAATGGGTCAGCACTCACAGGCTTTTGTTGAAGCACATTGCTTCGATTGGCGATGAGTATGAGAATAAAAAAAGCCTAAGCATATTACATATCGGTAATAAGGATATGCTGTGTAACATTTTCACATTTCTGAAATGTTTTTGATGAATTTTATAAATGTTATAGGCCCTTGGTGAGTTGTTTAGAGAAAGGATGAATGTTTAAATAAGGAATCAAATATTATTTCAAATAGAGATGAAAAATCGTTTCGTGTATATCTTAAAAATAAAACTGAAAAAGGTTTATGTTATTACGTATTTTGTTAGTTCTAACTTGCCGCCTGGTAAATTCGCGATGGCTAATGACTGCTTATAATCATATCAAATAAATATTCTTTATTTGTATGTATATCATACACGCACATATATCAAACAATGCACGACTTTTCTCTTATAATAATTGATATCAAACTATTACTAACATAATTCTATCTTAATAGAATCGTGGAAATATACTTAGATATGTCCACGATATTACAATGCACTCGATTCCTTTGTCTTTTTCCTGGTATTTATTTTTATCTACGTCGCGTTTCTAACAAGCGGTATTTTGCAATAAACATAGACAAATAAACACATAAGCTTAGGGCAAGAATCTGTTTTCCTCGGTAATGATTCATATGCCAAAAGCAGAGAATCCACGCATAAAGTAGTTGGAAAACCGAACACTGTTTATACAGCTAGATCAGTGCAAATTATGTCCGGAGTCACAGTTTAAAATTTACTTAAGTCATTACATTACGACCAAAGTCCGCTGAACAACCCGTTGTGGTCAATTAAAAAGTTTTGGACAAGGAAATTGGTCCCGAGTTTGATGCTTTGACTACTAAAGCGAAATTAATTTGTTAAAGAATCTTTGGGATATAATAAAATGTCGTTACCGCCTTAGTAACTTTCTTATTTTTGTAACCAACGACAAACGTCCTCTTCCCGATATGTATGTAGTCACAAATTAAATTTTACATGGATAAAAAGAATCCAATGACCAAATTTAAAAATTATTGTTTAAATATTATTTTTATATTCTAACCTATCATTATATTTTAACCTATCTGATACCCTGAAGACGTTATGTAATGTCAAAGTGAAACAAAATTTTTATGATATCCATTATACTTACGAAAAAAAGTCATTTATATTTCATCTTCGGTCTTCTATCTCAGGTGTCTAATGTTGGGTCTTCGGTCTTCCGTCTTCGGTGTTATCTTGTCCTGTCCAGTTCTGTTCTATATATATTATTAAATACAACTTGAAGTTATATATAACTTTATATCTATATTGCTATAAAAATTTATATATATTCTCTTTCTACTTTACTAGCCGTAATATAAAATTAAACTTGAAATTTGTCAGAAATATTTCTTGAGACCAATTCCAACCGTAAACGACTTTCTATAGCAACCGCGTAAATAATACGCGACGAATATATTTATAAAAGTTAATTAGAAATCAAATGATGAAGGATCTATGAAATTCAAAAAATAGATAGCCTATACCATTAATAAAACATTCCGCGTCCAAAGGTCATGTTCATTTCGATACGTTGACTTGTTTTCACGTGATTGGCGAACAAAGAAAACCTATTTTCATTATTTATATAGATTAATAGTTAAATATTTTCATAACGAATGTAGAAATTACTGTATAAATAAAAAAGTACTGTTGTAGGTGAAAGTAAAAAGACAACCATTCCCGTAATTTATTACACAATGTTCGTTCTTTGTCCGAACTAGCACATCTCTCTAAGATATTGTTTGCTACTGAAACACATATTACCTACCTTGAGTATTTTGCATATATATTTTTTTTTGCATATCGTCGTGACGCGTGCAAATCCGCGAAAGACCAGATTGTGAATACCCCGTATTTACATATTTAGAATTCTACAGCTAGAAGAAAATACTTACTTTGTAGTTCATAAATTTATTACCAAAAGAACCTTGTAACAGCTACTTTGGTACTTATAGAAATCTAATATAGGCTAAGAACTTCTTTTGATTTTGTTTAAAATCACTTACGCGATTTTGTACCAGCAAATTACGCAAAACTATTATAATTTTAGCAGGTACACAGGCTTGAAATAAAGTACATTATTTACTACTACTTAATATTTGAATTTTATAAATCGTTCATCTTCAAGCTATACTGGATAAATGTATAGGACAAGATTACGGCCAGCAAAACGGACGTAGAACAGCTAGTATATCATATAACCATAAATAATATGAATATACCATTTTTGAGTACCCTTTTTACAAATAACATAGCTAACAGACCAAAGAGAACTATGACTCCGTTTTATACTTTAGTACTTCTCATATCAATAAAAACATGACAAGAATAAATGTACATACACATAAATTTCAATAAAATTTATAACTATTCAAGTGTCAGATAATACGCCATTACGGAGAGACATGACAATTAACGTATTTAAATAGTTTCCTATACTAAAGTAAATTTATTATCCTTTAGAGAATGTTCCCTTAAAAGGGTTTATTTGTCAAACTTAATCTGGGAACACAACACGTGTGTACGTTTGTATAATTATACAACGAGACACCAAGACGGCCTAATTCGGTTTTGAAATTCATATTAATCTTAAATGTTTATGACAAAACATAATAATTTTTTAAACAAAATAATTATCATTGTTGTTAATAATGAGTAAAATTGATCTTGCTGTCTTGGTCTTCGCTCTTGCGAAAAAGCAATGCCGAGACCTATTTTACACGAGCAAAACACAAGCTAAAACCGAATGAACAGGGCCAAATCCTAAACCAAGACCTATCATGCAAAACCAAGACCAAATCTATAAGACTAAAATGAATATTAAAAGCTTCTGTTCAAATGAGCTAACGTATTTATCATATTTTTTTGTGTTATTCAAATAATTCACGAAACAAGCAGTAAGTTCACCTGATGGTAAGTGAGAGGCCTGCCTATAGCAATGTGGCGCTAGCTAGCAGGATAATTACTGCTCCGCATTACGCTCATCACCTGAGACATAAGATGTTGAATCTAATTACCCCAGTAATTAGACAAGCTACAGCGACTTTTAAACCTGAACACAGTAATATTTGCGGCAGAAACAGACGCTGTTAACGCTCTCCGGCAGCAGAGATCTACCACCGTGTATTTTAGACACTCAAGGTTCAAAACTCACTCTAGTAGCTGTGCTTTAGCCGACAGTAGGTGAAAGACTGACCGGGATACCAAAAGCTAGCACAAAGCAACAGCGAGATAAAACAACGCTATTGCCTTTATAAAACGCTGCCAATCTAAGTACTTTCCAAATTATTTCCAAATTTACATAACTATTTTTAGCCGCCAAGGATTATTATAGATAAGCTTATTAATTTAAAATATAATTAATTCAATCCAATTGATATAATTATCACTAATTATACAATGTATAAATATTCATAAGCCCCTTGTGTCATGTATGTGATGCGTTCTTGGGAATAATCTCATGTGTTTACAAATTTAATACTGAAGTTTCAAAATCGGTACAACTTAGACAAACAGTGATTTCGTGAAACTTAAGGTTTCTAACCACACCTGGCGGTTCTGCCATACTGTTACTATAGTATGCAAGAAATTAAATAATAGATTATTTATATAATGTTAATCTTATGATACGAAACATTAACTGCTTTACAATATGTATTTTTACAATAACATACGTTAATATATATTTGTACTATACGACGTTTTATTAGTGGTAGGTGTCTGATGCTGGAGACCTTCTAGGTAGATACCACTGCAGCGCCTATTGCGGCCACCAAACATTAGTGTACAGACATACTGGAGTTTGGGTTGATGTTACAAACGCTGGCATACTTGGATAACAGGAAGCAACGTCTTATATTTCAGGCGATGAGCGCAATGCGGTGCAGTGTAATCCTAACTAGCGCCACGTTATTATAGACAGACGTATCACTTACTATCAAGTAAATGTCCGGCTCGCCTCATCGCTCAGTTAAATAAAAAAAAAATTTGCTCAGGTGTTAGCATAATTCATATTTGCATTTATGATTGCATCTGAAAAAAAACTTTTAATGCTAAAGCGGGGCTTAAACAAAAGGCACCTCCGCCCACCTGTTCTATAATTACGAGATGCTCGTTTTCCAAAGAGCAAATTTCAGATGTTCTGAATATTATAAATGAAAACAGAACATCATTAAAATTAATTAGTGACCACAAAGGCTCTCTTTGTTTTCGAGAACTGTTATATTTAAAGTAACCAGCTCTTTACATTTTCTTACTGAAGTATGCTGCTCACAAAAGAGATATAGTTTAACCCTTACGCTTATTTTATTAATTTTATTTTATAAAAAAAAATAATACAAGTGCTAATGTTTTTTTTTATTATTTTATTTAGCTCTAATAGACAAAATAAGTTTGCTTAATGTTTAAAATAGCGCACAAAATTTTACTACAAAATACAAATGTGAACCATTTAGGGATTTCAGTAAAATAGCATTTCTTTATAAAATAAACACACCGCTAGTTATTTTTTTATAACGAATTAATTTTAATCGTATTTTCGGATAATATAACATTAAATCAAAAATCCAGTAGAGCCCGCGATTTTGTTATAAGGAAAACGATTTGAATTATTTCAATTAATTTAAAAACATATTACTAACCATGAAAAAAATTTACAATACATATAAAAGATATCATAAGATAAATATATATATAAAATCAGTATTTTACTGCGACGGAAATCTTCTACGTCAGCGAGAATTGAAATTAAAATTAATACAAAAGTTAATATTTTTGCAGAAAATAAAATTAGATGGGAAAAGAATAAGAAAGTATAATTTTAATTTCTTAACAAATGTCTAGATTGTATTCTCAATATTATTGTTTTAGAGTTTTTCGAATTAACTGTTAACTTAGAAGAAAACTCAACTGCATTACTGAAATGTTAATTAAAATTTTGGAAGAATATTAAAAACGTATTCACAAAGAATAGTCTTTAATAAAAAACTGTAATAACAGCGAATAATGAAAAGCATGGTATTATAGACGTGCTTATGTAATTCGCACTGTTACAGAGATCCGAGTGACATATAGAGCATGATTCATATTTTAATATTACGCCAGAAAGGTTTGAACGCTTACAGCTTGATGCACAGTCTCGAATAAGATAATCTGGACCTAAAATAAATCATTTCATTATTATCAAATATCAGGAATGAATATCATCAGTTGAAAAGAATAGCTAAGGCCTGGAAAAATAGTGTTTTCTGAATCTGATCGCTAAATTCCAATTTACAGAAAACGCCTAATAATGAAGTTCATACATTATTTATAAATTTAATAAATAAATTATTAAATAAGTTAGTATAATAACTTCAACTAAACTTGTAATTGAATTTTGAGCTTCTGTAGCAATTTATACAAGAAATGCTGTCCTTTCTGTTCATTTCATACAATTCCTTTATATTGTAAACGACATTTTCAGAAGCACTACTTAGAAAATTTTAGTAATTTATAATGTCACTGTATATAAAGTGTTTCGGTGACTACATTGGTCAACTTATAAAAAATACTAATGGTTAAAGATAAATCAGGATATAAACTGAAAATAACAGTGTCCACAATAACGGACGCAGCGAGATTATCTAATCCTAAAAGATATTCGGCAAGAAATAGAAGGGAAAATTTTGTTATCCATACATTTCATTTATATGTTTACTCAAAAATATAAATAGAATCAATTCTAACACATAATATCAACATCTTTAATCCATCAATATCAGGTTTTTTTTAATTGTAATTAAACTACTTACTTCCAATTTTATAACTTTTTACCACGCAAGCTTCGTTATGTTTGTGACAGTATTTTACTGTTGTTTGTCTGTTTGGTTTTAAGCATGACACATCGTTCGCGCTACTACAAGCGTAACAAATCCGAGGGGTTTCTATTAATAAAGCATTCGTGTCCTCTAATTTAGGTAACATGCTACCACTTTTTGATTTTAGTGGCTGCTGATTGATATCATTTAATTTCCAATTTGAATAATCAATTAACTCGCTTTCTACCGACTCACTTTCATCACTATCACTCTGCTTATCAATGTAAACAATCTTGTTAGATCTTCTTTGATCTTCTCTTTTCACATTTTCCAAATCGTAGAGTCTATTAAACTCATTTGAATCTGAACTTAAAGAATCATCTTCTTGAGTACTTCCTTTAGTGCTACATGTATCGTCATTTACGTTTTCTTCAATGTCATCCCCAATTATTATATTATCATCTTGTTTATCTACATCTGATTTTACATTATTTTCCAACTTTTCATATACAGTTTGAGAATCCAGTGTTTTGTTGTTAATATCTGTTTTATTTACTTTATCTGGGGAATATGCCTCTTCATATTTATTTCTTTTAGAAACAGTTGGTGGTAAGGACGAATTAGTTTTAAGTACCGTCACTGTATCATTATTTTTGGTATTAGACGGCGTATTCAAATTTTCATCAAGAGTATTATTTCTAGTAGATTCAACGGGTGAAGTATTTAGGCTTTCAAATTTTGCAGTCTCGAGAGATTGTTCTGAATTAATATTATCATTATTATTGACACATCGTAATGGGCGTACTTGAGGATTGTTAATATTTATTTTGCTTAAATTTATATTCGAGTTTTCATATGGCTTCCGTACCTTCGAATGAAACAATGGCATCCAATTTTTTTCAACTTTATTAGGCAATCTGAATTTTGAATTTTTGATCAGACTACATAAGTTGGAGTCCTCCATAATGGTTTTTTGAGGTATAATTTTATTTTGTAAGAACTCATTTTCCGTAGGTAAATGTTTAAACGAAGATAATATGTTTGTTTGATTCAATTCGCTGCTGTCATTTGAAAAACCTGAAAATAATTCAAAAGATTTTAATGAAAAATTAAAGAAACCTAAAACATCATTATTGTAACTAAAAATACCATCATTTATTAGACTAAGAAACAAATTTAAAACTAAGTAACACTTAAACATATTAAACAATATAACGTTAATATCTTGTGAACAAATGGTTTTCAATAAAAATAAATGTAGCAGCCACCGATACTTTATCAGTAAGCGATATTGTCACACTACTACGATTGTGCATTGTTTGGAAACTAAAAACAATGGTTGTGTTACACACAAATGGATTTCCATCATCCGAATTTTATGAGATCTTTTCACGATAGCAATATTGTTTAATTCTACATTCTTTCTAAATGTGATTGATGACTCAAACATTACGTCCAATGAATGTTAATAATAAATCCTTCGAAATTTTTTTACTCAAAATTCTTTGCAACTTTTGCACTATCTCCTGTGATAGCACATACTTTATGGTAAATAATTTATCCGCGTCCTTTAAAATTTATTACTACCATTAGTTATGTATTTCTACTTTTGTTTTCTAATTTTTCGATATTTTAAGTTAATTTTTTTATTATAACAAGAATTATGCAGAATTTTTTGTATTACTTTATTATTATATATAAACTATTTATGTCACATACGTTTAAGTATGTTCTAATTTATAATTTTTCCATGTACCCACAATGTCTCTTGCCTCGCAAATTTCACTGGCAGAGAACACTGTTACAGCATTAAGTCAGTATGTAAGGATAAGTGTATACCCTAATCGTTTATCGTATAAATAAATAATTAAATAAATATATTATTCTACGAACGCTGGGACTCACTTGTCCACACCACGAAAATAACAGTGATCAGGCGCTTTTCTTTGTTTGAAATTAGACTGGATAACTGAGAAAATTTATCACCAGCAATTAAAAGTAGACGTGTTCCATAACTGACATCCAACTTCAGCTGAGTTCAGAAAAGTAAATTTTTCTATAAACATTAACAGATGGTTGAGAGTGCCTAATGAAATTTCACCCGTCGTTCTAAGTTCCTATGAACCGAGCTGGCACTGATTCTAACATGCCTTTTTCGATTCTCTTACTCTTTAGAAAACGGAACCAGAACGGGTCCGTTAAACGATGGACACAATTTGTTTCTAACAATGGTGAATATTTTTTGTATTCATACATAAAAATTATATTAAATTTTCCATTATACAACTATCGATATTGCCAATTTAGAAAAACATTTTGCCTTAACAAATTTGTATAAGGACATCTTAAGGTGATTTATAAAAATTAGAATAAGCGCTATATTTTACAAGAATAAAAAAAGAATACATGATATAACACATTGCAAATAACAATTTTATATTTAAATCCATGTTGTCATTCTATATTAGCATCTACAATCTGATCACTAATTCAAATTGTATGTTTTGCAATGCTTTTGCATAATTCGTTATCAAAATATAAATTTTTATTCAATGATTATTTAAAAATTGAACGAATAATCGATTAGAAATTAAATTAACGAAGAATGCAAAAATAAACAATTAGAAATTATATTTAATAACAAAGAACTAAATTATTCAACAAACATGCGTACTGCGTCAATTACAATTAATTGCATTTGAAATAAATTTCCCTAGTCAGCCACCCATGAACCTTATGAAGGTACAGGCCACCCATAAACCAATCAGGAATTAATACTATACATAATTTCATTAAGAGCAATTGTTTAACTGCAATGAACCACTAAATAATAAATGGTATACAAGGGTAGTCCAAATCGCATGTAAGTTTTACACAGTTTAAATAAAAACATCTGATGATGTTTTAAAAGAAATATTCAAGTACTCCAAGTACTTTAAACAGTGTTACAACAGTTTAAAGCAAAAGCAAGTAATAATCCACCAATAATGATTTAAGCTTAAGCCAGGGAATATAGATCGGCGCGCCCAATATTCGATGAGCTGCTTAATTATATAAGTCTAGCAATTTTATACACCATCAGGGACCTAGTACAATTTATGAACCATGAAGCATTTTATTAAGTAGAATATAGTGCCATCTCGCGAGTATAGGCTAAATTAACTTTTATATATGACTAGACCATTAGAAAAACACGAGTAAAAAACCTAACTATCAATAGATGACACTAAAAATAACAAATACAGGCGACCATTGTAGGTACTAAAGATAAAAGGGCAAATAACAGGCAAAATAACTATGTATTATAAAAAACGATTTGCGTGTCACAAACATAATACTTTTAGAAGTATTGCAAATTTGATCGTTAACACAACATTATAACATGTATTATTATTAATTTTGGGTTAATGGCGTTTCCTTATATTATAACATATATATATGAATATACATCAGTAAAAAGATCGAGGTCATTATATACTAGTGTGAATGTCACCTACCACAGACAACTTATGCTACATATTCACTCTTAAATTAATTAAACATTGACTTATTTTTTAACAACTTTCAAAATAGTTTTATTATTATAAAATTGTTTAGTAATGAAATATTATTTCCTTACCATCTATTACATTGTAAATAATTAGTTCCTTTTTTGTGATAGAACAAATAAATATAATATTTATACATAAACATTAAACAATTTATATAGTTCAACTATAATTACATCATAAAGCTATTATTATAGCCTAATTTGTACAATAGATTAGTATTTCCTATTAAGAATAAAAGAATAGCCTTAGGTCATTCCCGTCAAACAGAGTACCAAGCAAACTAATGGCAAGACCGTGCTATAGTTTATAATAAATAAATTATATTATTATTTCACAAGTAATAAGTTTCTTTGAAAATAAACAAAATATTCAATTAAAGTTTTAGCTAGATTTATAAAATCTGATCACAACGATATTTTTATGTATGTATTAGTTATAAATTATTACAAAAAATATAAAAGGAGATGTAGATCAACAGGAGATGTACATTTTTTTTTTTTTTTTTTTTTATTAACTTGTGTAACAAAATGCTAACGGATTGCACACCCCGTACCAATACTGGGCCGGTAGTGGGGTAGTGTCGGACTCCAACCGACTAAAAAGCTTCACACGGTATTCCATCACTTCCGCAAAGAAATGTACGAGGGTCACGGGATAACACTTGATAGTTCTTCCGCAACCAGGAGATGTACATACGACAAGTAATAAAATACTCCTAGTTAAACTATTAATTGTGCGGAAATAAAAAATGCAGGTTCCTAACTGTGTAATTTGTCGGTACTTAAAGTCATTTAAAAAAAATACTTTATCAATTTATATCAGTAATTATTAAATTATGCCCGAAATATTAATTTTTTTTAAATGATTAAATGATCAAATTATGCTTATTTTAAATTCAATATATGAATCTATATTTTGTCATGATATTTAAGTTTTAATTGTACTATATACCACTTTTTACCAAAATTTTAAGATTTTAAAAAAGATCAATATAGTTACTCCTTAAATAATGGAACTTCGTCAACGTTCGTTGCTGTTCGGCATTTTTCGTGTGGCCGATCGCTGGCTGCGCCTTGAGCGGGTTAACATCACGATTTTATGACATCAGTTGGTTACGGTATCGTTGGTCGATTGTTCGCTAGATAGTATTAAAACTTCTTAAGTAAGAAAATTACATCTAAATTACCTGGCATTTAGTAAGTAAGTTATTTTCTATACAAAACACATACTAAAATTTATGTTTAAAAATACTAAAAGGTGTAATTGTGTAACGTATAAATTGTATTTTTGGCTGCTATTTTAAAATTAATAAATTTCCGCAAAAAGATGACTTACTAGATTGCAATAATTTGTCACGGTGTGATTTTCCATCAAAATGTTAATTTCACAAGCTTACGTAATAATGTCGTTACGACATGTACATTGAAATTCCCTATTGACATTGATCCTGACCCAGTAAGCAAAAATAATCTCGATAGAAGGCATTTGAAAGAAAAATCGTTAAAGTTTGCTAATTACAAATTTCAAATAACCTACTGCATAATTTTACAATATTAAAAATGTAGTTATATAATATTTTATAAACACGTGTTTTTTAACTAAAGTAAGATTGTAAAATACTACATTTATTTGTTTCAGTTCAAAACCATGGGTGTACCTGCCGGTAATGCTGAAAATGGAAAAAAAATCTTTGTACAGAGGTGTGCCCAATGTCACACTGTAAGCATTTTTTTTAAATATTCTCTAGTTTTTCTTAATTGAATTCAGTCAATACCTCTTTAGAAGAATTGTAAGAAGAGGCCTTCTGTAAATTCTCTGTAGTAATTATACTCAAATAATTTAAAATGCCTTAATCAGGAAAGTGAATACTTTTTGGCATTTGTTTTATTATAATGATTTCATATTACTATAAAATTACTTGCATTTAAAAATTCTCATCTTCCTAATTGTAGAACTCATATTCTGATATATTTATGGTAACAGACAATGTGCTTTAACAATAATATGTTGTTTCTAGGTTGAGGCTGGTGGCAAACATAAAGTAGGCCCAAATCTTCATGGGTTCCTTGGCAGGAAAACTGGGCAAGCGGCAGGTTTCTCTTACTCTGAGGCCAACAAAGCTAAAGGTAAATATATTATTAACATAATGTATGAAAAGTCTTCAGTGTAGCACATGTCATGCTAATTGTACCATGACTAAACAAATATCTTGTATTATAGTTTTCTTTTCCAGTCATGATAATTCATGGTTATTTTATAATTTTGCTAAAATCTTTAAAAAAAATTTTGATAATTTGAGTAAATACATAAAATGTAACAAATTTTGCTCATAATTAACCTTGCATTTTAAATACTATGGCTAATAATACTTTATGTATTAATTAGTCAGTCAATGAGAATCTAATCTATAATAAGTGCAGTATTATATAAACAAGACATTCATCAATTATTATATCAACTAAACCATTTTCACAACTATACCATTGTTTAAATAATCAATACCTTAACCCATTTCAAGTTTATACTTATGTAATACTTGTTATATAAGTTAGACCTTACTGAAACAAAGCACATGTGAAACTGTTTCTATATTTTTTACAACTGTATATTTCAGTTCGCACACAATTTGTAAACTTGATTATTTGATTGTCCAAAACTTTATAATATTCACATAGTAATGTTGGTGATGCAGTTATAACCAGGAATAAAATATTAATCATATAGTCAACTGTACTCCATAAAAATTATTTTATTTTAATCACAATATTTCAGGTATCACATGGGGTGAAGACACCCTCTTTGAATATCTTGAAAATCCAAAGAAGTATATCCCTGGTACTAAAATGGTGTTCGCTGGACTCAAAAAGGCCAATGAAAGGGCAGATCTTATTGCATACCTGAAAGAAGCAACGAAGTAATGTTTAAGAAATTAGGAGAAATACTATAAAATGAGTAGAATATTTCCAATATACTTTGGGTATGCTCTTCTCATTTTTAGGCCAATCAGTATCATTAATATTTATTACATGTGTTAACATAACCAAAAACCAATAAAAAATAATATTTCACATCATTTTCGTCTTTAATCCCATAAGTGAGTACAATTTATTGTATACTGACAAATTTTATGCTTACCGTTGTAAAGTTATGAATGTTCTTAATGTAATTAAATTATACTTAGACAACATTGACAAATTTTTATTTGTAATTTATCTTAGATTTTACTTATTTTCTGTAGTAATTATTTTACCAATTTTTACTACTTATAGTATTTTATAATGTTACCAATGTAGATTACACAATCTGTTCGTTTTAGAGAATTAAATTGTTAAAAAAAAACCATTTTTACTTTAATAGCCCATAGTTGATTGTCTGGTCTCATGATCATGTATATTATATTCTTTAATGAAAAGGTCTTGTCTAAAACACGTGGAATATACGATATATAACAGTATTTATTTTGTTATATTACTAAACTCATTCACGTGATTTGGAGTATTTGTTACTCTTTGCCACTTGTGAAACTGTAGTCTTAGTCAACATCGACTTCCATTTAACCGATCAGAAACCTTATATTTAAATATAATACTGACATGACTTTACTTCCTCAGAATCATGGTTGAATGATTCAATGTCGAATGAAAAAAAAAGTAAACAATACCAGAAAAAACCGATGGATTCTTTTTGTAATTAAATAAATTAAATCTAATGGCTATAAAAAAGTTATGCTTTGATCAAAAAACGGAACAAAAATTGAATAGATGTGTTGTGTACTTGTACGTACACTATTGTCAGTTTAAAATTAATTTAACATTTGATGATTTAACAACTCAAATGAAAAATTCTTGATTTTTACGAAATATTTAATCTTGATTTGTTTAAAACTAAATTTAATTCTAACGATTTAATGAAAAAAAGCCGAATGATTAGAAAGAGAAACCCTTGAATTACGCAATGTTTTTGTATAACCCTAACCTTGTGTGTGGCAGGCCTCCCAACACTACGGTTACTAGTACGCGGCCGCCACTCGCGGACCTTACTGCCCCATCGGCCGTCGGTCCTTCGAGCAATGAGCCTTGCCCACTGCCACTTAAGTCTAGTAATCTTTTGAGCTATGACAATGACGTTAGGTTTGCGGATCTTCACATTTCTGATTCGATCACGCAGAGAAACTCCGAGCATAGCTCTCTCCATTGCCCTTTAGGTGACTTTCAGCCTTTTTATAAGGCCGATACTAAGGGGCTACGTCTCGGGGCACTATATCAACACTGACAACACGCATGAGTTAAAGTCTTTGTTTTCAGACACTGCGGTATCTGAGACGTGAAATATGTTGCGTAGCTTCCCGAACGCTATCCACCCGAGTTGGATTCGTCGATTGACCTCTTTCTGGAAGTTGGACTTACTTAACTGGACTGTTCGTCCCAGATAAACATATTCGTTGACAACTTCCAGTGTAAAGCCCTCGACCATTATTAATATATTCACAATAGGGGCATTAGGCATAATCTTTGTCTTCTTCATATTAATTTTGAGACCCACGCGTCGGGACGCTTTACAGAGGTCATCGAGCATTTTGCCAAGGTCTCTATTATCTCGGCCATGACCACGATGTGATCAGCGAATTGTAAGTGGGTCATATAGTCGCCGTTTATGTCGATTCCAATTCAGCTGAACAGCTTTGGCGATAGAATATTGCCCTATCTGACACCTCGCTGCAACTGGATAGGTTTCAAGCGATGGTCTTGGAGGCAGAATGACATATTGGCGTTTTCATACAGTGACAGCAAAACTTCGACGTAACGGTAGCTATTTGGCACCGCTGGATATGGTACTAAAGCCTTTTCGGAATCCAGCTTGTTCGGAGGGCTAGAAATCGTCTAGCTTGCTTTCGAGACGATTCGTTATGACTCGCAAAAACAGCTTACAAACGTGGCTTAGGAGCGTAATGGGCCTAAATTCCTTCAAACGGGTATTCATTGTGTACAAAAATTTATTCAGTCTCAAATATCAATGTATATGCGTAAATTTATCAAACACGAGTTGTGAGCATGTTTGATATGATATTGGAATGTATGATACGTGTACGTACTTAGTTCTTTCTGATTATATTGTTAGTTTGCTTATTATATAACATTACATAAAACACAAATATCAAAGTGATGGATAATCATCATGGATGAGTAAAAATTAAAGTTTTGTCTTAACAGTTTTGAAATTACTTTATGATAACAAAAAAACGTTTTTAGGATGTAGATAATTTACTTCTGATAACTTTGAGTACAAGTTAATGTTCAGAGTTTAGGTTATGTAAAATAAATTTTAAGCTTTTTATCAATATTGTCATTTCATACTATCGCGATCCACTATTGAATGTAATATATTATAAGACTCCCTCGATCAATTTCTAGGGCAACCGGTTAGATGCAAATAACATTAAACAATTTTTCGTGAACTGTGCCAGACATTTTCTTAGCTTTAATGTACATGGATTCAATAAAATTTATTTAATATAATTTTTATTCTTTAATTTATATCCAGGTTTTTTATAAATTTTATGGGTTATGATTGTGTTTAAAAAAAAATTTTCGATTTTTTTTATTCATATATCTTATACAAAATTTAAAAAGGAGAAAAATTTTAATAATAAAATTAAATGACTAGCAGTGGACATCCTTCGGCTGAAGGTGATAATGAACCAGAAACCAAGTTTTTGACATTGACAGAAATAGCGACATTAATTATTATCCGAGTATTATTTGACAAGTTACAATAAGACTAATCGTTGGTGTTGGTAATGTTCAAATTTTACTTTTACTGGACAAGGAAGTAAAGACTATTTTTAATTGTTCATTAACAGTAAAACCATATCGTTTATATATTGTGCAGTTTAGTGTAATATTTATAGAATTAAACTAAAGTGTAACCTGATATTTTGGTGGGAACTTTCTCCAACATATTCCGGAATTAATGCTGAATTGGTAAGTAAATAATGACACAATTTTTAGAAAAATTTGAGTACCATAAAATTTTTGTCGGTTTAATTTTTAATTTATTACCAGATGGTTTCCTGATCGAAGATTTTAAACGAAATAGAATTTATATATTTGCCATATATATAATAAATATGGCAAAATCATCAGTGATTTTGAGCTTTCATGAAACCTTACTGCATCAATCAGACATTGACTTGTTGGATGGGCCATACTGGCTTAATGATACTATAATATCGTTTTATTTTGAATATCTAGAAAGAGTCATTTTTAACAATAAAAAAGAATTATTATTTGTTTCACCTGAAGTAACCCAATGTGTAAAAATGGTTCAACCGGATGAAATAAGAATATTTTTGGAACCACTCAATATTAGTATGAAGCAATTTGTATTTTTTGCATTGAATGATAATAATTTGCCTGATATGGCTGGAGGCTCACATTGGAGTCTTTTGGTTTATTCCAAGAAGGAGAGTTGTTTTTTTCATCTTGATTCGTCTGCAGGAAGTAACCATAATGTGGCATGGGACTTTGCTAGTCATTTGATGTCTTATTTGGCAGAACATGGTAAGAGAAAATTGTTTATTATATTTTGAATACATTATTGTGATTGTATATTAATGTAAAAATGACTCTTTCTAGGTACCATTAACTTCATTGACAAGGAATGTCAGCAGCAAAGCAATGGCTATGATTGTGGGATACATGTAATATGTAATACTGAAAGGCTAGCTCATTGTGCTTCTAATTATGGTGAAATAGGATCATGTGATGTACTCATTAAAATTAATCCAAATTTAAAACGAAAGGAAATAATTAATACCATTAAAAATTTATCTAATAGTACATAATATATTAATTAATCTTTATAACTCACGTTTTTATTTAGTAATTTTTGTAATTTTTAGAGTATTTGTTATATAAGTAGTTATAATAATTTGAATATTACTTTTTAAATTTTACTATTACATTTAAAATATAAAATAAAAATATGCTTGTGTTCTATGTAATATCAAAGATTTTATTTGATTAACACATTCACGTTCATATGAAAAGTAGTTGTAATGTTTATACTTTTTATACTGCTAATGTTATTAAAAATATACATAGTAGTAGGTCAAAACCTTTCAAGTATGCCTGTGGCAGTTCCCGTTGACTTATTACATTTCATGCAATAAATTCTATTGTCCAAAATCATGAATGATCTCTCCAAAAATTATTGTGTCTATCATTTAATACTACTTACTACATGATCATAATAATATGTATCTTATCTTTTGATTGTTTATACCATCTGTATGTTGATGATTTAAAACTACACATCTGTATATAGGAGATATCCAAAGACTTATGTATTCATCAGATTCTGATATCTCGAAAAATTATTAGATGTAAGGACTCGAAATTTGGTAAAGATATTACTTCTGCATTTTAGAGAAGCCAAAAGTGGATTTAACAAAAAACCTTATCTCAGAGAGTTTCATTCTTAGCAGTTCATTGCCTTAGAAACTGCTAATTTATACTCTTTTATTTATAACAATTGTTACAACCATTCAGAAGCTCAATAAAAAAAAATTCTATGTATGTATTGACAATGAAAAAGTTACATAGAAGGTAGCCAGAATCCTAATCTATTAGGGCTTTGACTTAGACTGATATTTTGTTCTTACTCACTGTCGGTAATTATAATATACACTGTTTTTAGGTCAGCAGTTAAAATTTTTTAAAATGACATTAAATCCTAAATAACTTTTTTATATTATTAAATAGTTTTTGTTTTTGACCTAAAAAATGTAAATTACATTTAACTTAGTCTTCACACAAGTTTAGTTTTATTATAACAATATAGTAAATTGTGTAACAGTATTCATATTATCTGAATATTAAAAGATTATGCCTTAGAATATTATAAATTGTTTAATATGAAAATTATACATTTTTCATTAAAATAGAAATTTGTTAAATAATTGATAGGAAAAGTTTGATCAGGCTTTTTTTGGTTCTGTCCATCCTCCAAAGGCATTGTCAAGCTCTTCAGCCATAGCTAAACATAATCTATCATTGTTATGATTTGCTATTACTTGTATACCAATTGGGAGACCTGTCCGACTAAGCCCTAATGGTATACTTGTAGATGGTAATCCAAGACAGTTAATTATGGCAGTGTATGAGAAGTTCATGGCTTTAAACAAGGGTTCATTGTGATATGGAGCTGTTGTAGGATGTGTTGGATATAAAAGCACTCCATTATCACCAAGCATATCTTTGAAAGTTTGTTCTAACTCCTGGCGTACATTTAAGTATTTTTTGTATTTCTCGCTACCTATTTCTGGGCCGCCGTAATCAAATAATGATGTAAGAAGCCCAATTAAAGTATTTCCGGAACATCCAATAAAATTTTTAAAAATTTCTTTATAAATGCCTAATACACTCTCAGATTCCATAATGTAATGTCCAAATTTTTTCTCGCTTTTCATAGTCGAAAGCCAAATCGGAATAGATTTTCTGAGATGGTCAATCTTTATCTCTTCAGCTTGAATTTGATGTTTAACATTAAGAAATTCTACCACTTTCTTCAGGGCTACAATTATTTCAGGGTCCACAGGATCAGACAGTGGGGCATCATTACTAAGCTGATAATATACTTTTAGTTTTCCGACATCAACTTTATCGCCCAAATTAAGTTTTTTACTATTATCTCCAGCCATGATATTTAGGAGAGGTTTTAAATCAATAGCGTGTCTTGTCATAGGGCCTATACCTAAAACAAAAACAAATAATAAAGGAATAACTTCTAGAATATTTTTTTTTACAACTACAAACCGAAGTTTGGTGATCAGATTGAGAAAACTAATTTGATCCTCAACTATTCTTTTTAACGGATGCTATTTAAAAGCCCGGTCTACTTCTTTATGTCGTCAAACCATTTCTTCCGTTGTCGACCACGTGCACGTTTTCCAGGAATTTTGTCCTCCGTGAACCTTAGGAACTCAAAAAAGGATCCTTTTTAAAAGTGTTCGAAAAATGCAACCTTTCTTTGGCCTACATTTGCAGTTAATTCTCTCAAGAACTTGAGAATTGGACACAAACTGCTTCCACGTGATCTTAAACTATAAAGTGTGATACATACCCAAAAATGAATTGTGTAATTCAGACTCAGGAATGGGGTATTGTCCATCATTCGAGACAATATTTCTCGAGGGCTTGTGTCCAAAAATGCCATTAAATACAGCTGGCATTCTTATGGAACCTCCTATGTCTGAACCTGCAAATACATTTTAATTACAGAATTTTTAAAAAATTTATTTTTATAAAATTCATCACTAGAGTAGTGTTGGATCTTACCCACACCAAACACACTGCCAGCTGCAGCCTGTATGCAACCTTCACCTCCAGATGATCCACCAACTATTCTTGTAGTATTATATGGGTTATTTGTTCTACCGTATATGTGATTATGAGTCTCCCACCTATATTTGAAACAACAAATAATAAATGAAATTATCTTTACTATCAATTTTGACAAAGGGATTTTATAACATCAAAACCATACGGGTTCATCTATTTCATTAAAAACGGTCCGAAAAAGGGGTCAATATGACGTCGACATTGAAATCAATATTTATTATATCCTCTCAGCCTGCAAGGCTAATAATAATGTTCATTTGTTCCTAATACTGTTTCATAAAGTGTTTTACTAAATCGGAAAAAAAATACCTATGTCTGATGATAATTTTTTTCTGGAAAAATTTAAAAGACGTCTTCAAGTTCAACGTATTTAACAATCTTATTGAGTAAATAGATTACTAAAGCTAGAAACCTGTAAAGAATTATATAAGAATAACATTTCGTATGGATAATTGTTTCAAATAAACAAATACTGTATCGTAACAAATACAGTTTGTCTTTTGCATTATTTGAGAATAGAACCCATAGTCCTGATAAATTTCCAGTACCAAGGTGAACGCTTAACCTGTTTGCCAACATGCTGTCTATATAATACACAGGGTTAAGGACGTCGTGACAGGAATTATTACGACGTACCTAATCGCGTACTCGTCGGCTATCAGCATAATTATGTTTCCATGAAATAAAAGTCGAGCAGACAATTCTAAACCTATATAAGCATAAAATTCATTATAAATGTTTTAAAACAATAATATAGATTATTGATTTAATACAAATTTCAGAAATATGTGATGTGAAGATACAATAACAATTTGACCTAGCAATGAAATTTTATAACTAGATATCTAAAATGAAAATTATAAAAGCTCCAGCATCTTAGTGATATAATGAACATGGATATAAAGTTTTTATATTAATAAGATAGTGGAAGAATAATGATGTTCTTTATATTTTGTATCGAAAATTGTTTGATAAAATATCAAAAATTTAAGTATGAATAAATTGTTCATGTTTTCTGTAATTACGATATTATTTTTAATACTTCATTAACACCTTATCTGAAATTCACCTGTCTCACCGATCACCAACATTGGTACCTATTTTTTGATGAAGGTTTATTAATTATACAAAAGTCATTTACCACAAAATGGTATTGCAGCAAATAAAATTCTATTGTGTATTCAGTCCATTTTAATATATAACGTCTACAAAGATTCAGCTATTTTTTTGTACTATTATAATGTAACAGGTATCAGGTAACGCTATCTAAAACACGATTAAAATAATCACAAAGAAATTAGTATTTTAATTACAAATCGCATTCATTGTATTTTGTTTTAATTGATCTGTATGAAAAGTATGTAACAACAGGTTATCTAAAATATCTTATATATATATATTGTTTCAGATAAATACTTTATTATCTACAAAGTACAAAACCCGACCGTTTTAGTGCTACACTTCCTTCTAGAACAATGTGTTACTGTATATATCTCCTAACTACCGCCTTATTGTTATGGGCAGGTGTATCACTTACCATCACGTGAACGTGTCGTCCGTCTCGTCACTTATCAAATAAAAAAAAAAACAGTGAAAATAATGTTTTTTTTTTATTGTAATGTACATACAATATTAATTTAGTATAACAGAGCGGAGCACCTCGTGTTATATCTGTTTCTCTTAAATATGCACTTCCGGTGATTGTACATGTAGGACTTGTCGACTTTACAATGTACTAAATAAGCAAACCATTGGTAAATTGTTATTATTTTATGAATATCTTTTATAATACAGAGCTATCTGAAGAACTACGTTCGTCTGGTGGAACGAGATGCCCATATCAATGAGGAGCCAGTTCGGATGTTTACATAGAAGCACATTGTGCACTTGGTATAATATATTAGGCCCCGTTACCGTAGTAATTTTACTAACTATAGCGCCCATACAATCGGAAGACTAATATTTACACACTAATGTTAAGAAATATAATAGGCGCTGGGTAAGAAACTATACTAAATTATAAACTTTATGAAAAATGTGTTCACTAAACTCATACATCTTATTACCATAAGTTTAGGTAGGTAATCATCGAATCAACTTCAAAATTATTATATTTGTGTTTAAGTAGCAAAGGTCAACTTTATAATAGTTTGCATGTTTAACATAAATGCTTAGCGAAAATGGACGTTATTCTTACCACATGCAAAGTTCAGGAACATTAGTCAGTCCAATAATAATTGCTCCATTGTTCCGTAGGAGTTTGATGACGTCAGCATCCTCTTCTGCGATCACGTCCTTGCGCAACACAACCCCCGATGTTTGATGTAAACCTAGAAGTTTATATATATGTATTTACTTTGGAGCATTTCAACATAAACTTTTCATAAGTTACACAACTCCTTAAATGTTTAGACATACGTTGTAAGACATTATTTATTAACGATAGAAAGATAAATATGTAAGAATGGCTCTTCACGAGGTATTGTTTTATAATAGTATTCACCTTGGTATTTTAATGGATATTATGCGATATCCCTAGCGGTTTACTTAAAAATTTATCTATACCTTACGCTGTAGAACACGGGAATACTGCTTAGTGATTAAATATTTAACAAGCAACATGTAATCATCAATCACCCAATCGTGTCTTTACGTCTGTATGCAGATAAGATATTACTGTAGTAAAAAAGTCTAGTTTATTATATTAGCTAAAATATAATAAAAGTAAACGTAAACTTAGTTCAATTTAAACTTGGTTCTGTAAAACAGATTTTTTAAAAATAATAATGAGCTGCATTATGTTTATATATATTTAATGTCATATATTTATGTTAAACACATGAAAAAAGTTTTATCGCTTTGCTGTATTCAATGTAGACAATACGTACTTTTATAGCTTCGTAATACAGATGATACTGTTGGAATTTTTTTTGTGTTGTGTAAGCGTTCTGATTGAGATTCAAATCCGATTTTAGAGTAAATAAAAAATAATATTAACAACTGTGGACACCTCGTTTCGTAAATATATAAACAGCACTCATGTTTCTACTGAGACTCTGGGCCTTTCCTTACGAGTAGTCACAGACACTTCGTCATCACGTTTTACATACTAATATTAGTTGGGATCGAACCCGCCTCTACGAGACATTTAAAGAGCTATCTATGTCTTGAAGAGGCTTCCAAAAAAATATGTTCATTAAAAAAGAGAAAGTTCATTAAATTCTTATGTACATTATAATGTATGTACTCCGCCACAAAATTGACATGCTAATAACGTAATAAAATGAAGCGGTTTCTCTGACGTGGTATGTATATATGCTTTTACATATAATGTCTGAGCAATTATTTTAGTGATGGTAGTATCAATTTCATTTATTGAAATTTATTATGAATAAATGTTGATAAAATTCAATCATAGATTGCTATGAAAAGTACAGGAGTAATAAACATAACAAAAGTATCGGTTTATAAAAAAAAACATACTAATTTAGAGTATCTTTAATACTTTCTTAAAAATCCTTTAGTTAATAACTACTTATTAATATTAACGAATACAAGTGTATTCGTTAATAATTTAGTCGACCTTGACAAACCAGTTATGTTAAAAAGTTTTACTGAATTCACTCGCGAAAAGAATATATTAAATTATACGTTTCAAATAATTCTTGAAAATCATAGACTAATTATATTATAATTATCATTTACCAAAATAATTACAAATAAAACGTGCAATATTGTTTCCATGGAAACATTTAGTTATTTTACCTTTCACTGCGATACAGTCTTTAGTAGTAAAAGGGACCCCTAGGAAAGGCAACTCTAGTTCTAGTTGTTTTTCGTTCTTCGATCCATTACGGATGAGGTCGTCGGCCTCTCTAGCTTCTTTTAAGGCCAATGTAAAACGATCCTCAACAAAACAGTTAACAGCCGAGTTAATATCCTTTATACGACGAATGCACGCTTCCATTACCTCCACGCTTGAAATCTGAAAGCAGTAAAATAATATATTTTACAGCTTTTACCACATTTAACACGAGATTTTATTCGTTGTAGTTAAAATTTTGTGTTCATTTTAAATACTGTATTCATTCATATGTAAGGAGAAATAAATTTTGTTCCTATCTATTAGATCATTTATAAAATCTTTTTGATGAAGTGGAAATATATTTAACAAAGAAATATGACCTTGAAACACGACGTTTTCTTATGTTCACGTGCTGCGACGGAAACGATTATTATAAAAGATGAACAAATATATGACGACTTTGTTAAAGTAGGACTCGGTTTTAATAACGACACGAGTTATATTTATAAATATAACAGAGAAATGAAAACAAAGTAATAAAGTATGATGAACATTAAATCACATTTACTTATAATGCTATCGACTGCTAGACATAATAAAACCTTAAAATATTCCAGTTCTGTTATAATAGTGCTCACTGTTTTTGAATAATTTATGGTTTCTTAAGTTTTTATACGTAATAAGAACAAGCACATTATGAAAGTGAATACATAATTAAAGTAATTTTAAACATTAATTTGAATCATATTAAAGCATGATGTTTATACCATTAATATTCAGTGTTAAAGGCACTGATTGAGATTAATATAATATCCGAAGTTTGTTTAAACAGTACTTTACGACATTATTATTTTACATGTTTAGTTGTAACCTTTAGACATAAAAAGCGAAGAATTAATTTTGTGTTATATGTAAACAGTAGACACATATTTAATTATTTTCGTAGGTAATTAAAAAAGTATCATAGTGCTTCTTGTTTAATCATTTCTATTATAACATCGCATGTTGCTGAAACTAATACATAAATAAAGTTACAAAAGCGTGCGTAACTTCCTTACGAAGTAATAAATTCACTTTTCTCTATATTCTTTAAAGCGTTCAAATGTTATCTTTAATAAAAAAAAATCTAATGTAAAATTGTACTGTAATTTGATTTGGATTACCTACTTGTATAAATATATATGTGTCATATTATCGAGAATTATCAAATGATAAAGTGGTTCTAAACAACTGAACTTAAGGAGTTTTCGAACAGCGTCGATTTATTAGGAAGGTGAACCATTGATATTTACAAACGGGATATCTTTTTATTGTATTATATTATATTTTGTTTTCATAATGATTATCCGCCTCTCATGCCGTAATTCATATTAAATAAGCAGAAGAATACCAAAAGCAGTCTAAATTTTTATAATATTTACTTTTATTTATTACTATAATCTTGATAAAGGTTAAATAAGGAAGTTCCTTTTTTTTTGATCTTAGACGGAGCACGTTTTCATAGACTTCCAAGGTTGCTTTGTGATAGGTTTAATTTTTCAAACGGTCAAATTGTCCCACTTATGAATCACTTGATGTCGTAATCAAAGAGAAACATGACGCTCTTTATCACTACAATATATTAATATGATTTTTCAGTTTTTAAAACATATTCAAATAGATAAAAAAGTAGCAATGTTCATAGGAAGAATTATATGGTTGTTAACGATTTCGAACTTCAATATTATATACTCATTGTATTATGAACGTTATCTTGATAGAATTTCATTCTTGATTATAAAAACAATGTTAGGTTAAATTATATTCATACCTCTCTTTGTCTTATTTTCTTTGCAACTTCAACAGCAGGTAACTTGAGGATTTCATCATTTATAGGCGGTAACTTTTCGCCTTCAGTGCCATAATATAAGCTAAAAAAGAATCTTGCTATAGCCGCTACTGCTAGCCTCACAACATGAAACACCTTTAGCCTTAATGGAATCGGATTGTTTGTTGTCTTTGTATTCATTTTTACTCTATTACAGGCTCTTTTATATTGTATGATGTACTCGTTAGACGTTCTTAAACTTTACACCGGTAATATGTTGTATAATCGTGTATTTTTTTTAGTTTGTTTTATAAGTTTAGACACTAAAGATAGCGCACGGCACGCGATGTGCGATGTTCAACTTCAACTCAATAGGAGGGAAATAAACACAACGTGCTGTGCCAGTCAGATGTCTTACGTCACAGCTTTATCGCTGTCTCGCTCCAGTGTGTGACTACAACGGCACACTTCGTCGCCACTGCTTCCTTTGTAAAACCCTGAAATAAATATTCATAAAGTATTATTTGAGATGTAATATACATAATCCTTTGTAATTTAGTTTTTTTTTTTAATATACAATGCTACTGTCAAACCTATTCATCCAGAATAATCTCACGCGTTGTCAGCTGGAACACAAATGTTGTTGTAGAGGCAGATTTACAATATTAGTATGGTAGTTAGTCAAGGGTTTCGAAAAAATTGTTACCTCAACTGAAACCCTTAACATGCTGCAAAATCGAACCCGGGGCGTACGTGTTTGAAATCATGCGACTAGGCCACGAAGGTATAAAACGTTAGCGGTATTGTCTTCATATCTGTATACTACTCCTGGCAAAATATATGTATTCAGAAATAATCAAAAATATGTATTCAGAATTCGTTTTACATCACAGAACTTTTTTCCTCATTATTTATTTCCGATAAGTCTTCTATAAACATAAGTTTAACTCCACTTCTGCAGTCGGTTCTCAGCATTATTTCTATAAAGATTTTAATAAACAGTCCCAGCTTTCAGTCAAATGGTCTCTTATTTATTATGACATAATCAAATTGTCAATGTTTACATTATTGTTTATTCTTAGGGGAGAGAAGTGTTTGTCTATGGGTCGCGTGGCCATAAATAATTAATATCATGTTTACTACTTTATGTAAAAGCATGTAAAGGAGTATTTTTTCCTTGTATTTGTATTTTTTCCCTTTACATGGAATAGTGATAACAAACGGCATTGCACATTGAGGGAAAATCCATTTTTCATTCGGTGAAGTAAATGCGAAATGTTTTATTTTTCTTTAAAATATTGTCTTCTGGTTTTGGAGTATCTTCTCGCACCCCTCAGCCGAATGGTTATTAGTAGATTGATGAAAAAATGTTGTCTACAGTAGAAAAAAAAAAACTATATAACCAATGTTCAAATGTATTTAGAAAATTGAATCTTGACAAAATTAATATAGCTGTTTATCTTTAATACATTATAAACTAGTGCTTGAATAAACTCTCACCTGTTACGTAGTTAAGGTAATGAAGTGAGAAGAAAGTTAAGGAAATACAGTCTAGCAAAATCAGTCATAAATATTCACATGAAGTAAGAAGTATTATCTAGATATAACAAGTAGATACTTTATGTATTTTGTTCAAATGGAGCTTCTGCGTTACCAAGATAATTATATTCTAAAGGGTTGTCAACTGTAATTAATTGCGTTATCTTACCTTGCGGACAGACACTGCAATACATTTACGGTTCCCCTTTTAATTTAACATTTAAGTTGATTGTGTGGCAAACTGAACTAGGTTTCAGATGAGCTTATAATATTTACCTAATATTATGATATTAGTATAAATTTTAGTTATGCAGTAAATATAATTTAATATAAATAATTGCTCATTTACAATGTAAAAATATTGTCCGTTTCAGATCGAAATGTCGAAAACAGGAGAGGAGAAAAAAGATTCGTGTCCAAATAATAATCCTTTAAAGATAACATCACCTACAGTCCTTTACTCCACTGAATCGATTACTAAACAAAATTCTGACCTTCCTCAATCTAACACCCTTATATCATCAGATTCAAAATTATCATTACCATCGAATTTGGGCACACCCACATCTCCTTTGCGATTATCATCCCCTTTGTCTTTACCTAATTCTCCTACCCCGTTCATAAGAACATCGCTTCAAACTAGCTCTCCGAACTCCGCGGAAACACCTCGATTTTCGTCACCTTCGGAAAAATCAAATCAACCAAATGCCAATATGAACAGTGGTTCTGCTACGGGTGAGTTTTTAAGGTTCATTTTTTTTTTATTCATTCAAATTAGATTATCAAAATTTTTCGTAAGAATTTTGTAAGCACAATAAAATGGTATTAGAAGTTAAAGTAAGAAATTGCCAATTTGTATTAAAAAAATTTAAACTCGTTTTTTTTTCTAAGCGTATATTTAATACAATATATACCCTCATTATTTATCCATTGCTGCCATCTAAACGGAAACTCATTTTTGCTTTTACGATAGAACTGGGGATCTAGATTCGACGAACTGTGTCAAAAGATTTTATACTGCCTCTTGAGAAGAAAAATTTTTATCACGTAGAAAGTTGAAGAAATCACGAATTGAATACTAGTCTGTTAGAACAGTCTGGCGAGTATAATGAATGATGTATGGTTTCTTACTGCAGCTCCTGCAGAGTTACAACTATTTCTTGTGTAGTGTGCGAGCTTGCATTATCATGGAGCAATAATGGTGAAGATCGAGTCACAAGTTGGGGCTGTTTCACTGATAGTTTAGCCATGATTATTCGAAGTTCGGCACAATAAACTTCTGCTGCTATAGCTTTACCAGACCCGAGAAAACTATAGTGAATAACCATTAAGAGACCAACAAATATTACCTTTTTATTGGTAAAGTTTGTTACAGGGCACTATTGAGGCGTTTGACCTAGGGTTAGGTATTGCAAATTTCATTTACGGTTACCGTAAAAAATCCACTTCGAACACACTTCCGTCACATGTTACAATTCGATCCAATATTCCTTTATTTCTATACCGATTCAACAAGGCAAGTTTCTACACACATTTCTTTCTGAAGATCAGTCAAATCATGAGGCATCCGATTTTCATATTTTTATCTTATTGATTTGATGCAAATAAGTCAATGTAGCGGGTAGAGTAACGAATAGGCCGTAGATTCAGGTCCACGTGCCCAGTGTCAGATAAGCTGTAGTAGTTGAATGGCTTGCAGCGCTGACATCATCCAGAATCTTAAAGTAGAGTAACGTTAAACCATGCCGCTAATTCCTGAGTGTTTCACTCGGATTAGCTTCTATCTCTTTCAATATAGCGTTAATCACCTGTGTGGGCGGTCTTCCGCGTTTTTCGTTCTTCAAGTCGAAGTTTCCATTACGAAGCCGTTTAAACTAAAAACACACCGAGTGCATTAATTAGCAATCTCCTTTCTAAAAACAGCGTTTATATTGCGAGCGATTTTTGCCGCTTTAGTGTTACGTCGAGGAACTTGTATTAAAAAATTACAGGTACACGGGTTTTCAAAGTATCCATCTCTCAAGTGTAGTTGGAATAAAAAAGAGCTACTCAATGTTGAAAACCGAATGTTGCACATTTTTGAAAAAGAGAGCAATTTCATACTTTTAATATTATATATGACCCCTTTTAATATTATAATTAAAATGTACATCGCGTAATGATCTTAATTCTAATTAATTGCATGTTCTTATAGTTTGTCAATGATAATCGTAGTCCATGAAGAGAAATCTCTATTCCATTAGACCATTTGTTCAATATTTTATATTAGTAGTATGTACGACACGTATGCATGCAGTACGACAATATGGTACATATGTAGGCCTGAAGTTTACATATTTACAGTTGTTAGTAGTATCGCCTGATTTCGCTGTAAATAATGAAGATACTAGAATCGGGAAGCCTTCATCACGGGCCCGCCGCCGTCGCAGTTCAGCGCAGAGCGCGGCCAGCGTCGGGCGTGCCCCTGCATCATACTTTAGACTTAAATTGCCGACTCTACAGTTTTACCAATTACGTTTTATTAAATGAGAAAAATATTAAACTTTCGTTTGTTACGACACACTATGTACAAATAAGCCAAATGTATATCAAGATCTGCAGAAAATTTCCTAGAACATCTGAATTTTAGAAATTGATGAAGTGAAATACAATTAATTGTAAACTATATTGTGGTAATATTATGGCGGTTCGGTTAATGTGCAACAATTTGATAATGTCATAAGTATTCTTATTAACAAGTATCAATATTTGGGATTATTAACGTGACATGTATGATGTGAGAAGTCAAGAGTGATGCCTTGTTGTGGGTGCTGGTGGAATGGCAGACAGAGGCATCGACCGCCTGACCCGACAGAATCAGGTTATTTTCCAGTCTGATATTGTTTCACCTGAATCAATCGGTTTGCTATAAAATTGGCGTGAAAAACTTTTGCTATTTAAAATATCAGGTAGAAAATCATCTCTAGAATATAGGAATACTCAAAATTCATTAAATGTGTCTTACAGACAAATCTCTAAATAACACGACAGTTGTTAATATTACGAAAATCAGGTCGTTCTTATTACTCACCATAAAAGACATTTTTTTAATAAATTTCTAAAAGATTGTGCCAGTGAAATTTCACTTTTACATAGTAACATACGTAATAAAAGATTTTTGGTTTATCCAGAAATTGTTATAACTTAATTTTAATAATTTTGTATACTTCTCAAAAAGCATAAAATCTTAAAATGTGTATATACATGCACAACGATTCTTAATTATTCAATAAGTCAAACTGTTTTTTCATAAAGCTTTATACGTGTCCTGCAATGCAGATCCTTGTTTTTATCTGCATTATAACTGGAAAGAAATTTCCAAGTCTTTGAAAAATTCTTAAAATAACTTCAAAACCTTAATTTATTGTTTGATATTAGCAATTTTTTTTTTGTTTCTCATTGAACGTTTGATGAAACAAAATTATTTTAGCGTTTTACCAGTATCTTATAGAAATAAGAAAGTTTTAAACAATACCGGGAATTTGTTTATAAGCCGAAATAGGTTTTAATGTATCATTAATGGTGTATTTCATTTCCTAATAATTTTATTCAAAAGTAGACAGCTGCTGTCATCATCATTTCTGCCCATTGATGCTCACTGCTAAACACGTGTCCAACTGAGGTTAATTTCAGCAGTATATTGATAAATATTTTAAGCCAGTTTTCATAATGGGACAGCTACCTTAGGTGGTGCATAGTTATATATTTATGTCATATAGTTTTCAATTTAAATGTTCACATGGCATCTATCTAAAGATATCGTTATAATTTAAGAGATGGAGATTTATTAAAATAATACCCAAACCTATAACGATATGAAGAATGAAGATAAGTAATAGGGCCCTTAGTCTGTAATATATCATGTACATCGATTACTGAGGACGGTGACGTAAAACCGAAAGCAAACAACTTGACAAACGCGTAGTTGCCAAGTTTCTTGAAGCCAAAATAAACAAGATCCTCCATAGAGAACATAGGCACTTAAATGTTACTTTACTAGCTACCTTAACAAAACTCGATAAAATGTATTACTAAAACAGACTCGTAGAATTTGTATCTGTATGGAATTATTACTTTTTTATTTTTCTTTTCACTAAACATTCTTAATAAATTAACTTACCAACGCATCAATAAGTAAATTTTACGTTAATTTCGACTCAGTAAAACTAGATTTTAGTTAACAATATTGTTATTTGCAATCTGTAGAAGAGTTTTATAAACACTGTCTATGTTTTGTACGTGTATTAATATCAAGGACGGTATGTAATGATAGTATAACAGCGGTTCTAAAAAAAAGTAAATGTTTATAAGTACTATTGAGATTTACACAAGGTTCTTTACATCTCTTTGACGACATATATCGACACTACAAATATTCAGTTATTAAGTTAATACCCTTTTATGCTTTTTTCTTTTGTTAATAATATGATGTTAAGATTCTTTTGGTGATTGCGAAATATACTCCATTACTTATAAGAGATTATTACATCATCGGATTATTGTCCTCTAGTTTATATCGACATTGATACCTATAAAGGTTATTCACTGCTGTTAATGTTTTTATATATAACGACATAAGGATGAATGAAACTGTTAATATCCTAAAGAAATATTAAGCGATATCCAAGGATGACACTTAATAAACCCTCCTATTTATTACACATGGCTTAGCCGAAATGGGCAATTCACATTATAGGAGTTTATTTTTGCTTCAGAAACGTTGGCGCCTAGCGACTAATAATTTATTTATTATATCTCTATAACCATATTTATTAATTTACTCTTAATTTTTAGATTCACGGTTCTAAATGTAGTTGATGAAAAATTATAAATAAACTGATTAATGCAGTTTGTGCTAACAGTACAAAATATCGGTAAAAATTTATGACGGCACAAGATGAAAGTTCCTGTTAGTATTTATTTTTTACGAAACACATTAAGGGATACATACATACAAGAGGGCGGACTTAATACCATGGAGGCATTTTCTGCCAATCAACCCAGGGGAAAAGTAAATACTTTACATGTAGGTCTTGTTATTAATACGAGTATTAAGCATTATTACGTTAAAAATAGTACATTTGTTACCTTTATGGGTGTAGTAAAAATATAAAACATAATATGAAAGATAATGTGTATACGTCATAAAATAATACATTTTTAATTGTATGCTATGTTTGTATCACAGTAAGAGTTTATCATTATTTGTATACATGGGAATAAATCCCAAAGTAAATTAGATTATGTTTTTATGTGCACAGTCAAGGGTATAGCAGCAATTTATATTCTATAAGAGAATATTTTGCGGCTATATAATTACCTCTCTGCATTCACTTAGTAAATAGAACATTGTAAACAAAAAACATTCTCAAATTTTTTGAAGATATCAATAAACTAATACAAATAATATGTACATAAAAATCCAACTGCAACAGTTGCTTTTATATATCACTAAACTTTGCCACATACTCACATTTTGATTAGATCTGATCGAAATAGATAAGATGATGCAGATTACATATCGATCGGATCCGTTATGCCCCTTGAATTACTGATTAGAACTTTTGTAGTCTACAGTAGTAAGCAATTTTAGCTATCTTTTATTTTTATCAGGGTCTGTCCTACCCTTCGAAGTGGAGGTCGTTAATAAGGCTGACAGGGGGCGGAAATTTCAATCTACTCTTCTAAATTGCATCGAGATCGTTTTCTTAGGTACACTTCTGGATATACGTACAAATTATTAATTAGTAAACAAAAACTAATAATTTAATAGATTTTTTTAAATGATAGATTTTATTTTTATACACTTCAAAAAATGTCTTCTGCTTTAGATTATAAGGAAACTAGAGCTCATTAGGTAAGTTAAATAAACCCATGCAGTAATTAACACATTCACTTGGATGGTGTGCTTGAAAAACATGGTTTTAAAATATTCAGTCTGTCTTCATTGTTTTTGTTCTATAGTTTTTTTTTAATCGTAGCGTTAAGAGCTTCGTCGGACATACAAATAAAGCATCTCATAGGCGCATCTCGTAACAACGAAAAGTTGACTCAAAACACATGCTGTATTGTATCTAATTCTAATGTATACGTGGAAAGTGCAAATTTAATTAATCTAGAAGAATGAAAGTATTCTTTAAAAAAAAGAAAAGTGTTATAACATAGAATATCTTGGTTGATAAAAATCTGCTAACAACCTATATGGCACAAATTTTGTGTGTGTAAACTAGAGTCATATTCGTAGGCGAAGTCAAGTATACTAAAGTAGTTCCATGCTAAAGCTATTAAAATATTCAACTGTTCCATCGATTGGTTATACGAACACGTTATTTTCTATATTCAAAAGATATTTCGGATTATTTCAACAGCGCAATGTTGTATCATGTGCTTACTAGAGATTAAGTATAATCCTACTGTCATTCATCTCTCGACATGTCGTAGAATATGAGTTAGGTGGAAAACTACAGGAAAAAGGTAGCAATTTTTTCTTAACTAACATATTCCCAATCCACAATACAACGATAATTTTCTAATAGAGGTACCCAGTTTAGTTAAGGTTGGACTGATGATAATAATAATGACATCTCAGAGGTGTTACAAATGTACCAACAACCGCAGCTCCTATTCTGCCTCCGAACAGTACTGTATTCCGATTTGAGAAGGCTTTGTAATTAGTTTTTCAGTTTTTTTTAAATTTTTCTCTGTTGGAAGATCTCGGTTGCCGGAGACCGTCTGAGTACTATCGCATCGTCTATTTCGACCTCCAAACAGTAACATGCAAACATTAATGTGTTCCGGTTTGAAAGGCGTTGTAGATAGTGTAATTACTGACGTAACGTGATTCAACATAAATCTTATGGCAACAACCCTGTGCTGTGTGTAACCTAACTAGTGCCACGTTGCTACAGGCAAGCGTATCGCTTACCATCGGAAGTACGTTTCGTTCATCGCTTCGAAGAATAAGTAAAAAAGTCTATAATGTACTAATGCCATGGTAGTGTAATAATGTAATAATTATATACTCGTACATACATAAACATAGGTTTGCCTCACAAAATATATTTGTATCATGAAAAGAAACGCCTCAGTAAATCAAGACCGCTCGTATCTTTATAGAAAGCCAGCGTAAATCGGAAACTTGGCGTTATAAAAAGATAAATTTACGAAATTGCTTTCTGAATATTTCTTTACGTTATTCTTAATTTTTTTCTTGCAATTTTTTAATTTCTTTTTACTTCCTCTTGCTGGAATTCTTTATCATGATAATTTAAAATTTACATTTAAATAAAACATAAAATGTTATTTAATAATTTGATACAAATATATATTTAACGTCTAAAATTAAACTGACAATTTTTTTTTCAAAAATATGTCAAATAATAGTTCTAATTTTTTTTTCAAATTAAGTTAAAGTAGCAAAACTAACAACCTAATTATCTTAATCTATCTAAGAATAAACTTTGGATAGAATGTTCGCATCATCATCAGCAGATAGACGTCCACTGCTGAACATATGCCTTCTCCAAAGATCTCTACATCGATCGGTTCTACGCTACCCGCATTCATTGGTTCCCGCGACCTTCACCAGTTCGTCGGTTCATCCTGTAGGGGCCTTCCGTTGTTTGTAGGGGTTATTTTAAGGGTTATGGGCCATTTCCCACCACTCTGGCCCAGTGAGGGTTGGTGGAAACCAGGGCATCGTTTGTTGATTAACAAGGTGCACCACGAGCAGGTGAGTTTGGTGGGGGTCCCGTGATTTGTTGTGCGGGAACCCTTATACCCCTTGTTCGTATGTCAAATAACATTCTCAAGTACAACTTACGATGCTCTTGCTACAGGGGTTCGTTTGTGTTTGTTCTTAAGGTTTTTGACCCAACAAACTCAAGCACAAAGATGGAGTTATTCGTATTATAATAGCATACTGTTATGCTTATGTTTGTGTCGGAGTCGCGATACTGTTTCATGTCGTAAAGTTAACTACATAGTTACTTATTAGGTCTGCTTTCTTTAAACGTACAAAATGGAGAAAACTATTTATTGTCAACTTTTTCTTTTAGAAAGCGATGAGACGAGTAGGAAGTTTATCTGATGGTTAGTGATACGTCTGCCTCTTACAATTTAATTCTAATAAGGGTAGCACCACATCGTGGTCTTAGGCTTGTGACAGATGTTAAGTCTTGTTACCACAATAATTTAACTAGCTACAGTGAATATCCTTTAAATCGATATACAGTAGAAATAGGTGCTGCGGTAATAGGTTTATGCCTTTGGCAATAGGGATCTTGACGTTAAAACATAAACCCCATTAAAATCGCTTAATTAGTTTTCAAGCTTCGGTAAATTTTAGATAAATATAATAGAGAAGAAAAACACTAATCAAATAACTAAGAAAATTTTATAATTTCTGAAAATGTAACTCGGGATTCCCATACTATGTGACATCCAAATACACCCTAGAAGTTGAATAGGCATGTATGACTTTACGAGATTTCCACAAAAAGAAAAGGTTAGTTCATACAATGACTCAGTTTTAGCAGTTAAAATAGCGCAGATAAATAGTCTGCATGTACACAGATACGATAAACATTACGAAACCTTGAAGATTTTTTAGAGTAGCGAAATTGCACGGGTAAAAGATATATTGAAATTATATTTAGACGATACTATTCTTGTAGTAGTACTCTTCACAGAGTGCATTAGTTATAAGGATTTTTTTTTAAATTAACTAGCGTGTCCGGGATCCTATAGTCGAGATTTTCGAAAAGATTCAAACGTATCCTATAATCAGAGAGACGGTGTGCTTGATATCAAAAAGTTCTGTCAACTTAGCACGACTTGGTGATTTCTACTTTTGAGTATAATATTAAAAGAACTTTATTTTACGCAAAATGAGAAATATTTTTATTAAAAAGGATATTACTCTTATAATTTTAATAATAATTACCATTAAAGTAATCTCAATCGATGAATCTTGTAAATGTGTGTAACAAAAAAAATTAAACAATTTGCGTTCAGCATCAGCTGTTTTTGATTTTGTATTTCATTGCTGTTTTTTTTAGTAAAGTAATGTATTTATGATGAAACTATCGTTTTATTTAGCTGTACTAACATGATGAAGCGTAAATAATGCTAATAAAACGTTTTAAAAATATGTTTTTTTTTAAATCAGGATCGAATATTTTTCCGTCCCATCATCAAAGCTGTCATTACTATTAGCATCCGTCTTCGTTTTCGGAAGCGGTCTCCTAACACCCAGTATAAGTTATTACGAAAAATAATATTGTGTTAATATTTATACTACTTCAGTATTCATTGTGGAATAAAGAATAAATTTGCTACTAAGTTACCACAAGTTTACATTCCGGAACTGTGCCTATTCAAAGGATTACAAAGTTATTGTGAAGGTTGACAAATCTTATTCCGATCATTGTTTTTAGAAAGTATATCAAACTTATTAATTTTTAAAATGAATGAAAATATGAAACAACTTTCTTTGTACTAGTCAATTAATGTGAATAGTTTAAAATGTAATGACCTTTCGACAATATCAGTGAAACTATTAGAGACGTATTTATTTATTATTGACTTTAATTTAACTTTTTAGGTAATCCACGAAACAAATGTGCCCTCCAGCCTGGTCACAGTCTTATGGATTGGATTCGACTTGGCAATTCCGGGAAAGACTTAACTGGAGTAGGTGGTCGAATAAGACCAGTACACCCTACAGAACTTGCAGCTCACAACACAAAAAGTACATAAATTTATTATTAACTGCATTATTACTTTTTTTTATATAAAAGCAGTGTAATGTATTAAATAAACATTTTTTTTAGACGATGCCTGGTTGGCAATACGCGGCAGAGTTTATAATATAACACATTACCTGCCGTATCATCCCGGAGGTGAGATTGCTTATCGTAATAATCAGTTTAATAAACAATCGAGGTCATAATTAATGTATATCCTGTTTTAATTGAATATTAATGGTGTAGAATCTATTTTTGCAATACATACAATTTTTAATTCAGGACCTGAAGAATTAATGCGTGGAGCTGGTATGGATGCGACGGAGTTGTTCGATAAAGTGCACCCTTGGGTTAATTACGATTCTCTTTTAGCTAAATGTCTCGTAGGTCCACTTCGTTACGATAGGCCTAATCAGGAAGATCTTTTTGATAATCATAATTCTTCAAAATCCGAACGTCTCCGAGAACCCTCTAAAGCGCAGGAGCTTGTTACAAAAACAATGGAAAATTTAGCCAATTGTATAACTCCAGTACGGAAAAAAATTACTAATAAAAACGAAGAAAGTGCAAAATCGAGTCCACCGAGTAAAATAATGCAAAGCTTAATACATTCTAGTGACTTACCTGTATCTATAAGTCGAAGGGCTGCTTCAAGTCTTGTCAAAACTCCAAAAAGCATTGACGATACGCCTTCGTCCTTACGCTTTGATTGGATACAAACATCAACAAAGCTGACAATTTCAGTATATACTGGATATTTAGCAAATCCTGGTAGTTGCGCTAGGATAAGTGAAGGCGTATTGCTCATTGAAGTTATAACTGGTGATTGGTTAAGAACAATAAGAATAGATCCGGAGCATGTGTTAAGTGAACCCTTGCAATTACGTGTTTTTGCTGAAAGTGGAAAATTAGAAGTAAGTGGGTATTTTTTGCTAAATAGCTTTTATTCCGTTTCTGGTTAATGTAAAAGTAAATCTATCTAGGTCATCGCACATAAAGCTGAAATGAAAGTTTGGAAAAGCTGTGGAGAAACTAGTTTGAGTACAGCCACTAAAGTAAAAACTCCTCGCACTGTAGAATGTAAAGTTGAAGGCATTACATCTGTGACGCACGATACGATGCTCCTGGCTCTAACACCGTGCGCAGGACCCGTTGTTGTGCCAATTGGACACCATGTAAGAATACATCAAACATTTACAGGTAAAGAAAATGTTAAAGCGAATCTTTAAGGTTTGATTTTTTGTTAAGTTATTATAACTTTATCCTTTAAATTTCTATCTTTACGCGTTTGTTTAGATTCGGAGTGTATACGATCATACACCCCTATAGGCGATAACTGGAGTTCAAATCGAGAACACTCTGCACCACTCAAACTCGCTATAAAGCGATACAATTTGGGTGTGTTGTCGCCAAAGCTCACATCTTTAAAGATTGGAGATTCTATAACCGTATCAGGGCCATACGGAAATTTCGAACTTCAGAAGGTAAGTTATTTACTATTTTATAAAGATTATTTTATATGCAATTTGCACATAGTGTATAAAAAATATTGCTGTTCATAAATGAATTTCTCTTTTCAGCTAAAAACAGTAACAACAATAATTTTAATAGCAGCTGGAACTGGTATAACTCCAATGTTGAGCGTACTGAAATTCATGCTATCAAGATCTAATCCCCGTTGGTAATTATAACGTTAAAACTTTGAAATAACAAACTCTAGCGGATTTAAGTTTAAAATTTCTTAACTTTGTAGGATAATTGTCTTCTTCAGCCATTTTGAGTGATTTTTAATGATTAATGAACAGTTTAAAATGTTTCTTTGTTAATCTCATAATGTTTTTGCAGTGAGCGTATAACTTTGTTGTTCTTCAACAAAACAGAACAAGATATTTTGTTTCGAGAAAAGTTTGAAGACGTAATGAATCAAGACGACAGGTAAATTAATTACTACATTTTCATAATTTGGCTCGTTGACATAATTCGTTTATATTTAGTGTGTTATTTTAATATCGCATTGTTTTAAAGAGTGAATTTAAATCAACGATTGCGATGAAGACTTTTATGACGGCTATGTTGTAGACAACGAACAAACATGTTAAGGGCTTGTTTATACAGCGACAAGTGTCCTTGGTAACTTTGTGGCTTGGAATTGAGTGCTTATTTATTTAGCGACTCTTTTGTAGATGATATTATTATTAAAGTAGAGAATTATTTAAGAACCTTATTTAAGTTTTTATTTGGATGGAAGCAACTATAACCTATAACCAATATTTGATTTGTCTTTTTTAACTTTACTTTTCTAACATACGTTTGAAACTTGTGAAAATTATTTTGGTTAGTTTTGGTTTAAATTTAACTTTGTTGTACTATTAAGGAGGTAATTAAGAAGTTCTAATGAAAAGCCAATAAATATTTTTACAGGATTAACGTCGTACACATTCTTTCAAATGGCAGTCCATCGTGGGATGGTCGCAAGGGACGGATTAGTAAAGAGCTTTTATCCGAATTGCTCGGTGAATCAGCTTTTAGTCCCGATGAAGAGCTTTCGCGTTTTGCTTGTATATGCGGACCTACGGAATTTACGCATGCCGGCGTCGATATATTGAAAAGGCTTGGCATGAAAGAAATTTCTATACACGCCTTTATAGGTTGAAGTTACCAAGTTAAAGTTATGCGGTTATGAGGAAAAACTATACAATATAATACGCATAAGTATTTTGTATATAAAATTATATGTAGGTTATTCGAATAGATTATTGTGATTTCGTCCCAAGAGTGAGAAATAGCTGCAAATATTACTTTAAATTCATTCTGTATACAATATGTAATTAAAATGGCTCTATAAAAAGTGTAATGTGCAAGTAGTAAAATATTAAGGACATAAATTATATTTTTAAAATCTCGTGTTGATCCATTGTAGATTTAAAACGTCGTGATAAAAATGTATGATAAAATGTATTAATATAGATCACAACTGTCACAAAAGTATATAGTATAGTTAATTTAATGTGTAAACGTATAGATAATCTAATGGGTTAGTGTATTGACTTTTGATGCCGTCTGTCTGTTAATTTAAGTCTGCATGCACATTTTGTTTCCTTTCCTGTTGTATATATACATTAAACCATTTCATAGTTTCCTAGACGTCATAAAATACTATATAAACGTGATAATAAATTTTTCAGATAACAATAAAACAAATGGCACTTGTATATAAATCCTTTTATTATAAATTTTATAAACCATTTAAAATTTTATGATATCATATCGCTGCTTTTCATAATGTAGATTTAATTTGCATAATCGTTAAATATCCGGTACTTTGTGTGTTGACTTAATACTATAAAAATATGTATAAGTAAAATAAAGTTAATATTAGTTGAATTTGTAATATTAATATCGCATATTTTTTACTATTTATTATACTTTGCTATTCTTCTAAGTTACACAGAATATGCATGCGTTTCAAGGATATACAAATTTAATTCCTATCTTAAAAATTGTTTATATACTAAATATAAAATTGGTATGGAAATCTTTCAAACATTTTGTACATTTAAAATTTGTAATTATTGTTTTGGTGTATAATATATAGTAAATATGTTAAAGTAAAACTATAAAAGAATATGATATAAAAACCATATTCATATTCAAGAAAATATCTTTAAGAGTTCGTTTACTTTTGGTATTTTTTTAACGAAAGAGAAAATTTGGAATTTTTTATTTTGATAAAAAGGTTATCAACCTTTTCCGTGTATAAAGTACAAAAAATATTATGACGCCCAAAAAATTACAATATTGATTATTTATATAAGCAATGATGTTAAATTTAAATGTAAATATTAAAGTGCCTACATTCCAGATGTATCTATTATTTTAAGTTTATGTATATTTTTTCGTTTGTTAATTAATCTAATAAATCTTTATAATTACACCAATAAACAGTGTTTTGTTATTCAAACAAATTATGATTTTTTTTTTACATTACTATCTATGTTTTTAAAAATTTCTTTAATCAGTCGCACGACGTAATATTAAATAAGGACTATTCAGTGACCATTATAATTTCAAGGTTATGTCTGTTGTAAATTTTTAGAATTATTTTAAAAACGAAGCAATTAGTCAAATCAAACATGGCGTAAAATTCGTTGTAAACAAAGGTGTTTAGGAGTTTTTGTGTCAGACTAAGGAATATAGTTTTGTTGGACCATTATACTCCATGCTTTAACACCGAGCGTGTCAAAATGTCGGAAGGTAAAACCGTATGTGTTGGATGGAAATAATTAAATTACTATTTATAGATGATATTCAGGTACTGCGATGTCCACTTTTCAATCATCATCATCATCAGTCGATAGAAGTCCACTGTTGAACATAGGCCTCGCAAGAGATCTTCACATAGATCGATGTGGTCCACTTTTCAATATTTAATAAAATATTTTTTTTTCATACAAAGCGACGAGACGAACAGGACATCATTGATAGTAAGATACCCCTGCCCATAATAAGTGGCGCAAGTTAGAATGATATACACTGCACCACATTGCGCTCGTCGCCTGAGACTTAAGATGTTGAGTCTCGTTTCCACAATAATTAACTATACTAGATACAGCACCGTTCAATCCGAAATACAATAGTGTTTCCACACTACCTTTCAGAGGCAGGAATAAGTGCTGCGGTGGTGCTTACCTAGACGGTCTCTGGCAACAGAGGCCTACCATCAGTAAAATATATGTTAGTTTACTACTTTCCATAAATTTCTTTAATTATTGTGTATCTTTCGCACAAAAGATCTAATGAGTTCAAAGTGTTGAAAAGAATCCTGCCTCACAGTTATAAAAACAACCGGTTTCATTTTCATCTGCTGAAAACGAGATGTTTTATTGTTAGGTTTAATAGCAAAATAAATACCTTCTTTAATAACAAAAACCTGCTCTACAAACTATAGTTCTGCAGCATCTGTTGTAGCTCGTAGTTACATAACAGTTTCAGTTGAAGACTTGAGTTGTATCGTTAAAGTTTTGTAAGCAATTGAATTATGAACTCGGCTCGCGGCTGGTATTGATTTTTCCTTAACATGTTGCATATAATTCAAGATATTCTATATCTTCAGTAGATACAGAATATAAAGTAATAATTAAACAATCTATTATCTAATAGATTGTTTAACTATACTTATACTATAATTTTTGATTTGTAACAAAATATAAACTCTTGAATAATACTAAGGCGTTGAAGGCATAATTAAAGAATAAACTACAACAGTGAATTAAAATTTATATAGTGAATAATAGCATTAAAAGACTAATTACGTCAAGTTCTTAATAAACACAACATCAGTGTTGAGGTTAAAAACTGCCTACACAATATATGATAAAAAGATTCATAAGTTTGTTCCCATTTATTAGCATAGTGAGAAATTTTTTATAGATTTATGAAAAATTATATGCGTAAATAACATATTTCGTGCATACAAAAATCCTAAATAGAAATAAAATTGTAGACATTTGTACATTCATAGGTTCAATTTGTGACAATGACACGATCTTGGCACACTTAGCTTAACTAAATATAATTGTTTTCTTGTATTTAAATCTCCGAAACATACGAGGAGTGAAGCCACTAGTGGACCTGTTTATATAAAACCAAATGCGCTCAGCATTATGAAAAATAAAAGGGCGTCTCATTATTTCCATAATAAAACTAGCTACAGTGCTTTATAAAAAGCTTTTTGTTGTAGCAGATTATTCCTCAGCAATAATAAACAACACTGCAGTTGTACTCACTAATGGGGCAGTAGAAAGATGCCACGAGTAAATATAAATATCTTCATTTTAAAGTTCTACTTTAAATTTTCATAATAATCATCCACACTCGGATTTTAAGACAATATAATCTTTTACTTTTAGAAACGGAAACTTGGCTGTAGCAAAACACTCAAGATCGAAATACGGAAGCCCATTCGAGTCGAATAAATTAGATTAGGTAACTACAGCAACCAGTAAATATTTTCGTTTTGGAACTTTCGGTACTTTTTTATGAGGTCACTTCGTTTATATAATATTTGTTGAACCAATATGCCTATTTTTTTCGTTAAATACAGATATAAAAAAATGCCATACGTTGGATAATATATTTCAAAGATGAAGAATGTTAACAGTAAATATAAAAAAAATATATTTAGTTAATAGTTAACTTCTATTGTATTAAAAGCAATTTTCTTAATGTACTTTAATTTGCTAATGCGTTTAACCCTGGCGTTACATTATATAACCTTACCTATTACATTAAAAACTGTTTGGCTTAAGATATTTCGAACGAATTGACAAAACAATTTTTTTTTTGTAAAAACTAATATAAAAATATTTACAGATATATAATATAAAACCTGCGTCTATGTACATATGGTTATGAATGCACTTTATTCTGATCAGTATAATATGATTAAAGTATATCTGTTCTTATACCTATGTGCATTCACATATTTTAATTTACAGAACAAAAGTGAAGTTTCTGGAAGCAAAGCTTTTCGGCAACGAATACCGGAATATCCCTCGAGGACTGTAGTTTTATATGAGTTCGTAATAAGTGAAACTTTTCATTAATCCATCAAAAATTGTACCGTTTTATAATTTGCTTTTTCATGATATAATTTTTTTTATTTATATAACAATTTGTCAGTAAACTTTAATTTAACGTATTAGTCAGAAGTTGTTTTAGAAAAGCCCTAGATCCAAATTTACATATAACTAAAATTTATTCATCCTTAGGGCATTTAGTGTATCGAATGAATTCAATTATAATAAAACTATTAAAAAGTTAATATAAAAACTTGGCTGCTAAATGCTTTAAATATCGTTAAGTAGGAGAAAAAATATTTCTTCGTTATTGAGAAAGTGTTAATTTATGTTTAAATTTTTATAATTTTTTTTGATCTTATATTTAATTATTTTAAGATGAAAGTAATTATACAAGAAAGGTTTTCTGATGGGTTCTGTAGCTGAAACCCGTCTCCTTTTCTAAAGGGCATTGTAACTAACATGAAAAACAAGTTTAACATACATATCACCTGTATGTGTGTGAAGGCAATTCGTGCTGATAAATATTATAACATAATACAAGACAAAATACGAAAAGATAAAACGAAGAAACTAAAACCGTACTAACTGCTCGTAAAAATAAAAGTACCTAATTTACACGTTTAAATGTCATATAAATATATATATTATTGTTTGTATATTTTTTATGTATGTTAGTTTTTAATTTCAATGATAAATTAGAAGCAACCTTCGGTCCAACTTATTGAATAATACATGCACGTGGATGCTGCGCAAACTCATTGTATGAAACGTTTCGTTGTATAGAGAGTTATCATGAAATAGTTTTTCGTTAACCAAATTAGCATATACTTATGTGGTAATTTACATAAAAAAATTATTTATTTATTTATTCTTTATTGTGCATCAGTTACAAAATATGGAATACATTATATATATAATGCGTTGGATGGCAAGAATATCAATATAATTATACACAATGAATGCTAAATGCATTTTTTATGATATAAAGTATCGTGATGAGTTAGACATTCGACTCTTGATATCCTGTCAATAAAAATATAGTAGTCACACTGGATTCTTTTTAAATAAGATACCACATTTTACAAACACAGTACATTGATTACGCACCGCCATAGGGTCACTATAATATTCCAAAGATATTTAATATCGAATGCATTCTTGGCAAACACTCATCATTTACGACCAAGTTTTTTCACTCAACATCATGGGAAAATAAGGTTAAGTATTAACCTATTTTGTAATAAAAAGTACTAGAAATGTTTAAATTTATTAATCTTTTGTAAAGGTGCTCAACGTTTTAAATTGAAATCTCCATAAACGTGCCCCGAGCTCGACAGCGGAGCAGTGGAATTATTTTATAAATATTTACATAACAATTTCCCTAAAATATGCTAGGATCTGAAGCTTAGATGAAATGGCTGCAGAATTAATTACTGATATAAATAATAAATGTAACATTTAAATCAAATATTTTACACTACTCACAACGAAAAGATCACATAGTTTGTTATTTTGATTAATTTTTGTTGAAAAGTGTATCTCGTACAAAAAAAAATATATAAAACTGCCACCTTGTAAGGTAAAGAATAGTAAGATATTGAATCTACGTTATTTTTCAACCTCTCATGGAACTTATTTAACAGTTTCTATTTATTAACGGTTCCATGATTTGCAAAAACTTTAATATTTAGCTTAAAACATTTCTACGTAATGGTCACACAACTTGCGTTAAAGTAGAAAATAGCAAAATTACGTTATAGTGAAGTTGCTTGTGTAGCACAAGCTTTCAAACCAATTTCCTGTAGGTAATAGAAATACTCTCTCAACCATCTTAAACTGCGGCCCTTGGGAAAAAATATTTCTGCTCTTGCCATTAACCATCATTTAGAAAAACTAATTTCAAGAAACATAGCTAGAGAAGTATGAAAGTGTTTATTAATTTTTAGTACTATAAAACAGTGTAATTCAGATTTATTTTGAATATAAAAATACGAGTGATGTTTCCGGTATCAATTTAACTTTTTGTATATTATTATATATAAGAAACAAGAATGGAATAAAAAAAGTTTTAACAAGGAATCAACAATATTTTTCCTAAGGTAGTACATATTAAAAATTCAAATGAAAAGATGGGCGGCTATATCGCGCATCTGCAAAAAAAAAAAGAATTTTTCTCATGAATAAGTCCTTTGTTTTCTGCCTGGCTTAATTTGCTTCTCATTAAACGAGTTTCAAAATGATAAACTCAAATTAATACCGACTAGGAGTTGTTTACTAAATAGAAACGTTTTTAAATTAGAAAACATTTCTTTTTCTATAGAATTAAGTGACGAGACGAGCGGGACTTTCACTTAATGGTTAGAGATATACCTGCCAACATGGCGCTAGTTAGGATGTTATACACAGCATCACATTGCGCCCGTCGCATGAGACATAAGATTTCGTTACTCCAGTAATTACACTAGCCACAACGCCCTTTAAACCGGAATACAGTAATGTTACTGTATACGTTACTGTTTGGCGGCAGAAACAGGCGCTGCGGTGGTACCCACCTAGACGGTCTCCAACAAGAGAGACCTACCACCAGTAAATTATACCTTTTTTTTTGCTTTACGTGGGGGAAATGCCTGCGCATACCTGTCCTCGCAGGGGCAAAAACAGGTTATGTCGGACTTGCACCAAGTAAAACCATCACAATGTTTCACCTTTTCGCCTTATGACAGTCACGGGAATCCTTTCGCACACCTTCGCGACCTCGCCAGCGCCGGCTGCATCATGCATCCCCATCTCGGGAGGGACGAACCGCCCCTTTCCACCTCCGTAGGGGCACGCCGGGACATACAGCTCGCCCTCTCTCGGCCTCTTGCAGTCACCCGGGCTACAGATTTCCCCGAATCCGTCACCCAGAGGCCATGGAAGTCAAGGAAGGAAACTTTCCCCACTCCCTGTGGTGGATCCGAACTTGGGTTCCGCCGCCACCCGTTATTCAGCCGCGAAGGATATGGAGAGCGGCGAATCGCAAAACCGACACTTTGCTCCCTCCGCGAATCCACCTCGGCGGCAAAGGACAGTATAAACTTGCCCTTGCAGCCCACTGACACGCATCCGAGGTGAGCTCACGGAGCTCTAACCTGGAGCGGTCGCCTCAGGCCGGCCGGGTAGGTTCCTCTTCGCTTTACCGCGGGGGACCAAGCCACGGCTACTGAGACCCACCGCAACGACATGGCGGGGACCTTTTCGGGGGGAGTAAATTATACCCGTCTTATGCCCGTTTTACATGTCTTATATGTGCTTATAATTTAATAATAAAAAAATAGTCTCTCTTAAAAAATAATTACAGAAATTGTAACATAGAACAAATTTTAATAGTTAGAAAAATCTGTTAAAATATGTGCTCTACATTAAATGAAATCAAATAGAGATTTCCAATTATAAAAGACTGAATTTTTGGATAAAACGATGAGATTTTTTTCAGTATAATAAGTCTTTATTAAATACCTATATTACACATATTTATGCAAAAATATTATACGTTTGTATCGATTTACATGAGAAATCTAAATTAATATTAATATTAATATTTGAAACTTCTATTAAGAGGGAAATTGTAGGATCTAATAATTGTTGCTCAGTTATTTCCCTCGAGAGCAAAATTACGAAGTAAATGTATTTCCATCATTGCGGGTCAGGTAGAGTAAATAGATATAAGGTAATTTATTACTTAGAGAGGCTGTAAAAGGTCTGCCATAAAATAAACAGAGATTAAGGAAAAAACTAAATATGGGAAAAAGACAGATATGATACTTATATTTAAGATGTATTATGATATTAATGTACAAACAACTTCTCGACAAAATAAACAATATAAAAAAAACAACAAGACTTATTGAAGAACTTCATAGCTTCAAGTGGCTTGTGAACAAATTTCCTATGTTAAAGCCTTTTACTATTATGTAATAAAAGCTAAGTGCTGAATGAAGATAATTTTGAAATGCATACTTTAATAAAGAATGTTCAGTGCAATTTATTTAAAAGCGGGATTTTTTTCAATTATTATATAAATTGATATTTAGTATGTTTAAATATTAACAGTTATAATATTATGTTAGTCAACAAAGTAAATTAATAATAAATGTGTAGTAGTATGTACCTTTTGTAATTTTTCAATTAATTTATACTTTTATTTTATCGTTATCAACTGTAGATGTCCACAGCTGGACATGGGCCTCTCTCAAAGATTTCTACACCATTTGGTCTTATCCTGCCCGCATCCCGCAGCTTCCCGCAACCTTCACACAGTCAGCGTGGTACCGCCGGGTACTAGAGGCGTCGTTTGTGGGGGTTCATATGGACGGATTTGGGCTATATTCCACCATGTTGGCCCAATGCGGGTTGGAGGGAGCCAAAGCCTAATTTTTTGATTAGCAGGGTGCACTACTGGCAGGTGAGGTTGTTTTGGTCTCCGTGAGATGTCGGGCGGGATCCCTTACACTTCTGTTTATTAAAAAAAATCTTTTTATTAAACAATAACACATTGCGAATGCATATCTTTATTACTTTTACATTTACGATAATTTATCGATAACCATTTTTAAGCAGATCTATTGAAATTATTTCATCTCCTATTACTCAATTATACACTTTTAAAAATTTTTAAACAACACTACGTCTATTAAAAATATTTTAAATACTATCTACTAATGTACTAACCCTTACCTCATAAATATTTATTTTAAAAATACTGATCGATAAATATGTCAGTATTAAATGTTTATATACTTGTTTACAAGTTGATAAACATTATACTTGTTTACAAGTAATAAATATCCACTCGCTACGGACACAGTGGTAGACTTAAAATTTTAAACATTTTTTCTGGTTTTGTTGTCCTTTAGCATAGTTAATGAACAAACATAAACATTCATATACATAAAGGGTCACGACCTCTTTAATCATGCATACAAAATTTTTATAACACAATATTTTGTGTTTTCAACATTAACGTTAAGAAATATAGAAATATATATGATTCCCATAGAACGAAATTTTTTTTCTATTTCATGTTATATAGCGTATTAATGATTTTTAAATAATTAACCTGTGTTAGTTTCTTAATACAAAAGCTTTTATTATAACAATGGTCTAAAATTTAACAATGGCCTAATCACAACGTATTATTACTGTAAAAGAACAACGGGTTAATGAGAGCGCTGGTTATTAAGGTTTAATGACTTTATTTGAGGTAATTTTTGTTTCAATATATTATTATATATTATAGCGAAATTATTCTAAGTTGTACTTATTTAAATAATCTTTAGGCAGCAATTCGCATAAGCCATTAGGCTATATATTTTTCTATCTACACTAGACTTATACTTGACCTCGATTTTACACGATGTTAAGTTACTAAATATATAGCTTAGTAATACTTGAAAAATTATACTATAAAAGATTATTAAACATTTCTACATGTACTGAAACAAGAATGATCGCTATTTTGAATGAAGTCTTATCTATTCCTTATAAAACAGGAACGTCGACATTTCTTCTAAGTTTCTACATATATAGAGGTGAAGCCTAAACCTCAAAGATATTGGTTTTAATATTTCAAGTCTATACACAAAAATTGTTTCATTATTGCTCTGACCTACTTTAAGGTATAGCACTATAGCAATTTCAGTAGTAGTGAATACACGAATAAAAATTTTTATGACTCGACTTCGAAGTTTTAAAGCAAAACATTATTATTATTAACAGTTTATTTGATTTTCGTCTTTATTTTTATTTCTTTTTAACGATTATTAAATTTCTATTAAAGTTAAATTATTACTGGTTACTTAAGAGATCCTAGTCATAGTGTTGCTGAATTTTATATTACACATTTAAATACAACAGGAAATTAAGCGCAGGGATAATGTTTATCGTTGTTAAAAGTTTGAAGGATATCCTAACTTTAAAGCTTTGGTTATTGAGTTGGGAAGTCTCCATGAACAATACAACTTTTGGGAAATGTCCAGATATTTATCAGCATGTCGGAAAGCTTTATTTTCGTACCTTTAATACTTATCTCACCATTTAAAAAGAAATAGGTTTGTTACTATGAAACAAGACAGTCAACTACAAATAAATTTACAAAAAGTATACTGAAATATTTGTGGACATAACTTCTGGGTTAAATATTACTGTTTCTCCATTAATAGGTATATTTCTGTTTAATCATATATTTCTGTATTGTATATTTCATAAATATTACTTTTTCTTCTGCGAAAACTTCACAAACGTTTATTACGTCTGGCTTATCTGTAATGGGCGACATCTCCAGATAAAACCTGTTAATTTAGGCTCCGGGAAACTTGGCGCCCACGATTTATCACCATTTGTTCACATTTAAGCTTATAGCACAGATAAAAATCTCAGTGTTTTCACATAATATATTTTGATGCGTTTCTTCTCAACTTGCTATTGTTAAAATCAATGTATGATTATGTTATTAAATGTTGCTTAACTCATATTTACAAACGGAAGCACATGATCAAATTAAATTAAACTAATTGTAATTTAGGTTTCAGTGTCCGGTTTATGGTGCCCGAGTCTTTTATTTTGATTTAAATATTTCCGGTATGAAACTGTGAAGTTTCATACCGGACAGTATACTACAACACGAGACTGCTTAAATGGGCTACTCTTATTTGACTCACGCTTTGTCGTATCAACTTTTTATTCATTTATTATTCGTTTAAAACAAAAAAAAATATGTATACGGATAAATATTTAAGAGCGTTTCCTACCAGTATTCTTTAATTATGCATATATAAAAAAGGTGAATGAGTCTTCACTCACCTTATTTATGACTGCGGAAATAATAAAAAAGTATGTCTTTCAAACAATGCGGGTTATAAGTATAAAAACACTTAAGCTTTATACGTAAGCTATATCTGAACCATTCGCTATGTATTGTGAGGAAACAATTTCTATACTTCAAACAGTACTAACGATATGTAAACAACAAACAACATTCGATAATCCAGTTGTCGCTTTGTATACTCTCTACATGACTACCAATATGTATCGATATGGTCCAGTTTCAATATTAGCAAAGTTTATAATGAGATCCATTATAACACTACTGGTTTAATATTAATATTGTTATTTAACAACTAGTTGCACTGCACTGCCAGGAGAGAAAAATTTTGTATATTTAGTGTGTTATAAAAAGACATATTTTTTTGATATTGAAAGAATCTGACAGTGCCAATTATCTAATGCTTTTGATTCATCTATATAATTCAAACTAAGCTAAAATCGTTTACAGCTAGTACAAGCAATAATATTCCGAAACGGTATTAAGAGTCGAGGTATATACAAAATGCCCACATTACTCCTGAAAACCTATAGTATTCTAAAAGTAAAAACTTATAGTACTAGTAGTAGTAGTAGTAGTAGTAACTTATAGTAGTAATAGAAATAATGATCATCATTGAAATTGCGAAAACTACGTGAATACTGACAAATCTAATCATAGCCCTGTTATTCTCTCCGGCTGTTGAGCTTCGATAGTAATGTACTTTCATTATTTTTAGGGTCAGGTAAAATAAATAGCCAATATAAGTTAACTTATTGCTTAGATGAGGTAATAAAAAGTTGGATGGTGTAAAAATAGAAAGGACGGTGATGTTATTACTATAATAAAACTGGGAGGATAAGGTTTTCTTTGTGTATTATAACACTTAAATTCATTTTAGTTGGTTTGTTAAATCTCAGAAAGATATTTCATTACCTAAAATATTGATACATAAACGATTACGTTCATTAAGTACAAGTAAAATAAGTAACCTTTTGAAAAATTGAGGTTTTTTTAAGTCTCCATTAGTAGTAGTTTTGATTATATTCCCTGGCTCTGTGCGAAAAGCTACATATGTTATACACGTACCAAAGCGGTAGTTCTCCCAGTCCTTTGGGTCAGATCTCCGTTTACGCAACCGTGACACTCGTGATTGTACAACTTTGACAATCAAGAATAAAGGAATTGCGAGAAACTAAAACTATAACAAGTAAAAGCTTTAATAACTTGGACATGTTTATCAAGAAAAAAATTAACTATTAAAGTTAAATAAGCTTATTAAAATTAAATATTTTTTTTACCTGAAAACAGTAACGCTATAAATTTGACCGAGAGTAATTAAGATTTAAATCATTCCGGTGTTGGGATGTAAAATATTAGTATAACGCTCTTCAACGAAAATATTCCATTAAGAAGATTAGAAAATTAAACAGGATAAAAAAAAATTATACTCATATACTCCACTATTAGGTAGTTTATTATTTAGATGTTTAGTTTTGAAAACTAATATCCGATTTTTTTAATTATAGTTTAAGATAAGTTTAGCAAAACAGCATTTCTTCGATATTATAATTCCTACTACATCAGAGGAATCAAAGAAATATTTTTAACTAATATATTTTAAGTTATTAATTAAAGTATGTATGTCTACCTCTATACACTTAACTTGTGTGAGTAAATACAGCGAAGTCATCAGCCGATAGACGTCCGATGCTGGACATCATCATCATCAGCCGATAGACGTCCACTGCTTGACATCGGTCTCACCAAAGATGTCTACATCGATCGCTCCTGCGCTGCCCACATTCAGGCTTCCCGCGACCTTCGGTGTGATTCGGGCTATTTTCCACCACTCTGGCCCAATACGGGTTGGTGGAATGCACAACCTCGTTTGCTGATTAGTAGGATTCACCACGAGCAGGAAACGGTGAAGATAGTCAACCGCATTTATATATAAATGGACGTTAAAGTTTTGAATTTCTAGGTCAGACATTTATATTATGTATAAAAAAATCCGAATAATAAGAAACTTAAGATATTTTAGAAACTTCATAACAAAATCATCAAAATAAATGAATTGAATGTGTAATATTTTACGCGCTTCACCTCGCCTCTAACTTTTTGAAGAATAAAAAGCCAAAAAAGTTTTAATGGATTTTGTTACCTTATTTTTATATTTGTCATCTTTCGAAATTTCATTAATGTTAAAAAAAAACCTAATCGGAAAGAACAAAAAGGATTTTTTTGTTCATTGATATTTCTTACTTTTTTTAATGACAAGGTACGGAGACTTAAATAAATATATACTTTTAAAATACATGCTTATACATAGTGTTTACCAAAGTTCTTTTATGACCTTGAAATCCACATTGTGATGTATTATTATCATATTAATGTATTTAATTGTAATTGTCAGACACTACTAGACGGTCACCAGTAAACTACCATTGGCCACGGCGGATTCTCCCAATACTTGAACGGTCTCAAGTGTCGGGAGACCCCGTCGTGGAAATGTGATGGTACGCCCTGGAGGAAACGAATCCTTACTTACTGACGGAGTGTTCTATACATAGATACTTGAAGTATGACTTTGATCAGGAGACAGGCTTATGAATAAGATAGTCAGTCTACTCGAGATAATAAAAAATAAATCTGTTGGAAGTAAGTTTATAAATCATTGCTTTATAATATGTAACATAGTAAACAATAAAAATAAAGATAAGTAAATATTACTTTATACATATGGACACAGTAACATTCTGTGAATATTAGATAATTAGATTACATAAGTATACATAAAAAAAAAATATTTAAAAAAAAAAAAAATTAGTAGTGAATATGTTGTAAGTAATAGTTGTGAAAATGTTGTAAATAATAATAAGTAAATAATAAGGCCCTGAATAACAATATTAGGGAAAATTAGAAATGAATATAAAAAACGCCTACCATTAACCTGTCACCAAAAACTTGTAACTGCTTTTTGGTTGCAGGACTAAAAAAGGAAAAATGTTTATAACATATTCATCAGAAATACCTCTACCTAATTTAATTTACAATAACTAGTAAGATCTGGAATGCAAGTGGATTGAAACTGCTTTGAATGTCTTTTCTGCCCTTGTTAAAATACTAATTAGCTTAAGTAATTAAAAAAGATCTACAACTAGAAGCTAAAGGATCGATTTGGTTTTATTGTGCACTAAATAAGTATACATTAAGTTCTATTTTAATCATAACCTATTTTCTATATCCATTACTTAAAAGCAAAATAATATTCTTTTTTTTTCTGGTGATGTTTGCGCCGCAGTTTTATTGACAACTATAGCGGCTTCATCGGATTCATGGTTCGAGCAAAAATAATATGAAAAAAGAAGAAAAAAAGAAACTAAAAGTAAGACTAAATTATTTTGAAATTAAACCAAAATTTAAAATGAACTCAAAATACAAAAACTAAACACAAAACACGAAAACATAAAACAAAAAAAAATTTAAATATGTACATATAGTAGTATGTAAAATGGGGAGGAGAAAGATGAGAAAATATTGGATGCGGAAGGGTTGAAGAGATGAACAGTGCTATAGTGGGAGAGACAAGGAAGGTGTAATCAAATATATACATAGATAGAAATAATATTCAGCATATTACAACAAAATGGATTTACAATTAGAATTTATATTGAGATGAAGATATTACAGGATCTTGTATCTGTGTATTTGATAATTAAAAATGGTTATTGTTATTTCGCTTCTGTAAACAAATAATACTTTTGATTTTTAACTCTTAGAAAATAATTAGACAATAAATGTGTACTACTTGTTTTAGATCAATATTATGACATCATAGGGATCCAACTTCTGAGAGCCTATAATTTTTCAGGACAGTTTAATTACACTTAATGGATTTTGTTAATTAGTACGACAAGGACGTTAAAGATTTTACTGTCCTTTTTCGGTGTCAATCTATAAGATTTAATTCTCAAAAAAATGTCTTCATGTTCGGCGAAGAGTTTAGATGGAACCTGCGTCATCTTTAATGTGACGGACCAGAAATGAATAATGATTCTAGTAATATAATTAAGTTAATACAAGTCACTGTTAATATAAAATAAACACCTTAGTCATTAAAAACACTGGAATAGTTTAACTTTTATACTAAGTTCATGTAAAAACTTTCAACTTTAAGCTGTCGAGACAAGTATTAATTAAATTTCCAAAGTTTCAGACCGTCGAGTGTATTGATGAAGTTTTTGTAATAAACTTAATAATTTTTCATCAATATTTTATTAAATTTTTTTAATGACTTACTTGTATGATAAAGATACTAATTTACAACTCAGCAATTTTTGAAGTGCACTGCTTAAAGGTTATAAAATATATGAAGACCAATTTAAACTCATGAATCTTCGTAAGTTACTTATGTGTGGTGTATGAAGTAATATGTATTCACCGATTGAGTAATAAATGAAATTTATTGTGGTTGTGGTTTCTTTGTTTAGAAATTGTTGATAAAATAGTAATGTAATTAATAACAATATGTTTATTCTTATTGCTTAAAGTATTATTTAATTTGTTAATATTCATGCAATGCAATTATCGCTTGGCCGAAACTTTCAATAACGTAAAAGCTCGTTGTTATTCACGTAATAATTAAGACAACAGTGTTCGCTGTATGGTTATTGACTATCTATTCTCCCAACAATGCAAAACATAATCATAAAATTTTAAAACGTAACATAAAGTATTATAAAGTCAAATAAATATATAATAATAATACTATTTGCGAAATAGTTGTTTTATCTCGGCGTCGAACTTATATTTGTAATAGTATAATTTCATACAAATTCATTAGATTATGAAAGGTGTATATAATTACTTAATATAATTAAATTTGTTCATAAGCATAGGGTGTACAAAACTGTAAAAAAAATCTTACATCGAGTAAGATCCCATGCCTATTTAAGTACGTTATGACAATGAAAAGCATCATAATTATTAGAATACATTTGTATATGTTATTAATATTTTTTAAATGAAAATATTAATAACATATACAAATGTATTCAGAAAACTTTTCGCCATCCAATTTATTTTTCAGAATAATTTAGGAAGGTTTATATTTTCTACTCTTAATACCCAAAGCATCGACTGCAAGCTTTAATTTACGGGGGATAAAAATGAAGCAGTGCCACAACCGAATTTTTTTTTTTCATTTTCATCAACAGCGTACCTAAATTATACAGAATATATTCCTATTTTTTGCATGATATGTTTCAACTTTACTATTAAATGAAAAACATATTTTCGTGTAATATTTAGTCTCGTATTTGTATGCTTGAAGCAATGAAACGAGCTGGATGTTCACCTGATTACCATAGTGTTGAAGCACCTATCAATACATGCCATAGTGATGCATGATGCCTAAACGGTCTATAGCAAAAGAGACTTATTACTATTAATATTAGTAAACATACGATTACGAATTAAGGCTTACACACAATTATTTTTTTATTTAATTAAGCGGCGAGACGAGCGAGTTCACCTTGGAATCTAATACGCCAGCCCATAACAACCAGGCGCTATTTAGGATGGAATATATTGCACCACATTGCGCTCATCGCCTTAAGACAAAACCTTTAGTCTCGTTACTGCAGAAATTTCACTAGCTACAGCGTCTTTCAATCCGGAACCAAAGTTTGCACACTGGGCGGCAGAAATAGACGCTGCTGTGTTACCTACTTTAACGGTATCCGGCACAGAGACCTACCACCATTAAACACACAAATATTATTCTATAATTCTATATGATAAAGTAAACAAAACGAAAGATTAAATATATAACGGGTGGGGCCATTATTTATTTTCCTATAAAATAAATCCCCTTCGTTTCATTTTACTCTGTTTATCCTTCAGAAACTCGTAAAATAAAAAAAACAAATTTATGGAAGCGCTAACTTTCTCGTGGGAGAAGAGTTTTTCGTATAAAATACAAGCCCGCTCGTTTACTTCCTCCATCTCAATTAAAAATGAAGTACCATCCAAGTTGAGCATTAGTTTATAAGAAATTTTATATGATCAATAAATAAATTACGCACATTATATATAATGCTTAGCATTACGTATAATATAACCTTCCAAACGAATATACAATATTGTATAAATAGTTTTACTAGTAAATTTTAATGAGGGAACTCAATATTCCTTGTCATATCCTATATCAAGGTTTCATTAATTTACTATCAAGCCAAGGCTACGGATAATGACTTGTCTACAAACGTTATATTATAATTACAACACAGTACAGTAACGGTTTATATAACAATATAGTTTCGGTAACAATATATTAGTGTAGTTTTTAAAGCCATATTGGCATGTATGTAACGTTATAATGCCGTATCATTCTAAATCAATTAACACCCTTTAAATTAATATATATTTAAATTAACATATATTAAGACGGATGTGTGGTGTGACGAGGATGGATAAAATTAAGAATGAGTATCTTAGAGGAAGTCTGAAAGTTGCTCCAGTGACAGAGAAGTTGAGGAGCAAGAGGTTAGCGTCGTACAGGCATATTGTGCGGAGGGATGAAGGACATATAACAAAGAACGTAATTTAAATGAATGTGGATAGTTATAAGGGTAGAGGAAGACCGAAGAAAGTGTGGGTGGATTGTGTGAAAGATGACGTGTAAGAAGAGTGTGAATTCAGATATGGCGGCTGATAGAGGGATATGGAAGAAAAGTACATACTGTGCCGACCTCATATAACAGGGAAAAGGGCAGGAGGAAGAAGAAATTAATATATTAAATATACTTTATTTTTATGTCGATCAAAGGGAAGAATAACCTCTTAAAACTAACTATATTAACTTATATATTATTCATAGGAATTATTAAAAAAAACATTTTATTCCAAAGGCTTTGCATGTATTTCTTGTCAATGATGAACTGTAGAGTTTATCTCGATGTTTTATAAAACCAGGTCAACTAAAAATCCAATTTACCGCTTGAGCACAACATTTCCGAAGTGAATTATACAATTAAAGTTTCTTTATTATTTATTTAACTACACAATTTTTTTTTACTTGTTCCCTGGGCAGTTGTACGTCTAGGCTTCAATTCTTCCCTTTATTACCTACTTTCTCTTTTTTCTTGCACTTCCTCTTTCTTCCCGTTCATATCTTTCGTTCACATTATTATTTCTCATTCATTCTCTATTCTATATTTTATACAATTTAAATACAAATACATATAGATTATTGTATACGAACGTATTTAAACGGGATACGGTTTATTAAGTAGGTAACAAGACAAAGGATGTTTCAACTTCCCTAAGATACCAATCCATTTCCATTTGGTCTTTTCGTAATGTTTTTTTTTTGCCACTGATGGAAAAGGATAGTGCTTAAATACTTTGGCGGCTTTTTCTACTAAACATATTTCTCCTGGTTTCTGTTCCTCTTCCTATATTTTCCAAATCATTCTGTTCACATTTATTTTGATAAAAGAAAATCAGTGTGATTTTCCGAATAAGCCGTTTAATCCGGACTCCCACGTGGCCTAATTAATTTCGATGACTGACGCTCTGTCGAGTATTCCGCCTGGACCAGAAGGTATATATAGATTACGCCAGGAATATATATCAATATATATCATCAATAATATCATTAATGGAATGTATTTCTATACATTCCATTAATGATTAAAATTATAGAACTTAGAAATGTTATAATTAATATTTTACAAATAAAACAGTCTGTGTTTTATTTCTGTGCTAAATTATAATTTTAGGCAACTATTACTGGTGGTAATTGTCTGTTGCCGGAGACCGTCGAGGTAGGTACCACCTCGGTCCTCCACTTGTCGTGGGGGTGGGGCTCTGTAGCCGTGGCTTGGTCACCCAAGGTGAAACTAAGGAGAACCTACTTGACCGGCCGAGGTGACCGCTTCAGGTGAGCTCCGTGAGCTCATCTCGGATGTGTGCCGGTGGGCTGCGGGCGGTGGTTTGCACTGCCCTTCGTAGCCGTGGTGGAGTCGCGGACGGAGCGGAGTGTCGGTATTCTATTTCACAGCTCTTAGTGTTTTTTCGCGGTCGTATAACAGTTGGTGGCGAAGCTCAAGACCAGACTCGCCGCAGAGAGCCAGGAAACCTCTTCTCTCCCATGACATCTGGGGAACGAAATCGAGGGGGATTCGTTGCCCTGATGACTTTAAGAGGCCGAGAGGAGCGCTCCCTGTATATTCTGACGCGCCCTTACAGAGTTGGAAGGTGGAGTCTTTCCTCCGAGAGCTGAGCGAGGTTGCGGACGTGTGCGAAAGCTTTCCTGTGGAAAAACTATTTCAGACATAAAATCTTTTATTGCTTGATTTAAATCAAATCATGTTGTGATCGAAATCACTAATATATTACAAGTACATTAATAGGTTAAAGCTACATGAAAGAATTGTTGCTTTTAATTTTTGTGTTCAAAGCTTACAGAATCAGTTTATGATTATAAAATTTTAATAAGTTTTATTAACCTTATTTCAGGATATGGTTACATCGCTGTGGAACCTCAATTCCTTTAAGGTTAATGAAATTTTTCAATTCATTTATGTCATGCTTCCAGGAGAATATCTCCGCAGAATTTAATTACGTATCAATTTCTGTACCGCTATCCCTGATGTTAAACAATACTTATATAATAAATTTTTTGTGTCTCAATTTATAATTGATAGCAACCAGTTCTTAAATAATATAATTACTGCTTAATCATAGATTACAATGTTATAGAAGTGATACGCCCGCCCATAACAACGTGGCTCTCTTTAAGATGTTATACACTGCGTCACATTGTGGTCGTCACTTTGAGACAACATATTAAATCTCGTTACCCTAGTAATTTCACTACCTACTGTGCTCTTCAAACTGGAACACAGTAATGGTTGCAGACTATTGTTTACCTTACTTACCTAGACGGTCTCCGGCAACGGTTACTTACCACCAGTAAACAGCATTTTCTTTATCTGGATTATTTTAGACGTTGTAAACAAGTTCTGTTGTCTCTGATACTTTTGTTAAATTATTTTTAAAGAAGAGCCAGACAATTATACAATATCAATAATAAATCATACAAAAATTTAGATTTAATTATTTACCTTATAACTTTCCTCCTCTTTAATAATAGAATAAGTTTATTCATTAAACGCGGAAACTGAGATTTATTTAAGATGTGTCTAGTGTCATTTGAGACAGCCGTCATAAATTAAGGAAAGATTTCACAAAACCAAAAGAGTTTTTACCATACGAGATATAATAACTTATTTTTATAATAAATACCATGTTTATTCTGAGTAAGAAGTCTGCACGGATTTATGTTACATGCACCCTTACGTCTCGTTCCCATGTACTCGTAATCCTACCTTTTATATATTACGACGTAATTTTATGATATAAGCCTACTTCTATTACAAGTGAAACTACTTGAGATTTAATAAAGGTTCAAACCTGACAACATCAATAACGAGGATACGACAGTCGTAGTCGCCTTGATTACACAGATTTTATTATTTAAACCAATATCTTTTCATGTATAATCTACATATATATTATTTTACACTTTATAATATAAACGATTAATATTCATTAGATAATCGAAAAGGGAGCTATCGGTAAAGCCGTCAATCTCAACGCCAACCCCTGTCGAATATTTAATAATGTATGTGCCAGGTAAGAGCGTGCGTGATAAATTTAAAAGGTACTTGAATGATGACACGATTAACATTAAATAAATTACCACTGTATATAAAAAATATATTCATATATTTATATATTACGTCTAATGATGGCAATTAGCTGATACTTAGGTGCATTACAAATATGTAGTTTGGATATTATTCAACACAAAACATTAATATCGTTTCATTACAGATTTTTAAAAGACCGGAATATAACCAGTTTAGAACCTAACGTTGTAGTATCGATTTTAGATTTGGCGGTATATTCGGAAAAAAGCATGCAATATCATGATAATGAACCATTTTTTTTGATCCTGAGTTTTTAAAAGGCAAAGAAAATAACCGTTCTCAATACTAGAATGAAATGTATTTTTGTCTTCCAAAGTTGATGTCGAAGATAATTTTTTAAAGCCTAAAATTAAACTACTTCATACACATAAAATTAAGCAGATGAAAACTCGCATCTTTGTCTTTTTGATCTTACAACGGTAACTGAAAGTATTATAGATTACTTTTACTTATATTACTAATTCCAGGATGAAATAATATAATAATATTAATCTTAACTTAACTTATTAAGAAATCGATGTGTTTATTTATACTATTACTAGTGGTGGGTCTTAATTTCCGGAGACCGTCTAGGTAGGTACCACCGCAGCTCTTATTTCTGCCGTCAAATAGTGCAAACATTACTGTGAACTGATTCAAAGGGCGCTGCAGCTAATGTAATTACTGGAATAACGAGACTCAACATCTTATACTATATATATCATCTTAACTAGCGCCACGTTGTTATGGATATCACTTACCATCAGGTTAAAGTCCCGTTCGTCACGTCGCTAAGCTTGAATAAAAAGAAGTGATAATGAACACTGCAAAATTATTTCAGTATAAAGTTTAATTTCATTCTTACTACTTTTAACCAACATTTTTTAAATAATTCTATTATTCTTTTAAACTTCGCTATATAAATTGTTCCAATGTAGACAATCCGATGACGCATTTTGTCTTCGTTCCAAAACCTTCGCTCCTTATTCAGAATGAAGATATTATGCTCGGCATACTAATACAGCAGTGTAACAAATTGAATATGCTTTTATTCACTTCCTTCAGGCAGTAGGATCCATGGCTGGGACGACAACCAAACGTATTTAATATCAACAGAAAAATGAGTGTCAAAAAATTATTGTGCTGTTGTATTTGTAACGATTGCTCTCATTCTGAAACATCGTCGAGTACTACAAGTGAGTGTTAAAGGTTTAAAAAAGACGATAATATGTTGATAAATTTTCTCTCTCGTTTATTGAGAAATCGCGTGTCTCAGAATTCAGTGCAATCTATATAGGTATGTACGTAATAGGCGTCTAATTAGGAAGGTATGAAACAGTACCCACATAATTTTTTCCTTCCTTCCTTGTTAGATTTAACTATGAATGAATTATGCAATTAAGAAATGATGTAATTTATATAACATTATTTTGGAAATGTAATTCATCGCTGTAGACATTCACCGAGACATTAATATGTAATAGGCAATCAACGATATCTATAATGGAAATAGCAATCAAGCTTGTTACCGTCGCGGTCAGGTCAGCTCATAGCACACAAAATCAATATTAATTATTTTCGATCTATATACACGAGGCCCGCACTGGGGCCTAATATATCAATGTTTCACGTTGATAACATGTGTATTTGTAATTATTTAAAATATTATGTTAACACAACGCTAAAGAAACTAGTTAAAACAGGATATATAGTTTATGGAGTAAAAAGGTGAATGAGGAAATTTTCTTCTAGTTAATTAGTTATTTTGTGTATTCTTTATGTAATTAAACAAACATGATTAAAAGAATTTATAAATATTACTCTAACCTTTTCAAGAAAAAATGCATTATCAATAAAAAGGTACTTCTTTGTTTCGGTTTTCTATTGATTACCAACTTTTACTCGTATCAACACCAATCTTTTGTTGTCGGTCAAAGGTCTTAAATACTTACACGATTTTTGCATTTTTTTTAAACCCTTAAAAGATAACTATTGAAAATTCACATAAATTTATTTTTTCCACAAAAATATGATCCTTTCGTTAGGTTTCATCATAAAAATTATTATAGTAATAAAAACCAAACGCTTAAATTACTTTATACCGCCCAGATGTACACTTTTGTGGAGAACATACTCAAAAAGCACTTTATAAAACTTTTATAACCCTGTCCTTAATGGACGAACTGTGAGTTTATAAATATAGTGGTTAGATAAATACATAATCCATCATGAAAATATTCAAGTAAACAAAAATATTGTTGAATGTACATTTTTAGATTCAACATATAATTTCAATTAATATAACTGCAAAGATACATACTTAAAGATATACAAAACGCAACCTATAACAAAAATTACTGCACATAGATTTAAAAAATCGTCATTATAGTGAAAATATTTTTCGAAGCTCCATTACTATAACCATAAATAATAAATACCTGTTTTCAACTGTGTGTTATGTGTATGGTTGTATTTCAGGCAACCCAACTTTAAAATCTGGGAACAACTTGATTGACTGGATAAGACTGGGTAATACTGGAATTGATTTAACAGGAGTTGGCGGACGAGTAAGATCAATTCATACCGCTGAACTGAAGCAGCACAATACAAAAGGTAAAGAATAAATTATTTTAAATTCGGATATTTATATATATAATACATAAAGTAAAATGAAATAGGAAAACATTTATTTGCAGACGACGCCTGGCTGGCCATTCGAGGGCGTGTTTACAATATTACACATTATCTTCTTTATCATCCTGGAGGTAATCTAAATTATTCTACATATAAAAACTTAGTGTTTTCATTTTCACTGGAATTGTTTAGAATTTTTAATTAAGCAGAATAACAGCTGTTAATTAAAAAGCTGGGAAAAGTAAAGGGTCTTATTAAAACCGCTATTCATTTGAACCAGTACTTTAGAAATTAAGTGAAGGCTGTCTCTAAGCATAATCATTTAAAAAGATTTACACAATTATAAAAAGTAGGCCAGTTCCCAAGCTTTCATATATTTTTTGGTTTTAACAATAATCCACTCACTCGTATGTTAAAAAATTAAACAATACAGACAATTTATTTCTAGGTGCAGATGAAATAATGCGAGGTGCAGGTAGAGATGCAACAGAGTTATTCGAAAAAGTTCATCCATGGATAAATTACGATTCTCTTCTTATAAAGTGTTTAGTCGGAACTTTACGCAATGACACGCCAGACAGTGACATATTTTTCGATGCAAATGATACATTTCCTGAATCAGACCTACTGATACCATCGTATATAGCAAAAGAAAGAATTATTATCAGAAATCAACTAACGAACTACACCACGCCTCCAAGAAAGAAAAGACCGCTTCTATTAACTGACGATTTTCTTGAATCATCAAATTCAACAAGTCTCGAACTAGAAGAATTATCATTGCCTGGTTATTTAGGTACAATAAAGGATATTAAAAAGGAAAGACACGCAGAAAACGTACCGCCTGCGTTATTTTATGACTGGGAACAAACAAATGGACAGTTGAAAGTTACTATATATACAGGACCTTTAAGCAATCCTGGTGTTTATTCGCAAATTAGCGAACGAAATTTAATTATCGACGTAACTATAAACGGTTGGGTGCGTACGATCAAGCTGATACCTGAAGAAACTTTGCAAGAACCTATAAAAACAACTATGTGTTTTTATACCGGGAAAATAGAGGTATTAAACAAATCATTTACTGTGTTTTTTTAAATTTTGTTGAGATATTTTAAGCTAGTGCCTTTCACTTTGCAACTGTAATTTAAATTATATCTGCAATTAAGTTAATTTTATTCAAATTAAATTTTCTCGATCGAAACGTTATAAAAAAAATATTTCATACATTATAATTTCTTAATTACTTTAAAGAAAACATTGGCAATATTTTGCCTTATAAATAACTCTGATATGTGAGACCTAATTTCGGCTACGAAATCTGACTAATATCTTAGTCTACCTATATTTTTTAATTTGTAAAAATAACGTTTTCCTGTTGCCATAATGTAACATTAAAAATTATCTATTTATAAAAAAAAATTATAATTAAAAAGTATCTTCGAAATTATTAGTTTTTAAGTTATAAATGTAAATATATAATTTCACTTTATCACATAAAATGAAACTTGATTCTATAGTAGGAAAAAATTGTTAACGTCATCTTTAAAAAACCGCAAAGGTGGAAGTCTAAAAAATAAATTTATTGTCCTTCTCTAGATAACAGCTCAAAAAGCCGAGGGCAAGCTGTGGAAGGGTTGTGGTGTTGTAAATGTAGGTACAGCGACTAGAAAGCTTTTGTGTCAATTACAGCAATACACGGTTGTTTCCAATCAAACACTGACCCATGATACCAAGTTTTTATCGATGGTTCCCGACACCGGATCTGTAGTCTTTCCTCTCGGACAACATGTACGGATACATGAGACTATTGCCGGTAAATATAATTTTTAATTAATTTATAGCAAGACTATATATTCTTCGTGACAATTAAATTACGCTCATATTTTGAAGTTTGGTAGAGTTGATGGAAAAACCCTTATGAAAATTATGAAATGCTTCAAATTTGTTATAATTTATTAGAAACTCATCAACTTATATTGCTACTTGATTAAATTCCAATTGGATACATATCAAAATTTATTATAATACTTAGACACACTTAGACGTTAACGGGGCATCCAAGTCGCTATTCCATTTTCCAAAGTTAAATAGAAATAATCTTTTTCGAAGAGGTTCTTCTTAAGGCAATGAACTGAATTACTAATAAAAGATTTCTGGTTCAGATAGTAGTAAGTTGTTCTTGAAGGAGATTAATACAGGTTTTGTACGGGATCTAGACACTTATACCTATCACCAAGGCATAATATTTAAATATTATAGCGCTCGATAACACCAATGAAATTATGAATACATAAGACATGATATCTTATATCTAAATTGATAGTGATAATGGTTAATATCTTGGATGTCCCGTTAAGTAAAATCTAATGGCCTCGTCTATTTATGTTGAAAATAACCAGCAGGTATGGTTTCAATAAATATAAAAGTCGCTATTTATATTTCTTTGTTTTTGATTTTAAATATTAGAATTTTTTATAAGTATTTATTAATAGGATCGGAGTATGTCAGATCGTATACTCCTGTGGAGGCGTACTGGGGGCCAAGATGTGACCCCATTCCGCAACTCCATCTAGCCGTAAAACGTTATGACAACGGTATTATATCACCAATGCTCACCTCATTGAATTCAGGGGATGTTCTTAAAGTTTCAAGTTCGTACAGTACATTTCAGTTGCATAAGGTATGATTTTAATTTTATTAAATATAAATTTTTCTTTTCTCATGAAATTGAATAATAAATATTATCTTAATTCATAGGAATGTTTACACGATCTTCTTCTTCTTTCTCCTGCCCTGGTCCCACTTTATGTAGGGTCGGCACAACATGTTCTTCATTACAGAACATGTTGTAAATAGTTTTGGCTAAACTTTTTACGACCGGCCGCCTGCCTGACATCAACCCTCTTTTTGGGAATCTTTGGGGACTTTTTTTTTTTTTTCTTCTTCCCCATTTGTATTTCGCTGTTGTTACTAAAATTCACAAATGTACATAACTTAAATATTAAAGTCATTGGTACATGCCGAGATTCGAACCCGCGACCTTCGGATTGAAGGCCGCACGCTCTAACCATTAGGCCAGCGAGCTACCGAATGTTTACACGATACTTAGGCTAATTGCTTATAGTTTCTTTATAACATTAGAAAATATTTCGTTGTACACATAATAACAGGGATATTTTACCTCTAATATATAAACAATTAACTTAAAAAAAAATATTTCAGCTTAAATCAACCAAGACAATTTATCTGCTGGCAGCCGGAAGTGGCATCACGCCAATGTTAAACTTAATTAAATTTATGCTTTCAAAAACAAATCCTTCATGGTACGTAAATTACTAAAAGCATGTCCATAATAATGTATAATATATGTATACAAAACTTGCATATCACAAATTATTTAAAATAACTATTTTTATATGTTAGAAAATATTTCTCTTTTCTATTACAGTGAGCAAATCCGTCTATTATATTTTAATAAAACTGAAAATGATATAATGTTCATGGATAAATTAGAAGAACTGGTGTCATTAGAATATAACAGGTAAAATAAGAATACAGGAATGCCTGCATAAATTAAAATATTTTTCTATTCACAATAAGCTAATACGTAATCTGTGTCACATGATCTTAAGTGATAATAAGCTCGTACATGGTGAAGCGTGCTCGTCCACCTTACGCCGATTCTCATATTTGGACAGCCGGAACACTTCAATGCTATTATGCCGGCAGTAGCTAAGCACTGACATGTACATTATATAGCTCAATGTACAAAAAAAAACCAAGAAGTTAATGAGCAAAACCGTACTGCTATTCAAATTATACCTCTGGCCCAGAAATCGAACTAGATACGTCCATGTTACATGGCAAACCGTTAGCCGCTGAAAATTGGTTGAAGGTTTGCTGATATGACTGCAATTAGTCTAAAAATATTTTCTTCTAATAATACTCCAATGCAAGTGTGTTTCTAAGGTAGTCTAGTCACACGCGCAATTTGTCTCGAAGAGCCACGGGTTCAACCTCCACTGAACTTGAACTTCCGATGAAGAAAAACATCGTGAGGAAAACAACATGTTCCAAGAACAGCTTTGGTGGACATGTACTTTTACCTACCTGAACTTGGTCAGTGTTGTAGATACATGACCGGACTCTCACTTTATAAGAAAAGGCCTTGAATAAAAATTAAGGTTTTATATATATTTAATGTAATTTCCGTAACATACGTAATCAAACTTATATTTTAGATTTCACGTTGTACACATCCTTTCAAACGCCAGCGCGACTTGGACCGGACGTAAAGGTCGGGTTAGTGCGAAACTGCTCATTGAAATATTAGGCGACAATATTAATTGCGATTATATTTTTACCTGCATTTGTGGACCAAAGGAATTTACATATAGCGGTGTGAAAGTCCTTAAAGGCTTTGGAATAGAAGAAAGCTTTATACACGTCTTCGTGGGATAACGATCGGAGGTTATAGCTTTTATAAGATTTTTTTCCGTTATAAATACCATTCGTCTAAAATGTATATGGAAAATTGTTATATTTATTTGAGAGATTACAAAAAAAAAATATTATTCATATATTTTATTTAATAAGAGTTCGAAAAGTAACCTTAATTACGTTAAGGATATTTACATATCACGATCAATTATTTTTAGAGTCAAGCATATTACTTACCACGTCTTGCTTATTTCAGAGTTTAATCTTATAAAATGTTCTGTAAATAGTTATCGATATATTTGGCATTAATTTTATTAAACCTTTTAACAAATATAATATTCAAGTTATTTTATATATGTTCACTATGTGATATCCACGAGTCGTTACTTGTTAACTTCGTCGAATGTACTTTTTATATACAATGGACTATCACTTGACCCAAACTTCAAAAGACGTTAAGTCACATTGAGGTTAAATATGGAAATATATGGTGGATCAGAATACTCTGGCTACAAATGTTAGCAGCCACAATAGCGAGGGAGTTATCATACGAAGATGGTGGCTAACCAGGCGGGTTTACAAGAACCCGACTAAAATCCACGTGTCTTACAAAGGTAAAAAAAAAACAAAGACTTAAGGAACATTATTATAATACAACAAAACATTGTTTTATGCATTCTCATCCAGACGTAAATGCTTGTGCAATCATCGTCCTAACAAAGCACCTTTGGTGTTTAAATACCGCACGTCCTCTACAACTTAATCACAAAGAAAAACAAGCTTCATAAAGTTATGAAATTATACGAAAGCGAACATAATAATACAATGCTGGAGCATTATGTAAACATAGGCTTAGTGTAAAATTATTAAAGGTGTTCCAACTTCTTCAGGCATAAATTAAACCTCAAGATACATCTATAACTGTATATGCTTTTGTTATTTCACAAAACTAGTAATCGATGATGACGTTCCACTTGCTAATCATACCCACAATTTGATACCAGTTAAAATTATATACACTGCACCACATTGTGCTTTCACCCTGTGTATTTATTTGGTTTGTACAGTAATTAGTTTTGCACCCTTGAATATCAAATTTTCAATAACACCCAGCAATATCTTGGAATTAATAGTCGTAATTAAGATTAATTATACAAGTAAGGATAATTGGGGAAAACGCATTTGGTAAAAATCTAATTCGAGCAGTGGATCGATGTTTCCACATATAAAAGCAATAAACAATACTAACCTACAGGAAAAAAAATCAGTATAATGTTAATAATAGTTTTGTAGTCGCCTGCTTATTATATAAAGTTCAACTTGTTCGATTACAGTTAAATAAAAAGAACTTAACAGTTAAATAAAAAGAAGTTATTCTTTAGCAACAATTATTATGCGATTTTCGCCGTTGCTTATCATGTGTAAGTTATATAGTAAATCACGTCGATCAATCGTATCATGTACAAAACTCTTCCTCACGAGTGCATGGAACACCCTGAATAGTTTTAATACTAAGCACATCAAGTACTCTATCTTATTCAACACCAACCACAACTTATTCACAATATAACATAAGTAGAAATTTCTTAAAACTGAGTACACGAGAGCAGCAAGTTACTTAAAGTTATCACATTAACGGTTGAATGCAAAACGATAAATTAAAGTATTACAATAAACCGTTATTATCGCTTATGCGAGACATTACAATGACCCCAACACATTATATCCTCGCTGTGACGTAAAAGGCGACTAAAGGAGAACAACTTCGGAAAAAGGGCAGCCAGCTCTTCCCGTGACATGTACCAAAGTATAACGCCCGTCTTGCGACGCGAATACCTCTTAATGGGTGTCCCCATTCTGACCACCAGTCAGCAGCTGTAAGCTGTTTGAAATGATGAGACCATTATTATAACCAAAAAGTACAAAAGTAGCTTTCTTCTTAATGACAACGTACACTTTTCGCAAGTAGGCTTCCAACTGATAGAGGATGCACTAATAAACATATTTAAGTACACACAGACCAAGGCATGAATAGATAAAAATTTATTGTTAAAAAACATAATTTCACTGACACAAGTATTTATTTTTTGAATAATTTCAAAATCTTAAATCTTTGATAAAAATCTTTTTATATACATATGGCTATGGAAATATATAAAAAATATATGGATCTTATATGTTATTCAATTTAATCACATTACAATATTTATACATGCATATATAAATAAATATACGTACATATATTACAGGTATTATGTATGTATATAACCGTTTCTGGTGAGAGCAATATTAACAATATAAGGAAAAATATGTGAAAATCAAGATGATTACATTATAAATACCAAAATCAGAATTACACACAACCGGGTTAGCTAATATTATGTAAAAATAAGCTTATTTTATATAGAGAAAGCTGCAATATCATGTCTAATATTCAACAACATACAACCCACATATTTTGATCACTCCCTCATCAGTAATCACACACCTCACATTCTATCAAACAAGTAATTTAAGATTGTTTCACACAGAAATTGCTCATAATCCAAATAATTAAAAAATCACATTACTAGAATACAATAACTGAATTAAAAGACCGTGTTGAATCTAAAAAGTAGATAGTTCTTAAATCATTAGAGGTACATCCTGTTCCTTACAGGATATGCCATTCTAATTACATTAAATATCGGCACCTAAATTTATCTTTTACTCCTTGTCATATTTTGTTGATGGGGTTTATTAGATACAGTTTAAACTGTCTTCATTCCACCAACTCACATTTGATCCCCTTGGTTGATTAATGATCTTCCAGAATACCATAGTGGAAAAATTGCCAGTGCTGTTCATAAACCTGCCTTCAGTCTCTGAAAGGTCAAGAAAGCTTCCAGTATTTAAATAAATTTATTATTTAACCAGCAATTGTTGATCAGTATCAGCCGATAGACGTCCACTGCTGGACATAGGCCTCTCCCAAAGTTCTCCACATCAATCGGTCCTACGCTGCCCGCATCCAGCGGCTTCCCCAGACCTTCCACAGTCATCATGGCCTCCGGTACCGCCAGGCAGCAGAGGCCGTCGTTTGTAGGGGTTCATATGGGGTGATTGCAAACGCAATTGTTATCGGGAACTAGTCTATCATAATTATAAATCAAAATCAGTTTCATTATTTTCACTTACATTAAAAAAGACATATTGTTCCATAATTTTTGTATAAAAAGCTCAGTGTTTATAGATTTGAAATATTTCAGCACTAATACAAATGACAATTTAAATAACTCTGTTCAAGTAAAATTTTAATCATCTCATTACCATGTTCCCACATCATATAAGGTCAGCATAACCTGTCTGCTTCTTCCATTCCCTTCCATAAATGGTTAACTTAAAATCAAATCCTTCTACATATACATTTTTCACACAATCATGTGGACAATGTCATCTATCTCTTCTTTGATCTTCTTATATTCTTCCATATCATATCAACATCATTCTGTCACTATTGCTACCTTCAGCCTTCCATTTACGTGTTCGCTTTTTATTCTATCATAAGTAATTAAATACCATGTCACGAATACAGTTAGGACAAACCTTTGTAGTGGTTGTTACTTATTATGGAAACCATTAAGTTATCCAAAAACGTAATAAATGAAACAAAAAAGAAAACCCGACAACGATTTACTTGAGTACATGTTGCTTGTTAAATGCTGTTCATCACCGACACGTCAACCCAGCTGCTAGTACGGAACGTTTTGGTTATACAAACTAATTTTGTATAGTTTTTTTTTGTCTAAATATGCTATGCGTTAATATCGTTCACAAATAAGACATCTCGGTCTTTGAGACCGATCTCTTGCAAGTTCGAACATCCCCTAACTACAACACGTTTCGGGAAATTTGTTGTTATTTCGAACTCTTCAGGTGATTGAGGATGGCTGAACACAAAATCATAGAGATCCTGAAATAAAATGATGACTGTTTTAGCAGTAATTGTTTACTAAAAAGTTCGCTTCTAATAAAACAGTTGTAATTATAAATGTATGTTCCCTAATTAGATGTAAAGTTATGAAGATATCTAACCAAGTTTTTGACTGGATTCTATTGTTGAAGGCCGTCTAAAAAGTTACCATAGCAGCTCCTGGTTATACCGTTACACAATAATGTTTAACTATAACTGTCCGACAGTTTGAAAAATGTTGCAGCATTATTACTATGCTAATAATATTTAACATGTTATTACTGCAATTGCACATTGACAATCTGCGTTGATAATCATAGTTAGGACCACATTGTTGACCACAGTGGTGCACTACAAACAGCCTAATAATCACTGCGTTGTCACAGATATACAAATCTATCTGGTAGACGATATGCTGTTCCTGTCATGATTAGTTTAACTAAGAAATTCAATGTTTTGTAAGCTGCATTATTGTTATTAAATCTTAAGTCACCTGTGTAGTGTGTCTTAGTGTAAAACGGCGAGTGAGACGCTCCCCGCCGGGCAGTCGTATCAGCAGCGCCACCGTATTCACCCCCGGCTCCGGCTCGGACGGCAAACGAGACGCCATCTCCGCCCGCGCCTTTAACAACTGCTCGTGAAAATAATATTAAAGCAAACAACACCAACATTAACATAACCTACCATTGTCATCCATTATAAAATAGTAAATGTTTTTCGAAATTACCAAATGAATTTAGAAAATTATTGATGGATTTTAGTCAGGTGAAGAGTTTTTTTTATAGCGGAATATATACTACTTACTTTTTATACATTAAAAAAATCTAAATTAGAACAGTTTGCTTCAATTTCACTTGGTGCTAAATAACTATGAACTCACAGGTAAAGAAATCCAGATTATTCTGGCTCTAGCTATCAGACATTGACAGCCAGAACACAGTACGGCTTTTATGGCAGCACATCAAAAATATGACGACACCTTCATATAACATACTTTGGTGTGACATCCTTATGATTAGAAATCTTTAGCTACTAACTGTCTAAGATATCAAAGATGTGCTCAAAACTGCCGCTAAGCAATACTAACTACACAAACAATCTTCTAAAATGATTTATATATAAATATTCACATTTTATTTTAGTGATTTTATCGTTCTTGTAAAATTATTAAGATGATAAAACTTTAGTCTAAATGCAATTTGTAAATAAAAGCTGCAGGTAAACATATTAACTAACACATGTGCCCATGGCCATGTTATTTATCACCAGTTAAACATTTGACTCATTGTATAGCTTTTTTGGAAGGACTTTTCACAACTACACATTATTCCTCAATTGTTTATGATATGTTGTTCAAATACTATTTTGCTACAATACAAAATGTATAAAGAAACTTCACTTGCATTGAAAAGTTAATTGAAAACTAATTGGTTAAAACTTTATTTGTTAATTAAAACCATTAAAATTCTATTAAATCTTACATGGTAATTAATCACTTTATATTATGTACCTCCTGCTTGTGTCTCTCTTGCTCTTGGCGACGTTGCAAGTCTTCATGTTCACGTTGTGCTATAGCCTCTCTTGCAGCTGCTTTGCGCCTCTCTTTCTCTTGGTCCGCTGCTAATGACTCTGCGTAAGCCTCGTCTTGTGCCGCTCGAAGCCGCGCTGTTACTTCACGCTCCACTCTGAAAAATTATTAATATAATTGTCAACTTTATCACACATTGAACTATTTTGTAAATCAAAATGTCAAATGAAGCTCTCACCTGTCAGCCCTAGCTGCGGCCAAATGTGGTTCATTATCACCCACAACCCTTCGAAGCCTTTGCAGTAACTGTTGAGCAGAGCAAGAGCCTTCACTTCTCGCAACAACAGTCATTCTATGCTCTCTCATACACACAACACACAACAATGGGTACCGACGACCTCCCACAGATTGTGCAACTCTCCATCCCTCTGAACTTTCTACAGAGCATCCCCAAAATAAAGCATGTGTGTTTATATATTGGATCACTTCAGGATCTGCTAATGTTGTTCTAGGAAAAATGTCACAAAAATTTTCTATGTTACACAATTTAACAATGGTATACTTTTTAAATATCACTTTACAACATTATAAATTTATTTAAATTAATTATATATCTTACCTGCAAAAGTTTTGTGTTTCACTAGCAGATTCCGAATGCAAATACACAATAAGAAATCTTAATTCATTTTTGGCATCATTAAGTGCTTGTGCATATGTACCCTGATAGAAAACTGGATGTGGATTAAACTTTGAGGTATAGTTATTTATAAAACCCATCACATCACCCAGTGGATCTGTCACAACTGAAACAAATACTTTTAATTTTTACCAATTCTAATATATTAAATTACTAACAGACTACTTTATCCAGGTGAAACATACAACTTATGTGATTTAGAACAACAAACACTGATTTGTTTTTACTACAAGAAATATACATTAAACTAAAAAATATAAAAAGATGCCAATAAAGCATTTATTAAAAAGATATGACACTTACGTCTTCTATCATCATTTCTGATAAAACTTAACAATAAATTTAATACAGACGAAATTGTATTATAACACATAGACACAACTAAGTTTACAACATAGCGGAGAAGTCCACGGACTCCACCAGGGCCCTCGGGCTGGTCATCAGTAAACACCTGCTGTGCTATGTGGTCATGGACAACAGGAGGTGCTCTAGCTTCTGTAGCGAATACTGAAGGCCTGCCTTCTCTTATATTTAATTGTTCTTGGATGGCAACCTGAAACAAGATATTTTGTATCCAGCAAGAGCCTATATTGACCATCAGTTTGGACCAAAATGTTTATGTAAATTACAATAGTTTTTTTTTAAGCTAAAGGCTATTAATGTCTAAAAAAAATAATGAGATTTGCATACAAATTGCAAAGCTCCTTTTTGTATTTTAGCTCCATCCTTAATAGAAGACTTATGTAATAGGTGTCATTAAAGCTCCTAGTTTCAACCATGAGTACATTAAGTGGGCTAAATTTATATTTTCTGTCTCTTTATCATTTTGTTAAAATGTTTGTTTCTGGTATTACAGCTTCCAAATAGATTAATTACAACATAAAATAGTTTTAAAAGTGCCTCAGTTACATATTTTTAGAAACAATAACAAACCCTTTTATCAGTTTTTATAATCGACATAAGGTATCTAAAGTTATAGGAGAATTAGAAACTTATTTATACATATTTTTTAATGTCATGGTACTAAAAATATTCTTTCCGTAACAAAAAAATTGCTGATTTTATTGAATGTTAATTACTTTACTCCATGTAGTATCAGTATAAAACTGTTTTAACAATACAAGTCCCGTTATTGACCTTATTTATTTTTTTCTAAAAATGCAAGTGACAGTAAATACTTCTTTACCTCTAAATCCCACTGGTGTCTTTGTAAAACATCTCGGCATATTGACATGTCCTCTATACCCGTTAAATCTTGAAATTGTAATATTTTATCAGTTTGTTCGGGCGTCAAACCCATGGCGTTGTCTTCGAGATCCATAGCCGAGTTGAAAAAATTAAGTAATACTTTCAATAAATCTTATAGGTACATTAACATTAATGTACTTTTGAACAAAAAAATACTATTAATTAATGTAATCTGATGGAAATAATAAATTGTCTTTCATTATGCTGCCTACGAAGACAATATGAGTATAGCATAGACGACATGATATAGACTAAACATTGAAAAATGTATGTCATGTCATTCATATTTATCTTATCTTCAAAAATTTTGGAATCAGTTTAAATATTTTTATGAAATGTTAATATTTCAATTTATATAACATATTTTTACATATATTACATGGGGTAAAGTAATCAATTATATATAAAAATTCGTAGAAGCCTATACAATCATAAGACATAAAAATCCCAATAACTATAGTAATGAGTAAAGTCATAATATTCCATATGAATCTTTTTATAACAACTATCCCACTGTAGTAAGAGTAAATTAAAAGATGCTAAGTAATTTTTTCATCATTGTGACTTTAACTTATTAATAATTTTAAATATTATTTCATGATTATGTTAAGGTTGCAGCAAACCGCTGATTTCAGATAGAGCAAGATGTTAGGGGTGGAGATTAAGAAGACCAAATCCTACCGTAGAGTTGTGGAATTTTTTTTATCGTAGTTTACTTAAATGTATATCTTAAGATCTTAATAAGACGAATGCATTTTTTTTTTTTTTTTTTTTTTTTTTTTTTTTTTTTTTTTTTACGTGGGGGAAATGCCTACGCATACTCGTCCTCGCGGGGGCAAGGACGAGTTATGTCGGACTTGCACCGACTAAAACCCCCACGATGTTCCTCCTCGTCGCCGTGAGGACAGGGTCACGGGAACGCGGGTGCGCACTCAACCGCGACCCTGCCGGCGCTGGCCGCTTGCGCTGCCCCACCTCGGGGGGGAGAGATGAACCCTCCCAGGGCGCGCCGGAACATGCAGCGCGCCCCCTCCTCGGCCTCATGCGTGTGCGGGCGACCGGTTCCCCCGAACCCGTCGCCCAGAGGCCATGGGAGCCACGGGAGAAAACCTCTCCCGGCTCCCCGCGACGGAGAGATGTTAGGCCCGCCGCTACCTGTTAACGGCCGCGGAGGATAGGGAGAACGGCGCATCGCAATACCGAAACTCCTCTTCCCCCGCGGCCCCACCGCCGCCGCATCGCCGGTGCGACACCGGTTGGCCGCAGAGGGTACTCCCTCCGCGACCCCACCTCGGCTGCGAGGGGCGGTAAGAAACCGCCCCTGCAGCCGGCCGCTGGGGCAGCACACAGCCGCCCCTGCGGCCCCCGGCCGCTCCGGTGAGCTCCAGTTATCCCAACCGGTGCTCGAACCGGGAGCGGCCGCTTCGGCCAGCCCTTCGCCGCGGGCCGGCCGGATGGGTTCCACTTGGCTTCACCGTGTTGGGCGCCACGGTTACTAAGCCCCTCCGCCACGACAAGGCGAGAACCCGTTGGAGGGGAAGACGAATGCATGGATAAAATAGATTTAATAATAATTATAAGGAACTCAAAGAAAATAAGTGCAAATATTTCAGTATGTCATGCAGACATTTTTTACATATAAATTAATATTTTAATGGCTTTGATGTTACTTCGTTAACTCCTTTTGTACTTTTTAATTTTAAAAAAAATAATTCTTGCCAATAATATATAAATCCGCTACGATCGTCGTGTTTTCTTTTACTTTATACTTTCTATATTGGTTGTTAGGAGACCGCTTCCCAAAACGAAGACAGACGATAGTATAATGACACTTGATGATGGGACCGAAAAATAATCGATCCTAATTAAAAAAAAAAAATATTTTTATAACCTTTTATTAGCAATCCGGCCGCCAATCTAAATGCTGCGTGGCCCTTTGAAATAAGGTTTAAATTGAAACCACATACATCTCGAGTTCCAGCCGCGCTCGTGTTTTCGTTGATCCGAGTATCAGCTGTTTTTGATTTTGTGTTTCATTGCTTTTTTCGGTAATAAAGTAATCTATTTTTATGAAACTATCGTTTCATTTAGCTCTACTAACATGATGGAGCATAAATAATGCTAATAAAAAGTTTTAAAGATATGATTTGGTGAATGGTATCATTAATACTATCGTCTGTCTTCGTTTTCGGAAGCGGTCTCTTAACACCCAGTATTTTTAAAGTTTTTTTACAGAAACGATATAATGCCTTCATTTGATTTATTTAACTATATTATTAATGACCTCTTAAAATTTGTATTTTCAATTCATTAGGTAATTTCAGCCAATTTTCATCCATTTTTATTAACATTTTAAAAAAATTCACGTGCCGCAAATTTATGTTTTAAGCACTAGTAGACGAATTCGACGCGATTTTAGAAAAACTAAAACTTGATATCATTTGAAAAAACCGTTTAATATTTACAAACAATTTAATATTCAAAATTTTAACCTTTAACAATTTTAAACATATTTATTTTAAAGCCTAAATTTTGACTATATCTTTTAATTGTTGTAATATTACTTTTTCATTCCATCATTTGGTACAGTATCATTTGTTTCGAAAAAGGTAGGGTCATCTTTAGGATCTTCATACAAAAATTCTGTCTACAAAAAAATAAAATGTTGGTTTAAATTATATACCCATTCTTCACGCTAGATGTAAATTGACAGGTACAGACCTGTTAGATTAATATTATAATGCGGCTTCTGTTAACTGATATTCACACTCAGTATTCTACTCACAAGAAATCAAAGATGAATTCAATAAATCTGAAACATTTGCGCATTTCTTCGAAAAAACACTTAGTCCATAATATATTTGTGACATTAATAAGCAATTTAAATATAGTAATTATAATATCTCTCTCAAGAACTCAAGAGTTGTTTATTTCAATATTTTCAAATAATTACCTTGACGTCATATAATTCAGGTGCTAAGCTAAACATGGAGTCCACAAAATCTTCATAGAAAACATTTCCATCTCCTCGTACATTGACATCACGCAATAATTCTATTATTTCAAATTCATCAAAAGGATTATCAAATGTAGTAACTATTAATTGAACTTCGTCCATATCCAAAAAAGTACGATTTTCGCTGTCGAACACCTAATTTGAAAAAATACATTAATATGACAATACTATTACAATAATTTGTGTCCAATTTTCTGTTCAGGAATAAAACATTGTACAAATTCACCTTAAATGCCAATTTTAACTCATGTTTAATATCAGGCTCAATTACCCATTTATCTAACAAAAATAAAATTTGTTCCTTTGTTAAAAGCCTTGACACAGCGGCTTTTAATTTTTCAGCTTCAATCATTACTTCACCATAAGTCGGATAACTAAACATTCTTGTATGATATCTATATAACATTTTATAGGTTATAAGAGGTAGTTTAGTAGGTTATAAGAATATACAATAACATCTTACAGGATTTCTGAAGTTGGTACTTTTTTAACTTTAGTCTACTTAATACTTATGAATAACTTAACGGTATTAAGGATTATTATATAGTATTAATGTTTATTAAAATATTATAAAAGAATTTCACTTCAATGGCTAATATTATCAAGGACTTATATACGACTATATGCCGATAAGTGTTGTTTAAAAATCGCCATAACAATTATTGAATTTTGGCAATACCTTCTGTCAAAAGATAGATCATATAAAGCCTTTGCGAATAAAGTTAGGCAAAAATGTTTTATCATTTCATCTCACTGCTTTAGTATGATTTATAAATATCTACCCATTCATATTTAAACATTAAGTTTTGCGCTAGTCCAGAGGCTGACAAAAAGGCTACCTGCTAAAAGTATTTGGCCAAACGAAATTGAAACTTATTCTGTAAAGTACTACGATATATTAATCATTATTTCTTTTAACATGAAATCAGTCCTAGGTTGAAATAACGCGATACAGCGCGGTTTAAATATTTTATCACAATTTGGAAATAACATAGATACTCTACTTTCTTTCTTCTAAGAATTTCATAAACCGATCAATAGTTACAAATTGCATAAATTCATTCGTATCGGCGAAATGATAAAGTTTTGATTTAGAATCAAACCACTCTATAATTTCATTTAAATGTTCTTCTGAAAATCTTGGTGTTTTATTTCCTAAAGGATTTAAAAGTTCAACGGCGACTTTTTTATCCATAATTTAGATAACGAAACTTAAAAAACTGAAATTTTAAAATCGCAATAAGCTAATAATAATGTGAGTCGAAAACTGGTAATTTTTTGACATTAAATATACATACTGTCAAAACGTAGTAATCGTTTTTACGAGATATTAAATATTTTCTGTGATAATATACAATTGATCTTAATCTAATTTTACTTTAGCATTGTGTTAGGTTAGACAAAAATAATATTGAAAATGTTATTAATTGTAATCAATATCATTTATTAACTTTGAAATTGAAACGGTTAAATTCAGTGATAGTCTCTCTCATCACCATTAATATCATTTTGTCAAGGCTCGTTTTTGGAACATTTCCCTCTTAAATCGGAGAAATAAATCAGAAATACAAAATTCTATAATAATTTTATATCGGAGCGGAGAAACGAATAGTAAAAGAGATACAGGATAGGGGTTGTATATGTTCATATCAATAGGTTATGAATTTATTTAATGTGGCAACATTGTTTCAAACAGTCAAAAGTATAGAAAAAATAATATAAATAATCATAAGTTCTATCTAATTAGTATATGGGTTAGGTATTTCTAAAAACTTTATCATTCAAATTCAATATTATACTTTTTCGTGGTTAATTAGAGAAAGCCTAAAATATTTTTAACTACCTTGTAACTGTATGTTAATTACTACATTATGTTCGAGTCTGACGATATTGATCAGGTTTGTATTTTGTTCAAAGCATAATAAGCGTCTATGTGTATATATTATTAATTTTTTTTAATATGCAGGTCCTTTCACAATTAGATTTACCAGAGGTTTGCCCTAAATTAAGTCTATCTGCTAGTGAAGGCACTAAAGGCAATGCTGATGAATTGCTGAATCTTTCTAAAAACAATTTTATAACAGGTGTTAAATCCACGACATGTAATAATGGATATAACACTATTAATACTGAGTTAAAAGAAAGAAAAGAAAATATATTCAATTCTAATTTATTGTCACCCACACACTGTAAAAGAAAATTAATTAAATCACACTTTGATTCTCATTGCAAAAGAAAATTTCCTGGACCAGCGGGTCTTTTAACTGGCAGTTTTAAAGAGTATGAAGATGAAAATGTTTGCCATATTGAATTACTCTCACAGGTATAATTTTAAAACATTTATAATAATTAAAAGTTATAAACAAAATAAAATGCATGATTCCATTTATACATTGTCTTTCGTGTATTTTAACTTACAGGACATAGACTTTTCACAAAATCTATTGCAAAATAACTTATTTGAATCAATACTTTGGAAGAGATTATTAAAAGATGTAAATGAATGGAATTTAAAGTTTATACAGACAATCAAAGCAATTAAACAGTTAGCTATTATTGGAAACCAAAGATGCAGAAAAGCACAAATTATTTACGCATTTGTTGAAAGTATTGACAGATCAGCAATGGATCCTTTGGTTACATTGAGAGATTTAACTGGTACGTTTTATGTAAAAGTGGTAAATTTTTTTTTTATAAAATATTGGTTAATAGTGAAAATTTACGTTTTTTATCTGTGATAAAATTTTATGAAGCTAAGCTCTGAAGTAGTATTAATTACCATTTTCTTTAGTTATGTCTTGTTTGTGTCAAGTTTTAAAAATGGTTTTGTATTTTAGGTAATATAAAGTGCACTCTTCATAGAGACGCTTGGTCATATTTTTCATCATACATTGTACCAGAGCACTCTGCTCTAGTTTTATGTAGGCCTACTGTGTTAACAACTGGTAGTGCATTTAAAAAACATTATTTAAATATTACACTGAGTAATATTTTGGCTATATACAGTTCTATTATAATTGATGATGAAGAGAAATCTTTTCCTGATGGCTATAAAAAGGAAACAAATGTAGATTGTTCAATTATTAAGATGGAGAGACCAGTCACAGGTAAATAATGTATATAAATATATAAGATTTAGATATTCGTAATTTAAAAAAGCTAGTTTTTGTCCTAGTTAAAGTCCTTGCAAACAGATGGCAGGTGGCCAAGAAGTGTTGACATATAACAGTATAACAGCTCATATTAAGCAATAAGTTATTGTCAAATAGGCTCTCAGTACCTGGAAGGTACTAACAGCCAGAATAACAACCACCAGATGTTATCACATTCCATTGTATTGGGGAGACAGTAACACTCACTCTGTGATCAACTCTCAAACAGACTGCACTGCTTACAGGGCCATTTAAAATTTGTTTCATTCAATAAAGTTGGTTTTTAAAAACCTATCTCTGCAATGCCAAAACTTGACTAGCTTCTCACATGATGATGTATATGAATGTTGATTCAGTGATAATGATAAAAAGATAATTGTTTTTGTTTGTTTTCTGAATTTTCAATATTACATATAGTATATAGCTCATTTTATGACAGCTGGTATGTTTTAATAAAACAATCCATTGAAAATAAAAATACCAGTTAATAATAATTGGCTTAAATTGTTTGAGATGACTGATTGTTATATGTACCAATAATATTTAATATTATCTAATAACAAAGACTATATACAAAGTTGATTCATCTGCATAGAGAATGTTATTTTTTAAATATTTTTTGTATAATTTACAATGACATGGTGTTTCAGAATATCAACTACTATAAAGTTTAACCATCATTCTTGATGGTATAGCATATACTAAATATCCATATATGAGTACATCAGTGATTGTTATGAATATTAAAATTCAATTTTCAATTACTTTTATTATTTATAATAATTATGAAAGACAGTCAATTATTCTAATAAACTATTTTAAAGAATGATCCTATTCAGAATTGAGGACTAACCAACATAAACTATTTTGTTTATAGATACTCATGTTGCATCAGAGATTAAAAATGAAGATGACAGTAGTGATTTCTTGAAAGACTTAGAAAATGTATTTTCAGAAGAAATATTTTGATAAAGATTTAAGATTTAATATTTTATATATATTCATAATAAAGAATTCAAATCACACATTTTTAATAAAAGCTATCCGTTGTAATTAGCTAGTGTTGTTTATCGTTTTATTTACAATGTACTAAAATACTATATTAGCTAATCAATTCGAATTTAAATACTATTGCCACAGTCATACTCTTCATTCTTCAATAAACCTTTTCCTTCGCATCCCTGTGCATTCCTCTTCATTTTGGCAAAACTTCTTTCCCGTTACGGCGGTTCATGTATGGAACTCTTTACCGAACCATATTCGTATCGCCAAATCCATACTTTCTTACAAAAAACACTTAAGTAAATACTATTATAAAGTTTAAATTATAAATTCTGTCTAATTGTGCTATTGCTTGCACTTTCATCAAGTATTGTAGTTTTTAATTATTTAGCGCACTACTATATCTTTTCTTTGCGTTTAGTTCACGTCTTCCTTTCCAATAGGTTGTCTGGAAGAAATTGCTTTTTGAGCAATAAGACCGCCCATTGTACATTTATGTATATATATAATGTATTTCATGTCTTAAAACTGGTGTATGATAAAGGATAAATAAATACATCTCAATTTCATACAATATATAGTAATGATAATGAGTTTGTTGATTGTGAAGGCATGTTTGCAATGAATTACAAATTTTGAGAAATTTACTGGTGGTAGGTCTGTTACCAGACCCTCAGGTGGGCTCCACTGCAGCACCTATTTCTGCCCCTAAAACAGTAGTGTGGAAACATTAGTGTTCCAGTTTAAAGGCTGTTATAGCTTGTGTAATTATTACTAGGGTAACGAGACTATATATTGTCTCAGACAACGAGCGCAATGTGGTGTTGTGTATATCATCCTTACTAGCATCACATTGTTATGTGCAGGTGTATCACTCTATCCGCTCGTCACCTTGCTTAATTGAATTTTAAAAAAAACCTTTAATATGTTCATGGCCTGAACACAGTGAAAACATTTACAACATGAGAGTAATCTGCTGATAGAATTCAAGTGCTTCAATTTTGGAAAGAGTAATAAAACATTTTTGATTTGTGTTGTATTTTTAATTAGGATTAACTTTGATATGTCTTGAGACAATATGTTTTGAAAGAGTTGATGGATGAAGATAACTACTTGGGCACATCTTGCACTTGTAAAGTCCATCAACTTGGTCACCATTGCTATCAGATCTTGATTTTTTTGTGTTGTTGATTTCATCCACCCCATTAAAGTGTGTTTTCAAATGTTTCAGACAATTGAACGATTTGGCAAATTTTGCCTAAAAACAACAATATAATAGATAATATTAAGAATGTCTTTGTCACAATGTTAAGTGCTTATTTTTAGTAAAACTTAGTTTTACTCACTTGACAATTATTGCAACAATAAGTTTTTCCTTTACCATTATTCTCAATCGTATATCCTTTAATGTTTTTTTCTAATTCTATAGTAAGAACGTCGTCAGCATCAGTGCATTGCGTCTATAAATATAAACCAGACAAATTATATAACTTTGACTCCGGTATCGTGCCAACATTACCGTGTTCTGGTATCGAGGCCGTTGCGTCGTTGAAATTACTGGATTTAATAAAACTTAACATCCCACATTCCTAAGTAACAGTCACAACAGTATAAAGTTTTTAGCATCCTAACTCAAGTGATGTGCTTGATTTGACTTATCGTATACAAAAAAGTGTAATAAAAATATTTTAAGTACATTTCAAGGGGGGTCCACTTGTGCTTGTTTCATCTAATATAAATCATCCTTATGTATCGATTGTTGTGAAGATCTTTAAGGGGAGCCTATGTCCAATAGTGAAGTCTATCTATGGATAATGATGATCAATCAAAATACATGAATCATAATAACCATTTGATGTTCATTTAACTCGCTCTCTGTATGGAATACTGCTGCACAAGCGCTACATCCGAACACCATGGTCGGCTGCTTCCTCTTATTATCTGCAGATGGATTCATGTTATCTGGAAGTCCTGCATCAATAACATTTGATTTATTAAATGTGCATGAGAATTGAAGCCATGATAGGTTTTTTGTAAGGTTGTTTGCTATTTGAGCATCTCAAAGAGGCACAGATTCAATGCTGTCTAGCCTTGAGCTTTCAGAGTGACAAATTGTTAATAGCACTGACTCTTTCATTATGAAAGAAGGTCCCAAGATCCAGCAAGCGAACATTAAGGGTGCTGGTTATTTATAGAGTTAACATAGAAATGTTTAATCAAACTTACGTCGTTTGTTTAATGTAATAGATATTCTTAAAACATTATCTGCCCTTTTTAACTCCGTAACATGCACATGTAAAATATTTTTATCCTTTAGATTTACATTGGATTGTGATGATACGTTCTTTGGAATAGCATCTGTAAAATGTGAAATAACATTATACATGGACAAAGAAAACAGAAGGGTCTTGTTATTTTGCAATCCAAACAAATTGTTTGTTACTATGTACCAGGTCCTATGATTGGCTTAATAAAAAAAAACACTGGAACGAACACTGGAATTAGTAAAATTATAAAAACAATGCTTAGCTACTCTCTTAAAAGTGAATTGCCTGGTGAAGGTTGCATATAGTATTTCATACAGGCAGAGCAGGACCAAACGATGTGGAAATTTTTGGAGGTGTATGTCAAGCAGTGTGCATCTCCTGGCTGACGATGATAATTCACGTTATATATATACACATGAAAGATTCAAAGTATACATAAATTTCATATAGAAAAAATTGGAAATATCCTTAAAGATTGCAGTTTATACCTGATGTGTTCATTAGCTGCTCCAGCATGCTGGGGAGATAAACGAAATAATATCGATCATCTCCTAGTGACGTCACACGCCCTGTCACTAATATAGGGCAACTTCCTTTACTAACTACATCTGTATCATCTTGAACTGAAACCTGCGAAGTAATTATAGTTGTTTAAATGAAATCGTTATAACCAATAAGACGGCTTTTGAGGCTTATGGTATTGTATTTATATACTCGGTGTTAGGAGACCGCTTCCGAAAACGAAGGCTGACGATAGTACTAATGACACCTTTGATGAAGGGACGGAAAACCGATCCTGATTAAAAAAAAAACATATTTTTAAACCTTTTTATCAGCATTATTTACGCTCCATATGTTAGTACAGCTAAATGAAACGATAGTTATAAAAAAAATAGATTACATTACTTAAAAAAAACAGCAATAAAACACAAAATCAAAAACAGCTGATGCTCGGATCAACGAACGACCGCCAATCTAAATGCTCCATGGCCCTATGAAATGAGGTTCAAATTGAAACCAAATGCATCTCCAGTTCCGGCCGCGCCCGTGCGTTCGTTGATCCAAGCATCAGCTGTTTTTGACTTTGTGTTCAATTGATGGTTTTTTTTTAGTAATGTATTTTATATGAAACTATCGTTTCATATAAATTCATACTAACATGATGGAGCGTAAATAATGCAAATAAAACGTTTTAAAATTATGTTTTTTTTCTAATCAGGATTCATTTTTTTTCCGTCCCATCATCAAAGGTGCCATTAGTACTATCGTCTGCCGCCGTTTTCAGAAGCGGTCTCCTAACACCCAGTATGTATAAATAAATTAATAAACACAAGTACGCTTCACTGTCATCCAGCTGTATATTTACTTTATGGTTTTGGTTTTTTTTTTTAACAGAAAGTCTAATCTTTTAAATGAATTTAAACAATGGTCAGTAAAATATTTGTGATGTCTAATGGGATATTAACATGAAATTTTTTTGGATTTTATTCGTATTTTATACTAAACTCATTGTGGTTGTGAGCTCATTATATCTTGAGATCTATGATAAGGCGTTACTTCCGTAATTTTATTACGACCGTCTTCAAACCGGAACACAGGCAACGTTTACACATTATTGTTTGGCAGCAGAAATAAGCACTATTATAAAACTTACAGTCTCCAGCAACGGATATTTGCCAAGTTTTCTTATATATTCCACAATCTGACAATGTCGGGTGGAAATTGGAAAATGCGTTCCGGATGTGGATCATAACAGACAATTATTTATATATAATAAGATTATTATTGTTATGTTCTTTATGTAAGTAATACTGGTACTAAATATACCTTCGTTATAATTAAATTTCGATCTAACACAGATGGCTTGAAGGCGGGCACTTTGAGTAACTGTGTTATGATGCCATCGGCTGAAGCGACGTCTTCGACGCTGCATTTCACCTCGCCACTGTTCTTCAAAGCTAGCTGTATGAGCATTTCAAACTCATTATCGTCCAGGGTTGAGTTGCCTGATAAACGTCAAAACCGAAATTAACTTTCATACAAAACATACAGATATAAAGATAAAAAAAACTGTTTTTTTTTTAATAATAAATAGTAAACCACTTGACCCCTGTTTCACGTACGTATTGTGAAATTGCTGTCGTGTTCTAGGCGAGATACGCCTTATTTTTTACTTACTTAGTTGACTTTTCTGATAACTTTTATTACTCAGTGTGGGTTTGTGGTTCTTCTGTGCTTGCTTTATGTTACTCCTGGGGGGAATTTCAATAGTTTTCCGTCCATTGTTATGATTAAGCTTTGTGATTTTAGCAAAAAGTCTCTTTCCGTTCTCTGTTTCACCTAAAACTACTTTATTGGGTATATCTGAAATATAACAATTATTTATGAATAAGAAAAAAAAACAGACGATGATAAAGCTTTTGGAAAACGCAATATTGCAATATAAATAAACGATGCTTTCTTGTTTTATTTGCCGGGATTTTTTTACCTTAAACAAAATATTTGCAGTTATTTTAATAAAATTTTTATCAGATGAATCAGATCAGACAAATGTAATTTTTTCTTAAAGAATCAGTACTATTACATATAAGCAGTTTTTTTAGGTTTATAACATTCTCGAGAGCTCAACGGTTAATAGTTAAAACTACGATATTGCATTTTTTTTTGCTATCTTTAAATGTCACATACTTTACGTCTAGTTTGTTTGCTTAAGTATTATATCAAGTGATAATGTATTAATTAATCTTAATGATTAAATTCTTTTTTGATAGTTCCGCTTCGTCGCATATTAGCCGAAAGAAACGATTCCTTTGGGAGAGATATTTTACGAATATTAAAGTATTAATAATTTATCTTTTAATGTATGAAATCGATATACCTTCAAAAAATATGTCAGTTTTGACTTTGAAAATGTTGTTGCTGACTGACGTTTTAATAGAACTTAAAAGAACAGCCTCTTCTGATATATTATCCGCTAGACTCTCCGTGTTCGGGTTAGTAGATACCTCCACACATTCAACTAAAATGACAAAAAAAAAAAATTATTCATAGAACTAGTATAAAAACAAGTGAATAGAAAAGTTAATTGAAACGGAGTTTTAAAATTTGATTTATATGCATTTATTTCCGGTAATCATTTGTTTGTTTCTTATATTTGCTATTTAGGCTTTTCTTTTCATAGGTCCGATCAACCCTCAAATATGGAATACAGCAATTGCGATACGCTAGAGCTACCTGGTTGTAACAGGTCATCATATATCTCATGACCTGTTACCCAAGCATTAAATGTTTGCTGCTAGAAATGGCTCTGCGACGGACCCTGACCGTCATTGAGACGTACGATCAGTAAAATTAGGTAAAGGTTTGATTAATACTTCATACAATTTATAAATTGCTTAACAATTTAGTGGTTATTACCAGAATAATTTCTCTAAATCTTCTTTAAAGAAAATAAAACCAAAGAGTTATAATGATTTGTAAAACGTTACAATAAATTTAAGAACCCTTACCACCCTTTTCAAAATTATTTAAAAGAGAGTCGTCTTCTTGAATAATTTCTTCAGTTAACTTTATATCAACCTCTCTTTTAACCAACTGTACGGTGTCTTGTTGGTTTGACAAACTGTTTGGAATGGAATTTAATTTTTTTTTTAATCTTCATACATAAATATTGTGCAAATAATCACACTAAGTAGAAACTTCTAAACAGAACTCACCTTAAATCGTTTTGTCCTTCAGAACTTTCATTTTCTGATTTCAATTTTTGTATTAATTCTGAAATGTGATTGCGTTTATGAAATTCGGGATATGTACTAAGAACTAAAAAATATTTGTCAGCGTTTTAAAAATTTACGTCGTGCATTAAGTATTTATTATAACAGTGACGCAGTACCTTACATTTGTTTAATTGTTATGGGCCAAATATAAGCGCCACAATGGTTAGATTACCGAATGTCTAAAGTCAAGTCGTAAAAGCCTTGTTTATCTTACTAAAGCGATATAGGAATGGATAAACAAAGTTAATTTATTAATAGTAATTGGTAACAGAAACCAAGACGTGATAGGTTCACAAGTAACAGAGGTACATCAAAGAAGAAATAAAAGAATTATGAAAGTGGATATAAATGTAAAAGGGGTAGATTGTGAGTTGACGGTTGATTGAAGGGAAAAAACATGATTTGCCGACTTCACATAAAATTGGAAAAGGACCGATAAATGTCTATGATGATACGTTGCAACAATGTGTTCCTCGAAATACAAAAATGAAAAATATATTTTATAGTACCATTGGTTTTTGTTATTATACGAAATTGTCTTAACAGTTTTTTCGGTTTACGTAGTATCACAGTGGTATCTGATTACATTCACTCATAATTAGTAAAATTTTACATATTTATATTAGTTTGCCTATTTCATGTTCCCATAAATAGAATTGGAAGCATTCTCACATATAGTCTTGTCGTGAACGTGAAGGCCATGAGTGGATATACAGATATTTGATACAAAAGTTATTAAGCATACTTACTATCATTTGATGTTATATCATGAAGTCCTAATGTGTCTAGTATAAAGACTTTGTCATTTGTTTCGAGAAGAATCCAGCCTTTCTGCTCCAATGTATGGTACTGATCGTCACTCAATGTTATCTTAAAAGTTATCAACATACCATTGATCTAAATTATTTGATACTGTTTAATGATTTGCGATAATAAATATGATTTTTATTATAAGTTATGTAGAAATCTTTCCTAGGTATTTTTCGAATTACAATCGGTATCAATATACTGGGTCTTAGAAGACCGCTTCTGAAAATTGAAATGCCCCGTTGCCCTATGACATAAGATTCAAATTTAAACTAAATACGTCTCGGGTTCCGGCCGCGCCCGGGCGTTCGTTGATCCGAGCATCAGCTGTTTTTGATTTTGTGTTTCATTGATGGTTTTGTTTTTAGTAATGTAATGAAACTATCGTTTAATTTAGCTGTATTTACATGATGGAGCGTAAATAATGCTAATAAAACCATTTTAATAATATGATTATTTTTTAAACAGGATCGATTTTTTTCCATCCCATCATCAAAGGTGTCATTAGTACTATTGTCTGTCTTCATTTTCGGAAGCGGTCTCGTAACACCCAGTATATTAATATTAAACACAATCATCAGCTGGCAGATGTCCATTGATGGATATAATTCAGCTGTGAATGTGTCATGAGATAAATATCCCCATCTAAAAGTTAGCAATAAAATGATACTCTGGGATTCTAGCATTACTAAACTAGATTTGTATAAGTATACACATCTTTGGAATATACCCCAAACAACTTAAATATTTCAGAGTATGTACATAAATTATTTCTGATTTCATAAGATGAAATTTAAGAACTTTGAGAAATGTTTTCTGGTACAATTTTGAGGCCATGAGGTGGAGTTAGAATGATCATGAGGTTTTCAAATCTGCCTACATACTATTACCATTGTATTGGTAATCCACTATCATAACAGCACTGGTATCAATATAAAACAGCTTAGAGTATTATATAGACCATAATAATAACAAGATTTGCACTGTACCTCAGTGCAATTATCAGTTTGCTTTTGAGATTGTGCCTCCATACCATCTTCGATTTGTGTTTCGTGTTCCTGATATTGAATACTTTCATCTTGTTGCTCTATCTGAAAATAAAATAATTATATTCAATAATTATGCAAGCAATCATGTTTTCTATTTTCAGTCTGTGTTAATATTGCATTTTGAATTCAAAGTACAATTTTGGTCTATTTCAAATAAAAAAGGAGTTTAAATACTCCAAGGGAATGTTTGCAACTGACCTTTTTATAAATCTTTACTTACTTAATATTCATAATTTGTTTTCATAACATTTTGTGCTTATTAATATCTTTACGCTATTAACATAAATTACCTGCTCTTCAGTACAGTTTGGCACTGGCAAAAGATAGTTGTTGGCGAAAATATTACCTTCACTTTCAGGTAAAATAAACTGGTCTAAAACCAAAATGAGGAACATGTTATTTTAGTATTTAAACATTGTATAAAAAATTTTCAACAATTTACTAAGTTATAATTTTTAACATTAGGCTTATTAAAATGTTTGGAAAAACATACCTTGTTGAAGAAGAAATAGTAAAGATTAAGAAAAGTTAGTGTTGACAAAAAAAATTAACTTTATTCTACACTGGGATAAATGATAAATATTTACCAGGCACAGAAATTAGATCAGTTGAGTTATGAACATCTATTAAGAATTGTTGAGATGAAACGTCATATACTGCACATGGCTCCACACCTTCTAACACTTCCTTAACATCTTGCACTTGGGTCACATACTGTATTTCTTTATTTACTAAAAAAAAGTTGTAAAACAGTGTCTAGTAACTTTTGTTAAAAAACAAACTGCACATTAAAATTTTATGCAGATTTAAATGTTAATATGATTGATTAATGGGATTTAAAAATATATCATGTATCAAAGGTGATGTGAGACACCAAAGAATACATTTCTACTGCCACTACAGAGTGGCTTGGACAGTCATTGACATAAAGGAAATTAAAAGATAACTCTAAAAAAAGAGCATTAACTTTTCTTGTTACCTTTACTGGCTCAATGTTCACTATGGAAAATCAACAGGCTGAACTGATCGACATTTTATTGAGTCAGAACGTATGAGTAAAAGCTTAAAGTAATTTAAAAACTAATGAACAATAACACAACTACAATCGTTCTTTAAAATGTACAAACAACTGTAGCCTTTTTAAAGTAACAAAAATAAGAAAAAATAAATTATGTAAATAGCATAAATGTCGTACACAGTTATATACCAGTTTTTACAAACCACTTAGGAATGTGCCATCATTCTGTACTACAAAAAATTGATTAGATTCATTTTCGTCTGCTGGTAAATATTTGTAAGTTTCATAGGAATTTTTATCCATCTTGCGAATATTAGAAATTCACATTATAAACAAGCAGAAATTGCGGATGTAAAATTTCTTTGCTATTTCGTCTTTGTTAAAAAATCATTTATACAGTCGCAATTACACATTTTAGAACTAACGAGTGTTTTGTGATTATTAAAATATTCTTATTGACCTATTCTTCAACAACATCTGTTTTTATTATTTTGACGTTAGCATTAAACTCCTTTTTACAATGTTGTAATGTACTTATACAATTCGTCACAAACGTAACAGGCAAATACTTGATCCCTACAGCCTATTCTGAAGTTTTATTTATAGTTACTAGTTGATCGGCTTAGGTTATATTAAATTAAAGATTATATGATTATTATCACAGAATGATAAAAGCTATTTTAAAGTTTAAGTACGTTTATTTCTTTAAAAAAATATTTATAAAAAAAATAATTTAGCCAGTGAATACAAATATTTTACGGTATAGTAAAATCAAAAACATAATTAATATTCGAAAATGCTTCACAATTACTAGTATTCGAAAGGGCAAGAGCATAATCACATAATTGAACGGGTTCATAAGATGGTGCTTTTAATTTACCAACAGCTGTTAATTGAAGGATTTGATTCAACATAGTATTTTTTTGTATGTTATTAGCACAGGAGGTCCAATCACATAAACGAAATTTAAAAAATGTTGCATCGCAACGATAACATTGTTTTGTCAATGGTAAATCATATGCACAGCCATAGTAAACTATTACTCCAAATTTATCCAAAATTTTTAATAAAACGTCTTCGTATGCACCTCCCAAACAATTTAGTGCTAAAATTGGCCGGGTTACTGACGTATTGAAACATGTTAACTCTTCGGCTTCTTCAAGAGTATAGACAGCGGTCGCTCCTAAATTTAGCAAATGTAGTCTCATTGCATCATACCCACAGCGGTTAGCGACAATGTTGATAGTATTTATGCCCCAAGCTTTACATAGCTGTATTACACTTTGTCCACAGGGGCTATTTGCTGCATTTTGAATTATTGTGTCTCCTGGAGATACATAACGAAAATCTTTGATCATTCTATAAGCTTCACATGGTGCTAATGTAATCATTGAAGCTACAGGCAGAGGTATGGTTGGAGATATGATATGAACATCTCTTTGATGATATGTTCCATAGTACCTCCAAGTTCCCAACCACCTGGAGGTTAAAACAACTCTACAGCCAGGTTTTACAGTAGAAACATTTCTTCCAATCTCCACAACCTCACCCACCCCTTCATCTCCAGGTACATGCGGTAAACTTGGTAAACAACATCCTCTACCTACAAAAAAAAAATATTCATTATACTTTACAATAAAATTAATTAATGCTTGTGTAAAAAAAATATTATTACAAGAGATGAATATTATTAACAGCTATTGTCGGTAAAGACTTGATTTATAAAAATTTTACCATTGTCAGATTTTTTTGTTTTAAATAGTTTTTGAGGACTATTAATAGTAAGTTTATATGCAAGTTTAACTTAAAAACTAATACCTTATCATGTATACATTCCAATGTAGGTAGACAAGAAATAGAATAAAAAACAGTATTTTAAACATGTTTTATTTTTCCATATCATTTTAATACAATACATATATATAGCTAAATAACATTTAATAACTAAAGTCTAAAATGTATTTGCAACCAGTGAAACCCTGTGATGAAAGGGCATTACCCACTGCTTCTTTATAATTATCAAATTTCACCATTTTATGTACAGGTCCTTTAAGATTATTTTCACACATCATAGATATGATATCATCAACCATTTTATTTTTTTCTGCTACTACAGCTTTCTCATTCCATGCAGTCATCCAAAAACCATAAAATGACAAGTTCTTAAAAATAAATGCTGAAGTTGGGATATTTACTGGTTCTCTTGACATTCCACCATAAGTAACCATTTTGCCTGAATGTTGTAAATGTCTTAACATTTCAAGGGCATTCTTTCCTCCTACACAGTTTAAGGCTAATGTGGGTTTTTCAATCAATTTATCTTTGAAAATATTTGTTGACCGCAATTCCTCTTCTGTAAGTACATAAGTAGCACCTAAACATTGTAAATATTGTTTTAGCTCATTAATTTCTGGCCTGTTCCTTACAATGTTTATATTTTTCACTCCCCAGGCTTTACATATTTGGATAACATTCTGTCCACAGGCACTATTTGCACCATTTTGTATTACCACAAGACCATTCCGAACAGTCACAAAGTCTGTTAACATTCTATATGCAGTGCATGGGTTTACTGTAAGAGTTGCAGCCTCTACTAACCCCAAGTTATCAGGTACAACTTTTAAAACCCTTTGATTGAATATACCTATATCCCTCCATGTCCCTTGAACTGGTTTAGTAACAATAACTTTGTTTCCAGGTTGTATTTCCTTAACTTCTTTACCTATTTCTTCCACTATTCCCACACCTTCATTGCCTGGTACACTTGGAAGATTAACTTTTACTGGATACTTTCCTAAAAAATATAAAATTTTATTTTAGTATTGAAACTTTCGCATTTTAAAGACACAACATATATCAATAATAAAATACCTTATGAGCACTAAATCCTTTTCGATATGAAATAGACGCAACAAACTTATGTCTGTGAAAACACATGCAAGAAATAAAAGTAGTGCAATACCTTGTATGGTGTTAATATCAGCTGGGTTAATCGGTGCAGCTAGCATGCGAACTAATATGTCTTCGGAACCAAGAGGAGGCACTTTACATTCTTTAAATTTAATTACTTTCATAGGGTCACCAAATTCACAGTATACTAGCTGTTTGGACATTAAATTCCTAATAAAATTGTTAAAGATTATTTCAGGTTTATATAAGCGGTTAATAGACCAAAACATAGCCTTTGTCAGCGGCAAAGGAGCCATGCTTAATGTTAATTATTGATTTTTTATTGTAGATTAATATTTGTTTTAAGTGAGATTTTTGACTTTTTACATAACGATGTAATAACTAATTTGAATTTAACAATTTTTATATTTTAATAATTCTTTTCATAGTTCATGCACTTTCATTATGTGAAAATCGTAAAATTTGACTGACAGTTGTAAATGTCATATAAAATAGAGTTGACAGGTGCTACAGGAGTTTGTTTTCTTATAGCATATTTGTGCCAATGTACGAGTTGCACTAGTTTATATTTTAAAATATCGCTTCGATAAGTAACTCTTTTTATTAATATTATCGTTTTATCAATATTAATTTCTTGATTGTCAATATTAACCAATTAGTAATATTTATAATTCAACAAGCGACGAGACGAGCGGAACATTCACATGATGGTAAGTGATACGCCTGCCCAAAACAAAGTAACGTTAGTTAGAATGGTATACACAGTATCACATTGCACTCGTCCCTGGAGATATAGGATGTTAAATCTCGTTACTCCAGTAATTTCGTTAGCTACGATTTTCTTCAAACAGGAACACAGTAATGTTTGCACAATTCTGTTTGGCAGCTAGACGGTATCTGGCAACAGAGAGCTACCACCAGTAAACTTCACATGATTGAATAAACATGATTTGTAACAAAATATTTTGGCAGATATAAGAAACCGATGAAGGTTTAGTGAGATTTCATTTATGTACATGAAAAAAGAAAATCTTGTACATATTTTCTTTGCATACATAATACTTTGTAAATACTTGTTTTTGACAATTTTGACCGCTTTAGACTTCATTATTAATTAAAAAAGACTAAGTAAAGGATAATTTAGACGTATGTTACCCAGTGTTTAATTTGGAGACATTAGAATAATGGTTTTTTCGTTTTTCTCAAAGGCTCGGTTCAAAAAGAGTTCCTACATAGGTTTTGAAAAAAGTTACATATTTTAATTGATTTTTATTAAAATAAACTCAAATCAACGTGTGAAATATAATTATCATTTGTCCGATAAAAATTTTTTTACTCGTCGGTCTAAATCTTTTCTCTTCCGTATAGTAGTTAAATACAGTGCTTCTGTTTCTATAGAAGGCATAAGCGATTTCGGCACACGAAGACGACGAGCACGAACTAATTGCCACGACCCGCTAGAGTTTCGGAAACTGCTTCGGGAGGCACTTAGTTCTTTAATCTCTGAAGGAAGTGGGCGAGGTGAACTGAAATAACAATCAAAATAATTAATAAATTTACTAAACTAAAAAATAAAAAATCCTTATAAAAAGATCCCTGAAGGTGTAAAAAGCTTTCACATCGCTTATCGACTTGGTAAATTGTAGTGTCCTGGGCCGACCGAATACGAGATGGTCTGACGACATAAACTTTCCGAGGACTCAACGGATGCAGGTGGCATCAGACTCGTCGCGTAGGAAATCTATTGTGTGTACTTTAATATTTTAACAATAGTATGATAAGTGCAATTATTGTAATATAATAATTGAATAGTTTTTGTATGTTAATACTAACTATTCTCTAGTTATTGAAGTTTTTAGTCGTGCTGGTGCCGTTACGGATGGTATGCTATATTCAAATGATGAATTTCTTTTTAATCCTGTTATAAAAGAAACAAATTTTAAAAACTTGTAATAAATTTAAATCACATATGATTGGTGACATTTTTTTTATATGAACTCGAACAAACTACGTTAAGTAATCTCTTCGCAGAGGAGTAATTTCATGAACGTAACATATAAAGTAAAAGAAGCTAAGTTAGAGAAGTTAGTGCATAAATATTAGATGAAAACTTTACCGGAGTATCTAACTTTTGACAAGAAACTCCGATCTTTCCATTTTTGTGAACAAACAGGGCAGACAGAACGTCGGATAGACCATTTTGGTATCTCTTTAGGCTGAATTGTTTGTGTCTTTTGAAATGCTGGTATTCCTAATTGCGGTTCCTAAAACAAATATAATTTTTACCTTTTTAATCATTATTTTAAAAAATATAATAAAGTGGTTGTATATTAAATAAGTAGTAATAGATTTCATTAGTTGATCCTGTTAAATAGATTCAAAAGCTAAAACAAATAGTTTGATTATTTTTCTTATGATTATTATATATATTATGTTAATTAAGTAATTTAATTCAGTCTGCAAGAACTCTGGGTAGTTATTATTAAGGTAAAAATATCATACAGGTGCTGGTATTGAAGGATTGTAAGCGAGTATAGAAGGGATATCCATGTCGCGGCGTGTGGATACTCTGGAGAATCGGGAACGTGATACACTTCGATCCGTCATTCGTATACCGAGCCCGTGCGTACAAGGCTCATTAGTTTCCCTGAAAAAGTTAACAGATTTTGTAGTTTTAACAAGTATATATTCAACTATGTAATACATTTAATTAATTTTAAAGCGATGTTAACACCTTGATCAGCAAAATTTTGTTAAAAAAGTTTTTTTCATTGCTATTAGTACAATTAAAGGATGCCTGCGTTGTTATCATCTGTGCGTCTTATCTTTATGAACATATATATAATATTCCCATAAATGTAAAAATTGCAGGCAAGTCAAACTGTTCAAACCCTCGGTCTCCTATCTCATAGACAACGCGAATTCTTATTCTCGAATCTACAGTATACTATGAAAATGGCTGAAATAAACTAAACGTGCAATTTCCACGACTGTTAATTTCCGTATATTTCGATAGAATCTACTACAGAGTTAAATCAATTTAACAGACTTTGTTTATGACGATACTTACTCATCAGAGTCATCATCATTCTCTTTAGGCAATTCTATGGTTTTGTCTTGAGATTCTCTTAGCTCCGAGTTTTGATTGCGCACCAAATTTAGTAGCATTGTCTCATGAACACCCAAATCCTGAAATCTTTTAAAATAATAAATATTTATATCCTTAACTATTATTGTAAAAGAATAAGAACTTTTTAGAAATCATAACCATAATTTTAGCCTAATAATATCGGTTACTGGATATAAATCCCTATGTATATTCAGTGGGGCTCTCCTTTAACTCTAACTCTTTAGATGTTTGCAAGCGGAGTGTCTTAGTAGATGACGTAGCTAAAGCTACTGATCTTTTACTTAAGTTGCTTCCTGGTTATCTTTCAAGGAAAACGTGGTTACTTAATGGTTTAAGGGATACTCTATTAAACAGTTTTCCAGTTGTTGATTTAATATTACCGTAATCTTTATTTAGTTCAAAGGATGATTAGTGATTGAAGTAAAAGTCATTTGTCAATATTTAATACGAAAACACTTTTTTGAAAATTTTTAAACTAGCTGACTAATATCTTTAAATGTCGACACCGAAATTTAACTAGCAAGATTAAAGATTACTATACGACCTCACACATATTGCGCACTTACCTCTCTTTCTATATTGAAATCGAGATTACCGGTGCAGCCTAGCTCAAGTAATTGTACCTGTTGAAAACAGGTTTATGTTCATACCTGTTTTACTAAGGAACGTAAATTACTTCGCTATTCGTGGACAAGATTAATAGCGAATACAAAAGATTTTAATGTAATACAATTAAAATAGGATTTTTGTAACAATGCTACCAATATTTGATCTCTAAAAAAAAAATACACAGTGCTACCTACGTTTTTGACCGGCTGTAGAATAGACAAATATACAATCGATTCTAATATGAATGCAATTTAAAATTTAATAAGTGTTAATACGTTTTAATGACTTTGTAAAAATGGTACGTATGAATGGGCGAATCAAACACCTCTAAAAGATGACAATGATGGTCCAGCAACTGCCGCGCTCATTCGTGTCATGTCTCATTTTATGAAATAAAAGGTATCATAGCAACGATCTATCTCATAATTATTGACCTAAAAAATTTAATACATCATTATCAGGCCAATTACTCTTTTGACTATCATTGTTTTCAACTTTTTATGTAGTTGTATATTTAGTGCAGATTAAAGATGTTATTATAATACAATTTACTCACTGTTCGCTATTTCTTTTCAAATCATACATATCGTTTATTACTGATACAAACGAGTACAGATTTTCTTTACATTGAGAAGTCGTGTTGGAATTTAAGGACCTCATTCTTTGCAAAAGCATTGCGTATGGGTCGGTGTCATTACCCATAAACGATATACGGCTTTGATCATCAGATTTTGCTTTCCTTTAATGGAAACACTTTAGGTAATAATTAAATTCCTAATAATGAGATAACACTATCACGTAACGAGCTTTAACCAAATCTATGATTAATATTTATACTTTTACTTGATAAGTTTTTGTTATATTGATATATTTATTTTGTTAAAATTGATAATCGAAACAGTTATTTAAAAACATGTGCATAATAAAATAATGGATCATAATTTATATTGAACGTTCAAAACAAGAAAAACGGTAATCACAATTTCGACATAACTTGCAATGAGATTTTACACAATAGTATCTCCTTTTCAGAAACATCGTAAATAAATTATTAGTTAATAAACGTCACGCCTGCAAGCATATAAACAATAATTTCGTTTGTGTTTTTGTCGAGCGGGAGAATAAAAGATCGTGATGGAGGCTGCAGTCATAGTGCCATGTTGACTTTTTCTCGGCATCCGTGAGTCATGAGCCATGAGTCATATTTGGTCGCCGTACATTCGGCACCGCGCGAAATACGGCGCTACCAGCTTCGATAATCAACTTATATCCAACATCCGTCAATAATTAACATTAATGATAAGCTTCATTTTATTTGCTAGTGTAATAAGTAAATAAACAGTAAACAATATTTTAAAACTAAGAATACATATTGAAAATCCTTTCATAGCCTTTTTATACTAAATATTTTTTAATTTCAACAAACATTAAAAGGTTTGTTGCTGAGTACAGTTTAGAGTATCGCGATTTCCAGTTTCCTATCTTTCTCCACGAGTATTCATCTTCCCTGGAATAACATATGAAGAGGTTAGTAAAATATATAATAGGTTAAAAATTAAGTTACCTGAAGTTCTTTTATACATAATGAAAAATTATTTTCATGATCTTTATAATGCACTTTCAATTATGAAATCTATCGTTTTGCTAATTTATAATTACATACAAAATAAAAAAAAATACAGTAGAAGATTATTCTATAATTATTGTTATGCTACTACAAATCCAGTTTCCGGAATGCAAGTCTTACATTTAATTGATTATAAAATTAATATTTTTTTTATTTCAACACGGTCTCGATGTTTAAATAGACATTGTTAATGTCATACATTGAGTATGTAACGTAAACGATCATAATGAACAGCTTGCGCCTACGTCTTGTTACAATTCACTTGATAAACGTGTTTGTTTTAGAGTCAGGAGTGCCCGAGATTGGCACGCTCCGAGTCGAAGGTCAAATTCAGAAGACATTTAACTGCAGGGCGGAGGAACGCCAACTGACTGGTTAAAATTGAAAACAAAATAATATTTGTTCTCATAGAAAATATCATATAATCATTGTATTCATTTCAAAGAAAAGAACAATAGACATTTAAACTTGTGTAACCGTGATTGGAAAAGGTGTATTGTTACATTATGGGATTTGTTACTTGATAGCAAACGATATATTCTACATTAAAGTTGTGCTATATAGGATTTTGATATGAGAAACTCTTTACGTTTTTAACATAGCGAGGCACGAATATAAATTAATGATGTAAATAATTTTGAATAACTAATAATTAGTAATACACAACTTTCGGATTAATTTTACATATATGATGAATATTTTTGTTATTAACTAATATGACCGCAATTTTACATGTTAAGTGACAACAAGACCGTGGATGGAGAAGCTTGCTCGCCCTGAATGTTATGGTTCTTATATGACAATCGGTACACTGCAATGCTGACAGGATATGTGACCCGACATATATGGCACGGTTTAGGACCAAAGACCGTGTTACAAGACGAGGGCATAGCCGCAGCGCCACGCAAGTAGTTAAAGTTATGCAATATGCACATAAATATTGTAAACATTTTAAACAGTTACACTTCTTCCTATTATATCTTAAATAAACATTAAATAATTAAATAAGTATCCAACGATATTTATTACACAGACGAAGCACGCCACATGTGCCGGAATTCACTTTATCACTTCGTGCAAGCTACACGTGCGCATGCTATTTGCTATCACAACTATTTACTAAACTATAACTATTCTAGGTTTATCAACAGCTCTTACTGTTACATGCTAGTCTTAGCTAATTACTCAATTATAAAATAAACAATTATCGGATTCATTAACGATTTCTGTTATTTTTTAGTACCCTCTCCTACAAATACAAAAAATACATCTGCACTTTAATTATCAATACTGTTGTTTAAGGTAACTTGACACCATTTTTGTCGTAAATAGACATCGTTTTTAATCACGTAATCGAGAGGATGGATGTGTACTAGTGGTGAGTGATACGTCTGCAATAGTGTTAGTTATGATGTTAACACAGTACTACTATTAGCTTGTTTTGATATACATCTTGTGTCTCTTTAGATTAGTAAATGCAATAGCTACAGCTCTCTTCAAACCGGAACACAGTAATATTTGCATTTTCTACACTACTCATCGGAGACGGTCTCCGGCGATGGTATAATATATTATCATTATACATGAATATTATCTTATTTAAAATATATATACTCACGGCATCGTTATAGAAAAATTATTTACTTTAAAATCATATTAAAATCTTATAAGAGACATAGAAATGACAATAATTATGACATTTTTGTAAATATGTCAAAGACATTGAGGTTTTTTACATTTTATTTTCAAATTTGTTTTAGGATTGCCACCAACTATTATCGAAGTATTACCTTTATGTATTTAAAATGTAAGTGAAACAGTTAAGTATTTTAAATTGCCTTGAAAAGCTGATGTTTCCGAAGGCTAATCTTGAAACCGCAGGCCTGTGATAACTAGTGAATTTATATACTTTCTTATATTTTTTTATTATTTGTTGTGTTAACTGGCTGCCTCCGTGGCACAATTGCTAAGCCTTTGTCTTGTAATATGGTGGTCCGTAGCTCCATGCCGGGTTCACAAATTGTGGAGTCTGGTTGGCAGGCCTGGCAAACTACCATGCTTGTTTTGAACATCTGCCGTCACAACAGCATTGCTGTGTTCCAGTTGTGAACATATAATAGCTAAATTAATCTGGGCAGGCACACTTCATCCACGGTATAATTGTAAGTTAAGATATTAACAATTTACGTCAAATTTAATCCACAGAAGATAAAAAATACAGTATAGACATGAACACTGGTCTTCGGTCTCTGTTAGGTGACAGGTCTGCAAACATTATTGTCTTCGGATTCAAAAGGCATTGTACTTAGTAAAATTACTGGATTAACAAGATAACATCTAAGGTTTCAAGGCGACGGGCACAATGTGGTGCAGTGTCTATCATCTTAACTAGCGCCATATTGCTATGGGCGGGCGTATCACTTACCATCATGTAAATGTCTCATTCGTCTCGTTGGATAGAAAGCAAGAAAACCCTTTACAAAGCGATAATTCACATATGTCCTTATTAGTAAAATAATAAACACTGCGTGTTATTCTCCTCTTTGTGTCCGGTTAAAAATTGTAATATTTGCTTCCGGACGGCCATGGATATCAGTTTCTCGTTCACCTATTCGTAGAAACTGGTCTTACATATCAAAGGACACTTAAAGCTTTATGAATAAAAAATGTTAAAAATGTATTCTTGTGAAAGTCGAAATGTTTTGTATTTATTAACAATTAAAGACTGTATTATTGATAATTAATCGAAATTCGTTCAATTAGTTATAAAGTTAACACTAATTAAAGAGATTATATAAATGTATCTATGGATGATGTAAGAATACTCTGCATTCATTTAGATTAATTCATAAGAAGCGTTTCTAAATGTTTTTTGATTAACCTATAAGTTTAAGTTTCTATTGTATCTTTTTTAATTCCAATTAACGATGGAAAAATTTATTTATTTGTCTATTACTGTGGCCTCTTTCACAAAGGCATCCAATCATTTGACATGTCTATAATCATAAAAATTGTGAATATTAATGTGATTGGTACCGTCATACCAGTTTACTATCGTTGCTAAGGTTTTTCAGGACCCGGATGTAATATTTAGTTTCTCCCTTGCCTCTTTACTACGCCTATTTGATTAACTTTTGTATTAAATCTATATTAGCAATATTTATGTAAACATATGTACTTATATATATGTACATATATACACACATATATATATATATATATATTTATGCTATTGGTATACCGAAGAAAGTAAAGTAAAAAAATAATAAAATGAAATTAAGTCATAGTTCGCTTACTACAATTAATTTATTTAAGTTAATATAACTTCTTAATATTGCTTAAATTGTATGTGTGTACAAAGAAGAAGACATTTCAAGTACAGGAACGGTGACTACGGGAATTAATCTATTTTAATTACATATTTATATGTCTATATAGAGTAACTTTTATTTAATTTTTTTAGTTCTACAAACAAGTTTTGTCTTTATTTGTAGTAAATATCTTTGCACCGACTAAAACCTTAAGATAGTCCATGACGATGTGATGCGAATATTCAAGAGTGTGGAAATAATCTACAAAAAATGGAGAATGGACGACATGGAGAATCTTATTTTGATTCCCTAAACAGACTTTGCCGATGTGAAACTAAAGAATAAAAGCGAAAATTTTTTAAATGGTAAGTTACTGCAGAGTTTTTAACTGTACTTACTACTCTTGCTTTTTTATCTTATAATATCATATCTTCTGGATACATAGCTTTTTCTCTTTCCTCATAAAAAACTGCTCCGTTGAAAAAATTTTACAAAAGCTATATAGATTATTTTCTGAACAATAGTGTTGGCTCTTGTTGTCGGCTCGTTTGTATAACACGTAGCCGGGTTAAATTTGTAGAGGATAATATAATACTAATCCTTTTTAAAATCCAATAGGCTCATTGTAATATATCAAAGCGACGTCAAAAGTCAGACGTCTAAACCTGTCGAGAGAAGACATAATTTTGTTGTTGTTATTACACTCATAATGTATAATATTTTCATATAGTGAAACAAAGCAAATGGTTGATCAGCGAAACGATTAAAGAGTATTCAAGAAGCTGATGTAATGCGGTATAGTTGCACATTGTTTAGGGGCCATGTGAATGATGCTTGTCATACGATATAAAAAACAAATATTTGTCGCAATCACTGGAGCTGGTGCTGATCAGCCTGTTAATTGAAGTGAGCGAATAAAGTTTTTTTTAATAACAATAAAGTAACCGTCAACCTTAATTTCGCGTAGTGTTAAGTGACAATGATGAAGCGTGATCGCCTGGATACTGTGGCTCTTGTATAATGACAGCCAATACAGGATAATGTTATCGCCACAGATTTTCATTATAAGGGAGGTAGCTATTAGGTGCTTACATATGAAACTTTTTTGAAATCCACTTTTTTTTTGAAATCCCACGCTTTGATCTGAAATATCTTCTCTTTAGTTAAGAATTCCAAATTCAAATTATAAATTCATTTAGCTGGTACATTTGAGTTTTGAAAACAGTCATTCATTTGTTTTTTCCTCATTACTTTTTTCACTGGCGTCGCTTATTACCCACAATAGAAAACATGAAATATCGGTATATTTACGAGTAAGAGCTCTACCGTAACATCAGTGCTCCAGAAACAGCTCGAAGGATTAATGATGTGTACGGCGCTGGTGTCACAAAATAAAGCACGGTACGTTTTTGGTTTCAACGTTTTCGTTCTGGAAATTTCTGCCTTCAGAATCAACCCCGTGGATAGCCGGAGACCAAAGTAGAAAATGAAGAATTCAAGATTATTGTGGAAGCGGATCCATCACAAAGTACTTCAGAGATAGCTGCAGGTTTCGGGGTAAGTGACAAAACTATGTTAATCCACTTGAAGCAAATCGGTAATTTAAAAAAACTTGAACGATGGGTACCTCATAAATTGAGTGAATCGAACTTGCAAACGCGCGTCGACTGCTGCTGCTGTGTTACTTTGCTCAACCTACACAATAATGAAGCGATTTTAAATCAAATCATTACTTGTGATTAAAAGTGGATACTGTACGATAATCGGAAGCGCTCTTCGCGATGGCTGAACCCTGGAGACCAAGCCAAATTCTGTCCTAAACTAAAATTGACTCGGAAAAAGTTACTTGTGAATGTTTGGTGGACTAGCGCCGGTGTCGTTCACTACAGCTTTCTAAAATCTGGCCAAGCGATTACGGCAGATATCTATTGTCAGCAAATGCAAACCATGAAGGTAGAACTAGCTGCTAAACAACCGAGATTGGTCAATCGCTCTAGGTAACTGCTGCTTCACCACTAAGTTTGATGAGCTACAATTGGAATGTCTGCGACATCCACCGTTCTTCCCGGACCTTGCCCCAACAGATTACCATTTTTTCCGGAACATGGACTTGTTACAAGGAAAAAAATTTAACTCCGATGCGGCAATCCAAACCGCTTTCAAAGAGTTTATTGATTCGCGCCCCATGGTTTTTTTAGTAAATGGATCAATGAACTACCTATGAGATGGCAAAAGTGCATAGATAACGTCGGTGCATACTTTGCTCAATTAAATATATTTTGCAAAAAAAAAATTAGTTTATATACCTCCCGTACACAACGCCAATTTCATATTGGCGAATAGGAAAAAACTCTATCATTGATCTAATTTGTTTTTTAAAGTTATCTAATAGTGCAAAAAATTAGAATGTCGAAGACATTTGATTTGATTACGAGTTGGAGCAAATAAAGTATTGTACAAATTGTTGGTTTTGAAATTTGACTGCGACATGCAAATATCTGAAGTAAAAGCGAAACATCCTTCGATGGACGTTCAATAGCAAGTTTTCATAACTCGGATAATCAGTCGTATTATTTTGTGTTTTTTCTTTCCCCTTTGTTTAGGATTATTGGTTCAACTACTTCAAAGTTTGATAATACCTTGTAAGTATATTAGAAAGTCAGTCTACAATATATTGTAATTTAGAAGATAATTATATTTTCAGAAATCATAACATTGGTTGTCAATGGCAGATTTGCTATAATTTTACATTTATAAACCGTAACTTGTTCGAATGTTAGTGAAAGTAAAATTATTGCGGATGTTAAATTTTCTTAGTAGACCTATTTATACATTTTTAATGTAAATTTCTTTCCTTGGGATACTTAAAATTACTATTACAATGTCCTAGTATTTAAGTAATTTGATTGTAATTCTGTATGGACGTAGCGAAGAAATCATAAAACTACATGGTTCCACAGCATCTATAATTTAAATGTTACCTGTTCAGGATATCGATCTTGGGTTCCTTGTATCTCATTCTGCAAAATTATATATTGAGGTACTAGTCAAGTTAGTTCTACATACTGAAGTTATTATAATGAGGACGAAGTACCGTTCTAATAATTGCAGCAAAAGACTGAAGCGTTGTTTGTAAAGTGTATCGATCTCATTTTACGCGCAACTTTGTATATGAGGAGAGTTGGGATCACGACCACAGCCGGCATTAGCCGGCATTGGACCTTTTTTTTAAAAAAAAACATTCAATGAATGTTTTGTTTTTCTTTTTTTCATTTCTTTCTCTTTCCGCATTTCTTATTCTCGGATTCCGTTTCTGACAGCCTCGAGTCTGGTGAAGTGGTAAAATTCGTCAATAAGACTAAAAGTGCAAACATTATTCACAAGTTAATAAGTAGATATGTATTTGTTTGATATTTGGGGCTGTTAACCATTTTAGCGTTTCCTCGACCATAGGTCTCTTAATTTTGGATTCCCGGAGTTTTTAACCGCTTAAAACTAACATTAGAGATAATGATTATAAAGAAACATGGCATTGTATTAATTGCGAATAATATCGATGTATAACATGGTTAAATAATCAGTTAATGTTTTTGTTTTTAAGCCTTCACAAAAGTTAAGAGTAGCATCGTCGTTGTGACCGTTAAATCAGTCAGAGCGTCCTGATTCGGTGTCAAAAATGTCGTGGGAGCGACGCGGACTTGTTGAATCTGACAAAAGAAACATTTGTTTAGTGTCGCGTTAGTAATTGCGGTTCGATAAGTAATAGGATTTCGGTCTAGCCGTGTTAAGACAGCGGTCGGCGGGGGCGATACGGCGCGGCCCTCTGGTGAGCGTGCCTCGGCTCGCGGCGCTAGTCGGCCGGCTCGCGGCGCTACGCGTGCACGTCGTGTCGTTGTTTACACCGCAACGCAACACGCTCTACGTTAACGCGCCCTATTTAAATCAAACGCAATCTCGCGCAATCCATTCACATCAACCAACTTGTGTCAAAGAGAACATCGACAGTTTCAATCTGTAGATAGGTCGATGAAGCGGGTTTGGAACCGGCTCTGTGACCATATGATCCGCATCTGAACGCGCGCCGTACTCTCAGATATCGGTACACTGTACAATGCGGATTAACAATTAAAGAGTGCATCCTAACTACATGCTAAATAGACAACTAAGTTAAAAGTGAACATAATTCTTAGTGTCTGATGTTGGTACCAACATACTAATTGTTTTTATCGGAGATGTGATTGTTGACGTTGTGATATTGTATACTGGTGGCGTTAACGGGATAGTGCGATGGCTGGTGCAAGTGAGGACGGTGTGTCTGTGGAGGAAACTGTACCCCCAGCAGCCGTGGAAGGCCGAAAGCGGGGATTAAGCGGGTCAATGTCACTGAGAACCCGCAAGCTCGGAAGGCGGCTTTCGCGCAGCATGTCGATTGTTGCGCTGAAGTTACCAGAAAAGGCACAAAGCATAACCCGCTCTTCTTCGAAACTAATGCGATCTGGAAGCCGCGACAAGAAGAACAGATCCTTTGAACTCTCCATTATACTTCCAGACAAGTCTCAAAAACAGGTAATTTTGTGTTTAATCAACTACGATTGTATTTGCAAACCCGTTAGTAACGTTGACAATGACAAAATATTAAACACTTGCAAAAAGCCGATAAAAAAATCTAATCTAGGCAAACAGCTTTTAATCATTGTCCAGAGTTGCACAAAGCTGCTATTAGCACTATTTGTGTTTCGTTTAGATTCTATTGATCATAAAAATAAACTATTACTATAAAAATATGACAAGAATAGAACAATATTCTGTTATTTAAAAATAATGTTTCTTTGCTTTAATATAAACTTTTCTACACTTATTTCTCATTGTCTTAGAAATCTAATGCTTGTGTTTGTTGTGTTTAGTGAACTGTAGTTTAGGTATTCGTTACGTGTAAAAGGTATCGACTTGGCGATACACGCGTGCGGCGTCATATGGTGCGCATTCAAATGCTCTTGGCTACCCATTGCAGTTTCGAGGGGACGTTTCTCCACTGCGGCACGTCGCCCACACCGCGGATTTCTCCATTGATATAATAATGAGTTGCAATTGCCTCCGTTCAAATCCGTCGCCAGGCATTGTTTGCATTTGTCATTGAACCGGGGAATTGCGCGCTCTTTATGTCTCGATTGTTTGACTGCCGGCCGAATGCCCACCGGCGTATCTACTAACAATCCTTTAAACCTGTACTAGATTGTAATAATTGTATTTACTAAGGTTGATCAACGAGTGATCTGTGTTACTATTTTATGTTAAAACATTGTACGTATATTAACATCTTGTTCCCCTCCAACTATTGAAGATCAAACAATGATATTTATTAATTCCATACAGATAATGATAAGTGTTTAATCTACTACGAAGGTACTTGGGAACCCGTTTATAATGTTGATAATGATAGAATATGGCAATTAGCCGATAAAAAATTCTTGTATACTTGCTTCTTATAAATAAAAAAATATTAATTGCTTAATATGCCTTGTGATTATTTAACTTATTTCATAATGCATAACACATTATATAATACAACGTAAAGAAATTATTATTCACAGTATTTTTAAAGTCTTTATATTAATTATAATATAAATTTGAATATTAGTGCTAATTTATACTATAAAGAGTCGGGGATAAGGAAACAACCTGAGCGTCGTTTTATTGACCACTTATTATTCAACTTACTTCAGATAAATATCGTATCTGTAACATAATAAGTTAAATAAGTTGTTAAAACCAAATATTCATTAAAAAAATACGCCATTGTCCATAACTTACTAAATCGCTGATGATTTAGTAAGTTATTAATCGCTATCACCTTGTAAGCAAAGGTCAAGGTTGTGCTCGGAAATTACTTCTTTCTTTTTATAAATTACTTCCTTAAAAATATATTTTAATAATCATCATTTATGTTAAGCGATTGCAATAAGGTTAGAAGTTATTTTGTAATAAGTAAAGAAATCGTTTTTTACTTATTTTGTAGATGTATTTCTTTTAATTTCTTCAAGGAATATTCTTTAATTGACATGCATAAGAAACGTTGTTACAATATTTTAAGCAAAATACAAACAAAGTTAACTTGAACGGGAATACTTTGATTGGACCATATATTGCTTCAATACAAAATGCTACTTTTAGTTAATCTTTCACAAGATAAATTGTTGAATTTATTAAAATGTTTTCAATTTTAAAAGAAATTTTACTTGTACTAAGAGTACTGCGCTATTTGACTATCGCACTACTCTTATATTACTATTCGCGTTTTAAAATAGGATCATTAAATGACGTTAAATAAGCTTTTTAAAGAATAAAATTATGTAGAATATGCCTTTGTAACATAAGTAGCATTTAACTACAATGAGGAAGTCCGCCCACTACACTCAGTGCGCGTCTTATGAAAATCGCAGAAGTATAAAGACAGGAAATAGCGCATAAAAAGATGAATTGTATGACGTATTAATTTTGTCAACAAGGAACATTTTATATTGCAACATTGACTGTTTCAATAAATACAACTAGTGGTATTACAGAGACATTATTAGTTTTTGTAGCGTTTGTAGCTTCATGATGTCGAAATTTCAAATGATTCACCTTGTTTGCAATACATATATCCTCCGTTGGATAAGATGACAACACAATACACTACTACTATATAAATATAAAATAAAAAGATGATAGAGTTCATAATTATAAATGTAATCGGAATTGCATGGATGAGGTTGTAGGAACATATTGAGATAATATTTCTTGACATTGTTGTTAAAACACTTTTCAGATTTTTATAACAAGAAGCGGTTAAGTAACATTATATTTAAAATAATACGCTACTACTTTCTACTATTGGAATTGACTTTTTGCTTCGTAAGTTTTTGAGAGAACAGAAAACTTCAAACGGTCATAAACATTGTCTTGCTTGTTGATGGGGGCTATATCATATTTTAAATAAAATTGCTTGACCTCTAAAATACGCAAATTCTATTTCTACGTACCGATTTTATTATTTTAACCTTAATAATTCATTGTGATGGACTTTTATATTTGAATGCAAAACATTGAGTCGAAATACAATTTTATAGTAAAAGTTTTTAATTTCACTGCTAAAACGACGAAACTTAACACGAAAATTTTATTAAGAGGAATCGTATATTTAATTTCATAATCATCATAATTGAGTTTTTTAACTTGTCACTAGATAAATAAAGTATCTATTTGATATGACTTTCAGGTTATTAATAACTACTCTTAATGATAGATAAAAATTATTAATATTTCAAAATTTAAAGCAAATCTATTTCTGAATGTTATTAACCTTTATTTTTCTTAAACTCGAAACCCTCAATGCACAAATTCTTTAAATTTCGCCGTGACGATTTAACTTAACAAGTTTTTCGATAGTTCATAAGTACTTGCTTTATTGAAGTAGCCAACGACCCGATTGCAAGTGAAAGTGATGTCGCAATCGGTACTACGTTTACTTGCTTATGTGTCTGCAGTCAAGCTTCAAATTAACTTAATTACATTAATTATCCTTCATTGCATATATACGGGCGTTTGGATGTATATTCAACACGTATACTGTCCTAATCTGATGAAATTACAGATACCTACAAAAGTTCTGGAGTATAATCACAAAACAACCTCTTGGGAGAAACAAATGGTACAATGTTTGTAATCCTAATATTGTTATAGTCAGTGCTATGGATTAGAAACTTTTATGTTCTGACTCTGATCAAGGATAATTCATTTGGCACTGATAGCTTCATTTACAGACATTAATTTTACATTTAATGTATAATTTATTAAAAATTATTTACTTCATTTATAACTAAAGTGAAATGTTTTATTAATTAACATAGTTATTCATAAATTAATACAGAACAATTGAGTACAAAATCAATTGCGACATAAAGTAGTATAACGTGATAACTTATTATTTTTCGCACAATTTTTGAGATGGCCGAAAATGTTTAAACGAAAAACTGAGAGGGTATTAAGAAGTCTATACATAAAAATATTTATGATTCATAAATTTTAATAGCAATGAACTCCGTATTTTTAACTAACCGTTCTTATTGAAAATATGAGTGGAAAGGCTTCTGTGACCTTTATAATTAATGTAACGGAATGAAATAGATAACCGCGGTTTGTAAGGTTGCAATCAATGTAACGGTAATTATAAAATATTGATATATCAAAGTCGTTTACGTCCAGTAAAGACGTTTCCAAAAATGATTGGCCCTGTTTTGGCAACCGCACTGCCATAGGAAAGTATTTGGCACAATGCAAGTATGACCGCGTTTTAAAATAACAAAACATTAACACTTCCAATTTTGTTTTGTTCGATTTTAAATAAAATGCTCACGTCTCTTCATGAGTATGTCTAATACAAAAATAGTTACTATAATGCGTCCGTAACAGTCTGGCAATGAAACTGTTTAACTTCTGTTTAGCGCAAGGTAAATAAACTTACATTTTTTACAGTGTTAACAAACATATAAAGTTTCATCTGACCAATACGGAGGATCGTGTGTGTCGGTGGTTTTTGTACAAAAAATATATGATTACCTATAACGTCACTAATATTATGAATGTATTATGTAAAAGAAAAAGTTAATGAATTCAAGTCTCTCAATTATTGATTCTGTTTTAATAGTTGGTTAAAATTATAAATCTTTTTGCAAACCGTCCAAACATTTTCTCATTAGACTTTGTAGTCTTCTGGTTTTCTACCTCCATCTTTGCATATTTGCTAATATTGATGGTAATTTTATCATGTAAACTGTTTTCGTAAATAGAGAATAAAGAGATGTATACATAAAACAAGTATAGTTTCACGGTTTGTATTAGAGTATCCCATTGTATGCCATTTGCGTCAATGTCCCGGACTTAAGCAAGTTTAGAGAGACCGCTTTCTTTAATAAAACTGTACTTAAGTAGTATTCTTTTTAAGGACAGGGACTAAATTTTATTACGTTTAACAAAGATGTAATAAAATATTTGGAAACAAGCGATAGTAATATTGGTACGAATAAATAATATGATCAAGAATTTTTTTTAATGTTTATCATTGAATACGTAAGGTTATTTATTTAAATGATTTTAACTTATATTAATTACGGAAAATAAGAAGATTAAAAAATACTGGGTTTATAATGACATTTATAAGTATTTTATATAATAACTGTGTTTAAACCTCCAAAATTGTTTCCGATCGTTAAGGAGCATGTGCAGGTGAAATAAAATCCATGATTCCAATAATGATCAAATTATTTATTTTCCATGTAATTTTCTCATCTGACATATATAAAATTTTTGTGTTGTGTTCTATGTTCTCACTTACATCGTTATTCTTTTTATTTTATATATTCCATCTCTTTATTGTACACAATTGTACTGAACAAACTGCATACATTTTGGTACTGTAAAGAAACATTTTAGACGCATATTCGATTAATGATAATACTATCTCGTATTAAATTGAAACAAAATTATACTATTTTATAATGAAACAAGATAATTTTTTGAAGTAATTCATATAATACTCAGTCCTGTCTACTGAGTGTTTGTAAATATTAAACCATGTTCTTGGATGGATGCCATTTCTATTGATCGGCGACAAATATAAAAGCAAGCACTTATTATCTATACATCATGTTGGATAGATATTATTAATGTTGTAATTTTCATCATACTACTGAAATCGTATTTAATAAAAAAGGACATGACAGCCTCTAATCTAACTTCTAGTCATATGTAATTATAAATTATTGTATATATTGTAATTAGTCTTAATACGAATTTTTATTTTAACAATCTAAGTAATGAATGAATTGACATTATTATAGTGCATTTTCTGTAATATGATTATATTGTCTTTTTTAGGTTGTTGCAGGAGTTTTTATTGTTAAGTAATGTTCTAATTTTAAAATTCCATAAATTAATATGTACTATATAATAAAAGTTAAATAAATTTTACCAATCATAATCGACAAAGAACGATGATGATGAATCAGAATGTCGCGCTAAACAATAAGTCTTCACCATTCTCTTAAAATATCCATTAGGTGCAGCTGTTTATGCTCAACACTTGTCTGCTATAATATCGTATGCTTACCGTTTATCTACTTCATTTTGGCATGTGAATGACGCGACTAAACCAAGTGATCAACAGAGGCTAGGTCCCAACGCGATGACTATCACTTTTGTATCGGGACCTGAAACCGGTCCTTGCCTATGCGCCCGGCCAGCAATACTTAAAGGCATACATCGTTGGACGTCGTTGAATGGAATTTTTCTAGAATCTTAAGAAAAAGCTTATAAGTCGTCATAACCAGTTTTTCAGATTTTGCTTAAGTTTTACGGGTGTGTGCAGGTGGTACGTTTTTGCTTACATTTTCAGGTTAAGTTTGATTTAACCTGATAATTCACCTAACTTTTAAAGTATAAACACAGTATAACTAAATGATACTACATGATGGATAAAATTTGTACCAACTTCTAATTTGTTGTAATATTTATGAAAATGAATTTTGTGATATCAGCAAAATGTGTCACAGTGTTGCATCTGCTATAAGAATAAAAAAATTAAATAATGTTGTTGTCTATGAGATAAGAAACATACATTTATATCTATTGTCAGTATATTTGTTTATTCTCGACTTACAACCAATTCAGTGTTTCGAAAAGCTATCAAAATGTTCTTTCCGGTTGATTATCAGCATCATGCATTTCAAGTTATTCGTGGCAACGTGGGCGTATGAACGACATATGTTATAAATATCACTTGCTGGATAATGTTACTGTGATGTGTTAACATCTGTATTTTTCCAACGGCATCCCACTATAAATTATTAGGTTACAATAATGTTAAAATGTTTTAAAGCAGATTATATGGATGTATTACATGTTCCAAATTATAATATATAAAACACATAATATTTTAACTAACTACTCCTTATATTGTATTTAATTAAGTGACACTAACTTCCTACTAAAAATGTTAATGTATTATGTATATAATATATATAATGTTAGGTTACCAATGAATATTTTTGGACGTGGTTAATATGTTATATAATAATTTTTTTTTTCTGCAATAGGCCTAGCACGATATTAATTTCAAAAGATGTTAAGTGTCAATGAGGCCGTGGATGGGAAGCGTGCACAGTCAGTACACAATAACTCTTATCTATCGAATTTGTGGATAGACCATAAACAGTGTTAATAACCAGTAAGCATTGTTAGTAAAAACAAGTTAGGCGTTGTATTGCAGACAGCCTCCATTGACATCTGAAACAACGGGGCTTCGCCTGTGCAGTGAACCGAACTGAACTAGCTTCGTCACATTTAGTACGTGACGCGAATTGTACAAAACACTCGCAGCTTCCATGCAATAACACGAGTACATTGCCAAAATATTAAAATACGTTTTAAAGCATCATTCTGCTTGTGTTTTATTAATACTTTGGTTTTGATGTTATTGATATCATTATTTACTCACAAATTTACAAAAATGATCGATCCATCAGTAAGGTCCGCGAGTGGAGGCCATGTGTCGGTAGACGCCGTACTGGTAGAACTTCCACAAAGTAGAACGAAAATCTGATGAAGGTCGCAGAAAACCTGTGTCGACCAGTGGACGCCTATCGGCTGATGATGGAAATTACATATCCTGTTTTATGATCGTAGAGCGTAATTCAATGTATCGTTAGCTATTTTAAAACTAACTGTAAAATACCTAACAAAAGTAAAGAATATTAATAGAACTTTACAAAGATTATACCGTTAGTTTAACAACCATTATATTGCAAGTTACTTTAGTTTTAAAACTTTCACACCAGATTATAGTTTTGCAATACAGACGCGGACTGTAAATAAAATAAATGAAACTATAAATAGCGCCTACACCAAGCTCTCAGCTGAAATGTAATAAAAGTAATAGTGTTTATTCTCGTCGTACATCTCTTAATATATAATTAAGAGAAACACGATAAAGAAATATTTATTAATAATCTCCAACATACTCTTCATCTTGATTGTAAATTGGCAAATCACGTTCAATTAGTGTAAAATTGAAAGATAGGGACTATAACGTATATGTTTGTAATTGGATAGAAGGTAGAGCTAGGAAGAGCTGCTGATTTTTGAACTGGATAAAGGTTTCTGTGGATAGAAAGAAGTGATGTGGGCTATAGGAGGTCTTTATAAAAAAATATTATTTGTAATATTTTGTATTTGAACACTAACACTAACACAAAATTTTATTTGTAATTTTTGTTACAAATAAAATGAAAAAATGCTTATTTTATTATTAATAAAAGAATATAGCTTAATTGTAATTATTTATTAATTTTGATATGTATTACTTCAACTTTAATTTAATATAAGTATTTCAATCAAAAATTTTGTATTAAAAACAATAACTAATTTCTAAAATCTAAAACAGTTTAAGTAAAATTTAAAATCGGTCTACTAGTTTACGTCGTTTTACCTTGTTATGTAGTAATCATGACTGGACCTGGAACTGGATTGCTTTAACATGGCGTAACTTTAAATCAACATCGATTACAATTAAGCACCTAATACATAATTTTTCTGACAAAGTTAGTTACACAGGTTGTAAGTCCTGTTCAAATTCTTGTGAATCTAGTAGCCTGTTGAAGTAAAAACTACTTTAAGGTTGTAATTGTATTACTTAGTGTATTTTTTTAATTACCTAATGATGCGTAAATTCATTGATAGTCAATGAAACATGAAATGATTGTGACCGTCTTATTGATTTTCAGGGACTTAATCATCCAGTTAAACTCGGGCTTTATTTTTTAACACTTATACACAATAGACTTTTAAAAGTTTATTTATATTAGTCTTCATAGGGGTATAATTTTTTTTAATATTCTTTTTTTTGTTCTGTTATGTTAAGTACAGAGACGAGCGGGACGTTCATCTGATGGTAAATGATACGACGACTGCACCACATTGCGTCCCCTAATACATGATGTTGATTCTTGTTACCCCAGCAATTACACTAGCTACAGCACCCTTTAAACCGGAACATACTAATGTTTGCACATTACTGTTTGGTGGAATAAATAGGCGCTGCGGTCGTACCTACCCAGACGGTCTCCGGCAACAGAGATCTACTACTAGTAACAATAAGAGAAACCTTTCGTATCAAAGTGTAAGAGTAAAAATATATACATTACCAAAAAATATTAAAAGAGTTGTCTAAAATTGTGTTGAATTTTTCTTATTGTAATGATAAAGAAACTTTTTGGGTGATTTTTTTTTGGCTTTAAATTGTGTAATGCATGCAGAAAGTTTTCAATTTGCTGGTGATTAATAAACGTCGGTAGCAAGGAGAAAGTTACACTGCTACTGTTGGGCGTTTGACAGGATGAAAATGCAAAGCGGCAGTTTTGGGTCATTCGCGTAATAGTCCCGGATTCCCACTGAATTTGACGTTTCAAAAACCCAAATAATTATTATTTAACTTCGCCTCGGTCTTGTCGCTGGTGTCACTAATCAAATAAACGTCAAGTTGGCAGGTGAACGGTATAAAGTGAAACGATTTATTTCCATCGTATTCCTTCGTTTGATAAAACGTTTAAAGATCCGACAGTTTAGCGTACGCATGTGAATTGGAGTTGACCTAAAAACTTTATTATACATTCAAACACTGCACTACATCGGTGTTGAAATGTATCTATCATAATATCTTAATATTAAAATATAGTTTTTACTATTATATATTTTAATCATTTCGTAATTTAAAGAATTATATCAATTGATAAATCTAGGTCTCTCCACAATCTTCTTTCTCCTGCCCTGGTCCCACTTTATGTAGGGTCGGCACAACATGTTCTTCATTACCGAACATGTTGTAAATAGTTTTGGCTAAACTTTTTACGACCGGCCGCCTGCCTGACATCAACCCTCTTTTTGGGAATCTTTGGAGACTTTTTTTTTTTTTACTTCCCCATTTGTATTTCGCTGTTGTTACTAAAATTCACAAATGTACATAACTTAAATATTAAAGTCATTGGTACATGCCGAGATTCGAACCCGCGACCTTCGGATTGAAGGCCGCACGCTCTAACCATTAGGCCAGCGAGCTACATAGGTCTCTCTCTCTCTCTCTCTCTCTCTCCACAATGTTTGTCATAATAGTCGCGCTTACAGATAAAGCTTATGGTTACAGAAAACCCCCTTTTCCTGGGATTATTCCTCTCTTTAATCTTTTACCTTCTTTTAGATACACCAAGATAACAGTGACAGAGGGTAAATACTAAACCGTCTTCCACGCGATTTTATTTTAAATACATATATGTAATATGATAACAGTTTCTCCCACAAAAATCAGTAGCAAAACAAGAAAATTTTAAATATTTTGGGTAATTATTAATATTAACGAAGAAACAGAGCTGTCCTTCTCTCTTAACTACAGCTTGGGCATTAGCATAATGAACGATAGCACTGACGAGTACAATATGGAAGTCAGACAAGGTCGTGGACATGAGAAATTAGGCCACTGGAGCAATTACCATGATTTAACACATTTTGAAGAAAGGGAAGAGCGAAATTAATTTGTAGTTGTTTTCATTGGCTTAGTCCGAATGTTTTTATGGCTTAAATATCTTTAACTTTTTCTTTGAATTGTAACCATGGGGTTATATAGAAATGCATTGTTTATTTATATCTGTTTATCATGATTTTTTATTATTTGTATTAGTTTAGCACTAAGCTAAATAACATAACAATTTACCCTTATGCGCTATAAAAACACCCCATTTTATGGTTTAAAGATGAAAGCGATATTTTCTTTTGCTATATGTAGCATTGTGAACAATCGACACGGCATTAATTAAGGGGAGGGGATGACGGTACACATCATTAACCCTCCTCTCGCCCCAGTAACGAGCGGACTAATTGCTGGAAAGTTGGAAACAGAAAAGCCGCAATTTCAAAGTTTTCCAAGCTCTAGTTATGAGATGTGGGTCTCATTAAAATATTTGCCTTCGCTTTTTTGTTTTGGGTCATTGATTTTTTGTGCTTTATTCTTTAGTTTTAAATTAAAAGCCCTTTTACTCAAAAGTTTTCACTGGAATTGTATTTAAACTGAATTTTATTATAAATATATATTTACTGGCTGTTTCCAGCCCATTTTGGTTGATGTAGTAAAGAATCAGATTAGAAATTTAGACGCCAACTTGCCGCCACTGCGATCCCCTTCCCGTTATCACCACTCATGAAACACCTTTTGAGAGAAACATTTCGCAAAATCCTCTCTTAGCTGACCTATATTTGGTAAGAGAAATATTCGTACCAAATTTCAAGCTTTTAGATTTTATGGTTCCAGAGATATCGTGACGAGTCTTTACATTAGAGGAGATCTCTTATATTTATATAAGAGTCGAAGTACACTTCATCGCTTTCTCACAGGAACTGAAGTTACAAATCATTTTCGACACCTCGGATAAAGTAACCCAAGCATTTGAACAGTAAGACGACGACTTGCTGAAACTAACTTGAAACCACTCAGACCTGTAAATGGCCCTAAACTAGAGCATGGTGATTGTATTTAAAGATTAAGATATGCTCAGAACCATTAAAATTGGACTATTGAAGATTGGTCTAAAGTTATGTTCTCCGACGAATCAAAATTTATGCTCTACAAGCACGATGAAAGACACAGCATGCATAGAAGATCAGAGGAAAGATTGAAGCAAGCATGTATAGAAGTCAAGGTAGCGTACGGTGGTGAATTTGTACTTGTGTGGGTCGTAATTTCATCCGAGAGTCGCACAGAACTGGTGTTTATAGAAAACGGCTCTTTAACTAGCGTAAGACATGTGGAGGAAATCCTTAATGAACACCTTGGGCCATTTATGGTCAATTTGGGTGACGATGCTATATTTATGCATGACAATGCCATACCAGTTTTATTGTGAGTGACTACCTACAAGACATAACATTACTGTATGGAGTTGCCAGCACGCAGCCCGGATATCACCCCGATCGCGCATGCATGGGCATGGGACGAGCTAGAGAGATGGGTAATACAACGAAACCCTCCCCCAATTAAGCTTCGTGAGTTCAAAATTGCTCTCACAGACGAATGGGAGAATATTTACCAAAATCGTATAAGAAACTTGGTGTACAGCATGCCAAATCGCGTAAACTCAGTAATGGAAGCAGAAGCACGAGGAGGCAATATAAAGTATTAAAATTAAAAAAAATCATATTGTACAAAAATTTCATGTTTCCTATTTTTGTTTTAAGGCGAGATCAGTAGTTTTTTTTTCTTTATGTAATTTTTAATAAATAAAATCTAGTCACTTATAAATTTTATTTCTTTCATTTAAGGGTATTACATTGTCTTTTAAACACCCTATATTTTATTAAGCTAGTATTCTTGGTTTCCAAGATTTATAGGTTTCTTTACGTGACACTCGTTCATTGCTTTAGAGTATACATAAACAGTGATTTTTATTTATGTATAGTTTAATATGCTTTACTTATTATTTGCATTCATGACTTTAAAAATCTCAAGTGAATGTATTAATATAATATAATTTTTTACTGAAAATTAATGTAACTTTTTGTATGCAAAATAAAAATAAATGATTTTTATACCACACATATAAAACAGAAATCCTCAATTTTAAAGAGAAAATGTGGGAAAAAAAAATAGTATGGTTTTTTTTTTCTAGTTTTGTTTATATATATGATGTGGTCTACTGACTTTCAAACACCTCAGAATAAAGTTAGGGTGTTAAATTAGAATGATTCGTCGTGAAAAGATTATCAATCTAACAACTAACTGTGAGAGATATCTTTTTTGGCATGTTTTCTTTAATAAGTCATCATTGAAATGTTATTGAATAGATTTTACACACATCCGGATCAAAATGAAGGTTAACTCTCTTTTCTTTGTTTGTGTAGCAGACGTTTTTTGTTGAACCAGGTAACATTTCAAATGTGTTTTGCGATTGGCAGTGGGCGTTAACAATTCGCGTCATATTGTGCTAACTCTGCACTTTCTAGTGTTCATTATATTACAAATGTGCTTTTTTATAAGATATGATAGTTCACCTGATGATAAGTATCTGCACGTTACAATGTGATGCTCACATATATACTTATACAGCACTAACATTGTGCTCATCGCCTTGAGTTATGATAGGTTTCATTTCGTTACCGCAGTAAATGTTTAAGCAGCAGCTCCATTTAAACTCGATTACAGTAATGTTTGCACACTGCTGAGTATAGAAATAATCGCTGTAATGGTTCTTACCTGGTTAGCCTACAGTAATAGACCTACAGCCAGGGTTTATTACAATAGAAGTTATTGAAAAAGTATATTTTGCGTAATTATTATTCTGTAGATTATCATGTTGTTTAACTTAATTTGAACTTTAAAATTCATGTAGTTTGGTTGTGATTAAGTTTGTGTAAGACACGATTGCTTATTGTTAAATAAGTTGCGTAAAAGCAATTGCGAACAGTTGCAAATAGCAGAAGATTTTTTTCTTTTAAATATTACAAGCAGCAAGTCGACCGATCCGACCAATAACTTGCGAAAAGAAAACATAACTGTAACAGGTATGTTCAGTTGGATTGTTCACCATGTGACCTCAATAATCATTTTTAACTGTTTGGTAAACTTTTCATGCATATTTATCAACGAATTCTTGTTTTTTTGTTACATTAGATACTGAATTGCTACTGTTGTACCCCTTTTCAGACGTTTTATATTGGTATCACGAGATTTACCAAAACTTGTAAGAACTTAATTCGATTTCTGTACCACATATTTATTGGGATTTAAATGATGGTATTTCTTTCGTACTGTCTACTATTTTTAAAAACATTCTACTGCCTTTTTAGCTATTCGGTGTTTCGGCACATGAGACTCGGAATAATCTGTAAGAAACGTCTTCACAACGAACAGCCGTGTTGTCAATAACCATTATGTAAAATTTACTTCAAGTCTGTTGTATAATGAACATGACGACGTGTAAGGACCCAGTTTATTTCCGATATTCATTCTTTATTATGAAATTAGTACCACAATTCCATGAGGACGCAGATATATTAGTTTTGCTGTTGATTTCTATTCTTACTTTGTAATATATCTAGTTTTTTCTTATCGTTAGTTATTTGTGAAAAAATGTTACTCTATGTTTGCGGTCATAGTTATTTTAAGGCGAGTTTACACAGGAAAACATGTTTATCTTCTGCCTGCGGAAGTGGGCGAGTCGTCGAGATAGCATTGTAATATCGGAATTCTTCTCGGTATCGCTTAGAACTATGGCGTGAGTGATTGAAGCGCACGATTATGCTTTTGCTGCATACAGCTTACGTAAGAATTGTTAAGTAAGTGATTAAAACCCACGTAGTAAATGAATAGATACGTGCAGTGAAGTTGTCTTATACGCTTTTCTTTTATGTAATATGACGTTTGCATTCATTATCTCAATCGTGATATGATGTGTGTTGTCCCTGATTTGGTCTTCCTCGTCTTCCTCCTTTTCTAAAATACTCCTAAACACTTTTCTCTCTTTAGCGCAGTTACATACAGCTTACGTTTAAATAAAGCTGTTCCTAGATTTGTTTAGATGTCACATATTTGGTGGAACTTGGGTGGAGGAAACGTCTGTTAGAATACTCCTGTTATAGTCACTATATTTGTATTGTTATACAGTCGTAATATTCAGTGGTGGTTATATAATTAGAAACACTTGTTATGAATAAAGAAAGTATAACTTCAATGTACAAAAGTTCGTAAAAAATATACACATTCAATAATTAATAATCATGCAATAATATAGCCCACTGAAATAAAAAAATTATTAAAAGCATATAATATAAAACATATCTTACCTTTAATTCCAAAATGAGTCTTACACGTGTAGAAGTTTATTTTCTGATAGTGGCCTGTTGGGCGCCTAATTAGAAATATTTTAAAAAAGCATCTATAGCTTGTGCTTTTTTTGAAAATGGAGAATAACATTTCTTCCTTGGCTTTTTCTATTATTTTAGCGGCAAATCAAAATTTAATCTGAGTTTTATTTTGTTCAAAATAGGTAAAAATAAAAGTTGTGACGCGTCAACTAGGCAAATAATTGTTAATTTACATATTGATCCCAAGTCAGCGTACAGAACAATAGCTGAGCATTTAAATTGTTCTGTTAAGAAAGTTTTTAATGCAATTGATCAATACGAAACACATGGAACTGTTGAAAATATTCTTATTAGAAAGGCTCCGCCAAGAAAAACCCTCTCCCCGAGAAGATACGCTAATGGTTCGTGTTGCTAAAAAGACCCAAATAAAGGCTCTAACCAGATCAAAAATGAAGTTTTTTTTTTGCCTGATGACTCGAGAAATATCGTGTCAAGACTGATACGCCAAAAATTAGTGGAAGCTTATATGGTAAAATGGTATGTAATAAATATGGTAAATTCCGATGGAAAGCGCTAGGTTAGACGTCCTGTAAACAATATTTTTAATTATAAATACACAAGGAGTATAGTCAAGCACGGTGGACGTAACATTAAAGTTTTGGGGTGTTTGTTTGTTGTCCGCATGTGGAGTTGGGCTCGATCTGAAGATGGGTCAATGGCAATACAAAAATATCTTAGAGCACATAATGATTCCCTACTCGGACGATCGTTTGCCTGTAACCTGGATCTTTCAGCATGACAATGACCCTAAACACACCAATAGCGTCAAATGTTTCCTTATCGATCAGCGTATATTCGTTTTAAACTGGCCAGCAAATAGTCCGCATTTAAACCCGCTAGAAAATCTCTGATATATTGTTAAAAATAAATTCTCAAACAAACGTAACACCAACACCAGTTAAAATGAACTATATGAAACATTTGTTGAAGCATGGAATTCAACAAATGCTTCCTCTTAGAAAAATGTATGAAATTGATTGAATCAACGTCACGCGTTGAAGTGAGAAGCCAGAAAATAAGGGATAGCCCACTAAATTTTAATTATAACTATTAGTAGGAAAACTATGTGGATAGTAGCTATTTCGTAAATAACAATACTAATTACTAATACTTTAAGTATAAATATTGTTTTTTATACTTTTTTGTCATTTCTAATTAGTTGATCATTATTGTTCATACTTTAAAACTGATTTAAATGTTTGTCTGTAATGTAATGTTGATACTGCACTTGTGTAATGGGATTTATATTGTTTTTCTAATAAACGATAAATCGTTGAACATATTGTTGTCCTATTTATTGTTTAATTTCAAAATAAAAACGACTGCGGTGAAGTATCTTACATAATGTCAAGGAACGTTGGTAGTGTTTTTAATTATACGACCACAACTGTATATGAGTATATAAGAGGAATTAGGCGCTATAACTTCTCGTTTATGTCTCATAAGTTTATGAGATACAGTATCCAGCTGGTTGGAGTTAATATAGGTTTACAACTACACAAAGAGAACGATTTTATATTGCTTTTTTTACTTTATTTTGCAGTAAAATACCTACAAATCTGAAGACATAAATTATATACACGATTTTATTTAGCGTTAACATAAATCTTACCTTAAGTATTGCGAAAAATTACATTCCTCTTATGTTTCTCGAGATCTAATTATTTTAAATGATTCTTCTTACAAATTGAGGTCATTTTACTTGAGATAACCTCAATAATATGTATTTTATGAAATGCTTATACTGTTTTGGCTAACATGTATTGTTGTAATTATTTTTTAAGTGTAAGATTCAAGGAGCAAGGTTTTTTTAGGTTGGCAACAAGCTAGCAAACTTTTTGGTGTTTCTGACATATAGCATGTGGTGACCGCTTACCGTCAAGGCACATGTCTGTTTATCACTGCAAGTGCATATAAAAATTAGTTGTTTTCAACGTTTCCTCGTACCTAACGTACCTCGTTTCACCGTACATAAGTACGGTGCCATTCTCAAGTTCAAGTGAATGGATAAAAAGTCTATAAAATCATGTTTCTACTTTGTTTTATGGTTAGCGCGTACTAAAAAATCAGTGCTTTTTAGGTTATTTTCGCTTTATATGACATAAAAATATTTGACCTTGGATGAAATAATATATAATAATAGCTGCTTGGAAAAATACACGAGCGTGATCGGATACATGGTTGCGCCGGAAACTGGTAATCATTTTTAATACTATTTATTACTATCGTTCGAGAATTTACTGCTATTGTCATTTTAGATAACTGTAAAATGCTATTATAAATATTGTGATTAAAAATATTAATGAAGCTCATTTAAGATACAGGATAACAATATTACGAAAGTCAAATTTTTCTTTTAAAGTACTGTCTAACGTAATTTTTGTTCATTAAATAAATTAAACGGAATACTAAAGAACTCTAACTTTTGAATATGCATATCAAATTAATTACAACATTAGGTTGTTCACTAAAGTTAAGTGTAATGTTACCTTTTTAACTTAGACCAAAAACACGTAAATACGAACGTAGTTGAGCGATTCCCACAGTCCGATATTTTTGTTGTAATAAATGTTTTTACTATCCGCGGATTAACAAAAACTTTCCGGACGTACGTGCACATTGAACTACTGTAACTGGCAAACACAATGGGCACCGTGGGTACTGAATGATGGACAAGTTAATACAATACCTTACCTAAGAGCCATTTAATTAAATAATCAGAATAATTACAAAATTGTAAAGATCGGAAAGAATTAAATTTGAAAGTTTTTTTTTTCATAGACGAAGAAAGTTAACTTTTGTTAATTATTTTTTTAAGTTTTATTAATTTTAATTTAACCATCTTATCGAATCGCTTTTGTGTATAACAAATTGTTCATTTTAGTGACGGACATTGACCTTCTCAAACCTCTATTGCGGTTCTATGAAAGTATTAAACAATACACTTATTTATTACTTGGTTGATTAATGTCGTAAGTTTTAAAAATTATTTACAAAAAATTTTGGCCACATTTGTGATCCGAATGGAAATCTCTATGTGGTTTCCCGAAAAGTTAGGGATGATTATTGAAGGATATTTTTTGTAAAAAAATTCAAGTGATATTTTCGATGATATTACCCCTTTAAAAAACAAGGATATTTTCTATAAAATCGATGCAGTAGTACTTTCAACCAAATCTAATATTTTATTATACATTATACATTTTATTATATAATAACTAGCTATTATGAGAGAGTAGTAGTAAGTAGTTGCATAATGATATCTGCAGAAAATTGACTTAAATGTAAATGATACGTCTAATATGATGCTTTATAACACCTTTCAACTATTCAACATTACTTTTCAAGGAATAATTACAATTCGTTATTATAAGCATAAGGTAAGCAACAAGTAACTGCCAAGCTTACATCATATATTTTTTACACTTTCACAAAAACACTTTCTTTAATAAACGCTCTCTAGGGTTGATACTCATACATACTCTGTTTAATTAAACCCTTTAAATGTTATCTATCTTCGGTGAAACAATCAACGATTTTAGTTCCACTTGCTTTCTCTTAAAGTAAATTTATTTATATGCTATATTTCAAAGGGTAGACTTTTCCGCTAATTAGAAATAATGTACATAGATTTTAATATTATTAACATAAATTAATGAAGACTTTTGTTATACCACAATACGTACATATTATAATCTGAGGAAATTTATATATATATAATAAAAGTCAAAAAATTTCATTTAATTCTATTTATAACGTTTACTTTCAATTTTAACAACGTAAGTATGAAATTCTTATTATTTCCAGTATATAACGACATATTTCTTGTTTTCGTTAGTACAGGAAATTAGTCTTGTCATCTTTGTTGTTTTTCCAAGATATTATTATGATTAGAAAAGTAATTACTTGATTACTTATTTGTTTTGTGCTCGTAAATATCATTTAATTTGTGCTTTGAAGCATTGAGCGACTATAGTAAATACGAATGTTTATATTGTTTTATGAAAAAAATTATGAATTTTTGTGAATATTACCAATACAATGAAAGTGAGAAAATTGTTATAAAATTTATGCAAACGTGTACAAAATAAAGTTAAATTTAATTTTTAATACTTTAACACGAAATACGTTCTTTATTATAGTTTCTTAAGTTTATTGTCGTTCTGAAACTTTTTTATAAATTCTCTTATATTAAACTATACAAGATTGTTTAAGACTTTCCAAATATAAAACTGCTACACTTACGGTACTCGGAGACAAGGTCTTTATTGATGGTTAAGTGAGAAATATTAAAATTTCATTATTATCATAATCATGACTCTATTACAGTTCGCTTATATATCAGCCTTCCCTAATATCTTTATATACGTTCCAAGTTGTTTGCATCGAATCTCGAACCTTAGACAACCGTCCCGCGCAGTTTTTTCCATTGCACCCTGAGTAACTTAGCACCGGTTAGTCTTAGAGAAATACGACACAAGAGTTTCTACCATGTGTCGTATTTCTTGACATTTTAAATCCGAATAAATTCTAAATTGTTTGAAGACATTTCATAAGACCGTTTGGTTAATCGTACGATAGTCACATATATCGTAATACATTCACGGTAATATCTTACTAACACTATACCTTTTTGTAAAGTACACATATTTAACTGTCGTACAGTTCTGCGTATTCTTTAATGATTAGGTAAGTAGAGGCATTGTTTCGTTTCTTACTCTAATAGTGTTGGCACTACAATGACACGGTGTGTTACATGCTCGTTGGATCGTTAACAATGGTGCGAGTGATTCCAAATACCAAACGATACGTTGCCATATGGCAAAACTTTCATTTTTACTCAGTTCCTTTCTCACAATTATAAGTAAACTCACGATACGACGTTTACAAGTATAACAATTGTAGTGTTGTAAAATTATTAATTTTTATATGTGCTTTTTATATATTTAACTACAAAAGAAGAGGAGGAATTCTTAATTGGTTTATAAGTGATGTTTCCTGCTAAAAATGATATAAACCCACAATGGCGTAAATCACACAAAGAGCGCGCTGTCTTGTAATCTGTTATGAACAGTTTTTAGTGTTAAATATCTAGTCAAAAAATCGAGTAAAGTTTAGTTTTTTTTAATCATACTTGTTCTTTCAATTTTTCTGAGCCATGGTATATTTTATGTGCGTAACCATACGATTGTGACATATCAAAAAATAAAAGTTCGATTACGTTGCCGAAGTATTTTGATTGAGTATAAAGCTTTTATTTAAACAAGGACAGATTAGATATGTAAATGATGCATTCAAACACATTATAAAATTTGATATTGTGTCGAGATTGTCGGTACATATATCCACATGGACATCAGTGAAAGTGAATATTTAAATATATATTCATAGAATCCATATTGTATCGCCACTTTCACTTCATGACAAGGATGATTTGATCGTTTATTCTCCTTTATTATCAAACGACAGTTATTTTTGTTATATCATTGTTTCTGTTCTGTTATACTTATAATAACTATTTAATTAGATTTTCTATTCTTTTTTACGAGTATTCTTCCTGTTAAAAATTACACAAAATCAGTTTACTAAGTTCCTTTCTCACAATTATAAGTAAACTCTATATAGATATGATTTTATATAGTCATAGTGTATTATTATGAAGAAGTAACGGTTGGTTAATTTAAAATAACCAATATTTTTGCATTAACCACATATTTCACAAGGCGCTTGGAAAATTTCTGTTCTTCGTTAAATCATCTATTAATATTTTTTTGATATGTGTACATTGTACAGGCGTTTGAAAGCATAACATAAAATTTGTAGATAGTCTTAAAAAATTATCTGTTAATAGCAAACTTGCGGCTTGGCAGTACAGATTTGTTTACGTTATTCTTTTGCTGCGAAAATGTAGCAGAAACACGAGGAGTTATTGTAAACATGGAATCTAACTTTGGTCTAAATTAATAACGTTATAAATAAAACTATTCTTAAATAGAGAAGTCAAGTAAAAAATATAGAGAAGAATTAACACTTCTAGCCTAGAGAGTTAGACAATATTATAAGGAGATTATTATTATACAGTTTCGTATGTTCATATATCGTAACTCCACAGCTTACTCAGGAGGAACAGATCATTATCCATCTTTAATGTGCTATAGTGATGGATTCAAAGGTTCGCCAGATCATTGAGTTACGTTGTAGCTTATAAAGTTACACCAGTTAAAAATTTAGGTCAATATTTTTCTTTTAAACTTTCGTTACGAGTAATTCGATAACAATTGATTAGATATGGTTAAAAATATGGGTGTGCGGTTGTGATGTGCCTTAACACAGTGCAGTGCGGCACTGGCTTGACCTACTGAGCGCAGACATCGGCGAACTACGATAACAATATGAATAGAATAACTCAGCATTACTCACTATCCTCCACTTTAATAACAATGGAGCTATGACATTACTAGCACAGCACTGTGTTTTACAAATATCTGTAAATGTTACCTTGGCTTGATCACAATTCAATAAAAGGAATTTTTCCTAATGACACCAGTAAAAAAACAAGTTGATATTTATTTTTACGCTTCATTATATACATTTTACGCTGTAAATAAAATGCTATTTAATATTATAGTAAAAACACATTTCAGTTAATCATTAACCTGTTGACTTTATATATTTTGGATACGTGTGTTTATGCAAAAGTGTGGGAGCTATTTGGTTAATAATTTACTATGTGTTTACTGGTGTAGATCTCTGCTGCCGGAGACCGTTTAGATAAGTACCACCGTAGCATCTCTTTCAGCAGCCAAACAGTACTGTGCAAAGATTTTTATATTCCGGTTTGAAAGGCGCTGTGGCTAATGTAATTAATGTAGTAGCGAAACGTAACATGTTATGTTTCGATTCGACGAGCACAATGTGGTTAAAAATATCTTATCTTGTATCAATGTAACATTCACACTTAAGGAATAATATCGGAGAGTAAAAGTTCGATAGCGATTATTGTTGGAAGGTCTATGTTGCTCCAAAGATCTTTCAACAGGTATTTCATCACTTTTATACCGTCAAAAAAGTAGATACTAAATATCAGTGTTCCGATTTGAAGGGTGCTGTAGCTAGTGAAATTAATAGAACATTATAGATGTCCATGGCTGTCTTTGATCTACAAGGTAATTTAAGTAATCTTCAAAGTACGATAACAATATTTAATATTTATGAATGATCGAAAAGATCTGCTTGCTTTTCTTAGCTTGTATTTTAATAACATTCCAGTTGTACAGCTTTGAAAACGTTATGAAATTTATTGAAGGTGATCGGATTTAAAATATTTTCGATATGCTCCAATTGATTATAATTGGGGTCAATAACGGTTGTGGTATGGCAAAATTGTAAATGTGTACATATGTACAAAAAAAAAACCGATCGCATACATGACAGATATTAAGGTATGTTCATATTGATTGAATATAACATCAATAATTATAACTATACAAACAGAGCTGACACACATTTTTGCGACAAAGTTCTAAAAATAGGGGAATACTATTTTTACTTATTACATTGTGTACTTTCAATAATCGTCACCTCCAACGGCGACCTGCGCAAAATAAGAAAACTGCTATTATTATAATTAATCCTTTTCTATATTACCACATCGCAGTTATGCAAGATACATTAGATATTAATAATCAATATTCAAATGCATATGCAACAAGCTTACAAATTAAATGTTACAACATTGGTTGGAATGACCAAGTGATAGTTTCTAGCTTAAAATATCCAACATGTAAAATCTGTTTTAACGTCATCTTTATTTAAAGAGATAGAGATGACGTTCAAAGATTTCGGTATTCTAAGTATTATAATCTAGTAATTCGAATCGAATTAACTTAAAGATTATTGCGATTGGTTTAATTGATTTAAACTAATTAACAAATATTCCAAAAAAAAATATCTTACTTACTAATCAAACGCAATTTTATTCTCTCTTACCTTATCTGGGTAAGGTCAGAGCAACGTGCACTTTTCCTAACTCCATCATCAATACCATTATTTTTATAAATCCTTGCATTTTTTCGGTTTAGTATGTAGTCTCAGGTGCCATAATAATTAATTTTAAAAACGGATAGCTTCCTTGTCTCCTCCACTATTATGCATAAGAATCCATGACAGCTAAGAAAGTTACCCACACGTAAAAAATTCAAGTTTTGTTCATTAAATTTAACAAATATAAAATGTACCATTAGTATACTTTTATTATTTTTATTAGTATATTTTATAATATTTGTTTATGTACGATTTTTTAGTTGCTAATTATAGTAATTATTACAAGCTGGTCAGAATTAAAATATAAAAACGAGCGGTCGATATGTATTGAAAAAGATATTTATAATACCTTGACACAGAAGTTTTTATTACATACTAATTAATTAAAATAACATTGGATAATTAGAATTATATATTATATTAATTGCCAATACATTTTAAGATTTGGAAACATATATTTAAGTACAGATTTATTAGGCTGACATGGAATTTCGAAATATTAAAATAAGGCTGTTATTCTAATTCTAGGTTCTGACCAACTTTGTTATTTTGATATTTAGTTTCTTTAGCAATAATTTAATGAGCCAAGTTTCCTTACTATGTCCTTACAGAAACATCGTATGTTGCTTAATCAATTTACACGTAAATGTCCTTTACCTTTTTTGTCACTGCGCGCGAAGTGGAACAGCTGTGAGTGGGCAGCCGCATGCTTTTACAATAATAAGAACATAGGAGTCGGATGAGGACAATAAAGCACTCAATAATATAGGCATGATGTTATTTTGTTGTTGTCATACAATTTACTAATTAGGAAGTCTTAAATATCTCGTCAGCGATGAATCTCTGTTGCTGCAGACCGTATCATTGTAGCAAATATTTCTCCCACAAAACTAAACTATACAAATAGAATTGAGTTTCGGTTTGAGGGATGCTGTGGGTAATAAAATTATCGGAGTCTTTTTAATGTTGTCTTAACGTGTTACATCTTATTCACTCGCTATGCGACGAAATAAAGCGAATGTGATGTTATATAAACATCCTAATCAGCAGTTCAGTGGAAAAACTTATTACGTATTTCTTGTAAGTATCCTGTTCACCTCGCTATTCGTTGTATAAAAAAACTCTATATAGTCTAAATTTAGTACACGGGTAACATTGATTTCGCTGACGATTTCATACAAAGCAACGGTACTTAACAAAGGGTGCGTGAGTTGAAAGTATAAGCGTAATAGTTACCATGATGATTCGCGTAATCGATTTACATTTGTCCGACATACAAGGACAATGATCTCACGCGAACAATAATAAAGAAATCGTTTTTAATAAAACAACGCAAGATCATTTCTATTGAGAGTTAGACCATATTTAATAAACTCATTAGTAATAATTGCCTTTGGTTATTATAACATAAGAATATGCATATTGAAAAATATGAATAAGTCGTCAGTTTCTCATATATGTTTACAATTAGTAAAAGGTGTCTGTTAAGCCATAAATAACATTTGTTTTGAATTTATATTGAGCCTGATGAACGAAAAATTCTTCTGAAAATCTACTTTTCTGCACTTAATAATGTTAATCTTGAGGAACCTTTGGGAGGTGATTTTGAACTCACTGGTAGAAGGTCTCTGTTGCCGGTGACTGTCTACGTATCGCAGCACCTATATCTGCCGCCAAACATTATTGCGTTCCGGATTGAAGAGAATCCTAACTAGTGTAATTGCTGGCGTAGCGATATTTAAGATTTTTTGTCTCAAGGCGACGAGCATACTGTGGTGTTGTGTATAGCATTTTAACTAGTGTCGTGTTGTTATGGGCTGGCGTATGACTTATCATCAGGTGAACGTTCCGCTCGTTTCGTCGCTAATCGCATAAAAAATTCCGCAAATGGACTACTTTTGAAAGAAAACGTAGAATATATTTATTATTATAAAAGGACGACGTAGACTATTGACTATTATAGAACACACCAGTACTACTCATTTGTTCAAAAAATACACCGTGTTATTAGTTTTTTACAAATAAGAGACTGCCGAAACTCAGCAGCTACTGTATGCAATGGGCATGGAATAACAACGTATCAATTATATTTTATGTCGGGTAGTAAGTTATCACATTAAAACACTTTCACTTACATTAATATACTTATAAAATTGCATAACGCTATTCCAACGGTAGAAAGTATGCAAAATTGGACGTATGATATGGTAGTTGACAAAGTAACGTCTCATTTATTACTAATGATATACTTACAAGTACTGTAATTTACCAACGGTACAATTTTAGACTTTTGCAGCACAAAGACTTCCGACATACCCTCATCATTCATTTGATTTTACGTATTAAAATGTTTGAGCTAAAATTAATAAAGAAGACTAAAAAAGTCAACAGAGTTACGTAATATAAACTTCGTAAGATCTTAGTTTAACAAAAACTTAAGTAGATCATCTAAATAACAAATCCGGTCCTTGGTCAATACCCGCTAACTGTTGCTAAATGTTGCACGTAGGTGTTTGTGAGTCTAGATCTGTAATTGTGCAAGGCAACAAGTATGTATTTGATACAAACGTCTGATGAACCTTTAATGCATCCTTTTAAAGATTCGCAAGAAAACTCGTAGTACATTAAAACCTAATGAATCATTTCCGTTTCTTTTCGTGATATTTATGAAATTGAACGTAAAGATTTTTTTTTGAAGCGGATTAGTGTATTGTTGTTGTTGTATGTCGTGGGCATGTTGCAAATTGTACGAAAGTTGTTGTGTAATGAGGAAGCGTACGTACCAACGGTACGGTTTTTATACAGCGAATATAACCTGCTATAAGTCATACGTGAAACATCGGGCGCATCGATCAGTCATTATCACGCGATCTCCTGTTACCGTAATATCTAAATGTTGCATGCAATACCTAAATAATTCCGGCAAATTTACTGTACGAACGCCTCTTGGTTTGTTATGCGTACGTATGTATCGATTGTCACTTCCTTATTTAGTACCGCTTCGAAGGTGACAACATTTATATTAATCCTGAACGCTTTGTTCTTAAGACCTGCCTTTTATTATGTTGCTCGATGTGTTACTTTACATGCGTGAGGTATCATAGCGAGGACAAACCTCTGATAGCTAATCTTTGAATTTCAACTCCGATAATCTTTCAATTTTTTCTAATTATGTTATAAGTTACAAAACATAAAATCGATGTTTAACTAACGAACTTTTTGTAGATTTTTGTTCCTTGTAACCATTATCTTTTAAGATTAATTTACAACGCATCGTTTAATATAACTATCACTCAAGGCAACGTGCCCTGCATTTTTATTAGTAACGTCATATTGTCGAAACACTACACAAAGTAAACCGTACTTTTATGGCACAATAGAAATCAATTGAGTTGATTTGACTTTTTGTAGACCATTATGTTACCATATTTTTTTTGTCGTCGCCCGTTTGATTTGGCTAACAAAGGGTCGTATTCAATAGTCTTATATTTTGGTGTGGGAAATGAGTGTTACTGAAGCTAGATATAAATATCCATGAACAATTCGAACATATACATCCAAGGTTTGTGTGATTTGTTACGGGTTACATTCACTTTTCGTGCTGCATTAAAAAAATCGTTAAACAATTGTACCATTTCGTATAGTAGAAGTAATTTTGAAATTCGTTTCCATTTTATATTTGTTAAATTTAACGTCAGTGGATTAATATTTTAACTAATCGTCTTCAACTATATCACCAATGTGTTTTATATATATAAAAATTTTTTTTGATTAGTCTTAAAGTCATCCACATAGACTTGATTTGTTCGTTCCCGAGACCGATGTTGTCTATTTTTCATATAAGTTACCGGTTCGCGATGTCGTAATCCGTTTAGCTTTACTGCGAAACCTCAAAGTAGGGAGAGTGGGACGGCTTGAGGATACTTATATACTATAAACTTATGGGTATCTTTAATTAACTTCATTACTGTGTAACAGCAATATGAGTCACGCCTAATTTACATTTGCATTTAAGTTCAAAATTTTGTTAACGACGTGTTTTATGTATTATAATTACAACAGTAATACTTAATTTGCATTACATATTGTTTGTCATTTAACCAATAAGTCGCTCTTTGTAGCTTGAATTACCACGGTTTAATAATTAATTATTTTAAAAATGGCTAAAGGAGTCTGACAACACTCATAATTTTTTTCGGTATAGATTATAGGAAGAAAAAATTTTTTTTATCTTTATTCACATTATATTAAGTAACAAAGCGGTGGATAGTAATAACACGATTGCTCGAAATACTTTCGCGAATATTCACAAAGGCATTACGGCGGGAGCTTAACTGAAACTGTAAAGAAATTATTTATTTGAATGATATAACAGTAATCAGAACACGATAATTCTTTACTATTACATCGCGTGAGAGAACAGTTTAACCTATTGCGGCACAGCTCTCGATATAACACCGCAGCCGTACAACAGAATCCAGTATAACTCGATTTTCTTTAACGTCAACTTCCGATTTAGATAACTATTAAATTCTTTAAACGTTATCTCTACAGTAATTATAGTACGCGAAGGTTAATTTATACAAGGTCGATTTGTGCAAAAAACTTCTTTGATGAGATAAAAATTTTTAATTGTATCAATGTCTCTTCAACAACTTTTAACTCCTTCCATAATAACCTCGTCTGATGATCGATTTTTGATTATCGATTCATTATTGAAAATCTGTGTTGGTTGGTGATAGTATTTGTTACACAGTTATAGTTAAATTTTTAACTTTTAACTTTGCTAAGAGTTATCGTTAGCGCACATGTGCATTAAAAGGGAAATTAATACTTTTTTCTATGTAAAATTTTAAAATACGGGTTTAAAAATTCCTAACTATATATTGATCAAAGTCAGGATTCATGTAGTGTATGGTTTATGTCCTGTACATTCGAGTTTGCATGTAATTATGTGCATGCATACAACGTATCATTACACCGATAGTGGCTCCGAGCAGTGACCACTGCTCATGTACTAATCAATTTAAAGCTGTCTTTCTAGTTTTGCGATTTTTTTTTTCGAAAACTTTTAACGAAACTATTGAACGGTTCACATTATTTATATTTAAATTTTTAATAAAAAAAGAATAATTTCTGGTAGTTAAAACAACTAGAATACAATCTGAAATAATTATTTACAACATAACTCATTCTTTTGGCAGACTATTGAAATGTACCGCTCTTTCGTATTTATTTTCTTAATCGACAATGTGTTTCACGTAGTGTTAAATGACAATGAGGCTGTGAATGGTGAAGCGTACTCACACAGAATACCACGAGTTTTTGGAACACAGTAATTCTGTTATGACTGCAAATTTACAATATAATGTTGGTAGAGAGGCGGATTTGAAAAACCGTACCGCGATTCAAACACTAGGTAGATACTCTAGAATATTTTTTAATGTATTTCATGTACATTGGTCCTATGATAGAGTAAGTATTGCAGGGCTTGAATGAGGTTAAAATATAACGAATGCGAAAGTGCGGCCCGCGGTGTAAAACTGAAGCGAGTCATTTGCATTAAACGCTATGCACATTACTGAATGTTTTTTTTAACAAACTTTTACCAAGAGTTTCACCCGCTCTTCTAGTTTATTACTGCATTTGTTATTATTCATTTTGCAATATTCCTGTTTTGTCTTTAAAGTAATGACAAACACAATGACGCAACTCTTTGTTATCATCGCTACTACTGTTGTATAAATTACTACCGTAACTGACGTACAGTAGTAATTTATACAATATTACAATACAAATTTGCTCCCCATTTTGATTATATACACAAATGTTATTCGACGATAACGTCTATGTGTGAGTGAAGTAAAACTTGTTTAAGGACAAGTTACAAAAATCCAATTATGTGTACTAGATTATTTAAAACAACGACTGAAAACTGAGCTCATTACCTAAATTAGTCAAGACTCTAAAAACCATGATTAATTTTCCATCTATCTGAAAACTATCAACATGAAAATTTGTTAAGTTGATGCTCCAGTTCTTCTCATGAACGATTTGTAATAGAAAGTATAATAATAAATCCTTTGGCATCAAAAAATTTTTAATATTTAAGACAATTTTTATAACGTAGCTTCAATGTTTTCTAAACTAAGAGTTCAAAAACAATTTATATCATCAATTTTTATTAACTTGTAACACTTAAAATTCTGTATCCAATCAATTTCCGCTATTTTATTAATCGTATTATTATAAAAAAAGATCGAAAGAAATAAATGTTATGAGGCCACTACAACTCGCGACCAACATAGACTGCTTGGCTATTGAACTATTAATAATTAGCGATAGATCCTTTTATTCCTATTTTCATCGAACCACAAGTTATCTGAAGTCGTTGGTCTCTTATCTATAAGGAATTTTACACACAATACCTACCAACTTTTATCGCCGAGCAAGCTGTGGTCTAGATTACATTTATATGTATTATATATAGAATCTGGCTTTTAATGTACTTTGCAATATAATATAGTCGAAATTCCTTATAGAATATTTTATTCTACTATTAACATACAGCTTTAAGTTCGTGAAGGATTCATTAGTTATGGATAATAAAGTGCACTAAATAAAAGATTATTATTTTTTTTCACTCAAATGTTCTGTAAATATTCTTTTTTAAAAATCATGCAAGAAATTTATTAGTTAATGTATTACATAAGATTATGAGGTATTGTTTAATCTCGTTAAGATTATCACACTGTCGGCCTTAAGTCGAAAATGTGGGCCCTCCTTTGTTTTATTGTAATAATGTATGTATAACCACACTTATATCTACGCTCAAAATAAGTTAACCACTGTAAGTTTTCTGTAATAACACGTCATACTAATTACTCGTTGTTATAGTATAATAATTATTTTACTTACAAATTATTTTTATTCAATAAATATCTACAAGTTTGAACGGATTTTAAGATATGAATAAAAGTATTTGTTACCCATTAATTGTGTAAATAAAATAACATGTAGCATAAAGACCACATTACAAATAAACACGATCTTAGAAAACGGCAATAATATAAGAGAGAATGCAAACCATTCCATGGGATTATGGAGATTATCAACTGCCTTTATATGGAGTCTGTGCATGCCGAAAAAGTCGTTGAACCCATCATTACATAGAACGTACATAATACTAATGGTGGTTTTTAGTTTAATTGTTATTAATCCTTTTTAAATAAAGCCTTTCTTATCCTTGTTTTAATATAAAACCTCGTACCGTTAGTATGATAATCGAAAACTTTGAAGGCCACTCGTCTTTTGTGTACCGGTCTGATTCATCTGTCACGAGAACAAATCTATGTTGAATACTTTATGCACTTACATGTATTGAATATATATTTTTCTCTGTTAAATTTAATGCATTAACTTTTGTCTTAGAATATTAATAAATAAGAAAAGATCTTAATGTATAGCAATGCTGTAATAAAAAGAAAGGTATATGAATGAAACCGTTTGACAACACGAAAGTTTTTTAAAGTTTTCATAATAATAAGTGAACCGCACTATTACGTTATTATAACGTTTATAATTATTATTATTATACAACAATAACGTTTATTATTACAGCTGTTAAAATAAAATAAAAGATGTATAAAAAAAAAGTATCATCATCATTACAGCCTTTTGACGTTGACTGTTGAACATAGACCGTTGCGTCGCTTGGCATGCGGGTTGGCGAGCGTAATATGCTCGTAACCTCAGAGAAAGCTGCTGAGTTTTTCCAGGAGTTATTCCCTCTCTTGACTAACGGATTAGCACGCCATAACACTCACTAAAATATTTAAACTACTTTAATGTGCGCTAATGAACATTTATATACGAAACAGTTTCGCAAAGCGCAGAATAATATTAAAGACTGAGAGCTATGAGCAGAATGCCGTCAAAAAAAGTATTGTCACAGTAGACTCATATATTTATATATATATATATATATATATATATATATAAAATATATATGTAAATATAGATATATATTCCTTTGTCAATCACGTGCAAACGAGTGAATATATCGACATGGAAACATGAGCATTCGACGTGGAAAGATTTGTAAATCGTTATAGGCCATTTATTTAATTAATATCAGAGATCTTTCATAATTTAATTTTTGTTTTATTAATATTTTTATTTTGTATTATTTATGCGGTTGCTATAGTAACGATTGCTATAAAAAATCATTTGCGGCCTAATTTTATATTAAAGCCAGCAAAGCGGGCGAGGTACAGCTTAGTTTACCTATATAAAGAAATAAAAATTACGTATTAATTATTTTGAAATAAATCGAAATAAACGACCTAAGTCTGTAAATGTAATATAGTCACTAACACCTTTCATAGTCGCCTTTTACGACACCGAGGTCAAAGTGGCGGTGATTAAACGTATTCTATTCTTTTAATATACATAGATGTATATTCAATGAAGCATTTTCATTTAATACATTTTATGGACTAGTGAAGTGTACCTAATGACGAATACAATATAAAATATGTATGTGTAGGTAGCTAAATAACTTAAGCTATAATCAAGTTTAGACTGGATATAATATTTTTAAACCATGCGTTTATTGAGAAGGCATTTTAAATGTATAGGCTTCTGTTACAAAGGATACGAGGCGGAGAGGCGGTAGCTCGTTCCGTTTGAATGAATCACCGTCGTTGGTTTCTGATTTCCTAGTACTGCGTGTGCATTGAACAATGTATATTTGTAATTCATCCTACCCTCCGTCCGTCATAACGTCCATCATTATGTCTCATGTAATCTGATCATAGTTCACCACTAATTGATCTGTACTTATGTTTACAAGATAATAATAATATAAACAACTCTCTTAATGTTCCTACTGCTGGAATTCGAGGCCTTCTCTCGCAAGACGAATGCCGTCCATATTTTTTTTTGTTCAATTAAGGAAGACGACGAACGGAACGTTCACCTGATGGTAAATGATACACCCGCCCATAATAACTTAGTCGCCTGAGCCGTAAGATGTGGAGTCTCCTTACCCCAGTAAGTACACTAGCTTTACCACCTTTTAAGCCGGAACATGTTTGCACATTACTGTTTGGCGGCACAACTTGGCACTGTGGTGGTATCTACCTAGATGGTCTCCGGGAACAGAGATCTACCAACAGTAAATCCAACCATCATGCTGGCCAGTTGCGGATTATTTGATGTGCATGTGCACTTTAAAAGATATTCATGACAGAAATCGCTGGTTTCCTCATGTTTGTTTTCTTTAATCGGAAGCTCTAGTTCAGTGTGTATCAAACTTGTGTATCACATAGAGCGTACTTCGAAATACGCCGAACGTTATTAATAAAGGTTATCAAAAATCTCTCTCTCCAACTAGTGTCTTTGTTGTGGCTTAATATGCACGGGCTGGTCTTTTAAGATAAGGTTAAGAGGAATGAAACCCTTGAATTGCGGCCGCTCAAGTTTAGCTAGATGGGCTCAGGTCGGATATGCCTAAGAGCAGATGTTTCGTACAAGGGTGGGAGAGCTTGCTCTTTAGGCTTTATAAAAATATGTTAAAGAGGTCAACTTTAACATTCGTTCAATAGATATCATTTAAAAAGTTTTATATTGCTGTCGATGCTTGGCTAAGAAATTAAACAATCTGCAGATACTAGGATTGTTCAAACAAAAAAAATATACTTATACATTTGTCTAATCTAAATTTAAAGCAACACAAAATGTGACTTAATAAACTTAAATTATTGTTTACAACAATAATTACTGGTTATAGGTCTCTGTTACTGGATACCGTCTAAGTAGACACCACCGCAGTGCCCATTTGTGCCGCCAAACAGTACTGTGCAAATTTTAGTGTGTTCCGGCTTGGAGGGCGCTGTAGCTATTGAAGTAATGAAACTCAACATCTTGTGTCTCAGGCGACGAACGCAATATGGTGATGGCTAACTGGCGTCACATTGCTATGGGCGTATCACTTACCATCATGTGGACTTCCCGCTCGTCTAAACGCTTAATTGAAAAAAAATATATATATTCAATAGTCGCACAGCATTTGATATTTTATTAACTTCACTTCTTTATTGGAGAGAACGGTAAACTTAAAGAAAGCGCAATGGGCGCAGATCGTTTGTATTGTAATATTTGGACTATGATTGAGGTCGTAGAAAGTGACACAAAGTTGACAAAGGTCGGATGTGATATTCCAGTGTTTAACGGGCAACAATCCTTGACGAGCTGCTTGCGGAAACCATTGACAAACATAGATCTTGTTTTCTAATCCTCTATAAACCTCTTTAACTTTAACTTTTATATTTTTCCTAATAAGAGGCAATTAAAGTTATTTCAATGCGCGTACTTAATAAATGTTTAAATACTTTATACATAACAAAATATATACTAGAAGCAAAAAGCTTTGTGAGTTCCTGAACCTAGTAGATATTGTTTTAAAACTTACTGTTTTAAATTTATCACACATAAAATATATATCTGTAGTAAAGGTGAGCTTTTGCTGCTTAATACTGCATGACAGAATAAGCTTGTACGGGCAATCATTAGTAGAACAGAAATAATTATAACATATATATTTATGATACCAAAACCGACAAATGTTATATACGTAAAAAGATAATAAAAATATTTCATGTAAGTGATGCGTAATCAAATAGCACACAAATACATAAGTAAATTTAAAAATAAAGAAGGAAAGAATTTATCAACCTTTGCTTACTATGACATATTGTTTTTAAACAAAAAACTGTTAGAAACAAAACTTATAGGTGTGCGTGTAGGTGCTTGAAATCTGTACACGTGTCTACTCCTGGAGCAGGCAGCATGCTCTGATAACTCGCAGCCAGAAAACAAACATTGCTAGCGGCTGCTACAACACGAGCCACTCGCTCCACTTTATTTGCTGGTGACAAATCTCTGTAGTGGACGGATATATGTTTATATTTGATTAATATATTAACATGACTTTAACTTACATGACTTTAACTTATAGTAATCATTGCGAGAAAATTACTTGAAATGAACAATATGAGAAAATTTTAGACTAGTAGGTAGACAGGAATCGCAATTGCAAACATAATGTTTTCGAGTCTTAAACTTAAATAAAAAACAACAATAGAGAAAAGATAGACGATTAGAATACAACGATATATAATAAATTATGATTATAATAAATTCTAAGAACAGTGACAAAACTGCAATTAGTTATTTAGTATTATTTATTTTAATACGGGTTATGGGGTAGAAAACAGATAAAAAGACAAAGAAAAATTTACAGAAATCATCGCTGTAGGTCTGCAAAAATTAGGTGCTACAATCGGCTTCGGATCCTAACCATATCATTACAGCAGACTTTGTTGATCAGATTGGAAAAAACTTAATTCCTTAAAGTATTCCATCATAATTATGATACCAGAATATCTGTCTCTTCCATTCAGGCCAACTCCACTTCATATATTAATTAATGAAAAAACCAATAACATTTAATTATCAGTACCTATTAAATTTCTATTAAGCTTCCGCTGTGATACCAATAGATTTGTTATATTGCTTTGTGGAAACAATGAATACATTTAAGATTAGTTCCCTAAATTAAACTGCGATCTTGGCGCAGTAGCTGAGCGCTTGCTAGGATCTACCATCTACCATCATCATTTTATAAATCTGTCGCCATAACAAAATTATCTTCCGTTATTATCGCATAAGAGTTGCTGTCTCTTCCGTGGCGCTCAATATCACTTAACACCATGTGAAATTTAGGTCAAGCGTAACCCGTGGTTGTGAAAAAAAATGAAGCGTTTAAATATAATAATTTATGTGTTATAAGAAAAGTCGAACGCACGCCATGTGTGTTGGTACTGATGAAAGTAATTATAACATTCGCGCTGTAAAACTGTGTCAGCCGGCGACCTGTCCGCACATGTGATGCCGCCCCTTACAATTTTCAGTCAAAGTAGCACGTAACGTGGACATGAAAGATAAATTATTTATACAATTTCACTGGTAGTAGGTATCTGCTACCGGAGACCGTCTAGGTAGGTACCATTGCAGGTCTTATTTCTGCAGCCAAACAGTACTGTGCGAACATTACTGTGCTCTGGACTGAAAGGAGTTGTAGCTAGTGAAATTACTGGGGTACGAGACAACATTCTATAACTCTAGGCAACGAGCGCTATATGGTGCAGTGTATAACATCCTAACTAGCGCCACCTTGTTATGGTTAGGCATATCACTTACCATCAGGTTAACATCGTGCTCGTCTTGTCGATTCTTTAAATAAAAAAAATATATTTTAATCCTACTTTACAAACAGATGAGGGACTCAAAAAGCCGGAAGTACGTGTTTCGGTGTACTATTTAGAAGATACCTATGTCCAGTAGTGGATGTTCATCGGTTGGAACGATGATGATGATAGTGAAGCACTTTCCTCACATTCATTTGACTGTTTGTTTCCGTAAATGAAGCATTCATATATAAACACCTTTATCAAACAGATTTACATTTTACTGAAATATTTGAATTATATTTTTCTGTTCATTTAAAACGTGAAGTGTTGATAAATTTAAAGTAATGGTGTGGAGATCTTAAGGGCAGATCTATGTTCTGCAGAATCTGTTGAAGATGATATGAATAAATGAAAATTTTTGGTTAAATCACGATTCATGTGTCACCGTCAATCTGTAGCGACGGTTATGCTTTTACTATGTATACATGTTTCGCGACGTAAATGAGAATCAGTACATTACCCAGTTTTTCGCTCGACGCGTCCTCTTTTCACTGTATTTTCGTGTTGTGTAACCTAAAGAAATGCGCATTACTGTCGCCGCTTAATCTTCTTAGCTGTTACCTAATTCTCGTATCTGTTGTCAGTCGTGTAGAATTTTCGCAAGAATTTTAACAAATCGTTTAAAATTTATCACTGTAATTTTGTGAGTTTATTGTGCTGTAGTTTAGAGACAATATTACACTGTATAATAATTCTCTCATATTTTCATTTACCATATACAAGACAAAAATAAAGTGGTTCTTTTTTCAGTTAACCTAATTACAAGTCATCATCATGATTATTTCAATCGATAGACATCCACCGCTGGAGATAAGTCTATTGATATGTGTTCCACAAAGCATTATCTTGACCTTTTTAGTCTAGTAGTAGCCAGTGATTCTTTAGATCGCGTCTATCCAGCTAGTAGGGGGTCTGCTAACGCTGCGGGGCTTTCCGGTGCGTGGTCGCCATTCCAGCAATTAAATCCGTAACGTCTATCGGTTCTACGATCTATGTACCACTTTAGGCTCGCAACTCGCAGGATTTTGTCGCTGATCGTGGATTCTCTTCTGCAAATCTCCTCATTTTTGATTTGATCACGCAGAGGTACTCCAAGCGTTGCTCCCCATCGCCCGCTGTGTCACTATCAGCTTTCTTATAAAGCCCATAGTTGTTAGCTACCAAATTTCGGTGCCGTAGGCTGCTTATCCGAGTAATTTCGAATCATACAATTATGGCTTTAAATTTCATTGATCACAAATCACAAAGATCTAGACCAATAATCTTTGACAATAAATGTACAGCTCTTTCGCAAGCCACCATCAGAGAAGGTTACACGTTATTGAATATTTTTTCCAATATTATTTAAAATAATCTATCGTGAGTCAAAATATCTTTCCTTACCGCTTAACATTATTTGTTATGCCCATCGTTCATTTCATTCTCTGACTTATATAATAGTCATGATATGATAAATAAATAAAACTTAAAGTAAAATACATTCTAGTCAAACCTATTAGTTTTTGTATCCACTGACATTCGTCTCTGTTAATACATAAAGTAAGAAAATTGGAATTGTCTCTCTTATCTTAATGGATTGTGAGTTAAATAGACTTATAAATAGTATACAATATATGGTAAAGAAAACTGAACATTCCAAGTATTCACAAACCAACCCTCTATCGTGTAATGTTTAACAAATTAAACATAATCTGAACAATTGGCGAGTTTATCCAACAATTACTGGCTCCTTGGACCCAAGAATGTTATTGCCACAATATTAGTTCTACGATCGTAAGATTGTTTTCGTTAATTAACTGAGTTATCTGGAATTTAATATCTTATATACACAATTTTACAGTCGCTTGGTAGCTGTAATTAGGGGAGATCGTAGAAACGTCTTCGCAATTAAGTCAAATAGATTAACATTGTATCATGAATAGTACACTGAAAAAACATAATCCAAGTTATGGACGTTCGTTTCTAGTTTATGATAATCAAAGTAACTGCACTTTTTCCTATGTAAATACTTCAACAGTATTATTACTGGTCGTAGTAGTTAAAATATATTTGAATAGAAAGAAAATAGATAAACTCGAATAAACATTTCTAGGTAAAATAAATATTTCCTTTCTTTTATGACTAGTTCTTTTCAGTTTCAGAATTATTTCCTCTTCGTCTGTTACAATGTATAATTTTATCGTCAGCCCAACGGACTCAACAGTCTAGTAATATAAAATTAATATTTAATTAAGTAATCATCATGAACATCATCACCTGATAGACGTCCACTGCTGGACATTAAGTAAAATTTGTTAATATTTCCTAGTCTTTAATATATGTACATATATCCTTTTCCTCCGTAAGACCTTGTTAAGAATATTGAATCTCAATACTGTGCTGAAGGTTATTTTCGCAAGGCATGTGCTGCAATGTTGCATATTTTGAATTAATAATCAGATATATTTCAAGAAATCTTAACGTTGATATATTATTGTTATTAATAATTGGTCACAAGAAAATAATCCTTTTCTAAATAAAGCATTAAAATGTATTCGTTCCGTACAGATTTTTAAATTCTTTAATTTCTAAAAGAAAGTGAAGCGTATAAAGTTGTCTAAAATTCCGAGAAATTGCAATAGTGCAAGCCTCTCCAAACCAGTTTACTTGCTCCCTCGAATGTTATTCCGGATATATGGTTTACCGTTAAATTTGTTTAATTTTATACCTTGTTATTAAAATATTTAACAATATTTTACAGTTATAAAATTTAATAAAAATTTTTGTGGCTTTTATAAGGTAAGAAAACATTTTTTTATTTTAAGTATTTTTATTTGAATTTCATCATTATCATCAGCCGATAGACAGCTGGACTTTGCCTCCCCCAAAGATCTCCACGTCGATCGGTTCCGGGTTCCTAGCATCCAGTGGGTTCCCGTGATTCTCACGAGGTCCACCTTTTGGGAGGCCTCCCAAGACTACGTCTACCAGCTCACGGGTGCCACTCGAGGACCTTATTGCCCCATCGGCCGTCGGTCCTTCGAGCAATGTGTCCTGCCCACTGCCACTTAAGTCCAACAATCTTTTGGGCTATATCGGTGACCTTAGTCCTTCGGCGGATCTCCACATTTCTAATTCGATCGCGCGGAGTAACTCTGAGCATAGCTCTTTCCATTGCCATTTAGATGACTTTCAGCCTTTTTATAAGGCCGATAGTAGGGTGTCACGTCTCTGATCCTTATATTAATACTAGCAACATGCACGAGTTCAAGAGTTTTGTCTCCAGACATTGCGGTATCTGAGCCGAAAAGATGCTGCGTACCTTCCCGAACGCTACCCATCCGAGTTGGATTCGTCAATTGACTTCTTTCTGGAAGTTGACTTACCTAGCTGGACTGTTTGTCCCAGGTAAACGTATTCGTCGACAACTTCCTGTGTAGAGCGCTCGACCATTATTGGCGTGGGTACAATATGGGCATCAGACATAATTTTTGTCTTCTCCATATTCATTTTAAGACCCACGCCTCGGGACGCTCTACAGAGGTCATCGAGCATTTTGCCAAGGTTTTCCATGGTCTTAGCCATGATCACGATGTCATCAGCGAATCTAAGATGGGTCATTAGAATTTATGTCTAAAAAACATTTTTTATTTTTTGTTTGTTTTAAATTGATCATAATGAATAAAAAATTGGAACTTATATTGATTAGAAATTAAAAGTATTTTTTGAAAAAAGTATGTGGACTCTATTATTTTAAATCGAAAATTACTTATACTTTATATATTTTGGCGAAATTAAATATACCGTAAACAAAAAAATTGGCAGAAATAATCCGAAAATTTTTGTAGAGTTAATTTTGTAAAAACAGGTGTGGAATAGTAAGTAAAAAAAAATTTTTGTATCAAATGTAGTGGTTGCAACACAGAAGATATTTTGTTTATATTACTGCCATCTACAATCAAAACACTAAAGGCGATTGTTCACGTACATAACAATTTTGTAGCTGATCGCTAGATGGCGTAATTAAATTTTGTTAAAATAATTTATACAGATGGCGCTATACTGAAATTGATATATTTATATTCATGTCTTATTAATTCTCGGTTTACGGAGATCAAAGTGGCGGCTATTTTTGCCGTTAAACTATAGTGTGCGTGTTATACTGTATTACGGATTGAAGGACATTAACTAATTAATTGGTATTGTGGTAGAGGGAGTTACCATCTTGCCTCAGGCGACGACCACGTAATGGTATAGTATATATTATCCTAACTAGCGGAGCATTGATATTGGCGGGCGTATTAATCGCAATTAGGTAAACGATGTACTTGTTTCGTTTCTTCGTAAAAAAAATACATATAATTTTTAAATTTATAGTTTTTATATATCTATTCAAGAATCGGTTTTGAAAACTTCTTTATGTAATATTTTAATAAGTATAGCCCAAACCTACACCCAAAAATTATCGTATCTGTATAATAATACTTCATGAGTAATTCTATTATTATTAAATTTAATATTTATGTTATTCATTTATTCTACTAGTTTTTATTGTGAACTCATAAAAATTAGCTTAAAATATTAAGCTATAGTTTGAAGTCTATGGATATTATGAACACTGAATCTTTCTTATAAATTATAAAAATAAAGTAAAATTTTCACTTTCAAAGAATTTTGTATTTTAATAATTTTTTGCGAACTTTCATTGCATTTGATACGCTCTATTCTATGTTGTTAGCTTTTTGCTTAGTAGAACATCAGGCAAAAACTATCTGACCTACTTCATTTTCTTGTGCGGAACCACATTACACTGTGTTTGTAAAACTTTAAGCACTATGTCTACTAGCTGTTTCCCGTCCGCTCTCCAGGCCGTAACATATAGTTAAATTTGAAATTTGTCAGAAATATTCATTGAGAGCAACCGCAACTGCAACCGCCCGCCTGCCGGTTATTGTTAACACTCCTGCAGCTCCATTTGGAGACGAAATTTTGTTAGTTAACCTCTAAATGGCAAACGCAATATCTCTACCAAATTTTGAGTTTCGGAGCTCTCTTGATGAGTCAATTAATCTCTAGATATTAAGCACTACAAGTATATGTATTGAGATGTATAACTTAAATTTGTTTTAGTAGCCGCTGCACACAATATAGGCAGAAAAAACTAAGTATATCTTTACTAGGAAACTAGATTATTAATATTTAATATATTGCGAAAAAAACATAACGTAAAAATTTAGGAATAGTTATTAAATAAAACTTAACAATTCTAGTAACCTAAAATATTTTTAAATAGTTAACATAGTGGATTTAATTATCAAAATGTCAAACATGATACGTATTCTTAGAGTAAAGATGTCTGTCAAGAGACCCATGTTAATCTTTTTTTTTATTTTTTAATCGGTTCTTCGATATGATCGTATCAATGACTAAAATTGTTCAAATGGGTTCAAATATTTATTGTGGGCCTGTACAGTAACGTGAAATAAAAAAACAAAGTCCTTTCTAACGTGCCCATCAATCTATTTTCAGAGGTTATAATATTATTGTTAATTTAGATCGAACCAAGTATTAAACAATGTTTGTTCCTTTTTCATTGTTTTTTTTTTAATACTTGAAATTTTAAGTGCGTGTTTTTGTAACATAAGTTGTAAAGGCGTGTAAATTCAGTTAATATTTGATATCAAAACCTATTGCGGCGGCATTGAGGACAAATCCTACGCAAAGTAATATACTAAAATTAATTATGTACACATATAAGGCCTCATAGACGTCCAACGGCTTTTTTTATTCGATTTGGTTCGGACCCATACGAAAAACGCTCCGTGATGTCAGTCACGTTTATTTCTTTTATATCGCAAAATATTCGCAAAAAAGCTATTAAGCTACCCACAAGCGTTGGACCCATACTGTTAAGTAATCTTAAAAATTAAACTCGATATTAAGTTCGGAAATAGTTAAAGTTGGCTTCGCACAAAATACAACCAGTTTCAACTTCGAATTGCAATCTCTGGTTTTGAGATCGCGTTGGTCGTGTAAATCTGATGCTTTTTGTTCATTGGCTGCTTTTATTTTTTCCTCTTGGAAGATGTATCAGGCGCATTATCCTGCAGGGAGGATTCGGGCACGGCGGGGGCGGGGAGCGCGCGTGCGCATAACTTGGCCGTGACGTCACGAGGACAGCCGGTAAAAAACCCCATGAACCCGCAGTCAAGGCCCCCGAAACTTGCATTTAAATGTTATTATAGGTGTATTATATTTGTTTAGTTCACGTTCTTAAGTAACAAATAAACACGAGCATTAGTCGAAGATATTTATATCCAGCCTTGCGGATAACAGAGTCCGTGTGAGTCCTCCTCATTAACAGTTGTTTTAGGTTTGATCGGATAAAAAAAATCTTTTCTGTTAACGTATTATGTTCCTAAAACACTATATAAAAGCATTGCCGTCATCTCAAACGTATAATTGTCTTGTCGATACATGTTGAGATATTCAAACATGTTCTGTACGCTTTTACACTGTACATTTACACGTAATCAAGTGCGCAAGGTAGCTAAACTATAGTAACGGTTAGCGTTTCGGAGAAAAAATTCCTGACTTCTCCGTCGACAGTAACCCATTGTGAGTCAATGCTTTGATGTCTTAAATCATTAACTTTACTATAATTATTTTAAAAGTTTGTTTTTATTATGATATTATTTAAATAATTGAAAATAATAAAAAGGTTATCTACAACGAATTTACAAGTATTATATTATGTTTTATGACATGTCATCATGATTTTATTTCTTATTCCATTTACTTATTTTCAGGTGACGGTATGGGGTAACAGCACGGTCGCAGAAGTAGTCTGCGAACCACTTCAAGAAGCGGGAGCCGTAGTTGCCGGACTCCCGTCAGGTCCATTATCTGTACCACAAGCCCTGACACTGACTGCCCCGTTGCCCTTACCTTCAGCTCTCTCTGCTCCCCCAGCTGCTTTGCTTTTTCTCGGTGGCTCGAAAGCACCTGTAGATCCTAGAGCTTCAGCAGCATCATTAGAAGGAGAAGTACTTGTCGTGGAAAATGAACCGCCACAGTGGGATGGAAAAGATTTAGAGACTTTTCTTGCCTGGGAAAAGATTTATGGTAAGAAGAAAGAACCTCATACAATTATTTATGTAATTATTAATTATAACACTGCCGTAGTATTCAAATTTTTTTATAATATCACAAAGAGAAAATGAGTGTGTACATTATTGTTCATTTAGTTTCTACAAAAATGTGTTACAGTTCTTATTACTCTTTATGGTACTGTTAAGGCTGAGTGAAGACGTTAAATGAGACAGGTTCTCTCTTAGAAAATAATCGCGCCAATGATGGATAATACTTTCAATATTACAATATCTCAATAGAATATGCATGAGGAAATGTATAAATTAATCTCTTTACGCACAAAAGTTGGCAAGACTGCGGACTTTCCTCGAGACGATTGTACAAACGTTGGTTATTCAATGCGGTGCAAACGAAGTCGCGTTCAGTATTCCGATGGCATAGGAGCGATGTTTGTACAATAGAAAGCTCTTTGGTAATAATGAAACGCGTACGCACGCCATTGTCTCGGTAATCTTTCGCAGAAGCGGCTCGTATGCAAACCGAATACAAGCGTCGTGACTGACATACGAGCATAGGGTCATACGGAATTGGGCGAGTTTTCCATCAAAACAAGAGACCTTAATTTATATTCAAAATGTTACAATGAATAATTACTCTATGTCTCTTTCACCTTTACCTTTTAGTGAATTCGAATTTTTACCGCTGTAGTAGTGGCTCCATCATTTTATCAAAGCCATTAAAAATATATTCGAGGTGTTAAGCTAGAAATTTCAATTTAATCTTAGTACCTTATAATATTTATCTAAAAAAATTTGTTAGAGCTTAGAGAAAAAATGCAAAAAAACATTGAACAATAAAATTTTCGATAGGTCCAACGAGATGAACTATATATATATGAGGCGAAGCTTTAACTTATACAATCCTGTAACATTATAATTACACTAATTAAAATTTAACAACCGTAAAGCTTGTAAAAAGGCGCCTGTTTATGAAACTACCTTAAAAGTATTCAGTTGTATATTATAATAATAATAATAAATAGTTCTCTTAGTATTCCGCCTCTTGGGAATCGCCGCTTTTAGTCACAAGACTGTCTTGCAATCTGTGGTATCATGGTTTTGAGGATCCATTACTTAAGTCAAAATTTAAACTCTTAAAATATACTCTATAACATACTATGTATATTTATTGTTACAGATTATATATATTTATTACCGATTTTCAGTCCCGTTGTAAACACTGTTAAAATTTGTTTATTTTAATTATAGTACTTAATGCTATACAGTAATATAAAAAAAATCTCTATTTTAATTATAAATCAATTTTTTTTTTAAGTGGTCAACATTCCAAGCCTGATTATTTATACTAGTGGATATATCAGTAAATATACAACTTCTTTTTAATCCGTGATTGAGAAATCTCATATACATCGATAAAAAAATAGAAAACAGTTTAACTGTACATCGGTAATAATTACTAAGCTTTATTAATTCAACTAGATAAAAGGTCTTGGACGTTTAGTTTATATAACGAAAATTAATGCAAGGTGAATAATTTGACATTCGTTTTGACCTTTCTAACGCCCACACAACTACATTCATTGTGCCAATTTATTATTCAACTGTGAGTTTTAGAAGTTCATATACATTTATTATCGAAGCATATTATTACACTATGGGTGAAGTCATGACGGTTCATAATGTGAAGTAATAACATATAATTTCTCTTTTATTGCAGCTTCAACATTGTTCTCAGCCTTGGAACTGTATGGCAAACCATTATTGCGGGCAGCTGTCATCACGCGAGAGGAATACCATTTACTGTTCTATTATTTGGAATCAGTGTCAGAAGCTAGTGAGGCTCTCACGGAACGAATGCGAAAATACATCGATTCTGGTTTGTTGATAAGTCAAAGCACTAAAGAGAATACTGAAATTTTAGATGATAAAAAGCTAAATGAAGACGAAGAGGAGCCGAAAAGTATTTTGACAGAACTTATCGATGAAGGAGTGCTTACTCGCAAAGATGTTGATTCTACTTCAGTAATTACTACATCAGAGTGTAATGAGCATGGCGACGTTAACCGTAAATTAGATGATACAGATAACAGTTCTAGCGTATCATCTGTTGGTGTTAGTCTCCGTAAGATATTTGTAGACATTCCAGTAGATAATAATGACTCTGAAATTGACAATTCTGTGAATGAAAAAGATAATGTAACGCTGAGGAATAACCGACAGTGTTGTGCTGATCATAGAATATCAGCTGATGTGACAGAAAATGTATGGGCAAATGTGCGGTGGGACTTTCTTAATCCCGCGGACTTCGGATATGATCAAGTTCGAAGCGTAAAAAGAAGTAGGTCAGAATCTGCAATAACTCCTGTTGCCACTAGACGGCGAAATGATGAATTATACGAAACACTTCGGGATGAAAGAGAATCCTGTGGAAGTATGACACCGTACGAATCAATAGAAGATTTATACGACTGTATTAAAAACACATCTTATATTAGTGCGGCTGCTATAGAGTCATCTCCATCGACTGAAAGTCAATCTGAACCTCAATATCCTGATTATGACACGAAGTCCATTGCGACCCGTCAAAGTTCCGCTAGTAGTGACAAAAGTGGTACTTCGTCCGCATTTCCATTTTCTAAATGTGGATCGAGCGATTCAACGGGCGCGTATACGTCTTGTGAATCGACTAGTGGAATCAGTACCTTCGCGCCTAAAAGCATCCCAGAGTCGCTAAAAAGTCGCCAATTGCCGCCTCCTCCCTCGGAAGGCGAAATAAGTGAGAGTGCGATATTACTCAAGCAATTGTTTATGGGAGAGTTGTTAGATGCTTATGGAGAGTACCTGTCAGCGTATCCGTACGCACGGGCCCTATTAAGACGCAAAGCACGTCGTGACGAACATTTCACAGCCCTAGCTGACATCCGAAGAGGCGCTGCAAAGTACACTATAGCAGAATACCTCGAGTTACCGGTAAGTTCTAAATTTATAAAATTACACATTCTAAAATAGAAAAAGATATTTATTTATATAAAACATTGTTGACAACATTTTTTTTAATGAACAATTTTTGTTTTTCTGTATATAATATATTGTATTTAAGTCTTTTGTTTATTGTGTTCAATAGATCTGACTTGGTATTTTGTTCACAAAACACATTAAACAATTTCAAAAAAATTGAGTCAGCCACTAGGTTTTTTTAGCCAAAAGTTTTGTCGTTTTACATCTAACATTAGCCGTAACTATTACTATTTTGTTGAGAATTAATAGTACATAAAAAAAGTTAAGATAGTAAAACCGTAAGCGTATCGAGAGAGTCATGTAATAGTGTGATTAAATATATTTATCGAGAAGAGCTGTAACAAAAGGTGAACCGAAACAAATTAAACATGTCTTTAAATTTATTTGATCATTAAACTCGGATTTGAAAAGCTTATACCGTGTTAAATATGGACATTACGTTTAATAGCCGTAGAGAAGAGAACAATACGGCTTCGGGATTGATTTAGATGGAGGGTTCGATCGGCCGCCGCAATGATACGCGGGATCGCACGCGCCGCCATTCAATGCTAATGGGTTGGAAGAGTCCACGTGAACTCTCTCTGACACGAATGCTTTGTGGCATGAAGTTCAGGTTTCAAAGTTTTCAAGAAATCTTACGCACTATTTCATGTATTAACATTCAATGGTCATAATATTTAACCAAAGATATTATTAACGATTATTATCAACCACGTCATTGATTTCTTAGATGTTAATATATATTTATTTATTTATTTCAAATAAAATTTTTTTCTTTCAAACATGCGAAATTATTATCGTATTTTAAACACCTTATCATCATTCAATTAATATAAGATTCTTATTTGTTTAATGTGGCTATGTTTATTTTTTTTTATATTCTAAAGACACATGTATCCGCTGCTCTAGTTTCCCAGCACAGTTTACTACTTAAAGTTTGTAAGAGCTGCGTTTCAAACTTCCACTTTGTACAATTTTTATGCTAGCCAAATCAGAGGTAATTAAACGCAATAAAATAATATATAACTTTTGTTTATAAATAGAAACTAAACGTAAATTAGTAAACACTTACTTAATTACAAAGGAGAAACAAGTTACAAAAATTGTTTTTTACCAGTATAATAATATTTTCTCTAGAAAACCGTTTGTGGAAAAATGTTAGTCTCAACGAATAAGAGAAAAATATTTTTACGTGTTCGTTTAATAAGTACTACTTTTACCTAGTTATTCTTCATTGTCTATAAAAGTTTGAACTTTTTTACAATAAATTTAAATTCCTTTTGGATACATATTTCTGTGTGCACAGCGTTGAAATCTCAAAGCGAGTTAGAAATGTTATAACATGTATATTAAAGTTATGTTACTTTGTCTCTACGCTAGACGAGTAAGTAAAGTTATGTTAAGCGGTAAATAAATAGAGACGGTTAATGTGCTCTGGGCCATTTTATGATTCAATGTTTTTAAGCGAAGTGGCTAAGATCAGGTAGCCCAGCGGGTCCGGCCCACATACACTTGTTTTCCGCTCTTGGTCATTTCTTTTTTCAAATCGTAAAATGTATCAGATTTCCTTATAACATCCGTTATACGAGATGTACTCTTTATTAAATTTAGTCCATCGTGTTTAGTGATTTTTAAAAATTTTCTACATCCTGTTCAGACTATAACATAGTCATAAAATCTATTTTAATATATTAATGTATTTGTTAAAATATTTTTTATACAGAAAAGTAGAACATAATTCGTTGACAATTATAACCGTATAAGAATTGTTAAAAATTGGGATTGACATACGAGGTCTTATAATTCTTGTTCCGATATATTTGCTTTCAAAAAATTTCAAAGTATGCTCCTATAGGTATTGTATCAAATATAATTTGTGCGAAACTTTCCTCTTACATATTTACAACACAAAGTATTACATACATACACGTACATAGTGTGGACGTACTATTTAAAATAACAATTGTAACGTGCTTCCAAGCCGCTCACCTTCTTCACGCGTCCGCATAAAAATTCCAACTCTTGCCTTGTAAAACGGAGAGCAAATAACGACATTCGAGCACTACGTATATCCGGGATAGTAATAAATATTCAAATGCACGTATTGCATTTTCCTCCTCTCCATTCTCAAAATTTCACAAGCGTATAACATTCAATAGCTCCACTGTTACATTCGATGTAAATACTATCGCAAAAATCTTTGTATAAAACCATAAAAATAAAGCTAAACAATACTAACAATGAGTTCACTATTTCGATGTAAGGTTTTAATGTTAATAGAAAATTCATTGATACATAGCAATCAATGTATGCTTACAACTGTAGATAAAATCTGTAAATTTTTAGTTAAAGTAACTTTATTCACGTAATGCTTTCATTTACAATTACATAAAGCTTCTCATTAAATGTTGTTAACTGTAAAAGTTGTGAGATTTATTTCATGATGGTATCATAGATTTATGTAATTACGTCTGAAAGAGAAATAAATCAGTATAAAAAAAAGAAGTGAGCATGTTTTAGTATGCTCGGAATGTCCGATCCGGAAGCGGTGAGAGATTATTTTAATACGACACACACGACGTTAGAACTTGTGTATTTTATATTGTCTTATTATATAATATAATATTATGTCATTTTAATGGAAACTTTTACTTACAAATTAAACACTTTTTCCGGTTTCATATTTATGAATATTTCTATGTAAATAAATTTATAGAATTTTGATGATGATATAAATGATAATGATATTTCTTTGAGAGTAATGGTTATTTAGTGGTAACTATTGAATAATCGTATTAACTATTAGATTTCATGTAATTTAATTATGCATAATATATAAATATTTCATGTGTTTATGCATAATATAATAACTATTATAGTATCTAAGTGGAAAAGTTGTGGTCTTAGACTATTTGCTTGACGTAAATTATTTATTAACAATTTACAGACAACACACAACAATTTTAACAATGTACACTTAAAATTGATTACATATTTGTAAAAGTTTGCTACAAAAAAAGTAATATAAAAATATTGTTATTTAACAGATTTATTAATACATCTCCGAATTGCTAATGTCTTTGCAAGAGTACAGATAAAAAATACCGAAATACAAAGACATTTAAATTATGTTTATAAGAAATGGGAACATCGTTTCTAGTTCAAAGTCATAATAAAAGTAATTTGCAAGCTTTGTGATCTAGAGGATCTAAAGAACCGCTTATGGCGCGAAGAGATAACTACAGACTAGAAAGAATGTGGCTGTGTACGTCGCTTGCGTGGATCTGGTCTGATCATTTAGGCATTCCTGTCACGGTCTCCATCGCACAATATTCACACTTAAATACTAGCATTAAGATCCGCTTTTTAGAATCACTGATGAGTCTACTACTATCTAGATTTTAGGTTGTTTAATATAACATAAAAACAAAGTAAAAAAACGTTATTGCTTTCCTTTTTTGTAATATAGTTTATAACATTGATTTTATTTATAACTTGTTTTGCCATAAGTAGATGTAAATAAATATTGATAACATTGAAACTGCTAGAAAAAGGGTTATCAATATATTTTCGATAGGCTTATATGGATATTTCCGGTCCCACTCTTTACTACAAAAAAAGCAACCAATGCTTTTTTCATCAAAGACTATTGACGTTTACTTAAGATAGCCTCATGGTTAAACCCTAGTGTGCTTAACAAAGCATACTAGGATTTAACCATATAACCAATAAAAAAGTTGGATTTATTAAAATTACGTCCAATGCTTTTAATGAGTTAATTAAGTCAGAACAAGTTATACCAAATTGAAAGCTTTTTCACTGTGATCTTTATTACGCAGTCCAAAAGTGCGAGTTGCATTAATCATTTTTTTTTATCGCAGTCTTGTAAACTGACGGTAATTAATGTCAATACAGTTACATATTGAATTAATTAATGTGTTAATTTTTATATGAAACTGAATACCTTTCTTCTTAACAATTAACAGAAAATATGACAAATACAATTTCTATTTATAATGATTTACTACAGAAATTTACTTAATGATGATAATTATTAAGCTTTTTTTGTAATTTTCTGATTAAAAAGTTCGATAATTTGGAAATATTAGAATTAAATAAATTAATACGTGAATTAAAATTGTCAGACTATTTAGTAAAAATGTTTAAAATTCTTTGTGAAAAAGGGTTTGCTTCTGATTCCTTGTTCACTAATTGTCATCATTTCCAAAAGGAAATTTATATAAATATAAATCCCATTTACACATAAAAATATGTAAATGGGATTTAATGATCATTCGTTTGAAACGCTGAGAACCGCTGGATTCAAACAGCACAAGACCATGCTTTGTAGAACACATTACAAGAGACCTATATTCAACAGTGGACGTCCATCAGTTGTAATGATAATAATAATCATTTACTTGATCATCTACATACATTAATTTAAAAAATAATGATATTCCTGTTTGTATTACTCAAATGCTCTAAGCTAGAAAATAGGTCATTCTTTTTAAATAAGACCTGTCGCGTATATTACTCCATTGCCAATCTTAGTATCATTAAACTTTTTATTAACATTCCTAAACACGGCACTTGCTTAACTCGACGTCTCTATGTATGGATTTGTGTTTAGATGTGACCAGCTTAAATATGTTAATCTACGCTACACAGCATGTTAAATGATTCAAACTTGTTTAACTGGAAAGCATTTCAACATAGTCCTACTCCGTTTGACAGGATTTTATGTAATTAATTTATCCGTTAACTATAATTACAACGGCCAACGTTGCATATTTCGGGCACATCTGATAAGTTTTATATATTAGCTTTTTATCGAGCAAATAGTCCTATTACAAAAAAACACCGTTGCCTATCGTAGACCATAATGCATTAAGAAACCTCTTCAGTATAAGAGGTTTTGGTGGGTTAATAGCTTCAATTTCTGAAGAAAACCCACATCTCTAATTTAATAAACTACCAAGTTTACTAAAAAAACTTTTATAATTAAGGTATTAAGTCTGCACCGGTATTGCTTAATGAATGTATTAAAAAAGTTTACAACATTTTTACGTACGACCTCGGAGATTGCAAAATTTTATATGTCCGCTAGTTGTACCTTTTTCACATACACAGAAAGCAATGGTAAATGGTAACGATAATTTATTAGATTTCTTAAGGCATATATTCATGTTGGTATATATTAAGATTAATCTTGTCAGTGTGATTGTGTTTATAATTGTACGTTAAACTTATTCAAAACTGAAACAAAGAATCTATCTGTATCGTCATAATACGATTCGTAAATCTCTGTAAAAATATTGACGTATTAAAAGGATATTATAAAGTAACATTTTCCGTTAAGATCTTCAGTTCAAGAACAGTATTAAGTTTTCGATAAAGTAGTTATATATAAATGAAAATATTATATATCAACAACCAACATATAATGGTGTCATATAATTCTAAAACAGTTCTCTATAATAATCTTGTTGTGTTATAGAAAAAGATTTTACGTCGTGATATTTCAAAAACAGTAGTTTAGCCTCATTTTTCCACAGTAGTAACATTCTTCAACCTAAACGTCCGTTATTATAACTGATGTAAAGAAAATAGCAACGATCTCAACCCACATCTTTACGTATAAATAATTTAAGATAAACGCGAGAGATTAGAGATTAATACCAAACTGGTACTTTTATGGTATATCAAGAAAACTTATTAAAACATTTTCTTTTTTGCCATTTAAACTCATGTAAAACATAACGTTTGGTTTTGTGATATATTGTCTCTACAATATATGTTATTGAAAAACTGCAAAGTTATTATGATAGTGATGTTATGAGAGAACAATCAGAATGGATAAACACTATTGTTGTTAAGAATATTTAACTTTTATAGTTATTTTTAGCTTCGATCATATTAATCGAAGATTGTTGGTATGCACCTGGGTGGAATATTGAAAAGCTTCAAATAGTGACATTATTAAAGGGGCTGCCTATAATAGGATTATATTTCAATACAAATGTAACAATTGATGATCCAGTTGATCAGCTTTAGTAATAGTCTTTGTCAATTGCTATCCTCTGATGATTTTCACCGTTCCGCTCACTTCTAACTCAAATGATTCTGTGATTTTCATCAGAATTTTTCTCTACAGTTGCCATTTCATGCTCGTACTGTAGAGTACTAGAGGGTAACTAACCTAGGTATAATAAAATAACTTATAGTTATTGTAAATTCGTGTTATGTTTTTAATATTACATTAAATGTTGCTAGGCGTTTGAAGGAAACTGTATCGGAACTTTGTCGACCGATTTTTATATTTATTTATGTATCATGCGTACTTACGTTTCCTTTCTTAGCGCGTTTTTTTATTTAATGAAAGGCGCTATAGATCTTTCTGTATACAAGAAACACTTGTTATTAAGAAATCTATGCATCAAACATTTCAAGAATTCCTCCTAAAAAAATTTTTCATAATTGACAATTAGTGAACTTTTCTAAAACATTCTAAATAATAATGCTTTTTTTTAAAATACTAGTATTTTCAATAGGGTATAGAGTTATCCTCGAGGCTATAGAGATATTTTTATATGTAGGCAATTTAACATATCACAATTCAAAATGTTTTATTACTCATTACGCAATATAACATAGCTATTCTGTGGTGATAATGTATGTAGTAGTTATCAATTCCTCATAGGATAAATGGGTTTGATATCACATGAATGTAGCGTTGATATTATTATTATATATTTATTTACTTTCTAATATGACAACGATGCCCATGATCCCATGCAACTGTCCAGCTCATGATTAGTTATAAAATTCATTAAACACTATTACTATTGTCTTGAGCTTTTAGATGGTATGGGATGTTAGAGAAGTATGACGGTTAATAGGCTGCTGTAGTGTCCCATCCTAAATGAAAGCATTCTTAGTTCGTAGTCTTTTAATAATTACTCATGCGGTACGGATTGTAACGTTATGTCTCACCGACTTCGACTTTCTGACCAGCGCCGCTCTTCTTTTCTTTTCTCGACTTGTTGTCAGAGCTAATTCCAAATTCCAAATTTAACTTCAGTCGTGAGGTGCGTTCGGACATCGAACGCCACCACAATGGTGATCATCTTTCATTATTGTTATAATTTCATCCTCATGTATTTGGATTTTGGGTGGAACGTTTAATTCATTGAGAACCGATGATTTCTATACTTAATAGGTATGAGAATTACCAAGTATACTATATGATACGCAGGAAAAACTGCTACTCTTTCCTAAGGGTGTTCTCTGTTGGGTGCCTTTATCGACCCTCTCTTGCAGTAGCTTGGTCCCGATAGTTTAAATGTGCTTTTTGTTGGGAATATCATGCCAGTCAGGAGACTTCCGGTAATAAAAATTTAATAGTATGTTAAGAACAAATGTTCAACAGTAATTGCGTTAGCTGTGCGTGCATTAACCACAGCTCCCCACCAGTTCTGCTTTCTACGCGCGATTTCACTGACAGAGGTGCCTCGCTTTTTGCTTCAACACACGCGATTTTTCACCAATTCTCGCTGTTTTAGCACCTGTTACGTGAATGTAATAAACTGTTTTTAACAGCAGTTACAGAATACTATTCACCGTAATAAATAACAAACAATAACTTTTCTCAGAATGGACTACGAGTCAGTTATAGATCAATTACAACAAAAATAACATTTATTTACATTATTAAACGAAATATAAACTTCGGTCATAAGCATTATTAAAGTTTTATTTTTGGTATTTCCAATTCGTATCCTAGATCACTTCACAATGTTTCTGTGCTGAATTATTAGAACTTGATCCAAAAAAATTAAGTCACATTATGGTTATTTGATTACATGTCAAGGATTTTTTCTTATTTCCAGTAGTATTATGATATTTTGAAAACACGTGCATCCTTTCCGGAATTATCAATGAAAGTTATTGAATAGCTCACCGAGTATAACAAGCTCAGTAGAATTCCAATGCATGTATTCCAAATGATTCATACTGCAGTACAATACCAGAGCTGCGACTACTCAGTAGTCGCAACGTAAGATAAGGTTATAAATCGGGCGGCGCTTACAATAGGATTCTTTAGGCATTTCAGCGCGCGCCTGTGTATCAAAGCCTCAACTCGAAGCTTTCATGCCGGCGTAAGCGTCGATGACTCACATTTGACTCACTCCTAACCGACGACGGTAATATTATATTCCGGATCTAATTTGAAATAAAAAAGAAATGATATGTTAGTGGTTACATATTATTATAAATATATAAGCATTGTGTTTCTCTTGTTATGTCTGAAGTATTCCTCCTTTATTTATGAATGCTGTAGTTAATTTAATTGTTTAACTTTGGATTCAAGGTAAAATACAATTTATAGTATTCCTATAGTAGAAACTTGTATGAAGGTCTTACGAACAGGTTGTTACCGACTCGGTCATATCAAGATAGTCGTCAGATTGCGCTGCTATTGTGAATGGCACAGCATGACGGCCGTGCATTGTAAATTTGATTATTCTTTGTTCTAACCTATTTATGTGCACTTCTGTCTTTCTTGATGTTGTTGCATACCGAATTGTATTACGAGTACATTAATTGTATAACACTTTTGTTAAATTTCCACAGCGGAAGTTGGTCGGTGGGTACTGACTATGTGCTGTTGGGTTCTGTTCATTCGACATCCGTTCTATTGAATAAGTTTAATCCCATTGCACTGCTTTTTAATGTAATTGAATACAGTTTAAGGAATACGAAATACCTGGGTCATTTGGAGGACAAAAACACAACGCAAAAAGTTTAACACAGCACGTGTTGCCATAAAAAATGTTTCTGTAAGGAATAAAATCGGGCACTTCTGTAAACAATCGCAAGTTTTAGGTAAACAGCGCAACCATCAAAGTAAAATTTTGAGTACACACGAAATGAAGGACGGCCGGCACACGTGTTCACAAACATTTCAGTGAGCATGCGAAACAAACCAAAATTCTGAAAGTTGATTTTCAATGGCTGATGAACTTCAATTCAAATATAAGTCTACAAAATCTTCATTTAAATGTTCAATTAAAATATCAGTTATTCGAAGGTATTTTAACCGGGAATCGTGTGGGCGGTGATGCGTCAATGACCCGCGAAACTTGCGGATCCGCATTCAGGTAACAACTGATTATTCCTTAACGAAATTTGCAAGCAATATTCGGCAAAAATATATATACTTTAACATATTACAGTTTTGTTTACACGGTTTAAACAAAATGTTAGATTGAATGTTTAAATTTAATGCCTGTGTCACTTGCCAGGATACTTTTGCTAGCAAAAGTATGTATAAGTGGGTTATAATTTAATCATAATTGGTCTTCTTTGGAAGACATGTCATTTACAACTAGTTCCGTGACCTCGCTCACGCATTCCCGCGCCTGCACCTAACAGTACTTTCCCGTTGATTTAATGCCGACTTTGGACGGAACCTGATCTTAGGCAAGTGTACATTGTAGCGCTGAGATGGCGATCGACTGTTGCAATTTAATTATATTTTGTGTATGCGAAGCAAAGCGGGCGCTGCGTAGATTGGAACATACCTACCGGCCGAACCCGTACTCTGCGGTTGGGTTTGCTTGCGTGCCATACATTCCATACGAATGATTCCGAAGTGGCTCGACGTTGCCCGATCGCCGCTCTATCCGTGGCCGACTTCACACCGGTCTGTGCGCGAGCGCCGCGTGAACGTCTCGATCCCGACAGATTTGTTCGTTTTAAATCATCTGTCAACAAACATCTTCGCGTCCGAAATAGACAGACGAACTTTTGAGTGATTGTTACGAATATTGACTAGTTGTTATGTGGTGCGATAGCTGGTAGATACTTTAAATTTATTTAAATTCAGACTAAGTGGAAGAACTGTGTTTTTTTAGTTGTTTTGGATTGCGTGCAACGCTCACGGTGAGTCGTGGACCGCAGTCGTGGATGTGACTGTTTTAACTGACAACGTGAAATAAATCCTTGATGTAATATTTGTAAAAAGAATCTTTATTGGATTCTGTTATGCCCCTCATCCCATGGTAACCAATATTACTTTATTTGAATGATTTGTGGTTAAATAGCGGGTGGTGAGCTTCACGGCCTCAATTGTCCACGTCTTGCACACGCCGTTACTTGCGATTCTCTTTAATTTCTTTTCTATTAAAAATTATATTAATTTAAATAATACTTATAGGAGATGTAGTAAACACCGTAACACCTCGATTTAGTGGAGTTTGAGAGTTCAGAAATAGCATTTATTATTATTTTTTTAATATGACGTCTATTTATGAAGACAGCTAGTAAATGCCTCGTTGACATATAATATAACTAAATTATTTTGACATTATAATTCAATATTATTTTGTTTAATATTAGTACATGATATACCAATTTAAATTGAAGTGTTAAGTTAACAATTCTTACTTTACTTCTCGTAACATAGTATAAAAAAACGTTTTTATGTATTTGTGCTCATTTTCATAATCACATTTATAATTTTTTTTCTCTTTAAAAAATCTATTATTTCACGAGGTCATTAGACAGGTTTCGAACAAGTAAATCGTCAAAATCAATTTATAAAAAATGCTGTTTAATATGCTATCGAGCACGTTTGAAAAAAACCGGTACGGATTTAAAGGCAAAAGGTTATCCGCAAATACCTAAATTTCGACAAGCTCTTTGGTTGTTTATTAATAACCAAATGATTGTTTGGAAACATTGTCATTTTATAAGAAAATTCAAATTCATATATCTCATATTTTACATAGTTGTAATAGGTGTTCACTACCATTCAAGGTTCGTTAGAGCGGTAATTTTATAAAATAATATTCGAATTACTATATTTTGCTTATTTTCTTGTAAAGTTAATGTTCTGGTGCTAAGATTCCTGTAATTTTGTTATATATTGCCTTTATTTCGTTAGTCAAATCGAGCAGAACAATGTTTGTGCAAATACGGTGCCTAGAAGAGTATTCTTCTTTGGATATCACCAATTTGGCCTATTGTATCAAAATAGTGTGTCTATTTAATAGCCGTATGGTTCTATACATAATCAAGTTATAATTAAAATTTGCTACAATTAGGAGCAATCTATTCAGCAATCATTTTTGACTAAAATTCCTGTTATTAGTATCTACTCATACACAAATAATTTATCTTTTCCTTTGAATGTTATAAGTATAAATATTATAATATTTACTGAGTTGTCCACAAAATAAGTATATTGAAAAAAGTTTAAAATTGCTGTCATTATTAATAATAAAAAAATTGTAAATGTGTCATACATTCTATCGGACTACTTTAAAAAAGTCGCAGACATATAAAAATAAATTAAAAGCGGTCTTAGTTCTGATTCACATGTATAGTGTAAACATCCGCTAGAACTACTTGTAATACTTTCTTCCCCGGTTTCCTTTACATCCGTCGCAATGAGATCGAATGACAGCCTCATTGCCGATATAACATTAGAAATTGAGTCGCCGTTTCCCTTTCAGTAGTCCCATTATCTACAAAGAGAAAACATTACTTGTAACAAATATAAATCTTAATTATATTGAAGGTATTAGTTGTTGTTGTCAGACGAACAATTTAAATAACAACAATCTCAAGTTTTGCCAAATTATAGGATAAGATTAGGACAGTTTTAAGAAAATTGGTAACTTTGCTGCGACTGAATCACGACACGTCTGCTTGCATATTTGTCTCCTCTCCCAAAAATCTTTCGAGCAGTATACTTACTATTCCATTCTAACTATAGTCATTATCGTATTAAAGTATACAGAATTAAAAAGAATATATAGATTTTTGTTTACCTATGACCATGAAAAAGAAAAATCGTCAATGAAACCAACAGAATCGATCCTTCTAACTACTAAATGTATGGAGGGAATGAAAGTAAATATATTACGTCTAGATGTATCTAGTATTGTAAATAGGGTTAGTAAGGTAGAACTTCCATAATACGCTGTTGCCTAGATATCTGAACTGTCATGTTTCAAGCGCTCTTGTTTCTATGTTCTTATTTCATTACAAATCTGATGGAAATCAATGTAGTATCTGCTGGAGACAGTTTATTCTTTTCATAAATTTTGTTTCAAGGAGTGACTGCTATCGTCCTGTTCTAAATCGCATTATATTATTGAATTAGTATTGACACTTATACATTTTATATTTTCTTTAAGATAGTTTACTATCTCATGGCATAATTTTTGGAGAGAAATATAATCAGGTGTATAAATTCAATAATTTACGTTCGTTCCAAAACTGTCAGTGATTCAAATTGAAAAACGCAATGTACATTAAAAGGGACAAATTATTGTAGTAAAATGTTATACAGTATAATACAAACTTTCAAAAATTTCTTACGCAAGTCGCATACATATCAGGATAAGGTAAATTATAATGGGCCTATTAAAATCGCATTCTTCGTTGTTTTCAAAATAAAATGGAATTGGCTGGTACATTAAATTGAATGAAACTTTCTCTGAAACTGAAATACGACGCAATAAAATAAACGTTCCAATTCGAAGCTAACGACTCATGAAATATGAAATTCTGATGCCAAAACGTATTTTAACAAACTAATAAAATAAGGATGGAGAGAGGAGGTATGTGCCCTTAACTACAAGTACAATGTATTTTGTATATTATCCCGCTAGTTTATTATCTTTAAGTTTCATAATAATGCTAGTATCCAAGATTTCGGCGTTTGATAGCGTCAGTGTTTCCTTTCAAGTATGATGAGGAGGAGCCCTTACAAAAGTGAATAGAATAACATTAAGTGAGGTTGTAGTCAAGCATTGGCACTAACTATATAAAAAAATTATTACTATTATGTATTTCTATTTACAAAGTTTACCATTAAGCCGTATTGGGCCAGCGTGGTGAGAAATGGCCCCAACTCGCCATAAGAGAATCCCTACCCGATCATGTGGGAATATTTGAGGGAAGCCTACGACCAGTAGTCTACCTTTATCGGCTGATGATGATGATAATGAAATGCAAAGTTACGACAAACAGCACAAAAGAGTTTTCATTATCTTGTTCACCTATTAATAATCAAAATACAGCATAGATCTTTTTTTGACCTTTGCTCAATTACAATGACTCGTAAAAAATATCCAATCGACAAGCCTTTATTTGTTCTCAATTTATTCTCATTGCTGTTTTTTTTTTGTTCAATGATTATCATTGACCTACACGATTTCTCTAATTAAAGCCGCATTAGACAGAGGCCCAATTAATAAATGTATATTTACGTGTATTTGAATAGGTCATTATGATACTTGAAAATGTATTCATTCTCATGTTAATTTTGTTCGTTTCCGTCTTTCTTTTAGCGTCGGGATTGTTTTGTAACAGTCTCATAGCTTAAAAAAGATGTGATTCAGTGGCGAGGTCTCGTGCCAAATCCTTCGTGGATTATTTTTCGGTTGAATAATATTTACTTAACGTGCTGTTGCATTGAATTTATATTTATATTATACTATCTTTATACAAGTTTTTAATTACCGTACTTATTCCTTAAAAATAAATTGGTTTCTTATGACATTGTTTTTCTTAAATTTAAGTACGAGTGAATGGTCCTTTCGAATTTTATCATTGGAGCGGAATATTTCTTATCACTATATTCTCAAATTTCTAATATAATTAAAGCTTAATTTATAATTAAGTAACAAAAATTCAAATTCAACTAATGTTTCTTAATATTGGTGAACAATTTAAGATTGTACATACGATTGGGAAATGAACAGTTAATCTTTTTAAAAAATTTATACTTAAAAACTCACTTAAACATGACCCAAATGTTTCTCGTTCAAGTGGGTGGAGCTAATGGTACAAGATAAGATAATTGGTGTAAGCAATTATCAAATTTCACACTTCTCTCTCGCTACTTATCTTCAAACAAATATTGTCCCATTTTTTATCATTCACAACGTTCCACGTTTCGTAATAGTTCCACAACCTCTAAAATCAAGTGTATTAAGTGAACGTCAAATATTTTAGTTTATTTATAAAAACTACGACACATTGTTCATTATACCTTTGTTGAACATCAAACGGATTAACATCTCATGAAAACGTTAACTATGTTTTACTACGCAGTTAAAGCGTAAAGAAGAATTTTTATTACCTTCAGAAACAGAACATTAAGTTTTATTCTTTTTCGGGAAGAAAGGCAAGATGGTTGGCGGCAACTGAAACATAAATAACAGGAAAAGTAACGTGCTTATGGGTTTTATCACTATTTCAAAGATTACTAGTTGAAATAATACAAATAGATCTCGCTTCTCGTCTCAATGATACTACTTGATATACATGCGTTAAAATTATATTTTACATTAACTAATACTTGAACCCCAAAAAGTGGACCGAGATCCAGGGAAGGGATTAGTTGGCGGGGATATCTTTAGAGAAGATCTATGTGGGACAGTGGACGTCTTGCGACCGATGATTACTTATTGAGAATATTTAAAGATTACCTCAATACTATAAATACCTGTTACGTTATTTTGTGAAAAAATAGAAAATAATTTTATTTAATAAATATCACTAAATAGATTTGGCGGAACTGAAATTAATAATTACGTACTAATGTAACAACTATTGGCGGGTAACAAGTGCGGACAGCCAGCGACCTGGTTATAGCGCTCTTACTAAGCGAGTAACAGTTAGAAACATTTAAATAACTCTGTCACGCCGCTGTTAATACATAAACGTAAACTACCAGCTAACGGGTCTCGCCCTTCACAGCCTCCGAGGTGCTTAGCGAAGATTCTGTTCCTATTCAACGGCAGTGACTTTATTAATGTTTGACACTCCGTAAGCGGAGCGGTGGAGTTGTTTACATAACTGAAGTGCCGTAACGTAAACACGCTTCAGAAATCTGCTTCAACATGTTAATAATTACAGATAACAATACATCTAAAGTTCATCTACCGAAAGGGTTACTATCGCGTGCGCATGTGTATACATGTTTTAACTGACTTATACTTAATAAATCACTCTCGTCGATTCATCAAGATACTGTTGAGATGAAATGTCCGTTTTGTATGGGTCTACCATTATGATGTGCAAAGGGCAAAGGCCACTAAATAAATTTGCCATAATATATCTATAAAAAAATAAAGTCATTATTAGAATGTACATTTTATGCACATAGCACTGTATGACGTACCTCGTTCTATCGATCATCGTCTTCAGCTGATAGATGTCCACTGCTGGATATAGGCCTCCTCTAAAAATTCCCACATTTGTAGGGATTCACATGGGGGTATTAGGGCAATTTCTCACCACGCTAGCCCAATGCAGGTTGGTGGGAGCCAGAGCCTCGTTCATTATTTAGCAGGGTGCACCACGATCAGGTGAGGTTGGTTTGGATCCCGTGAGTTATTGTGCGGACAGCCTTACACTTCATTCTATCGATATGACATTAAATATAATATCCCATTTCAATTTAATCTTACTGACATCAGTGCCGGTTAAATCAGATTACCGTACTGTTTCCACATTACTGCTTTGCGATACGAATACTCACTGTGCGATACTTACCTAGACAATATCCGGTAACAATGTATATATACATAGTATACACGTATTTTATACAATTTTGATACAATTTATTAAACATTAACACATTATTATTTAGTTTAGAGTTAATATATCCTACCGTGTTTGAAGTACCTTCCATAATACATTATAACAGTAGCTGTTTTTACTTAAAATATAAAGTAAAGGTTCAGGCGCAGGATTATATGAATGATGGTGTAATGTAAAGTATCGCCGCGGCCGGTGGTCCGAAGCGTGACGTCTTCCACCCGATAGCCCATCTCACGAGCGGCCCACTTACTCCCAAGGTCATCGCCTGACCTCCTAATCTTTCTATTTCCGTGACTCGAGACATTTTAACACGATGCACCCTGGCGCTATAACTCAGATATAAATCTCAAACAATTGACCCAATTCCTCCAAACCGTTTTGTTTTATCTTCTATTCATATTACGAAATTGTATGCGATAATTTAACTAAAGATGCTTTTCTATTACGTATTTATATTTAAAAAAATACTTACAGAAACTTAATTATTTATTTATTAACTTAAAATCTTTATTATTATAAGTAATTACGTAGTAAACAAGTAAATGTTTAAAACTATATTTGGACACCTACGTCTTAAGAAACTGGTAGTGGATAAGTAGTTTTGGTTGATAATTAAAATCACAGCAACAAAACAGAGTCATTAAAGTTCAAATTTTTTTGTTAATGATACGAATATTAGTGTATTCTTACAGTATATTTATATATGTACAATAAATGGCATGTGATATACTCTACGATCTAAATCTGTAACGTCTTCAGTGTTCAACTTCGGTTTTGAAGTGGATGTGCCAAAATCATATCTGCTTAACATACTAGTCGTGTGAAAGTTTTAATTCATAAATAAAACTAAAGCACCATAACAAAGTTAATAAAGTTCAAATTGAATTTAACTAGAAATATTAGTGTATTCTTATTGTGTAACTAAGTAGTACGTGAGAAACTGCGTTCCTGACTCAATGGCTAAATTCTTCTTTTTTAACAAATCCCTAGGTCGATTTCAAAGTCATATGTAGAGTTTGATTGACGATAGAGTTTTTTTTATAATCCGGCCTGCTAATTTATATATTGTTAATCTGCCACTGCAACAGTCAAAATAAAAGAGTCAGGATATTCTGGCCGAGTACCATTTCCCATCCAGAACTCTATTGTCACTTAACATCATGGTTAATTGAGGCCAAGTATTAGTCCATTGCAGATATAATGAAATGATTTGGTCAAGACTGAATTATATTTATATCCACCGCCATACGTCTTTAATACTTGTATAGAACATCAATAGCTTCATACGTGTAATAGTAGATAAGAAGAAAACTTTATGGTCTAAATCTGTGGCCTGTTGAGCGTTCAATACAGAAGTGGCTGTGCCAAATTTGTAAATTATGGGCGTTTATAAATAGGTTTACGGGCACGGTCGCGTACCACGGCGGCTGCGACAGATTCACAGATAGGGCCGCCAATCAGAGCGTATGCGCGCTCCGTATCACGGCCCCTCTGAAACACAAAACAACACACTTTCTAATCTACGCCTTTGTCACTGCGTTCGCCTATTGGCTATCTTGTTATACCAGACTTTCGCCAATTGTTTTCACGCTACATTAGATTTCTTCTCTAATCGATTACCTATGAATACACGCCCTGTTAAGCGCACTTGCGTCATCTCTACGCTGACGTTAGCACATCTTCGTACACACCGTAAACGTTGCCGTGGGATTTTAACAGAAACGCTGTTTTATCATTACATTTAATATTACTTGCGGTTAGTCCAGACCAACGCTGAGATATTATATTCCAAGTTTATCCAGAAACGGATATGATCAACCCTAAGCCAAGTGGGCCGTGTAATAGGAGAGCGGATGGACAAGCTTAGTCTTAGTGGCTTTCTGATAAGGTGATGTGATGCGTGTATTTAAGAACTGCGCGGGGAGGTAATGTGTGAGCTGAAGGTGCATGGGGGGTACGCGGGGAAGAGGGACCGGTCCGCTTACCGGTTTGCATCGCCGCAGTCTCTCGGCTTAGGACTAACAGTTTTATTAGTTAAACTATGCTCCACAAACCACAGCTACCACTGGGTGCTTACTGCCTGCTGCTGCGTATCAATCCAAAAGCACATAATTTAATCAACAAATACCTATAAACCACTATTGTAATGTAATCTATTGCTGCATCTAGTACAGATTATATTCAATGACGACATAAGTTAGTCTTATTTTCCTAAAGAAAAACGACCTTTAGCAGCGGCTTTAAACAGTTTCACGAAATCACTTCGTTCTTTTGCAATGCTATTGTACGTAAAATACAATCGTCGAAAAGAAACAATCGTCTTGACACAGGTGTGGATGTTTGTAGCCACGTAACGTTTGCAACGTCGAATGAAATCGTGTAAGTTTTACTATAATCACAATTTAGCTAACTTTAGTTCAATGTCGAAATCAAACATATTAGTGATTCCGTACAGAATACAAAAATAATTTTACATTGTATTTGACGCTATATGTTACGTATACTGAATAACAGACGAGGGCTCGACCGCCCACCAAACCGCACAGAGCCAGCGTGATGGGCTAAGGCTGAATATCACAGTCACAGGATATGGACAGCCCAGAACCGACCGACATGGAGATCCACGAGAGAGGCAAGGATGTGATGCGAGTGAAAATATGACATATTTAAATTCATGAATGTGAGAAATAATGTTGAACAAGGCTGAGGACTTTTTGGAGCAGATTGTAAAATTGGAACATTGACGCGCTTACTCATTAGTAGTAGGTTTTTATTGTTTCCATGAGTAGACAATATTTAGGGCAACATCAATCTGCGTAAAGTGCATTGCGTATACTTCTTTTTTCATAACTTAATTTATTATACAGTCTTGACATTACAAAATATGTAATATCTTCGAAAATCATAGCTACCTTATAAAATTAACATCCTATAGCTGTTTCAACACACGTTGCAAAAACTCACGCCGGTAAAGTTGGTGTCAATATTTTGACCGATTTTGCTAACGAAACATGTTTATGTAAGTTGTAATAAAAATACACGGCGCTTAGTAATAGCTTAAATATTCTTACTGATTAATTGTTTGCAATTTTTACTCTGCACAATAAATTTTAATGTATAATTTGTTTTGTTATTGGTGAATTGGCCTTGTCTAGTTTTAAACAGCACGCATGGCAAGTTGCCACGGCGATGCTTTGGGCGCGTGACAGTGACAACGGCACACTTTCAAACGCAACGACCGCGCCTCTGCGCGATACTAGAGCCGCCCTCTCTTAATTATAAAACTAGGTTAACTAACCTATACTACACCCGTGAAACGTGTGAAAAAGAAAATCTACAATATGTTATTTCGACTTCTATTCATCTCCATAAATTAATTCAACCGTCTATCATTTTTTTTAGTTTACGTTTCACGTGGACGCGTATCGCCATATCCGGTGTTACGCGCCGCCCGTCACGGTTTGCACGTTGTGAATAAACTCCAAACAAAACAATATCGAGTGTGCTCACGGTAAATATGCTCCAATGACAATGGAAATTTGGTGTCAACGGTCTACGCGGACATTTGAAAATGGCTCACCACCCACCTTTACAATATTTTAGTAAAAGTGTCCGTTTTATTGTAGGCATCGGTACAGGGTGTGCGGAACGGAGGATGATGGATGTCAGTAACGATGTGACCGAGGGTAGTTGGTCAGAGTACGGTAGCGGCTTGTGCCATGTTTGAATCATTGGTCTCACGGTTGACGTCACCGCCGGTGTCTCGGCGGAGGCATACTGTTCATGCTGCACGAGAAGTTTGCAGTGAGCCAGAAGAAGAAGCCGCACCTGTGCAAAGACGCTCACGTACTGCAAAACAACTTCTCGACAAGCGAAGAAAGGCAAGACTCTCTTGTGCGGATCTCACCACCGCTGGTAATGCTGAGCCAGAAAAGTCTTCGCGTATCGACGCTCTTAAGGCCTTTTTGCCTTTGCGACAGTCTAAATCGCTCGGCCGGCTCGATGGTCTCAAAGAGGTGAGTAAGCAACATAGATTTATCATTGATTTTAAATATTAATCATATAAATCATAGTGAACTAGCGTGTTATGGGTTATGGTACGTTTGATATTTAACTTTTTTTTTTTGAACGGATGTTCATTTTCTTAATCCTGAAACGAGTTTATTGACGCTTGCAAAAGTTGTCTATAGAAAATAAGTATTTCAACCAAGTGGTCAAAGACGACGGAGTCACGCAACTGTTTGGGGAATCGCCTCGTAGCAGTTGGTGATAATTTTCAGCATCGCGGTTGCAACACGACCATTTCGGCCCTCTTGACCTCGGTGCGTACGACCGCACCTTTTGCCCCCTGCTAACTATAAACTGACCCTCCATATACCTCTTATCCAATAGACAACTCTATTGAATGTATTTGTTTAAACTTATAGGATAATAAGATTTTACAAGATTCTAATCATTGACAAATTATGAATGTTGATTTAACTTTAACTGGCGATAGAACTTCTAACTCGAAGGAATATATATAGAATTTTTTATTTTAAATCCGAATGAATATTTGGAAAATTGTGACTGGAAAAATGCTTATGATGAATACAATACAACATACGACTTATTCAAGTTATTTTTAAGATATAGTCCAGTGTCCAATACAAGCGAAGGTGGTCGGAGAACAGACCCGAACCGTCTTCGACGACCGAATGTATTCGCCAGATATCAAAAATCCAGACACACAATACTAAAATCCACCGTCGGATAACTATACTTCAACTAGTACACTTTTTTTTAAAAAAAAGGCTGTAGATACGGGTCCATGAGCTGTAAGATTCAATATGACTGTCAAGTTCTAAACATGTTCAGAAGACGGAAGATGTAGTAAATTTATTTAAATCATCGTTTTAAATCTTACAATGAAAGTTTTAAACTTGTTTTTAAATGTGATTAGTACCTTCAATTAGTTGACGTACCACTGCGTCCACCTCGGAATCAACGTCTATCAAATTGCGAAACATTTGGAGGCTTTCTGAACTATGGCATCACTTCGGCTTGTAAAAGATAATACAAACAATACCTACAAGGGACTTAACATTTGAAAGTATGACTTGTCGATTCTTTGATGTGTGGTGCTGAATCACACTGCAATTGATTCAAAGTGCAATCCAATTAAATATATGTTTCTTTTTATCATTTCTCTATTGTTCTGTGCTCTGTCCTAGTATTTCTCCTGCACAGAAGAATGTTCAATAATTATTAGCTCCTTTCCCATTTTCACGTTAAGGCTGTTTTAAATGATAATTTGTATCCATTTCCTATCAAGGATCAAGGCTTGTAGTCCATGACCTGCTTATTTCGATATAAAGAGCTTATTACTCAATTTATTCAATGTTAATACTATCAACCGCCGGTTAATAATTTTATTTCAATGTCTTCTATTTAGTATATATCCCTACAAAATGATCCTAATTATTTTTCTTAATCATTTACTATAAATGTTATGTGAAGAAGTTTTCATGACTAATTAGTAGTTATAAATAAAATTAGGAATTGGGGTTAAAACTATCCATTAAATACACATCTCCATAATATCTTTCAAAATTAATTATTAGAAAGTCGATCATCAGTTAAATTAAACAGGATGAATTATAGTTATGGTTAAATATTTTTTACTTTTAAGTATTTGAATTATAGCAGTAAATATAATGAATCAATACGTTTAAGGTTATTGAGACACTAGTTTTCATTGTATAAGATGACAAGGCCGTTAACGTGATATCGCTCCACGTAAGCCGGGCAGCAAGGCCCGCACCGAAATAAAACGCACCGTTATGCGAGGAGAGGCTTCCGATAGCCCGCAGATAATGCAAGAATGTGATACGCGATACGCAGGTAGGGACAGGTATGTTTAGCCTTGACTGCAGGTACTCTCGCACGCGCACAAACCTCTGACACGGACTCCATAACAAATTACAAAAAACCTGGATAACATACAAAGAAAATATATCTAATTCCTAAAAATATTTCTTGATAGTATACCGCTAAGAAAAATTTAATAACTTCATAATGTTATCGAGTCTATTAAAATTCAAGTGGTTTAACTTCTACCGTTTTCTTTTATTTCTTTACAACATAATATATTTAAATAACACCTGTACTAACAGTGTATGTTTTCGATCTTTTGATTTAATAGTTTGGAGATTAATTAAATTTAAATTATTACATTACGGAAAAAGCAAGTGCTGTATAGTGTCACATAAATGTTATAATTCTACCTAAACCTTCGATGTTTCAATCATCGTTATTTTTGCTAATACTGCATGTCAGGATCTCAAATTTCTACAAAGTTTATGATTATAGTAATATTCATCGTCTTAATTAATAAAAAACTTTATTTTGTCCTTGTTCCCGGACTACTGGCAACGGGATTTTTAAACATTTATATGGAATAAACATTTGGAAATCCCATAGTCCGTGGATGGGCCAAAGGCTCGGGACGTGTGCTTACTATTTGCCTATGTGATTCACACACTACATGGCGTCGGCGTGCGCATCTGTTTGCTGCTTTGTGCACTCACTCACATCAGATAGTCGCGTTAACGCCTTTGTCTGCCAATGAGAACATCTGCTAAAGAAACCTCCCATTAAATCCGTCCGCTGGTACCACCACAATCAAGTTGTAATTACGTACTAGCGCAGAGACACGCTAGAGGAACGTTAGATTGCTTTGTTCATGTTCACATCAATGTCAGATGTGTAATAACGTTTGTTAGTAAATGTTTAACCATAGCCACGATTTCATTAACCATCTCATTTAAGAATTAAACGCCGTTTATTAATTATGATTTATGTTTCTTCGTTTAATCAGTCTATCTCCAATTCTCACCATCATCTAAGTTGATTGTTGCTTTATAAAAAAAATCATTAGGTTTTCAATGTTCTATTTTACATAACTAATTATTCTTAATTTGAAACCTAATGGAGTAGTTTAGCATCTACAGATATAATGTTTTGAAACTATTAATCGGTTTTTATTTTATTTTGAGTTTTTATAAGCAATTTCCAATGAAAACTTTAAAACTAACTAGTGCTTACTTGTTAAAAAACGTAGAGCTCTTAAGTAAATTGACACATGACTCATTTAATAAACAATTTATTCTGTAATTATCCAATCGCAATGCTATTTTAGTTTTGTTAAGCGAGTTAATAGCGGTAGGTGGGTAACAAAAACGCTTGGTGTCGGCTTTTTTTGCTAAGCGAAGCGGAGTCAAATTCCTGGTAGCGATTTGTATTTCTCTGAGTCAAAAACTAACGGCACGCGATACTCTTCACCACAGGCACAAGATCAATTAAGCGATGTTATTTGATAGTCACTTACGACACCAACCAAACACAGTACATTAACATGCTTCTTTATTAAATATAAAATAATTATTACAATTGCTGCTCTTCCAGTAGTCACTAACGCCGATATCTTTTATATGATTAACAAAAACGGTAGCCATTGTTTGTCTAAATAATAAATATCTCAGTATATTTAAAGATCATATTTAAAATATTAAAACCAATAATTGGTAGGTTTTTATTGCCGGATACCGTCTAGGCAGTAAACATAGTAGTGCCTATTTCTGCTGACAAACAGTAGAATGCAAATATTACTGTGTTCCGGTTTAAAGGCGTTGTAGCTAGTGAAATTATTGGAGTAACGATACTTAAAATTTATATCTAAAGGCGATGAGCACTATGTGGTGCAGTGTATATAATCCTAAGCAGCGCCACATTGTTATGGGTGGGCGCATCGCTTACCATCAAGTGAACGTGTCGCTGGTCTCGTCGCTTCGCAGAATAAAAAAAAAATTACATGAAAAATCTACTTGTATGATTAAATCTTTCAAAATTATAATCACTATTGAGTATCTTAAAACTTAATAATTTTAATATCAGTTTTTAAGCAAAATTTACTCGTGTACAAGTTTAAGACAACATACGAGTAATCACCGTACACTTGTCGATTGGAAATTTGACTGATTATATTTTTAATAGTTACTTGATAAAAAACGGTTTACTGAACCGTATTTCAATTAAACCCTTCCCACAATGTATAAAGACGCATTTGCCAATTAATCATGTACATGAACATGGCTCTTATAATTGGATTGCCTCTTGGAATCTTTTTAAAAATATTTTCTCTTGGTGTTTCGAGATAGTATAGTCTTCAGTGCATTTTATTCATATTTTTGTGTAGTCGCATAATTCTAATAGAATTTAATGAAAAACCTATTGTAAATTTATAAAGGATGTTTGTAATAAGTAGAAATTGACTGGGGTTAGCCAATAATCGTAAACTCATGATTTAAACAGACTGTTGTGTCACGGACCTTCGAAATACAGCGACTCGAGTATTGTCTTACCTAACAAGAAATTTTTTATTTTCCAGCTGTAAAGTATTTTGTTACTTCATTATTTTTCAAATATTGTAGATTAAACATTTTGTGGTATTGTTTTATGTACTGTTTGAAAAAATAAAAAAAAATACTTATATATATATACAACCCGCTTAATTTCTTGCGCCTGTTCTTTTAAGGTCTGAGGCATTTTTTTTTGTAAATAGGTGGTAGATTAAGACGTTCAATAAGTGAACGAATGTTCCAATGTTGAATGAAAAACTTTAACTTGACTATAACATACCATTCGTTGAACTTTAATTTTCTCGAAAGAAGAGTCTTACACCACTTTCAAAATAAACGGTCCATTTGTTATAGACTGCTCCTGCAACTAAAAAATTGTATTATTACAAGGATAAAAAAATATTATCGTGAATTATCATATACTTAAATTCTTGACTTAATACCATAATTGAATGATTTACCAGAAAAAAACAGAATATCCTTCTTCATAATTTTGTTTAATGTATCTGAAATATCTTAAAAGAATTTTTTTTCTATCATATCATTTAGTTTTGTTTGTACATAAGTTAATATTATTAATATATACTACAATTAATCATAAAGCTCCTTTATTTAAGAATGAAATAATTGAGGATGTATAAACTTCAATCTTAAAGAAAACGTGCACAAAACAGTTGCGAATAAATATATGGTCTAAAAAAACAGCGACGAGGAACTTGGTATGGTCAATTTTAATTGGCCTGTTTCGAAGCAATATGTTTATTTCGAGATATCTAAATAAGGCAAACTCCATCGCCTTTTAATTGCTAACTGTAAAAATTTTATACAACTTTTAAAACGCTACAAATTCACATGTCAATATATACTACTACTAATACATACACATACAGAAAACTAACTCCATTGTGGATTTTGTATTATTTTCTTCTGAATTAGTTTACTATATAAAATACTTTTGTGATGAACGTATACTTTCACTTGATATTTTACTGACAACCCGGCAAGTAATTCCATATAAAAGCTTAATATCTTTGAAATTACGACAGTTTTTAATCATTTTTAAATAATAGACCCTAAGACAAGAAAGTTTTTTTTTAATATACGTCAAAGCGTTTTTACATAAAGTATTTTATTTTTGTTCATCTAACTTTGTTTATATACTTTTACATCTATTTGAGTTTTCTTTGTGAACTTATTAAAACACTTGTTTCCTAAAGAAAGATTGTGTTGTCACTGATCGTCTTGAACTCATCCCCAATATTTTAATTAATGTCATTTAGCAATAACAAGTCTTTTATGGTTTAATGATAAAGGTCAATGGTAATTTCCATGCACAGCGCGTTACCGTTTTCTAATAGATTTATAACAGTTAAAAAATCCAACTTTGAATGTTCTAAAAGAGTTTTTAGACTATAACGTTTACGTTAGAACGAACGTAGCTTCTCTTTATTAAATGTTCTGAAAATAGTAGGATTAAATAATACCACTTTTTTTTCTGGACGGTTCTTGCTTGCAATGGAGTTTGTGTAGTCAGAAAATTGCTTCGAACCCCTGTGTTGGTAGTCATACAAGAAGGCTAAGAAATCAATAACTTTATTATCTTCGCTATTATTGATATCGAGGTCAAGAGTTAACCCATTGTAGTTTAAAAAACTTTTGTCGAACATAATGGTGTATGTCAACGGCGGGCATGACACCCGTCCTCCTTGGCGGAGGAATTTGCACTCCGCGCACCCTGTTCTCTCTCCTGTCCCCTCGCTCACCCAGCCCTCCTTGTCCTTCACCGCGCACGCGCGAAGCATACCGGGGTTATTACACCCAGCGAGTACCTGCAATCCATCCCGAGCTCGTCGCGCGTACGTTACATGTTACGCACCTCATTGTATGCTTACAGTTCCGAACTTGCTCTTAACTAATCAGTATGGATGTTAAAATGTTAAAGATCATGCGCTGGTGTGTACATACTAGTATTTTGATTCAATAGGTTCGTTACTATACCAGAAAAAACGCATTTCATTTGTATATCTTTTACTATTTTTTTTGTGATTTTTTCTAGTCCCGGATTATTTATATGTGATTGGATTTCAACTTTATTCATAATAAGTAAATTATATAAACATATTGTGACTTAGGCTATAACAAATTTTCTTTAATTATATTTATATGTAATCCATTGGATTGAATTACCTTTACCTGCAAACGTTCAGATACGCTGAAAAATTTCAGTTTGCGATTTATTGCTTATCACATATTGCATTAAATAAACAGTTCGTTGCGTAAACTTTTGAAAATATAAGGAGTATATTGAGGATTAATAAACTATGATTAAATATTGTTATAGTTTATCGGCACAGACCTGTTAACTTTTGCATTTAGGTATGTAGGTTATGCTGACAAGTTATGTAATAAATAAGACGAATTTTACCTGACTGTACCATTTATGCCTTTAATTATAAAAAAGAGATGTTATGCAACGCTATTACAACCCGAGACAAGTGGTAAGTGAATGGATAGCGCAACAATGGACATCCATCACCCAACTATCGGCGGGCGGACAGCGGAGTTACTTATACCGCCATTGTGACAGGTGCGTCTGAAGTTACGTAAGTACCGTGTCGATATTTTCCTCTCGTTTTACGATACTCGGAAAGCTTGCGTGGCTCGTTTTGAAATCGCTTCTCACTATAGAGTAAGGCAAAAAGTAAAACCGAATACAACAATCATATAGATGATCATTGGACTCTGTTTATGATTATATTTTTGTTCGTTACTTTTTATATTTGAAACTTCGCGAATTACACCTTTGAGCCGAAAACTCGCTTTATAAATTTAAACAATTTTATTACAAAACCGCATAATATATTAATATATTTCGACAAAACTTACTTTTATATTCCGTTATCTCTAGATACGGCAAGTTGTAAGTTTACCATGATGACCTTTTATATTTTTTGGGTTTAATAATATTTAAAATTTTTAAAGTCATTACTTATATCTTGCATGTCGATAAATTAGCAATAAATGAAAGCTTACCACAAAGGTCAAGCTTAAGTTACGATTGAAAAGCGAGTGAAATTAAGACAATCAAAGAGCATGTCGAGGCATATGACATTTAAATTAAGACCGTAAATTTCTTTGCTGCCCTCAAAGATTGCCGATTTCGGTTTTCATGTCTCTACGAGGTAGTAAATACGTTTCACTTTTAAATTATTGCTATTATTGTTACTATTACTTAATTATTAAATGAAAAAAAAAAACATTTCTAGGTGCAATGTTGATACACTAACTTTATATATACTAGCTGACCCACGAAATGAGATAAAACTCAAAAAATAAATTGCCTGTAACCATTTATAAATCATTCCGCGTTGAATAGCCATTTCGATACATTCACTAGTTTTCACGTGATTGGCGAACAAACAAAATGCATTTTCGATATATACATATACAGCTTTTGTGATGTGTTTTATAAGAAAGTAGAAACGAGTGAAATGTTGATTATGTATCTTACGGTCAAAGGTTGATGATTCAGTAATTAAACCATCATCATCATGAGATGCCTCCTTCAAAATAAAGTACAAGCTTAAATGGAAGTAGATATAAAAGTTATTCTCGATCATGTTAACTTCAATTATTTTATATTACTTCTATTAAACTTATACGTATTGGCTGTGCTTATGTTGTAAGTTTTATCTCGTAGCCGTGTCACTACTGTAATTTCAACACATCACTCAATCATTCTCATCTTATTTTGTTAAGTTAATTGGAACAACTTGAAAACTTTGGTATTGTGTTGCTTAGGAAGTGAATTCACACTTTATATTTGCATTATCATGGGTTCAGGAACAGAATTTTTCCTTTATGTATACTTTTAACGAATTTTTATTTACGCTATTTGTTTTCGTTGAGAAGAAGAACTTGTAATTTTTCAAGATCATTGTTAACACGCAAAATATATTAAAATTAGTATATTTTTTTGAAATCATAGTTTAGTCGGATATGATATTTGGTATTTTTTTTTATTTAATTAAGCGACAAGATGAGCGAGAGGTTCACCTGATGGTAAGTTATATGCCTGTCCATAACGACGTACTACTAGTTAGGATGGTATATACTACACCGCATTGCCTCATTGTCTGAGAAATAAGATGTTGATGCTCGTATCTGTTTGGCGGCAGATATAGGCACTCCGGTGACCTACCTGGACGGTTTCTGGCAATAAGAAACCTACCATCGGTAACTAAGTCATGTAAGAAATAAAATTTACGAATTATTTTTAAGAGACGAACAATACCTTGAAGTAAGCAGAACTATGTCTTTACGCATTTGTCATTATTTTAATATACGTAAAAACTTCACAATGCACTAACTAGTTCCCTTAAAAACTAGGTGATGTGATGTATTAAATTGTTATTTTATTATTTAACAATTTGTGAGTGTCAACCCTGAGCTTATGGCGGGCCACGTGCTCTATTGCGACACTCCGTTATGGGTCGAGTAAACAATTGACACCTACCACGTTCCCACTCCGGTCCTGCCACCCCATCCGTGTACTTTGTTGGTTAACATCATCTACCATGCATGTCTATACAGATTTCGTAATTTATGAGAGGCATATGTTTAACTCGTTTTTTTTTAAAATATTTATTCTTATTATACAATACGATTTCTTTAAATGTTTTTGTAAAGGTACTTCTTATTCTAGTTGTTTAATATTGCGGTTACACGCGAGACTTACGCTTTAAGTGATTACTGTTCTAAAATTGAATTCGATTAATGGTCAACAATTTCGTACAACAACTTGAATAAATTATAGAATCACCATATATCCATTGCATTTAACATAAAACTTATAAAGCTTTAAATACTGCAAGAGAATTTGGTTAGAGTGTTTACTTTTGTGACGTTATCTGATACAATACGTATGACGTTACAAGACTTTATAATTTATTTAACTTATTAATATTTATAATCTGGGGATAAAGCATTTAAGATAAAATACAGACGATACTAATATTTATTTATTCTTAACAAGTGCATTCACAAGGTAAACTCAAAACAGAATTATTTATACTTACTTATATTACATAGTAAAGCAATGTTGAGAGTTATTAATTTTAATAAATTATGAACATTAATATTTACGCAAAATTTATTTTAAGTGCACATAAAGTTCTATGTTTAACTTTACCGCAACTTGGCTAAACGTGTAAATCTGTACCATATAACATGTGTAAGTAATTCATAAGTAACCTTAAAATACTTTATCACGGTTCTTCTCTGCACGTTTACAGCGTTGCTAAAAGTTAATAACATATACAGCTGTTTTAAATCCACGCAGCATGTTTATACGTAACTATTAACCGTTTCGTGAGAATGGAACCGGTTGTTGCATTGTTTTTTTTTTTAATTATTTTAAGTAATGTTCTCCGGCATTAAAAGTTTTAATTCGTGTGCATAAGAGCTAACGACCCCGTCGATGTACAATCGAAAACAATACGTCTATATTTTACGTCCCAGCTAAATTATAATATTGTTTATTGTATAAATATATTCAAAATTTCTGCAAAACAATACAATCACTTTATATCACTGTAAATTATTATTTGGCGGTATGTAATTCAGAATATTGTTACCTGAAATTATTTTTGTATCATTACATTTATTGTTTAAACACGTAGTCATTTTATGTAATACAATAAATTTAGTTTATTACCTTACTATTATCTTAAAATCACCTACTTAATTCTTTACCAATTAATAATTTAATCCCATCTTAATATTTGATCTTATCAGTTAATAACCTACACAACACTAATTTCATACAAAACTTTTTTTATTAGAAAAAATATACTTTAAAGAATTGTTGACAAAATGTTTCACTACAGGTTTTATTTACATGTAGGTAAAATAATAATATGTGGAATAATAAATGAGAAAATAGCTAAAAATTTTTAAAAACTATATAATGTTTCGGTGTAATATTAATAGTTTTAAGTAAATATCAGAGAAGTCTACTATATTATAATATTCTGTAGGAAATAGATTGACTATAATTATAATTCTAGGAAAACAATACCATTATGTACGTATCTCTGAAGTCATATTAAAAAAAATTACGTGTAATTTTAAAATGTTTTGTAGTGATTGATAATTAAATAAATTTGAATTATGTATATAAGTTTTATACAACATTAAGTTAAAATATTTATATAGATTCCGCTTCCATAAAGCGACTAAAGATATGCAACAACGTCTTACCAAAATTTCGGTACAATATTTGCTGCGAATTTGGACCCCACGTGTTCCCCACATTGTATTATGAATACCACCATTCAGAAATTCGCACATCTGTCTTCGGTTTTCTTATTTTCTTACGCTAGACAAAGGGTCTCTGACAAGCCTCTGCGTATCTAAACCCGGGGTGCTTTTTACCTTTTGTTAAAATTCTTAAAGCGTGATGAATGGCGCGGTGGTTCAGTCTATCTGTACATGTGTACGATCGGAATCAACCCCCTAAACATTACCCACCTCGTCCCCTTCTCCTGACCATACGTATATTATTAAAGCTCCAGTTCTTTTAGAATTTTGTATAAACAACTACACACATATCGTTGTTTATAATTTACAATTTTTTCCTCCCACGTAAAACAAAACAAAAGGTGGACAGACAACATAAAAAAATCGCTGGGAACTACTGGATTCAAACCACGCACGACCGTGGTTTGCGGAACACATCACAAGAGACCTATGTCCAGCAGTGGACGTCCATCAGTTGAATGTCGAATAATAAAAAAAACATCCAATACAGAAAAATAAAATATTTTTTTAATATTCTTAACTTTTTGTTGTCTTTTACAATAATTTGTAAAGAGTTTATAAAATAATTAAACTGTACCAAACTGTTTCCATCCTGTAACGTCATTCTTAAGATGACTCAGACTTTAAAAATTATAAACGATTGAAATGTGTAAAGAGGTCCCGCTATCTTTATTTCTAGTTTATTACATCATTGCGTAAAGCCATCTCGCAAGATTTGTTCGCCAGCCGAGCACCGAACTTTAATCTGTCGCGTAATAGGATTATATTTACGTATGCATAGGATCAAGATTCAATATACAGCTTATCGTGTTGCGTTACCCAAATATTTGTCAGCTTAAATCCAATCGAAGGTCATTTGTAAGATGATACGATTCGTATATTTTTTATTATATTGCTCAGTTTCTATTTCTCTCTCAGCTCCTATTTCTGCCTCCAAACAGTAGTATGCAAACATTACTGTGTTCCAGTTTGAAGGGTGTTGTAGCTAATGTAATTACTGAGGTATTGAAGCTCAATATATTACGTCTTAGGTGACGAACGCAATATGGTGCTGTATAGACCATACTAACTAGCGCCACGTTGTTATGGGCAGGCATTTCACTTATCATCAGGTGAACGTCCCACTCGCCATGTTGCTTAATTGAAAAAAAAAAATTGTAAATCTCGTAAGGCGCGGTTCGATTCCGACCGAACTTGAACTTTCGATGAACGAAAAAATTCTGAGATAACCGACATATTCCAAGAATATGGCAAACATGGTAGATACATGGCTGGACATCTCTCCTTGCGAAGAAAGACTCATCAAAATAGAGACTTGTTAGTAAGAAAATAATTATAATAACAAGGAACATCTCCACGGAACTTTTACATAAATTTAGAATACTTATGATAAATAGAACATGAATGTAACGTATAAGTGTATACTATGTAGTATTGAATTAATAATCGATGCAGAAGTTATTGTTTATAAGTATATATTTCTTTCAACTATCCACATTTTTGTAAACACGTAACAAACCTTCGAATTTCGAATACAATATGATTCACATGTTTGTTTTTTATTCCGGAAGTGTAATTATGCGAATTGGCGGCAAGATGAGCTCAGTTTAATAAATTCTCTTAATAAAATTAAACTTCTGTAAAAATTTTAGTTTTTGCTACACGAATCCAATAGTCGCGTTTAATTTAGAAATATTTGTAGGAGTGTAATATAATATTCGAAATATAAATTTCGACGCTATTTGTAAATTGCTTTGGTGTTTTTTATAACCTTTCCTCATACAGTGGACAGATGATTGATTGACATTGCTGATGTTTGCCCGACGTTGCTGATGTTTAGTACTAAGTTTAATGTACGGTTAATATTCCCAATGTACTGTTATAATATTTTGTAAAAACTTGTATTGGAATAGAATAATTATTTTCATTGGAAATCTGTTAAATTATATCGAACTGTGAATTTTTATAATATACGAAGAAATACTTTTCGTCTGGCAAATCATGAGTTATGTAGACTTAAACTGAAAACTCGTTTCTAATAAATCCTTGTATTACGGTAGTAATTGCAAATAATGTAATTAAAATGCTACGAATTGCTAATTTTAATAACACACTCAATGTCAGGATAGGAATATTTTATTTGATCCCATATAAAAACGATTGCTAATAGAATATCAAAGTAATATAATATGATAGTTATAATGGGTCCTGTGAAGTTAGATTCAACTTGGCTGACTTCCTTTATTAGGCATTAATAGAATAGAATCCCACATTCCAACGCTAAGTGCGTCGTAATCGTAACAGTATGAAAGGTTTATGAGGAATGGTTGGCTCATCGTCTGGGATCACGATTCACGGTTGAGGCAGTCCCGCTGATTGCTCGGGAGGGGCAAGATTGCAAATTCGCTTCCGCGACAACGGCACTAGCATGCCTTTTGTGTCAAGTTTTCATATTATACTTGTCTCTTTTTTGTTGCCATCCACCATTATAACGCAGGCCATGGAAACAACTTAAGGTTCACTGCATTTTTATATTACATTGTAAAAAATATCTGATTACTTTTTTTATTACGTTGTATTCGTACATAGTTTTATTACTGGTGAAGTTTACAAAAGTCCTTAAACATTTAAATAAAAAACTGATATTATGCACTTGAGGAATTAACGAAATATTTAGTAACAAGTACTTGTACATTGATCATAAGTCATAATTTTTTTACCTACATACATTCTAATAAAATATAAATTATATTTAAGATACCTCAATTTAAAAAAAGCAACAATTCATAAAATATATATATAGAACAAAACTCTAAATCATTTTTTTAATTAGGTTTAGTTTGTAATCATTTTAAATGTTCATATAATACTGTTTGTCAATTTACAAAGCGCTCGTTGCCAAGAAAAGCTTACAACAAACTCAGTAAATATCTTTTCACAATAACTAAATACATAGAACAATTTAAAAAGGTACACTAGGAAGATGTTAGGTTTTGTTACTAATTTTTTTTTTGCTAAAACGCTATTCAAGTTCAATTGTTCAGTCTGCAATTGATATATTACTTTGATCTTGGAATACTAACTCTAGCGAATAGGACATGAAGCTGGAATAATAAATCTTCCTACTACGAGCGAACGTTTTTATCTTTTTTTCCTCCGAAGCGGCTTCAAGTTTTGTTAAAGTGAGTTACTGATACTTCATCATGCGGCAAATGACTCCGCGTAAGTTATGAATTTGCATATTTACGATTCACCTCGGTAGGTGGTCCGCCGTGATTTGTCCGGCGAAATGGTGACCACTTGACAGGTGGTTAACCGAACACCATTAAGCAAAGAGGCCGGTTAACCATTAATACCGATGCCAATTCTCGTGCTCGATGTATTTTAACATCGATTTATCCCGAACGGTGCGCAATGAGTTATATTTCCTATATCAGAGCGCATATTGCAACGTATTTCAATGCAACAAGAATATTATATTATTGCTATGAGAAAATTCACTCGAATCGTTAATATCCATGTTAAGTGTTCAATGAGAGGTGTCGCTTACATTTCTAATGAACATTATGACGAACATCTTCAGCTTTTGAGGAACTATACACAACACTTTAAAATAAGTGTCCTGTAATAGTTTAACAATCTTGTGCATTCAATGAAGCAACGGGACGAATCGGATGATCTAATATTAACTGATACCTCTGCTGATTACGATGTGGCGCTGGTTAGATCATTTACACTACACATCATGGTGCTCGTCGCCTGAATTACAATCTCTTGATCAGTTTGTGAATTAAACAATTCTAAATTAGTGTATGGAATGAAACCATATGAATGTTTCCGTTTAATTTGCTAAATGGAAGAAAACAACGTTTTGTGTAAATATAATAGCGTTATAGTAGGTTATCCTGATTAGTTTATTAAACCATATTGCAATCCATAAATAAAACCTTCAACATTAAACTTCCTCTCTCATTTATCAACCATATTGGTCTGTTGCAATGTACAAAGCAGACGTCTTTATGGGGAAAAAGAATATAACATGTTTTTTATTCGTCTAACGGAATGTATGGTTTCTTCAATACAAACTGTTTAATAACTAGCTATGTCTCTAGAGCATTTATACGATAGCGATCGTGGTATGTTACAATTGTTATTATGGTTAGGCTCGAGACATGCTGAATTGATCTACTCGTACAACTAAATTACATTATATGAATCCATGTTAAACATTTTCGCAATTAAACTTGTAAGATTTTAATGCTAGTATATTATTTGTTCTACTGAATTTCACATAAAAGGCTTTACTACTGAAGATTAACGGCGCATCAGCAAACGTCATTATCTACGAAAGTAGAATGATCTTTATTAATATGTACATGTTTATATTTATTACATTTACATCTACTCTTAAAAACAATGCAATCGTTTCATAGTAATGTATTATTCTCTTCAAATCATATAATGTTAAACGACATTGAAGCCCTAGAAAACTTTGATTTCCATACGTCTCCAGTTGAAACACCTAAAAGCTGGTAATGGGGTAAATTTACAATATGAGGGTAGTGTCAAGCCAAGAGCGTTCGAAAGCACGCTGCTACCAAATAAACATCATAAGTAATCCCCGAATCTAATTGGAGATGGAAAGAAGAAGAATGTCAGACGCAGTTATAAAGACATAATTTTATTAAGATACTCTAATTAAATTAAGATTCTGCGAACAATTACGTAGCAGTTTACTGATAAACTTAGATCTTTTTGAAATATAGCTAGATTCTAACGAACTAAATAAATAATGAATGTGTACTTCTAAAACAAGTACTGCTTAGTGCAAGAGGCTGGAGGTCAATTCGCTTGCATAGAAGTTGCACTTTCGATATCAAGTGAAAGGAGCATCCTTTTGCATTGCAGGCGCATCTTCTGACTGCAATAACCGATAGTATTACTTCCCGGTAACAATATTGTTAATATTTATATATATATATATATATATATATGTATATAGATATCAGGTATTTAATAAATTTTTCAATAAAGTTTCTAAGTAGGCCGTCGCACCAGTTAATGCAGATCACCGAAACCAGATAGATCTGAGACGGAAAACGAATGTGAATGAAGCGAAAGCGGCACGTGGGTAGAGGCAGGTGCACCTATTCTCTCTCTCGATTGTCCCAAAACTGAGTTCTTTGTTGCTTTCTTTAAAAAAAACTGTCTTATTCTATTAATTTAACCTTGAGCGGTGAAATCTATATCAAACAGCGCTTTTTCTCATATTTGAAATGTACACTTAAATTTTTTTTGTTAAATTATATGATTCGTACAATCGCCTTTAACAGTTAAACGTTTATTTTTAGTCAGTTTCCATCTCGCTCGTTTCTGAAAAGAGATGACAAAAAACTCAAGCTTTGGGGATTTTTTTGGGATGGAAGATGTTTTTATAGAATATTAGATTCTATGTAAAAGTTAAAATAGAATATCACCATAGCCACTTACACCACTACGCGACCTCAGATTTTTTTTTTACGATGACTAAGAAGGAAATAATTACAGAGCAACAATTGCTTTGGGAATTTTACTCCTCATGATGCGTTGGTCGACCCCTTTGCTTGGCATGGTGAGTAGGGTGAATAGCTATGTTTTAAATATCTCAGGGACTATGTTTAACATACACTATAACCTAAAATGTATTACGTATTATTATTCTATTGTTACTTAGAAAATCGGGGACGGCTAATGAGGGTAACGTAACGGGAAACACGCCAATTAATACCTTCGCGACGGCGCTTCCACTTTCTTGCTGCAAGTTGGTGACACTAATGGCTTAATGTGCTTTACCACTGCGATTTGTAAAGAGAGAGGTCATAGAGACTATGTGGGGAAATGTTTAAATAATAAACGTTCGGATACATTGATATTTCGCTGAAAGAATTAATTATATCGTAGCATAATCTAGATTAAAAATAAAATAATCTAAACAACATTGGTTAACTATATCGTATATGAGTTGGGAAGGTGTAAATAACTTAAGTTCTGCCGATCATGTATATGTACTATTCGTTTATTTATTTTCAGTCTACGTTAACAATTTTATAAGCTTTTGTAATACATATAAATATGCTAGCCTCACACACTTATTTACTGGTCCTGGTTCATTACACATGTTAAACGTATTAAATACATTTTTTCGCTTGTCTATAATTCCTATAATTTTGTAATAAAAAACAGAAAACTATTTCTTATCCGTAGAAAAAAAGGAGAATGTAGAGCCTTCTTAACATTTAATTTCAAGTAATTAAGCAACGATTCCTCGAAGTAAGACGATACGTGTGTTTGTGTTAGCTGTCTTCCCAGAACCTAAGATTAGCTCTTCTAAATATGCTATAGCTTATCTAAATATACATAGCATTAATTGAAAAGTATAACTTTTCTTTACTGCGAAAAAGTTGTGTACGAATATTGCGAATGCCGAATCATAATTTGTATTAATTTGTCATCAGGGAGAACTAGTCATTTTCGTGTCTGTTTCTATTTCGGTTTTCCGTTAAATGCTACAGAAATGAAAACACACACTGTCTACTTTTAACTTACACTATTTTGAATGAAGATTCCCCATTAAAATCAATGGAATTAAAGTAAAGTTATTTTTGTTTTAAAACACATTTTAATGATAGAAACACTCGTGGAATATTTTAAGTTCTACAGTCAAGGTTTCTTTTACTTATATAGATCAAGTCATAATAATTTATGTTAATTAAATATAAATACGAATTAGTGAAAAAAAAACCACCTTACTGAGATAATGCCTTTATTGAAAACAAAAACCTGTACCAAAAAAAAAAATCTAGCATTGTTCAATGTTTCCTTAAACCTCTATGCACACGTTCGTCTATAATCTTATTATTTCATTTAAATATATTAATACGTATATCAATTTATACGATATTTTGCGATCTGTGTAAAATTAAAAAACATTAAAAGTTGCAATTTATAGATTTGTAAGAAGTCATCTTCACATCCCTCTTTGAACTTCTGAACAAATATATTCGTCACGACCGTTCTTTCAAGTTCACATTGTAGACGTGTTTTTATAGTACTTTATAGAATGCCGACGAGAATTCAACGCCGTTTGTGTAATAAAGCGATCTAGTCACACTGCGATTCCCCATTCGTACGTACATATAAATACGTGTGTCTTCTAATCTTGCTGATCAGCCGGCTTTCTCGTCGGTATCGTTACAAATCGCACGGATGGCTGATAAGTGTGGAAAGTCGTGGTGATTACGGTGTTACGCTCACTACCAACAGCCTATTCCTGTGCACACATCATTATCTATATAATAACCAATCACTATCGAGACTAGGAGTTATGAAACAAATTGCTATTATTCACTGTTACAACGTGTTAAAGTTTCCTGTATACTTGCCATTGAAAGTTTATTACGCTGAGAGCATTATAAATGCACCGGATGTTTGTTACATCGGAAAAACTACATAGCTATATTATCTTTCAAACAAAAGAATTAAAAACATTAATGTCATTACTTTTCCATCAAATCATATAGCTTAAATCTACATTTTACTAGGAAAATAGATTTATTTACACAAAATGTACATATGACATTAGGATCATAGTTATATACATTAAATGAATGTTTTTTTTATTGTAGGTACTTTTTCTCCTGATGGTGTAAATATTCGGAGACTTTGTTTTTAATTTTCTTTATATACAATTACATATTAATGTTCATTTAATTATTTTCCATCCTACTGCTGATACTTCAATTGTGCTTATATATATTGTACCTATTTATATTATTTTTATCTATCGGTTCATACATTAGTTACTAGTAGTACTATATTTTGCTTCTATTTCTCTCTATTATAGGTTTTGTTACATACGAGTATATGCAAAAGTTTATAAATTTATTTTTACAATCGTTATACGCTATTTATTTAAATTATTAGCTTCTATTTTAATTCCAAGTTCTATTTCTAACTGATTTCGTTTTACTTCCTATATTGGGCATTCTACTATTAAGTGTAAACTGCTTTCTTCCTTGGTTTTATCACAAACACACGCCGGGAGCTCCTTACGCTTGAATTAAATTATTATTACATAGCAATGAAAATAATAAAAACAAAAGATTTTTTTTAATCAAACACATAACGAAGTTTATTGTAGACATAATAAACAAGTGGCAACACTACCTAAGAGTAAATGATCTTGCTACCGGTTATAAATGTTATCTACGAGTATTTATTTCTTTGTCGGACTTGCGAACGTTTGATGCATATGCAATAGCGCATAGCGATTTCAAAATGTAATTTCAATAGCTATTCCAGAATAAAATAACCAAAAGTCAAATATAATAAATATCAGTGTAATATTGATTATTTAACTTCACATATTTTCAATATTTTATATGTTGTTGACATCTTCCAGCGTAAACAAATTATTATCATGTTTGTAAACCTTTTTAGATATGAACATGAAGGCTTATCGTGAAATGAATTTATTATGCTGTATGTCTTGTGTTGCCTTAAGTTTAATCATAGACATAAAACAGGTTTGTCTCTATTGCCGGATACCGATTAAGTAGGAACCACCACCGCAGCTACTATTTTTGCCGTCTAACAGTAATGTGCAAACATTACTTACTTTCTTCCGGTTAGAAGAGAGTTGCAGTTAATGGAATTAAAGGAGTGACGAGATTAAACATCTTAAGTCTCAGGCGACGCGATGGGAGCAATGTAGTGCAGTGTATATTACCTTGACTGGCGCTACGTTATTATGGACAAGTGTATGGCTTACCATCAGCTGAACGTCTCGCTAGTATCGTCGCTTTGCGCAAAAAAAAAGTGTACGCTTATTTCGAAATTATATCTCTTCGCCTGTTAGGCAGCACATCCATTTTGTGCTGGGAGTTGTTTTGTTGGGCGAGCTGGTCGCGTAGTGCACAATTAGTGGTGATCGATCTTGGCCGCGATCCCTCGTATATGGTATGGGCGGAGAGGCGAGTGGTCGGTGCTAGTCCATTAACTTGCCGGAGTGCAACTAATTTCTCTATCTTTAGCCCGCGGTGTAACTGACCTGGCCCTGCTACCGGCCGTGGAGAAACTGCATTAGATGCGTCCGGTTTACATGCGCGCGTCAAACGGCCGAATGATCGCTTCCCTTTTGAAGTCATCCGTTCTTTATACACTATCGTTATATGGCACCATTTCTTTATAAAATGCAGTAAATGTCATTTCATTTAGAACTCGATCACGTTTAGTAATCACATGTCTGAAAGCTCTATATTAACAAATTAATTGTTTTTTTTAATATAGAGCTTTTAACCATATGATGAGCTTTTAGCATATTGCTCTAAATTACACATATTTTTAATTCATTCAATGTGTATAAAATAAAACTTACATATTTAAGCATATCTAATATATACAATAAAAGACTAAATTATAACAAACTTTAAACTGCTAATAATACCAGCTATCTACAAATATTGAATCCAGCGAGTTGTATTTCAGGAGCTAAAAGTATGATAACTCTCTTCTTATCAAATGCCCTTATATAGATAATGGTTGATGTACTATGGTCTTCTCTAAGGCGGATAAATACGTATTGCAATTTATGTTTGTCGCTTTAGTCATCAAACAACGGGCGTTCCCACTTGTTAGTTTACTTTCGCTCGCTTAGTGAGAGTGAGCTTCCATAAGCTATATAACAGGAAAGCGGTCTGCGAACCATGTTTACAAGTTTAATGCACATAATATGACCCACGTTTCGACTTCGTCAATAAATCAAATGGCTACTTTTGAATTTCCAACATCTAATTGCTCTGTTTAGGTTAACGTCACACGACTTAGAAAGCTTTAGCCTTAAGACACCACTAAATTGATTAATTTAACTTAAAATTATACCAAAAACATTTTATATTTAATGTAGAAAGTAATTAATGATTTATCATAATCGAGTATAGTTATTAACTTTTCAAATTTTTTTCAAAAATTTTGCATTGGTTTATTCGTATCATTAAAATTTTAAAATTATGTTTTCAATACATTTCTCACATTATGTACACAGTGAAAAAAATTTGTATCTCATGTTGAAATTCTTCGTCTATTATTATACGAAAATTAAATGCATTAAAATTTATTAACATATGGAAATATAGGTTAAAACATTTTACTGGTTATCGTTAATTACTAAAATAGGTTACAATTGTTTAATTAATTTCTTTTAAACTTTCAATGTGTTTTATGATTAATCTGCGTAGTTTTATCGTAACGTATTGAACGCGTTATTGCATACCGCGTGTTATTATTATTCAATAAGATGTATCTAAATATTAAATCTAGCAGCGTTAGAACAGGTTTAAAATAGGATATGATCTAAAGAGTTAATTTCTAGGAAGAACCGGCGGTGGCGCCGCTGGGCTTTAGTTTGTTGATTGATAAAATTCCTCGACTGGTGTATGCGGAAATATGAACAACACGTAGTAAACAACGCATTACACGCTTCGAGGAATACGCAGATAACTTATTTATTATTCAATCGCTTTCTGAACTCCACATCTTAGTATGTGGTAAAACATTATTTGTCGGTACAAAAAAGAAACACCTTTAGAGACATTGTAGTAACATTTTCAAAACAGAAGATAAACAACCAATAACAAAATTGCAAATAGATAAATTAATCAATAACTCTTTATTTAATTCAATACCTAATTGTATAATATAACAATAAATTATCGACTTTAAAGTTTACTATGAATTCTTGTGTATCGTAAGCAAAAGATAATGAAGAATCCATAAACCAATTGGGACAGGTTTTTTAAAACGATATTATTATATATTTTTTTGTCAGTAAATTACATGATAATGAAGGAACTAAAGACTGATGGAGTTTTACCTCAAATAAAACTGTGATATTTTCTAAACAGTAAATACAATGTCTTGTTCTCTTATGAGAAATAAATAAATCTTTCTCTTTAAAGTAACTACATTCATGATATCGAGTATGAGATAAAAGCTCTTGCTTTATTATTACTTAAGCGGTTATAAGCGCGTTTCCATGTAAACTTTACGTTCTTAATATGAATACAAATTCTTGTTGATATTGAGTATTTTAGAATACACAAAGAATAATTGTATTGCAAAATTATACATCTCCATTTTATTAACCTTTAAAATAATTTTATTTATTAATTATGATCTTTTAATGGAGTATGTATGAGGGTATCAACCGTATTTTTAGTACATGGCGTAAAAAAATACTTTATTATAGACTTTTACTCCGAACTCAGGGTTCACGAATTCCTCTTCTTCTTAAATACGTTACTACTTTAATATGTAATATGTAATACGTTAATACTTTAGAAGTTTTCTATCGTTTTAAAATGACTCAGTTAACTCGAATAGAACTATAACTATATGTGTAAGCTGTTTCCGGCGAATGTTTTTCAAATAAACTTATTTTCATAATAAAACATGTGCTGTGATAAAGTTAACCACGTGTCGCTCACGTGGCGACGGCGGATAAACGGATGTGGCTGTAGTTCACAGCTTGCACCACGTTAAGAAAACATAAAACAAATTACCTCTTATTTTATTTCTCACTTACGTACTGTTAAGTGTAATAAAGTAAACAACCGAACACGTGAGTATTGTGTAGCCTTCGATGAGGCAAGTTAAAAAATAATTACTTTCCGTCGTCGTAAAATTAAACCTTAATGCGGACCATACATACGCCATAATTATATAACATTAAACTATTTTAATGATACTGATCTAAAGATAATGATATAAATAATGATCTATTACAACTATAATTGTTCTTTCCTCTTTCAGGTAAGTAGCATTACCTACTCTTCTGTTAATGAATGGGTAAGATCTAAACATAGTAAGTATTTTCAAAATGAAATTTCTTTGAAAAGCCCACGTGTACATCCCCACTATCCAGGCACAGGCCTACCCTCAATATGAGGAAATATTCCGGTGATAGGTTGTATATAAGTGAGAGAACAAACCTGATTAATGAAATATTGAATAGTAATCTAATCAGTATCCGACTGAGAATATATTTACAATCGAGTACCTACGAGTGTATTATAATAACATAAGAAGTAGAAACATATATCATGTGCAAAAACAATGTAATGAACGATTATGTAAATATAATGTGTAGAATGGAGACGTTCACACGACTCTCCTTTGCGGTGTGTGGCAATAAAAACTAAGACACTATGATTTAGTGCCCGCCTCTCGTGTTTCTATTACTTTTAAAACCGATAACGTATTACGTATGTAGTATTTCAACGCGTTACTCTACTGTCTGAAGAAGAAATAGTGTGACGTCATACATTGTCTAATATTTGAACAATTAGCATAACAAAAATTATTTCAAAATCAACGTTTCTTTTTTTTAATTAGCGAGAGAAAATTTACTTATACCCTCAGGGATTCGTGTATGACGTCGGATGTTTGACAATCATCATCATTGTTAGGCTTTGTTTATCCACTGCTGGATATACAAATATCCTCTAAAAACCTCCACTAATGTTTTCCACACAATGCGATCCTCAGCTTTTCGCATCCACTTACTTCCGACCACCCTGATGATGTCGTCAGTCCATCTGAAGGGCGTCCTACATATATGTGACATGTACGCGGTCTCCACTCTAAGACTTTTCTGGGCCATCGGCCGCCATTAACACAACAAACATGCCACCCCACTGCCATTTTAGTTTGTAGATTTTAAGAGCTACATCGACAACTTTAGTTCTTCGTCGAATTTCTTCGTTCCGGATTTTATCCCTTAGATAAATGCCGAACATAACTCTCTACATCGCTATCTGTGCTACTTTGAATTGGTGAACTAGCCCGATGGTCAGGTGACACGTCTCTGCGCCGTAAGTAAGAGGAGGACGCACTGGTCAAAGACTTACTTTCTTTAGACTGTGACAATCCCTGTGTAATATAGATTTACAATAGATAATTGCAATAGACGAATTGATATACCGTACGTTATTTGCAATGTTACAGCGGGCACCTTTAATCGTTACATCAAAACCATCAGTGATAACCTACAAAGGCTAGTTGTTATTATAGTCGGATCCATCCGCTATTGCAACATATACTCGTACTTTCGATATATCCCATCAAATTTATAAATAACCTTTTTAAGGAAGAGACCGGCGTAAAGGCCGGTCACCGATCGTAAGGTCGATGAATTAAGATGCTTTAATGATTATCACGTGTTGCCACTTTAGGACAATCCAGATAATAAAGGACGTATTCCTAATAAAAATGGCAAAGAATCATAAAATGATGATAGAAAGGGATAGTTACATTTCAAACCATTGCGATATTTGGGATTCAAAATTAAAATCTATGTAAGTAATAGATGATAACGTTTCAGCATTTTGGAGTGACATTCAAAAATATCTTCTATAAAAATACCTCTTCTCTGAACTTATCGTAATACTGCATCAATGTTTAAGGGTGCTTTAAAATATCCTTGTCATAATAAGTAATATTGTGTGGTCAGATGTGTTGTTCGAAGAAAGTTAAGTCGAAGGTTCACTTCAGGGATGTAACTGTGGCTATGGAAACCGTAATGAGTGCGAACAACTCTGTGGTAACGATGCGGAGTGCATCAATCTATCTAAGAAAAGTCTATCCCATCTGTGTCTCATTACGATGCCGCGGCCATTACATCGGAGACACGACTCGTGGCTATTTATCTTGAGTATTAGAAAGCTCTAGGACGTAATTAATATGGAGAGAGCTTATTATTTCGATACGGTTGTATTTGAAAGTGAAGATACGTCACTTCTTTACTTCGAACCTATGGTACTTTGAAAAAATTTCTCTCGTACAGTGAAGTGATGTGTGATAAGAAACGTTTTTATGTGGGCACATTTCCATAGATGATAACGAGAGGCAGTGGGACGGAGAAATTTTCGATGTTAAATAATATCTAAAATAATTAGTCTTGTTTTACTTTTATGTGTAATAATATCGAGATTCAGGGCTATTAACGATATCGAAACGTTAGTAAATCATCGTAAATGTTATACGTTGTTACTTATAATGTTCGTTAAAAGTTGTATATATTCGTAGAATGATAGAGCAAGCCTCCTTTAAATGTCTGTTGTATCAGAAATTCCTTTTCTATATGCTGTACACTTGAAATTAGTAAAGAATTACAATTTAATATCTAAAATTATAAACTTTCTAAGTATATTCTTATTTATTATTCGGTTAAATAATAAAAATATCTAATGGCATAAAGTAAATGGATATAAATATAAAATTATAGTTAATATTTTTTTTCTAATGATGGTATCTGTAGATAAGTCGACTTAATTAAAAACAGAATCCTTTTTGATCAGTAAGAATGTAAGTAATATGTCTGATCCTTAACAACGGATGCGGATCAAACAACTTAATACGCCAATTGGTTAATATGAATGGCAATAATTTTTATTTCTCTTTTCTAGTTTAAATACTATTGTTTTTATCTAAAATACATCTATGTATCTAGAAGAAAAATAAAATACACAGCTAATATTTGGAAGTTTCATGTAAAATGCAAAACTGTTGTTCCGTTGAATTTTCTTGATCTAATAAAATCAAGTAGATATATATATATAAAAAAGGTATGAAAATGCTCGAGATTGCGTTTCAATTCGCGAGCGAGTTCACTAACTGCAAATGCAGTCACGAAACCACTGCAAATGTTATGTTTTTTTGCAACGCAGACATGCGGACCGGCTACTAGCGCATGCCCGCGGGCTTTGAAGCAAACATCTCGCTAATTACTAGAATTACCAACAAATAGTCCTCCCTAGTGAAGAAATGTAAGGTAAAAAGGTGCCTCACATAACGCGCGTTTCGCATTTTTTATTAACGTTTTTATATTAAGCCTGGAACACTTGTTCAGAGGCAGACTTTATGAAGGAAGTTGTAACGAAAAGCAGAGCAAATTTTACTTATTACATAATTACGATCGGCGCTAACCCACAATGATAATCTCTCTCTTTCTCTCTCTGTCTGTAAGTCGATTCCTCAGTGCTAAGGATCGTGACGCCTTTTTTAATTACCTCTTCTTTATGATATTAAGCTAGTTCTTTCCGTTCGCCGTCTTATGTATAACTCCGTATGATAATAATAGTCAATTTAATCTTCCCAATCCTCGAAGTCGGTACCTTCTCCTACAAAGGCACAGTCAAGATCAAGTTGAAATACCAGTTGGTAGATGTCACATTTCTGCGAAAGCTGTTTATCTTAAAACGTGTCGGGTTATCTCGATAGTTTGCTTTACCGGAAGTTTAAGCCTAAGGGGAATTGAACCGGCGATTTTTCGAGACGTATAGCGCGTACTCCCGACTTGCAAACTTGGCTACAAAACGCTTCACATTTTTTATTTAACTGCACGACATACGTTACTCGTTACGATTAGTTACTCACGGTACCCAAATAATTCCTTAGATTTTATTCTCAAATAGAATGGTTAATAAAAAAAATGGACGCTGCGGTAGCTTTCCTAGACCTACATGTTCTGGCAATGGAGACCCACCAGAGAAATGTTAAATTTAATATGAAAGATAGTTATTATAATAATACATTCGTGTTACGAACAGTTATTTAAAATTAATTATAATTGACTTACAAATGGATTTTTAACATCCCACACGTAGTATTTAAGTTTATGGATGCTGCGTTATAATAAAATCAATTTAACCGATCGACGCAGAGTGGGCCCTAAAGTGAAAGTTTAGTTATGATCTCTGTACTTTATCTAATTTGTCTCACTCAATCATGTAATAGGGAGATAGCGACTACCAATACATTTCGAATATTACTTGTCATTAGTAATATCCATTACACATTACCGAGGTTACACAACGCGTGAGGAGGCTACGATACCCGTCGGTTATCGTTCATTGTATAGGTAGGCCCTTCTCTTATGGACTCACTTAAGATAGTAAAGTAGCAACGTACTTCAAAGTTTTTCTTCCTGTTCACAGCGTCATTTACGTACTCTCACCTCCGTCACAATTTGTTAAGATTCCACCACTTTAATAATAAACATAGATGGAAATAAATTTAAATCAACTTCTACATAATTTTAAAAAGAGAAATAAAATTTGTTTGTCTACGATTGAAAATTTGTTGTCATCCGAAAGTTAGCCGTAATATTGTTTACAGTAATAAAAAAAAATATTTAAATATTCTTGTGGGAAGATACATAATATAAAAATAAATATTACTAATAACTACCACGATTGTAATTATATTTCCGGTAAATAGTTTATCTGTTGCGGTCTGATGCGATAGATCATTGTTAGACGATCGCTTATGTAATTCGTCTATATAAATTTAAAAACAGCAATAACGATAATGTTGTCAGCTAATCAATATGCTATGATCTCCTTTCTATTTTATATTATTATGACAGTATAAAACGGAGGCGGGAGACGGTCGTATGGACAGGTTTATTAATGTTAATAATTCCTTCTTTGAACTCTTATTCGCCTTGTGTATTCGTGACTTAATTACTCTATTCAAAGTTATTCTAACGTCATAACCATCGGTCAACGTCGATATCCCCTTCTAAAGTGGCGTTCTCGAGTGCGTAAGATCGTGACAAAACTCCTGAAATGGGTACGTTGATGTCGACCCGTGTGGTCATGGGCGACGCTGAACCTACTTCTGTGCATGCTATCGCTTAAAACGTGAATGATAAGGTTGAATTTTATCTAACAAATGCCCATGATAAACAATAAATAGTTCTAGTGTGTAGCAGTAAACAATCGATGGTACTGGTGCGGCACCGCAACCACGCACGCATCTGTAATGCGCGCACGCAACCTCTCTGCATGTCGATGAGAAGCTATAGCTTTAATATAAACCTTAAGCTCCTTTGCTATCAAATTTTATTTGTCTCCGCATTTAATAAACTCATTCGTATTCAATATTTCTACACACGAAATTCGAAACTGAGGAAATAATACCTTATAAGTATACATTTATCATAGTTAATAAGAGAAAAACGTATCCTGTAGGATGTGCATTTGCATAGTGGTTAGTTTTAAAAGGTAGATGTAGTTAAAGTATCATTTGTTTATTTAATTTTTCAAAGGATTCGATCCTACGGTTAATTTTACTGTTATAGAGCATACAGAGTCATCAATCTGTATTGTCCCGAACACATCTGAAAATCCGAAAGTAAAAAGTGACAACTTCGAAAATTTAAGCCTTTATATACCACCGATTATAATTACTGCAAAGCGTTGTAGCCATTTTTCTAACATCTCCAAAAGGAAGTGTAATTAGATGGAACTGTTTATTTTTAAGCTATTCTTACTTTCTAACTATCTACATATAGTGCAATAATAAATACATTGTTCGTTTTCATACTTATTTTATCCGAGCTTTCATCAAAATGCTGTTTGATTTGAAGCCGGAACAATTGGTGGGGCATTGAAAACAAAAGGTCACAGATATTGGGACGATATAAAAACTCTCTTACAAAAACAAAAGACAATAATCTCAAATTAATCTCAGTGCCGTGCTATTTTTATTCACGCGGTATTCATTCGCTTAAACAAAAGTCAATTTGTATATACCTCCTGCGTTTCACCATACAAAAGTTTCGTTGCAAATCGAGAAATGGGGTCGCTTATGTACGTACTAAAAGTTAAATATAATTTAATAGACAAATATTTTTTATTTAGGGGGGGAAAAAACAAGATTATATACCAAACAACGACTTTACTACATTTCTCGGTAGATATTTTTTTAACTACACTGATGCAGATTTTGCACACGTTTGAAAATTTACGCGCCGTAAAAAAAGACAAAACAAAGATTAGAAAAGAACACTAATTATGTAATAATTTACATAGTAATTTAATTTGAATCTTTATCATCATAAACTATTTTAGAAGTTCAATCAAGTTTATCGCAGCGTGTGCGTTTACTTATGTATCGACATTACAATTATGCTGTCGAGTCTAGAATTACACGCGCTCAAGCATTGGTGGTGACCCAAAACATTATTAGAATCGCCCACTTCGAACTTAATAAGCAATTCAGTGCGGCCATGTCTTCAAATAGGAACCTAGGAGTCTCTAATGTTAATATTGCGTATTTGCATTAATACTCGATTGTCGATTCATCATGTCGAACAAGTATATGCGCCCACTTCACTCGACAACTTCGGTTATGACATATGTTCGGGCGCTACGACGGTGCCAGTGAGTGTTGACTCGACTAGAATGTTTAATAGAGGCCTCAGTGAACTGCTTTGAAGATCACTTAATACAATGAATTTATGAATAAGTTTTTAATAAGCATCGTCGATTTTCGTTTAATATATTGCTTGAGGAGACATCTGCGTTCGCGTACGTATGTAGCTTTGTTTGCGAAAAATCTAAAAGTTCTTATTTAAAGTATATCCATAATGGTTTAAGACTGTTTAAAAATTGTTTAATCAAGCTTTATGTCTTTACTTGCGGACCGAATATCAGCGCAACCATTCGCATGGAACACATACACGCTGACCCGATCAGGTACAAGCCACACGCTGGAGATAGAACGGTGTGAAGGCAGATGGTTGAAATGTCAGAAAAGCTATTTCAAGATAAACACGATCTTCAGTAATGAAGCGCATTAAATAAAAGATGCATGTGCATTTTCTCAAAACAACTGCAGGTCCACTTTTTTATTATGAGAAGTATTCAGTGTGTATAAAAACAGTGATTGTTCACTATCATAAGACGAGATGAGCACGATACAATTTATTATTTGCTCTAGACGCAAATCTTAGGCTTACAAACTCACACTAGTTACAACTAGTGATGGCTTGAGTGATCGCTTAATTATCTTTGTTAAATCTATAACTAGTATTTGTTGTTAGACGGAGATGTGTGACGAAACTTAAATTGAGTAGTCCAAAGAAAGTATCTATAAAAATTCAATTAATTCCGCATTGCTTACGTAAATCTGTTAATCAAGAATACTTAGAAAATTAACATATGTCGAATTATGAAATTAAATAAACAACCCTGTGTATATAATTCCGTTATATATTTTGCAAGCTAATAATTTCAATGCATGCACCCGTGTTCAAACAAAATTGGGCGTTGGCATTTCCAGCCGCGGCATGAAGAGACGGTAATCAAATTACTGACGACAGACCGCCAATGATATAATTTAACTGGTTTAATTCAATCAGACACAGTCGGGGTCGATGAATTCAGGTTACTCTGTCGACGAAACAACAGCTTCACTGTTTCAATTTGTTTATTTAGGTCGAATTCACAGGAAAAAATCTTGACGTAATTATTATTCTGTTCAAGTTTCTTTTCCATAAAACGTCTCAACATTTTCACTATCGACTATTCTACGTTTGGAGTATGCAGAATTTATTTGTGAGTAATTTGTGTGCTTTATTAATAAGATTGCATAATAATTCGTTATACAACATTTCTATAGCCGAATAGTCAAATATACAAATGTCGCAAGATGTCGGAAGTTTCGTCACTCGGTAACTCAGAAGCGATAAAGTCAGCTAGTGTTATATAAATCGACGCGGGTTCGATTCTGTCGTGTTTGGTTCAAGCATTGTTAATTGGCTGGCATATGCTCTGATCGCTTCCGTTACATATCCCGATCTTGATGGCTCGATTGTGCTGTAATCGAACGTTATGGGTGGCGTGATGGTTCTCTTAAGCGTGGTTTGATTGATAAGACACGTGACATACTCTACTTCCCAAAACCGCGTGCAATACCTCGACGCGCGTATCTTGCTCTGCAACAATCTCCGATCACGAATCATTCCCGATTATGATATACCTCTTACATTGTTGATGTATTACAAGAATGATTTATGGTTGCATTGTCACAAAGGATCCTGCGCAGGGGCTCGCAACAAACTTTCTAGTTATCCTATGTACATTTTAACATACATAAACACAATTGTAACTACACTTATTATTCGAAGTTAATAAAAAAAATATCAAACAATGAAGTGCAGCTGTAACCATTTTTAATTTTAATGACTCAAAAGATATGGGTCGAAAATTATATATGCCCATAGATCCAACATATATAAAAAAGAGTAATATTAAAGACATTAACAAACGAGAACGCATCTGAATTTAACAAAAGGTTAATATATCACCTTGTTGACAACGAGAGCTTACATTGTACGGTACTTGTGGTATAATGGCCAATCAAATAAATTTAAAAGAACAGATGCAATAAACTTTGCCGTCAAGAATAGCAAGACTTTTAATTAACGCCATTTTCCGTAAGCCTACGAAGCTAAGTGGGACCCGTTTTCTGCTATTCAGCCATTACAATGTTGCTTCAAATTGAAACTATTATTTTAAAAGCTATTTTGCTGTCATGACAGCAATCCTCGCGTGATTAAATGTACGCTAATGTGAATATAAATTTACGTGATATAACAATTTTAACATACTTTCGCAAGTTCAACCGTATAAGATTCTATCTTTATTGTAGAACAACACGTTTACAGTTTAAATATTGTTTCAGAACAATTTAAGTCGGGAAAATTTGTACGAATTAAAGATATACACTATAATGTTCATTGGTTTTTTAATCAAATATGTTAGTGTTTCATTACGATGCCTACTAGTAGCGTTAATGTTCTTTGTAGCGGTGAAACGCACTAAACTAATTACTGTCTATTTACTGTTTTCTCGATGACAATATGGTTCTTCAATTATTTAATAAAAATTAATTTATGCGTTGTAAGTAGTGTAAGTACTGTATTAATGCGAAATAATTATAATGCAAAAAGATGATAATTTTTATGTAAAAATCGGTGCGAAGGCGTGCCGGGCTACATTAAATTCTTCTTTTCGAATATATTTTGCATTACAATTGTTACTTTTGATATAAGTAAAAAAAAGCGTAATGTACTTGCATTTTAATTCCTGGTATAAGTCACATAGCTATCATAAATTTAATGGTAAATCATTTAATAAGATATATATCGGACAAACATCGAATCTGTATGGTTATTTCATTAAGGCTAGCGCGTGCCGCCGAAAGCGGACGGCGCTGCGCACGCGCACGCGCGTTCGTCGCGGCCACCAGTCTTCATCGCGAAGCGCACACGGACGCACCGCTGGCGCGTGTACCCATCCACTTTAATTATACAGTAAATAAACAAACCCGGCTGTGATACCAGACGTGATGTTTTCGTGCTAGTGACCACTTACAACTACCCATCATGCATGTAAGTCTTTTTTTACATCCTGTCCCTTGATTTAGACTCGCTCATAAGCTATCATTACATTACAGTAGTTTTTGTATTGTAATTGCATGGTGTTCGACATAAACTAGACCGCCCTGATTCTCTCATCACTGACAAAACGCATAATTAAGTATTTGTCTAAACTGGTTTCGAACTTCATTGTAATTTTTAATCTCTATAAGAGTTGGTTAAATTTTATTGTATAAATAAAATGCATTAAATAGGATTTCGAGCTATTATAATTCTGGACGAAACAACAGTCTCGTGAGCTGAAATCGTGCACATACGCATCGACAATAGCCTGATGAATGCTAACTACCTTACCTTTTTGCGTTTGCATCCTATTGAATTGTGGCTGGACGTTTTAAACAGTGTTTGCGCTGGACGTTGTATCGTCTTACAAAACTATGCACATTAGAGAGTCATTTAACCGCTGCGATTCACATAACTGTCATCCGAGTCTTCAAGCGCGTAGGTACAGTTCAGTGTAATTCTAAGTCTCGCTGATAATCTCCTCATACTACACAAAACACATTAAGCAAGCATTCTATTACCTTCGTCAGATAACGGATATAAGACTCGCCTTTGTAAAATAATAACCTCGTTTTATCTATGTATATACGATGTCTTAATGTTCTGCCACCAGTTCGTATGTCATACGTGAGGGTTTACTATTATGAATATGAGAATTGGTTATCTTAATACCTTAAATTAACGCAGCAATTGTTTCATAAAAGATTTATTCTGTTCCCCGTCTCGGTATTAGATAAAATCTTCCGGTGACAGACAATTTTTTATAACTTGGTCAGAGAGGTCATCTCTGACGTCTCTGTTAGTAATGTTTTATGTAACAAATTGCCCAAGTCTGTAGAAAACTTTAGAAATTGTTGTTACAATAAATTATAACAAATCATATTCTGCATATGAGCCATTTTAATACTGCCATTTCAACCAGACATTAGTTTGCTGTAATACTAGGATGTATATAATGAAAGAAATTAGATTTTTTTTATTCTATGTAATTAACTAGTTTAACAAGTATTGAGTAATGAAAAAAAAACCGTATTGTATGTTGAACCCGCCAATTGATTTCTTTTCCGTGATTGTGCGTTAATTATTTAGAACGCAGTAGATTTACGCGTTGGTTAATCAAAAATGTTATTGCGGCAAACCTTTAAACTAGTTTTAATTATAATTACGTGATAGTAACCGTGATGTAATTATTTAATTCGATACAGATCATGTTTATTGCGGAATTGATACTTATTAGTCTATTGAATGTAATAATGTTTTGTTTTTAATCGGTACCAGATTGGTGTAGAAGAAATTACTAGGAAAAATATAAATAATAAATGAAGTTAGAATGTACCATGAGGATAAAACTTGATGGTAAATATGCGTCATTTAAACGTAAATTGTAACATTGGCAAAGTATTGTGAATCCTCATATACAATACACACCTTATCTTTGGTTCGGAACAACATTTTTATCTAGTTTTTTACTGAGTCCGCCGTTAGAGTTATCCCAAGTAAAATATTTATAATAACTAAATCCGTGATAATGATTGTCCAAAACTGTAATAAAATGTTATTTAAAATCCTGTAGATGTTTTGAAAATATATGTAGATTTAATGAAATTATCAATCTTCTTCTTCTTAAAGTGCCTCTCCAACTAGTGAAGGTTGGCGATCAGCGTGGTACAGTCCTTTCTGTCTTTGGTTCGACGGAACAATTCGGACGCCCCATATATGCCAGTCCATTCCTTGATATTATATTAAATTATCAATAAAGGTAATGAGTCAATGTAAACGATGTCAGTTAGATATTATATAACTATTTATAAGGAGTTATTTTATATTATCTTCTACTACAGCTTGTTGACAAACCTTGTTAATACCTGTGTGTGTGTAGGTTTGCGTCCGGTGACCACCTGCGAGATGAAGCTGCGTTGCGAATATAGAATTGTGGTTTGACAAGAAAAAATAATTGTCCTGACGCATGTCGTAGGTAGATACGTATAAAGTAACGATACTTTAAGAAGAATCAGTAAAAACAAGTAGAACTTGAACATTAAAACATTCGTGAACAAATTTTCGAAATATAGCTTTATAGAAGGCAGCTGTCAGTAGTGCCGATACGTATGGACCAACGTTGTAACATTTGTTTTTTGCAGAAGTCCAGTTGCAGTAATTGCTTCTAAATATATCACAATATTTCAACGGTGGTTCTATTTAAAAACTTGCACCACGATTGGAATGGCGTCGCGTTAGGTATAGTTTTATTTCAAGATACCTTTGAGTTTATCATGTTTTGTGCGTACATTGAAGGCCTACTTAAATGCATGTGCACAAAACAGCTCGCTGCTTATTTCAAATTAACATTTTGGCTTTGTTATCCCTATAATAATGTAACACGTTTTAAACCACCAAGATGATATTAAATAATTAATACTTAATTAATTTTATAATGAACTCAGTTTTAAATATTGGTACTAGTGCTGAGTTCTGTGCAGTATTATTATCATAGATATTCCCATACACAGTACTTGTTATTGCAGCAGATTAACAATTGGAAAATGATAACTAGCTAGACCAGTTCGTAATAACCTTGCCACCAGCTCCAAAACTAGTGACTCCCTGAATCGAGCCTGGGACGTCAGTATTACAATAAAAACTTTCCACTGGGTTTATAGCAGTAGAAAAAAATCACTTTGTCTTATAAATCTATCATAAACACCTACAAGCTTAAGAATTCCTAACGTGTAATGATACAACGCCATAAGTATGCGAGTGTTTTAAATGCGAACCGGGTACAAAATTTAATTTTAAAATAACCTATTGCCTTGTATGCATAATAAGCATACCTGTTTGCCTGTAATACGTATGTTCAAACCTTGCGTCATGTACGCCTGTATTATAAGAAAATATTTCAAAATTACCCACCATTGTTCTGCGTTCACGGAACCCTGTTCTTCGGTGCAACGATCGACGGAATCTAATATAAGCGACGTCATTGTGCATCTCTGAAAGTTCCCGCCGATGTTAATTCTAATAAAATCATAGTAAGTACTTAAACTGAAGCGAAATTCTATGGAACGTAACATATACTTAACACATAAATAAGTTACTCTTACAGTGATGAATTTTGAAGTATTATATTTATCAATAAATAAAATATGTCTTGTTATATTCTAGCGCCTCTTATACGACTACTGGTTATGGATTTTGTTAAAATATAAGCAACATGCTTATTAATCCAAATAAAGTATGTTTTGTACATACGTATAGTACAAACAATCACAGTATATAACTTTTAAGTTTCCCTTTTTTCTAATCTGTTTAAAATAGTAGTTATGAAATAATAATATTAAATATTAAACAGTATTATATTATTTATGAAGTGTTACATACATAAATCATTAGACAATGGATAAGCAATAACCCAAAGATAAATGTTAATACTCTTATATAGTTATGTATATTACTTGGCCGTCCTTCACAAGGAGTCACGTTCCGCAATTATTTGGTAATGTCCTGTGGAGGTTATACCATTGTAAATATACAAACAGGGAAACGTTAAAAATAATCTTATACATAAATTTACTTTTCAACAGCGGAAAACCATTTGTTACCAATAAATCGAAGAGGTCCATTACAAGAGGTTGAAAAATTTTAAACGTACGTACACTACCACCTCACAGCTTAGGAATGTTTATATAAGAAGGAGACGTGACTAACAAAGATTCTTCATCGCTTACTGCAGTAGGGGCCCATCGGAGAGGATAGCGCAATAACCGTGTTCACAAACTTTTATTTTTGTTTAACTACTTATAAATGTAATGCAATCTATTTCACTTGACGATTTAGAGAAAAACGATTACTTTTTACAGCTATAGTAATAAAAATTATTCATTAAATCTCTTATTTAACATCATTTCGTGATGTTAGGTTAAAATACTGGGGTAACGAGACTTAACATTTTATATTTCAAGGCGATTAAGGCAATTTGGTGCTACGTATATCATCCTAACAAGCGTTGATTTGTTAGGGACAGGTGTATCACTCACTATCAGTTAAACGTCCTGCTCGTCTCGTTACTTAACTCAATGAAAAAAAGTTAATACTGAAATCAAAGATGATGAAAACTGTTTGCGTATGTATGAGAAATGCATATTACCCTGACAAGTTAAAATACCTAACAACCATACAAACTGTTCACATATGTGAAATCATATTCTCGAACTATTCATTTCATCATCAATATTAACCTGTGCGTTTACTCGAATCATCTGATATTCCAACGGTAAATCAATTGATTGTTAAATTAACCATGATAACAGTAGTTAAATCTCGTTACGTTTATTTCTGAGAAGTTGTAGGGTATTATTTATATTTACATACGCAGTTTCAGATACGAAAAAGGGGTTAAGATGTCGAACCTCATTACTTCAGATAATGTCGGTAAACTAACTCGCGGTTAACTTAATAGCATATTATGAGGAAAATCAGCATTTTCGAGTTCCCGCACATATTTTTAAGTTCGTTGAACATAATATTTACAGCCATATGTATAAAAAATAAGTTCGAAACTGAATCAATCGTGTTAGCTATTGTAATATTGTAGTCATACATTTAATTTAATAATGAAATTTATAGGTGTAAAGCCAAATTTTTTAAATACATAATGATACAGAACGTGAACGGAAAAAAAAATCACACGTTTTTACTTTCATGCGTTTGTACTCAATGCGACCGCAAACAAGGAAAGTGAAAATATAAAAATAAGTAAAATATTTCAAGACATTCTTTCACAATTACAAGTGATTCTACTTGAACGTCCTACAACGCAGCAATTACTGACGGAACCATTTAACAACTACTGTCTAATACGAATCGAGGTTTAGCTTTTTTAATAACTTTTTTTACATAACCAATCAAAGTGGGTCACCAGTTTCTCGAATCGCGTTTAATGTCCAAAATTAACTTCCTTAAAAGTATAGTTTTATACGCTTTCTTATTTATGTTCGTGAATAAAATAAATATTTATTAGTTACTCCTGTAAACTGAGCTTTATTCATTAAAACATAACTAGCTGATTTGTATAATTTAAAACATATCTTAGTGTCATCGAAAATCATCGATTTGCTTAATTAATAATATATTTTAGTTTTTATGAACAAAATATGAATTATTAACGATTGCATATGCTCGTAGACATGAAACAACACATTACTTACTACATGAAATTGTTCAATGACAACTTATTAATAGAACCTACATCTTCGGAGGTAATCTTGCGCAGTAAATGTCATTTGATATGAACCACAATAAAGTCCGTGATTAATGACCATCTGAAAAGTATTTTACAATATTGAAATATTATGAAATAATGTATGTTCTTAAGTCCACTCGGGGTAACCTTTAAATCAAAAACTGAGAAGCTGATAATATTTAATTTTTAACTCCTCTTGGCCCATTTCCTCAAATTTCAGTTTATTCTATTACAAATGTGTGCCGGCTAGTGATGTAAAAAATATAAACAATGTTGCACCAGGAGAAAGCGAGTAATCAGTGAATTACAGATACTTTACTGCCTTTTTACAACCTCGTGGTTAACTGTTTACGTGTTTGCGATTTAACGCGACAAAAATTGTGGTGCGTTTCTTTTCTGGTGTATGTTGCTGGTGTGGTGGGCATAGAGTAATAAAATTATGTAATAATTTAGAAATAACACTGTCCGTATTAACTCCGTGTGGAATACGTTAAGGAACTATGAAGCTCAGTTTATAACGCACCTTGACGAAACACTGTGTTGGAAGTCGGCAGTAAAGGGAAAGGAAATGTTTACTTCCTTGAGAAGAGATTGCATCGGTGATGGAATTATCTATCCTGAATATATAATATAAAAGTTCAATTTTGAGGATGACATGAAACTATCGTTAAGTATTCATATATTTTTAATTTATTATCATTTGGTTGTTGATTATTTATCGTCGGTTAAGGAACGAAGGCCCGTTACTTTCAACGTATAAGTTGACGCAAATCCGATCAAATTTTTAACGGTATTGAGATTTGGCCGCTCTTGTGCTTTTACGAATTTCTTACGATAATTTATATACATATTAATAATACGATTATTGCATAATGCGTGTCAACATCTGTTCTTAATAATTTTAAGTCCCACCTCTTAAATCGCCCGTAGTTACGAAATACTTAAAAGCTAATGTATAAATTTATTACATTAGAATTAGCACTCGTTAACGATTATGAATCTGTAATCGGCTCATTATCGTTATGGATACCTTTCAAACAAAATTTCTGTAGAAAATATTTAAGTCGTTGATTAAATACTTGTAGCGCGAATTGACAGTTATCTTAATGTCTAAGAAAGAAATATAAGTAATTTGAGTAAGATATTATTTATTCACATTAGTAATACTCTGCTTTAAATTTATTTCGTATATTAAATTTGTCTATACATTTTTGTGGTATGGTAACTTCCAAAGCTTAATCAATTATCAACACTACCAAATTTATTCTGAAAGTTGATAGAGTGCTCCAAATTATCATTTAAGAAATGCTTTTCAGCCATTTATCGATCGTTTATTAATCGCAAATAAATAGTTCATCCCCCTTTTCCGCCTCATCATTCTTCCCTCCCTACCAAATTTTAACTAAACTAAAATCTTAGTAAAAGAAAACAGAAACTGACTAATCCTTATTATCATGACTGTGACCCATTGAGGGTGCGATTCTCTGTTTCCAATTAAGCCAACTGTAGGGCGATGGCTTGGTGCCTCTCAGCCATTTCATATGCCCGCCTAAAGCAGCGTACTTTCTCCCTTGGACTTATTTTAAAATCGTCTCCAACTCATGATTGACGCTCGGCCCATTGTTAACTTAATACTTACATAATCCAATTTGATCAGCCGTCGCTCAAAACTGTACACACTAAGTTCTATTTTGTTAACTTGTAATGATGCATATTCTTTACGCTTGCCATTTAATTGTTTGGCAATAGACGCGTCCGTTAAACTGACGGTTGCCAAATCGCCGTGTACTTGAATTCAACAGATTGGAAATCAATTATCATTATTATTGGCATCTTCCAACACTATCCGACTTATTAATCTTTAATTGTTACCCGTTGATAATTGTTGAAATATAATTTATACCTCAATAATTTTTTTTATACAATAAGCGACGAGACGAGCGAGCATAACAACCTGGCGATAGTTAGGATCGTATGCACCACATTGCACTCGCCGCCTTTGAACATAAGATGTTAGGTCTCGTTACCTCAGTAATTACACTAGTTACAGAGCGCTTCAAACCGGAACACAGTAATGTTTGCACAGTATTGTATGTCGCCTGCAATAATCGCTGCGGTGGCACCTACCTAGACCGTCTCCGGAAGCAGAGACCTGCCATTATGTCCGAAAATTCTCAACACAAGGATTAGTATATAAGTGCTGGAGCATTCACATAGTAATATTTAATGACCAACGTCTATTTCGTCTACGCTTAAAATATGCCATCGCGTATATGATAATTGAAAGTGCAAAAAAAATATAAAGTATTTTATGAATCTATTATACCTGGACCAAAACGTATTATGTAAAATGATGTTAAATTAACGAAAATATAAAACAAAGCGCAGCCTCATCGTTCCGTCTTTACGCCATTTGTAAAACTTGAACGTTGTTGAAACTTTATAGCGCGCAATTATCTTTTAGTACCAACAATTTGAACGGCCATCTTTAATTTAAATTGAATGAGTAACAAATCCAATTCGTGCTAAAATATTTCATCTTGTAAATATTTTATGATACCTTTTTAAATCACGGTTAAATAGAAATATCATGTATATTTTAATACAACCATGAATATTAATAAGATACATCCATGTAATAGAAAAACATTTGTCTAAAGTGATACATTAATCTATGTCGAACAATATTATATTTAGATGTATAAATGTAACTTGGAGAGCAGCCAGCGTGTTATGTATTAATAATATTGTTCAACAGGATCAACGTTTACGAGAGTTGATCTTAAATTAAACTACTACTACCTTTTATTGAATACCTTCACAAATATGCCACACTGGTTCGTCATAAAAATGAAAAAAATTAAGAATAACTTAAAAAAATTAAGTGGTGATATATTATTTAATTAATAGTAATTTTGTGTTGTTGAGTTTTTTTTTTATTTGATGATCCATTTGTCATCATTAGCTGAAAGTTAAGAATAATCGAAAATATACTTTATAATATTGAAAGTTTCATAAAGCGATTAAGTTGGGTTTCTGGTCCTGTTATCCTTTTTAAGATATGTGAGCATAGTCAGGGGACGGTGCGGGTGGGTAAGAGGGCCGATGACCGCAAACCTCCCGACATTCGGCCCAGAATGCATTACAGTGCCAACCCAGCCCTACATCATACTCAATCGAAAATTCCACGCTTGATCTCTTCTTCGGTAACTGCGCTGCTTTCTTTTTGATTTATGATGACCGCCTCGTAATTATTTCTTGACATTGTTTTATGTTTGTATGTTCTTTTCCTTATTGTATTTGTTGATCGTAGACATAAATATTACATATACATACGATTTTTCCCCAATGTCTTCATTTTTTTTCAAGACTTTTGACATTGGGGAAGGCCTTTATCCAGCAGTGGATAAACAAAGGCTGATAATGATGATGATGATACGATTTTACATTTGGCTTCCGATATATGACGAGTGTTCTAAGTGACTAATTATATGTCGGTTATAGATATGCGAACGAATTATTTTCGTCCTGTACAGTTTCCAACAAGAAACACATAAATCTCAACTGGTGGCAGTCCAAAGTGTTGACAGATGGATATGACAGATAAATTGTTACACGGAACCAAAAAAGAACTGGCGAAAAGCCAGTTTAGTTTAAATCCCTGCACAACAGTTTTTATACGTAAAAGTTTTTTAGTATAAAATATTAACAACAACACTTAAGTTATATACTCGTGCTAGAACCGGCCGGTTACGAGTAAATTCGCGCTAACTTAATTAATCTAGTTATTAACAGTTTTAATAGAACTTATGTATGTATGTTTTAACAAGACGCCACTTGTTAACATATGTTACGATTTCGAAGAAGTGGTACTTATGTAACGTCGCTTATGAAATGTGTTTTCCTATAATATACTGCCTTTAAATATTTATTACATCATATTTACCGATCGCACAGATATTAGAAAGCTTTCAAACTTTTTATCGTTATGAATAATTAAAATAAACCCTAATTAATAGAGTATCTACAATCTGCTTGTTTTATTTTTTTTATCTAAATAATATAATGTACATATTACCTCTTAACCAACAAAACATAAAAGAAAACATTTTATTAAAGAAATTTATCGTATATTGTTAACCCTAGGTAGCAGAGTTTTTTTTAACGCTATTGTTTAAGAATTCGATTAACGAAGGCGTTATTATTATACTTACAGAAGAAAGTAAAATGTATGATAATAATCATTGTGAAGCCTTTTCACTAAGGATGAGTCTGCATTTGATTCGGAATAACAATGATAGCTAAAGATATGTGCAGCTTCGATGCCGACCTCTGGCTCATGTCAGTGACATTTATAGAGGCAGGACGAATGACACGAAAATATAAAAGGAAATCAAAATGTATGATCCCAACTAATTGGTTTTTTTACTCTGCGGGGTTTCTTTGAGGTTTTGTCTACCTTGTTCTTGAAATTCAATAATGATTGAAAGAGTAACTGCACTTTGTTTTGTGACAGAAGTACTAGTAAAAACTATTTATGAGAACCTGAGCGAAAGATGTAAAAGAACAAGTAGTTTATAAAAATATAGCTAGACCAGATTTGAAAAATAATTTTTTTTTAATTGTATTTTTAAATTGTTAAAAAAATTTAAATATATTATCTTAATGCGTGTAACAACCTTTTGTAAATTTGTTCATTACACTTGTATTATGATTTTATTATTAGTACTAACAGTTCGTAAGTATTGATCCAGCAACATCTTTGTTATCTAGAACGTTAATATAATCTATATAACTGGATGCCATGGTAGGCACATTCTTGTACCCATTTCGAGAATTGCTTTCTGTGGCCCATGATGAATCACGGCACGATTGCTTTCTGCGAACCTGCAAGTGTATTAAATTTCGTACCGTTAATAACCTTTAAGACGTTAAATTAACTTTTAAGATAATGCCACGATGATAATGAGGTTTCAGCTTAAATCATTAGCTATACGTTGGGTATGTTTTATTTATTAACAGTTGTTTTTGCATCAATTTAATATAAATTAACTACTTTATATGAAAATGATGCTACGCCAGTTTCGCTAGTATTTCGTTAATTACTTAAATTTAGATTTCTAACTCACATTTCCTAGATTTACAACAATTAATAAAGCTATTTCTTATTATAAATCAAAACATGTTTAATAAGGTTGTCAAAAATATTTCAATAATAAGCTGGTTAAATTTAAGACACTTCTTTTGTATTCACATGAGTAACTCTCTAATTGACTCTAATGACTTAGTAAGTATTGGTTGCATAAGGCTATATAATACATGTTTTGGCTTATGTATCAACAAGTTACGTAGTAATGGTGCTTATTTGCTTTTCTAACTTTCGGCAGTTAGTATCTCGTAATTATGTAAACAAAACGAGCGTCATCGAAGGGCTCCATCAATCGTAGATATTAAGAAAGTGAAAGCTACATTTACCTCGTTGTTAGGCTTCATTAATAAATAAAAAAAAAACTGGTTTTTATTTCATAATTTTTTTGTCTTATTTATTATTGAAGTAAAATGAGCCATCAACAGTATATTTGCAAGTAGAAAACTCCTACAAAAACTAAGTTTTATTATAAAGTATGTAACGCATGTTCCATTAATATTCTTAGTGACTACGAAAACAAGCAGCCTACTTAATTAAGGCGTGTCCAGTAAACAGGAAACTAAAAACTGAGATAAGGGCAATTTGTAAAAAGCACAGGGCAATAAAGCACACGCAGCTATCGGCTATCAGGTTTATCTGCGTTTTAGGACGGTGGGTTCGTTATCTAAAAACTTACGTATACTGTCCCCACTCAGAAGTAAACATTTGAGTTAGAAAGTGCAGTTCCGTGTAACAGGTTCGAAGATAAAGTTTACGTGACCGTATGTTAGAAATTTTTGGTATTTGGTCGGTTATTGTGAAAAATAAGCGCACAGTTGTCGATTGGGAGGTAAACAATCAATATACTATCTGCTAATGGTGTACCAGAACTTTGGAACGGAATAAACAAAGCCAACCGGCTTTAAAAGCAGTCGCTGTTTATCTCGAACAATGGACAAATATTTGTCTTTTGTCTGCCAAAGTTATGCCTAATCCCAATCGGAGTGTGGTATTTTTTTGTTTAAAGTAAAGAAGATATCGCCTTTGTTTCAATTTCTTTAGAGTAATACTGCTATTAGTTTTTATTCAGTTTAGCTTTATTACCCTGAACATGTTCCAAATATTTTGTAAAACTTTGAAACGGTATACATAATAATATTTGAAGGGATTAAAAGACAAAAAATCTTAGAATAATTTAACTTTAAGTAACAAAACAAACCGGACTAGAAAAAAATTTTAGGATAATAATATTTTAAAAACTAGGTAAAAGTTAATATTAATTTTATACCATGGGTTAGTAAAAATATAACTTATGTCCATTTTTCATTTTTAAGACAGTTTAACATTAAAATAATCTGTCACTTGTAGCAATAATGTATCTTGTGGCTATCTTCAAAAGTTAAGTAAAGTAAGTTCTATTTTTATTTGATAAATCTTAAATAGCAAAGCATTTAGTAAAAACTTTGGACAATAAATAAGACGATTATTGAAACTCGATGATGAGAATAATTACAGTAAAAGATATTCATTTGATATTTCTGGTGTTAAGTTTTTAGAAACTTCCATAACCCTAGGACAGCTACGCTACATTAGTAAGGATTATTTAAGATTAATTTTATTTATTTATTGCTATTAATCATGGCCTTCTGCTACGTACATACATAATGTAGATTTACATGGTAAAGTTTTATCTGTAAAAATTACATGTCTTTGTCTTAAGACACACCGTTTACTGATTCAAGTAATTGTATTATTTAGTTGGCGTATGTAATAATAATAGAAAATAAACAAACGATCTTTATATCGAAATTTACAGGAAAATAATGTTATTAACTTAAGACGTTTATTTCAGTGCCATGTTAAGTTTTAATAGGAAGTAAACTTTGTTGTTTAGTTTATATAATTTGTACGAAGTTGGCTTCATTCAAAAATCTGTATAACGTTTATAGGTTAGCTTAAGAAATACGTTGAAGATATTGAGGATCCCACGGTTTTCTATCCTGTTATTATATTCAGTAGCATTGACCACGACATGGGCGTGGCACACGGGCAGGCCGTCGTGAGTCCGCCGGGAAGTCACCCTCGGGACGTGGTTCACGTACGATCCTATTAGAATTTAGATTAGAATCGCCGCCTCACAATGATCATGTTTAATGAAGCGTTATACATTTTATAATGGAATTCTGTATTGTTTCCTTAAAGCTTTCATTCGGTTCAAACTTTCTCAAGACCATCATAAGGCGTACTTTTGAAAACAATGAATAGCTACGTAATGAGAACAACTAAACAAGAATTACATCATTTATATTTATCTAAGAAATTTTTTCTTGTGCTTAGTGTGCTGTAATTCAGACCACCAATATATTTCTTTTTACAGCCACTTACGGGTTGTAAATGACTGACAGTTACACCAATTATTAAATAGACAGAGAGGAGTTAAGTCTTGATGGCTTAGGCATCCTTAGTAGCATAATTTCATACGTCATCAGACTCCGCTAACCTCCGCATTGCAAAGATAATGTAATACATTTTGCCATACATAGTCTATGCTTCACTATTATGGATTATAGGATTCAGCAAATTAAACACTTTTTATGTTCATTCGTTATACTCGTGTAGGTACTATACACTGTTAGTGTAAAAGCTGGATAGTATTTAAATTTAAGTATTTAATGCAATAAAGTCTTTCTTTTTGTTTTCATCAGATCGAGCGTCTCGCGCAATACGAACATCTGGTAGGCAGCGGTTGTGGTCGCCGGAGAGCAGCGCGTCTCTCCGATTTGGAGCGCGTCCAGGATTTGTTCCCGCACGACTTCCTCGCGCTTCACGATGCAGACGCTCCCGCTGCTCTGGCATCGCACCATACGCAGGTAAATCAGTAAAGCTTTAAAAACCTTCGCTTAAGAAATTTTTTTAATAATAGAAATCCAGTTACCAACACCATTTAAGTTTTTTCCTTATATCAAACTTGCAGTTCGGAATCCTGTGTCAGTTATGACTAAAAACTTATTAACGTTTTTTATTACCGACTTTATAAGTGACATCGAATATTTTTATTATTATATTATTTGTAACAAAACTTTATATTTATACATATTTAGGAACTTCATTGTAGTAATACCTCACAGTTTATAAAGTATCCAATGTTCATATAATAACAACGTATGTACTAATGAATAAAATTATGTTCATATATCGTTCATAACGTATAAAAAACCCGCGTTACGTTGTCTTTTCATAATAATCCAACCTTGATTATAAATCACCAAGCCGTAGAAGCGACAATCAAGAGTATTAACCTTGAGTATATGATTTAACAGTAAGGTTTGAGTAGTTTACTCATAAAAACATTATATACTTTTACTATGTATTAATGTTCTTGATTTTTGTTAGTGTTAAAAAGAATTAACGAATGGTGAAACGTTTTTCTATTTTACGAAATATGCACATTGTGTGCTATTAAATTAATGATTATTAAGTAACTATTTCAACTCTTACGCATTTTTATTAATAAAATGAAGAGATAAGATAACATAAAAGATTTGAGTTACAAGAGAAAAAGTTGAATATAAATCTCCAATTGCAGCTCTTAAGCGATAAAGACGATCTAGATTGTTCTATTCGCTGGTTTAAAATGTAATTTAAGGTACTCTCGACAATAATAATTCAACTAATAATTTTGCGTTAGAAGATTCTTCTTTTTTCTCTTAAAGGGTATTTTTAAAATTTTATTATAAATATTTCTTCTCCCTATAAGTATTCTAAAATTTAATGAAAAATGATTGCGATAATGTTATATTTAAATTAAATCTATTTATTTCAGAAATCAAAGAGTCTTCGCAAAAGACAGAGTCTGGACATCGGCGGCACGGTCAACGCCAACAACAACTCGCTTTCGCCGCGGACCTTCATTATGGAGGCGCCTGTCCAGCTATGCCCATTAGGGTCAACGTCCCCACCGCTCGATCGCCACCTGTTCCTCTTCAGCGACCTCTTGCTAGTCGGCAAATCGCGAGGGACAAATTGTTTTAAATTGAAAGAGAGTGTAAGACTAGTTGAAGTATGGCTCTCATTACCGGAAGGCGATGACACTGGCTTCCTTATAGGATGGCCGACAACCACGGGTGTTGCCAACTACCTCGCTACATATCCAACACAAGCTGCTAGAGATACTTGGTACAGGTAACTAATAATAAACAACAGTTCATACTTATACATTATATTATATTACTATTATTCTAGTACTCATTTTTAATTTTCTTTTGTAGGAAAATTCAAAATGCTTTAAATTCACAACTGACCACAGAGCCAAAGTCAACAAATATTCAAATTTTTTACAAGGATTTAACCAGTTCCATTGAATTCGTAAGTATAATTCACAATATTTTTTTTACTTTCAGACCTCTCTATACGTTCAAACTTAATGTAAGATTTTAAGTTGTCTATAATATTCACTACAATACTGTCTTTATTCTAGTACAAAACCGTGTCGGTCAATCCAGAGATGAACGCGCGTTGTGTAGTACGTCAAGCTCTTCACGTGATGCAGAATGGCACACACGTGCAGAGTGCAGGAGATGGGGAGGGAGAAGGGGAAAATGAGAACGAAGGAAGATGGGGTGCACCGAACGACTTTACACTTTACGTGCGAACCACAAGGGATTCTCCACCAACTCCGCTGCAGGGCATTGAAAGACCGCACGCCATACAGGTGCTGTATTTTTTTTGACAATAAATCGTCGAAACAAATAAGTAGTTTTTCTAATAGTAAACAGATTAACTTGCCAGAGATATATGCAATGAGAAAGAATGTTTAAACTAAACCTTTGTACACGTCTCCAGGAGAAATAAGATGGTCTAATTACTTTCAACAATTTAACTACTAGTCAAGTACAATAATTAATAATTTAAATCTACTCTTTAACGGCAAAAGTAAATACCGTACGATGCTTCTCAGTCTCTGACAATGAAGACCTGCAACTAAATTATAATTAAACACGATTTTGCCTGGCATCGGAAGCATACTTATAACAATTTCTCTGTTCCAGATGTCACGAATAAGACAAACGTTATCAAACGAAGACGGATTTGATTTGGAGCATGTCAATGCAAAAAACAATCCTTGTGGTCTCGTCTTTGAGTTAAGAAAAAAAAATCAAGTCTTAAAAAGGTAAATATATTATTATAATTCTATTACCTTGTTGGTTTGTACGTTGGTAGTAATTTGTAAGTAATATTTTAATAATGGTGAGATTATTGTGGAAATTGCGTCAGATACAAAAATTTCAAAGTTGTAATTAAGCAAAATTACAAAACCACTAGTTTCACATACTTGATTTGCAAGTGAAACTAGTAGGAAAACGTGGCAACATGTAGACTTTCTTAATCCCTTATAAGTTACTATCGGAAAGCGTTTATCCGGTTATGAAGAACTTGTTTGTTTACAATTCCATGTTAACATAATGTGATAGAAAATAAAAGTTTGACATTGTTGTTCAAGAGTTATATAACAGTATTTTTTTTTAATTATTACGGATATTTTAACAAGTATATACCAGAATAAAATTCCTGTCTACACTCACAAGAGTGATATTTATTAGAACATTGATATCGTTTTAAAATAAAATATATCCCATTAAAGTCCTGTACTAGAGTACAAAATTCTGCTAAAAACACATACAAAACCTTTCTACGTTTTGTTACCGGAAGTTCATGCCGGAAATTTTGTGTGTACTTAACTTTTCGTGTTTTGCATATATAACGTAACCTATACCTTCCAGTATAAACAACACACCCGGAAGAGGCTTACGTCTGTTAAGGCGCGGCGGTCGGCTGTTCGGCGTCGCTTTGACTCGACTCTGTAATGGTACACCTCCTCCAGCACTACTCCAAGCATTACGAAGACTAAGAGTCGTTGCTCCTTTGACACACGGAGTTTTTAGAAGAAGTGCCAACGCCAAAGCGCTTAGATTGCTGAGAGATAAGGTGAGTTTAAGATTTCTAATTAATGTCTTTGGTATAACTTTTTACCTATCATGTATAAACTAGTTAAAAATAAATTAAATATAATTAATTAATATTACTTATTATTTCGAATTATTTTCAGTTGGACGCACTCGGTCCATGGGCAGAAAGTTGTACTGAGTTAGATCGAGCACCTGTTTTACTACTGGCTGCGCTGGTAAAAGAATTCTTCAGGGCTCTCCCTCAGCCTTTACTTGTATCAGAGTTATACCCTTCCTGGCTTCAAGTACTCGGTAAATCCTAAATCCTAATTTTATTTCGCTTGTAAACAAAATATGGTATTATACATGAAACAATGAAAACAGAAATTCCTTGACAATTCAAGATAACCATCTAACGGTTTCATACAAACTATTTATTAATGTTTGTTAGTAGTATGCTGATCAATTTACCTAATGTCATTTAAATTTACACCAAAAACTTTGAATGTTAATGTCAACATAGTAATTTTAGTAATGCTTTGTTCAAACTTTTAAAATAATTAAATACGTTTACGTCGTCTGTTGTTCCAGGTTTACCGCAAGTCGAGAAAGTAGCAGCTGTTAGATCTTTATTATTAAAACTTCCGAAGTCGCACTACAACATGCTGACATACTTCGTCTGCCTTTTACAAGCAATCGCCAAGAAATCTAACATCAACCTGATGTGTCCTATGAACTTGGGAGTTTGTGTGGGACCTAGTTTACTGTGGCCTAACGTGCCCTGTGACAAAGCTCCCAAAGCAGTGCCAATGATTGTTGAACTACTCATTGTGAAGGCAGAAGTGTTATTCGGACCACAAATCGCTGGCCTTCTGGGCACGGGCAGCCCTGAATCATCGAACGCATTACTCGATTCTGGCGCAGAAGAAAGTGATAGCCTCCATTCTGTTGGGATTTCACTTGATTCCATGGAGTTAACTACCCCGCGTAAGGAAAAGTTATCACTAAGCCGTGATTCAGGATTGACGTTATCAGAAGACGATTCAAACAGCAATGGTGGCAATAGTCCTGCACCACGCAATATCTTACACAGTCTTTCCGCTCCAACCTGTAATTTACAAGAGACAAAAATGCAACGCTATGCGAACAACCCTAATGTAAACGGGCTCCCTCAAATCCCTAGAGATCAAAATATTTACTCCAACAAAGCTGAAATCTACAGTACGGTTAATGAAGAGTTATACATGATGCCTTACATGGGAGAACGTTACGTTCATAACTCTATCAACATAGGCATAACGAACGGCATCGACGAGAGAAATTACGTCTCCAAAGCGGCAGTACAACGATCAACCGCTGGCATATACGCGCAGAGCCCAGCTAAGTATATAACAGGGTTAGAACCGCAAAAACCACCGAGAAGTAACGTATCGAAAGCGGCTCGTACCTCAAAAGTATATAGCATGTACGCTGAAACTCAGGAAACCGACAAAAACGCATCCAACAAAAACTTTGGGAGAGCAAAGAGCTCCGACAATCTTTTAGAATCGAAGCAAGAAGCGATCGACGCAAAACGCGAACTTGTGTCTAGTCAAGAGAACATAGTTTACAGTAATATTCATGATTTGGCCACTTTCACCGAAAACATACAAAGGCAAAATCAATACCAGAGTCAACCGGAAAAGTTAACGAATCTCAACACAAACTACTCTCGTGTTTACACCGGATGGGAGAAAAAGAGCTCCAACTACAATACAAAAACAACATGCGCTTCAGAGAAAATATATGGGCAAGTAAATCAAGGCGAGTCCTCGCAAAATAAAACTGATGTGAAACCAACTCCGGCAGCCACCATTTTTACAAGAAATGACTGGTCTCGTCAAGCGGCGAGGACTAAAAGCCTGGAAGTTAGCGAGGATGGTCACATAATTAGCGCGGAGAAAGTTCGCAGCTGCAATTACGATATGAACGTCGTCAATTGCTGCCGCAAAAGGCGCTTTGATCCCGCTCACATGTGCACGAAGAATTGTGTAACACTGACTATGAATAACAGGGAAAAGGAAAAGGCCAACATGACACAAAGTGCGTATCCGTATGTCAATGAAATCACCAATAGTAACTCTGAGGACAAAAAATGTAGGATTCGCAATTATAATAACAATAAACTAAATCAATCCAAATCATTGGCGAATATAATACTACAAAGCGACTCAAGCAGCAATGATACTCTGTACCAACCTCAGAGTTCGTTCAACAGTCGCTCTACCGATTCGCCCGCTAGTGAGAACTCCTGTGAAAACTGTTATACAACACAGTACATCGAACCCTTGTACACGTCCGTCTATAACCGCAGGAGGGATATATTCCACGAAGACAAATCGAACATGTTTTCATCCGATATATACAAAGCCACTCCGACCTCGGTCCAACCGGATTACGTTGGGGAAAACGAACAGAACAATAATAAGAAACCACCTCATATGCCTCCCCCAGTACCGCCAAGGAAGATGGTGTACCAGAGAGTATTGAAAAAATTCCAACCGGTACACTTTAACAAAGATGATAAAGCGTCACGTTCCAAGTCCGTGCCGCCCTTGTACAGGGATCCACCTGGTGGCAACGACAAAAACGTGATAGCGTTAGATTGTTCCGAATCTGATACAGAATCGGAATCATATGTTTGAAAACTACGAACGTATTATCGATTATCGATAAAAGGTGCAATAGATACTCATCAGTATCGCCCCTTCAATGTCTATCACGAGTTCAGCAGTCTCATTTTACGAATGGTTATTATAATTACCATTATTAATATATTGAGAATGTTGTATATTCTTTGTTAATGTTAGCAGTCTCGTCAATCCCGCCTGAAAATCTCTAAAGTGTGTGACCATAACCTGAGTTTTGGTGATGTAATTCCAAAGACGTAAGAATAGTTTTCAAACTAATAACCGTATTATATAAAACGATGTTAAAATATTTTTTTTCTTTTGTATAAACTTTAAACGTTTAGAATTTTTAACGTAGCCGTAGCACTTGTTGTTAAATTTTGAAAATTTACTAATTCTTCTATTGTTGTCGATAGTACGCGTTAATCTATTTGTGTCATTTACTTCTTAAGAGTTTTTCAATAAAATATTATATTGAAATTGAAGAAATTAGAGATTTGTGTACATATTGTATAATACATTGTACCTCTATATATCTACTAAAGTAATAATATTAAAACTATGTTTCGTAATGACAACGACTTTTTTATTAAACTTAAATCTAGCATTGTAAAATAGTATCAGTTTGCTCTTGAGACTTCTCTTCATCCCAGGGCTGTGTCTCCGTGGAGCCAAATATGATAAACTGTACACCTACAGCAACATATACAGCTGATGCCATATAAAACACCGGCTGCCATGCCTCTATGTGTATCTGTAAAAGTAAAAATAAAGTTACATATGGTAAGGTAACTTTGGTAACTTGTGTAAAATTCAACCCTACACATTAAATAGAGCATCATTACTAATATTTAAATAGCATGGTATAAATGTAGTTCTCAACTAGATCATATGTCGGCAAAGTGCGGCTCCGGACCCGCAAGCGGCTCTTTGAATTCTTGAGTGTGGCTCTGGCACAAGATTCCTACAGGCTTGCCATGAGCCATTTAATGGATCTCTAAAATTATGATCAATGTTTACTACATTTACAAACAGATTTGGCTCTCAATATTTTTTAATCCTTTTAATTTGCTTTTATTGCTTTTATTTGACTCTTTGGCTAATAAGTTTGCCGACCACTGTACTACATAATTAAGGTACAATCGTGAATTCGCTGAAAAATATTATAACAGCTTCACGAACAATATTTTTATAATAAATAAAATACTTACCTCATTGTATTTAGTAAAATATGCTGTTACCATTGGTGATATTATACCGGCAAATGTAACGAAGGCCGTGTTAAACCCAGAGATTATACTTATATAATTTCTTGTCAAATCATATCCGTTAGCAGAGCTTGACACCGTAACAAAGCCGTTCATTGTCATGCTTGTTATGATGATAGTTAAATACACGGTCGGCGAGTATCCGGGGATCGTCATTCCGAGTAGAAACAATCCAGGTATTACATGCGATAATAAACAGCCAGCTTTTCTCAAAATTCGCAAAGATACGAGCTTCCTTTGTAACATTATATCACCAACATACGCAAATATGAATGAGCAGCTAGATCTTAATAAATATATCAGAGCAGACAACAGTCCAGTCGAAGAGATGCCGTACCCAAGAGCATTTGCAAGGTAGTTTGGCGCTGCAGTTATTATGAAATAGATTCCCCAACCTGTCCCGAAGTTTAACAAAAATAACGATATTACTGGAACAGATGTGAGTATTTGCTGAATTGGAGGCGAAATCTACAAAAAACGTTTAAAATTGAACAAAATATGCAATAAAAAGCACCGAAACTCGAAAGTTAAATTAGCATCGTGGTTTAAAATGTTATTATACTTACTTTTTCTTTCTTAGCTAGTTTTATACCACTGCATATGTATAACTTTTCGGACTCGGAAATTCGGGGATATACTAAAGGAGAGTCGTATACCATAAACCACCAAACTATTGCCCAAATTAAAGCAAATATGCCAAAGGTGTAGAAACCCCATTCCCATCCGTACAATTCTATTAATAGACCACATGCAGTCCACGTAATGAATGTGCCAATAGAACCACCAACCAATGCTCCAACAAACTTGCCCCTGTCATTAGGCACTGCCCAGCCTGCTATTAATGTATAGCTTGCAGGAAATAAGAAACCCTGCAAAGAAATGACTATGATATAATCAGTTAATATTTTTTTAAAAATATAATAGATAAAAACTATATCAAATGGTATCACTGAAACAGATTCTTCATACTATACGTTCTTAATTTATTTCTTCTAATCTTATGAACGGCAATCGAAAAATTTTCAATTTGTTGTGTATTTTTTGTACTTTTCATCTATGACCATGCCTAACTTTATTCTCGGTACTTAAATTTTAGCAATTGTTTCTATTTTAAAAGTCTAACACATAATTTTGATCTAATGATATGTTTTTAAAAATAGTTTAACTCAATTTTATATGAAGTTAAGTGACAGTTAGGCCATAGAGTGTGAAGCGACCATGCTCAGAATATTTGATATCTCAAATGATAACTGCCGTAATAAATTAATGTTGTTTTGATAATAAATTTACAATATAATATTCTAAATTAGTCAAGTGAACTCGAATAAATTTCATCGCTGTTAAGCCTTTCTCCGCGTGGCCCCAGAATCGAATTATTTGACTTTAATGTTACATATCATATATGCAATAAATTTAAACGTTTAGTGTTTAGCAAATAAAGTAAAATTTTACTTTATAATTGAAAAATAATGAAATTTACCCACCCCAAAGAATCCTAGCGTGATTCTGATTGCTAACATCATACCAAAGCTATGTTTTGCGGCCGAGGGGCTGAGCATCGTTAGAATGGCACATATTACTGTTGTGAAGAAAATAACACGCCGAGGACCCCACAACTCGGTAGCGGGCGGTCCACCGAAAATATTTGCAAGTATGTAACCCCAAAAGTAAGCACCAAGAATATAAGCTCTTTGATAGGGCGTCCAATCCAAGACTGTCTGTGAAACCTAGAAATCACGAAAGAAATTAATAAATACAATTATTATAATTAGCAGCGGGTACAATCAGTAATATTTGCTAATAAACAACACGGTAAGATAAATCGTCTATAGCTGATTTTTAACGCACCTTTCAACACAAATCTCGAATAATTAGTAAAAATTATTAAAAACGGTAATAGATTGATCTTTGAAAATGTACTTACTGGTTCAGTACTATTACTGTTATTTCCTACGGGTACCATGGCCACCAAGTTAACGCTAAGATTAACTCGCATCATATAATTCACACAAGTGCTTGTAAAAATCATAGTTGCTATAATCCACCTGCAAGCCATCATTTTTTTACTATTCTAAAGTTACTACAGCATATAAAGATATTTTTGACTGTTAACCGCCAAAGTCGAATGATGATGATGATTAAACAAACTGTGAAGCACTGATATATCAAGTAAGAATTATTGACAATATGTTTGATTGATGCAAGACGAAAATGATGTAACGGGTTTATTTAAGATTTCCACTTGATATAAACTCTTTATCACATTCATCAAAATGAAAATCATTTTGAGTAGAAAATTATCTCTATTTCTTATCTCGTAGTTGTCAGATCAAGGTACTCATTATAAAAACAATTTTTATATTATATGAAAAATTTACTAGAAATTTTATGTAATTTTATCGAAATGTTAACCCGGAATTCTTTTACATTCCTATAAAATCGTAGTCGGTATGATAAGTGATACTAGGTTTCTGTTGCCGTAGACCGTCCAGGAACTGCCACAGCTTCTATTCATGCCTAGTAGTGTGCAAACATTACTGTGTTCCTGTTTGAAGGGCGTTGTTACTAGTGCAATCACTGTACTAGCGAGACCTAACATGTTTTGTATGCAGGCGACGAGCACAATGTGGTACTGTACAAACCTCTCGTTGTTATAGGCAGGCGTATGACTTATCATCAGGTGAACATTTCGCTCGTGTCATTGCTTCGTAAAATAAAAAAAAATGTCTTAATTTCCTAGATATAATTTAAAAAAAAAATTCATGTATTATCAATGGTTTTTTTTCCTGATATTTAAAATGAAAAATGCAAGATAAACAATATTTTTGTGTTACTTTTTTGATCATCTGTTCTATGATGATGTTGAGCGCTTGATAGTCATATTAACTCTTACAGCTCATCTGACACTGAAACCCGGGTCCATAGCCTGTTCATTTTGATCATGTTCGCTCGAACGGAATAATGAGTTTTAAAGGAATTACCAGTTAGTTTTATACTGATCTCAAATGGTTTAAATTCAATGACCATCAGATTAATATTCTGTAAATATAATCATGTACATTTATCTGTTTGTTATTACTTTACACATTATTACCCTATCTTAAAGGCGTTTTGATAAAAGGAAAAGGTTTATCAGCAAATATTTTTTTAAAAAAATTATGGTTTATTTATTAATAAAGTCATATTTTATTAACAAAGACATCCATAAAAAAATTTGTAAATTTTATGTAGCCACTTCTTTATTTAAGAGTAGGTATAGTTTGCTCTGCACGTGGACAGTACTTTGGATATTATCCGCCGCAGTGCATGAATTTGCAGTAAAGCACTTCATATATATTTATTAATAAAATAATAGATAATAAAATAGGCTGTTGCTAGATTAGTGAGACTTACCACCGCAGATCACATGAACAAATAACACCGAGTACGATCGTGATAAACCACTAACCTTTTTAATTAAAAGAACGTGTATATAATTTAAATTGGTAATTTATTTTTCTCAATCATTGATTTCATCACAGTCATAAATATTGGATAATAATATTACAATTTCTTACTAACATTAAACTTAAAAAATATAAAAGAAAACCGACAGATTTTGAATAAAAAAATTACATGATTTTATCATGTAGTCATTGTGTATGTCATAACTAACAATCAAATTCAAAACTTAGTAAGTAAAATAAAAACTTGTTAGCAATAGCATTAATAAAAATCTCAAATATCCTTAAATTTCAATCTTCTGTTTAAAAGGCAAGCAAGAGTTTGGACCGTTTACGCAATTATATCATACAGATAAAATAATTACATTAAACCTATACGCTAAGTTAATAAAATGACTTAAAAGAGAAAATCGTTATTATTAAGCTGCAATTATTCCTGACAAACTCGCAGTGAAGATTTTTGTCCGAAATTTGCACTTATGAAAAATTTCAACCCCTTCGGAGTTCATATAAAAAAACGCGCCCTTTAAACTAAACAAAAGGAATTTAACCTCCTCTTTCTTCTATTTTTTACGATCTCTATGTTTTCACAGGAATCGTGACTGTGGTGTCTGTGGAGTTACTGCTTGGCCTTTTGTCTTGTTCTTCTTCCTCGGCGGGTGCCACATAATTCCAGGACTGCGTCTCGCCAGTTCCGAAAAGTATGAAATAAACTGCTGAAGCGAAGTAAAGAGACGCGCCTGTGATGAATACTGGCCGCCATTCCGCGAATCCATTCTGTAACGAGATTGATTCTGTAAGAATTGTTGTTTAATATAAAATAATTTCCTATCAACTAAAGGGTAGCAGTTATTAACTTATTAAGTTAAGAATATAAATTTGTACATGAAAAACGAGAAAGAAGCTTTATATTTTATACACGACAACAAAAAAGATATGTTTTTCATATAAACTAATATATTTTCATAATACTTACTCCGGTTTTAGTAAAGTGCGCGGTTACTAAAGGAGTAACAAATCCAGCAGTGTTTCCTATGCCGTTAGCAATTCCGTATAATGTTCCAGCGAAATTTGGCGCAAGATCCTGGTGATTGACAAGGTTAGTGAGAGTGGCAGCGCCATTGGAACCCATAGAAAACGTGATCAGCGCCACTGAGAGAATTGGAGCGCAGCCGGTGTAGCCTAAGCCAATCAATAACAGACCGGGCACTATGTGGGAGAACAGGCAGAAGAACTTTCTCATGAATGTCGTTGAAACGACGTTTTGTTTTACGATCCTGTAAAATATTTATTTATTATTTAACAAACATGCAGATAAAATGTCTTTCTCGTGTAAATATACTTTTGTTAATATAAATTATTTTATGTAGATAAAAAATAGTGCCACTACAATGTGTGACAAATACTATGGGAAATAGTTTCAACCATAGGTACGAGACACCGTAGGCTATAAATAGAAAATCTCGTGGGCTAACTTCTAAAAACGAGTACCGTCTCTTTTTCAGCATAATAGTAATTTTAGAGATATTTTGGGATAGCTAAAGAGGGGCTAGATCAAAATGATCAAGTCTATTTCTCTACGCTTTTCGCGAAAAGTTATAAGGTTATAACTTTCCTTTATCAAATAGTAAAAGTTCATTAGTTATAAATAAAAAAATTAAACGTAAATCGAAAAAAACATGAAAGCGGGCGTCCTGTCTTTATTAAAGCTATATAAGATCTGTATAAGAAAAGTAACTTTTCATACCTGTCACCAATTGCACCAAAGATAAGCGAGAATATCATTCTAGCTAAATATGGTAAGGACGAGAGAGTGCCTGTAGATGTAAGGTTAAAACCTAACGCGCTAGACACAAACTTTGGTGCGGCAGTCATCACGAAGTAAAGGCCCCAGTTGTTGCCGTAATGAAGGATCACCATCGCCAAAAATGGAAAAGATGTCATTATTTTCCAAAACGGTGGAACGATCTGTAAACAGGATTATGAAATATAATTTATAAGATACAATTTAAAATTAAATCGCAATAATAAGATATGTAAAATCTTAGATGAAATTATTTTAGTTAATTATAATCACTCCTAGTACCTATCGCCGGAAACCGCCTAGGAGGACTAGCATAATTTCTATTTCTGCCTTGATACAGTAGGATATAAATATTACTTTCTTTCCAAGGATGGTGTTGCTAGTGAAATTTTTGTAATAACTAAACTTAACCAATTTTAAGCAACGAGACGAGCGGAACGATTACATGATGGTAAGTGATACGCCGGCCCATAACAACGTTGGTTAGTTAGAATGATGTATACTACACCATAATGTGTTCATCGCCTGAGACATAAGACGTTGAGTCTTGCTACACCAATAATTACAATAGCTACAGTGCAATGTCATTCTATACATATATTCATTTACTGGTTATAATAACAGAATCATTTTGTTATGAAATGGCATTTCACTTACTATCAGTTAAAAAAAAAACATTATTTTTGCGTTTCGTTGTATTGTAAACACATCAATGTTCCTATATAAAATGAAATGAACTATAAAGATAATGTTATATTAAAACTTTAATATACTCTCAAGATCGTAAACCTCCTATATATTCACTTAATCTCGAAAAAAACAGATGATAATGGCCATTATAACTGGTAATAAAATTTCTTTAAATTACCATTTAAATGATTTTCCGATTTAATCACCTCAAACGATAAAAAATAATCTAGATTACTGACTGCTGATTAGAGCAAATACTAACAAAGGCATATTAAACTTAGAGTTATTCCCTGTTTTTCTTATTATAATATTTAATTACATAAATAACATCAACTATCTTAAGTTCACATTAAAAAAAATAAGTCTAACAATTCATCATAACTCACGTAATTTTTTTTTATATATCAATCATTGAGAAATAGAGTAATAACTTAAATCTACTTGATGTTTCCAATAATACAACTGATCTTTAATGCATTAAGAAACAATAAGTGATAATCTGATATATTATAATAAATTCTAAGTATTTTAACCATCTCCTCACTTATGGCGACTACATATTTCCTGTTGTAATTGTCTAAACACCTACCGGTGTTTTAACATATTCAGTGCATTCTTATCTTAGCCATTACTTATAACACGATTGGTTATCGCAGAGCTGCGCTTACAAATAAATACCACAACCATACAATAGTACCTTAGTATCTTTAATACTCTGGCTGACCCTGTCGCCAATTGCATCTAAAATATATTTCTTCTCGTTGTCCGAAATACGCGGATGCTTCACTGGAGAATCGTAGACTAAGAACCACCAAAACGCGCACCAAACTATAGCAATGATACCTAAAACAATAACACATATGTATAATTTTGTCCACGTAAAATAAATTTCTGTGAAATCTAAAAGAAACAGCTGCGAAAATGAAACAGTTTAGAAACCGTTGCATACAAACGTATGGAATTTAAATACGAAAGAAAGTCAATTTGCAGCATTAGTTTGTGTACATAATTGAGTTTTCTGTGCATTTTACACTTCGAGTGATGCCACGAGAATGTGAATACAAATTTAAGAAAGTAAATTAGAAATTTAGTAATTGTTTTGTTTAATAGAATTTGCTTTCATTTGAAGTTAACTTACCAGGTATATAGAAAGCGTAGTCCCAACCGAAGTTTTCTATCAATGGTCCAGTTAGCGACCAAGTGACGACAGTTCCTATCGCACCGCCCAGTAATGCACTAACGAATTTACCTTTCTCTGCTGGAGGAGCCCAATGTGCAACTAAAGCATGTAGCGCGGGAAACAGAAATCCCTGAAAAAATAATAACTGTCATATTTGCTTCTAGATATATTTTTTAATCTTACCAACACCGGGCAACCAAAGAGATAGGACGAATTACCAATGCCCATTACTACCATAAAAACCAGCAGGTAAAGTATGCAAGGACACAAAACTTTACGATTTAGAAGAAAAGTTTCAAATATAGCGTAAAATCAAAAATAATCCTAATTATTATCTAACTGTATTACATAATAACAAATAACTGTCGTAAGTACTGTTTATTTAAATTAGTATTCGTATAAGCGTTCATTTTAAAGATGTTATTGCAAAAGCTATATTGTTTTGTTATCAAGCGTAGTAAATGCTCTAATTGTTGTTAACCGCATACCGCGGCATTGTATTTACTCTCTACGTTTTACCCAACAATGTTATGGGTGGTTATTTTTACATAAAGTAATACCTAAATGGTAAACACTGTATGACTATCTACACTCGCGTGCAACTGAATTGAGTCAAGTCGCATATTGGTATAAAAGTTAGATTTTTCGAGAAACGTCTTTTCATTTTTGTAAAAGTTTTTTTATTCGAAAGACTGATTATTTTTTACATAATACAGCAATTTTCAAATACACAATGACAAAACTTCGGTCAAACATGAGCGCCACAGAAATTGCTCGTTGCGGTATTCACGAATTGCAGGATTAAATCACGTATAAAAGTTCATGTGACCCATATTTCTTATCAATTACTCGTCAGACGTTGACAGGTATACATCTCCTTAAGCACCCAGTATATGAATCGGGATCCAATTGACTCTACCTCAGAAGCAGCGTCCCAAGTTGTAGCTTTCTTGCAAACGGGCCATAATCAACGGTAAGTCGCTCGTGAACTTAACATGAATCAATTAATTGTTTCACGAGTATACAGAAGGTTTTAAGAGAATGGTGGCTTCGGTCGGAGACCACAAACTAAAAGACACCGGAGCACATCTGAGACGGACGACCGCTTTATTGTCTCAACTTCGTTGAGAAATCGTCATCTCACGAGCGTTTATGTGCAACAGGAGCTCAGAAGGTTTCGAGGAATGACTGTAAGTCAGTGGACAATTAGAGGATGCCTGAAGGAAGCCAATTTAACTCCAAAGCAGCCAGCCAGAGGCCTGAAACTGCCCGCAACTCACCGTCAAGCCCGATTTCAATTTGCTCGTGAACACCTCAATTAGACTATTGAGCAATGGAGCTCCATCCTCTTCACGGACGAGAGCAAAATGTGTCTCAGTGGCAACGACAGAAGAGGTCGAGTATACAGGCGTCCATGGAACCGCTTCGCGCAAAGCTGTTTTGCTGAAACTGTACCATATGGTGGTGGTTCAATCAGTGGGCTGGAATTTCATATGAAGGGAAGACCGAGCTTGTTTTTGTGCCTGATGGCGGTCGAAGAGAAGGTCTGACAGCTTAAAAGTACGTGGAAGACATTCTCCTCGATCATGTTGTACCTTATGCAGGGTACATAGGAGAAGATCTTGTATTGATGCATGATAATGCTCAATGTCTTACAGCAAGTGTTACTCGCCAGTTTATTGAAGAGGTGGAAAATGGACGATGATGTGGCCAGCCCACAGTCCTGACCTGAACCCCATTGAGCATTTATGAGACGAGCTCAAACGGGGGATAGAGCTAACGATACGGCTCCATCAAGCATCGTCAAGCTCAAAACTGTGCTAGAGGAAGAATGAAATATGATACCACAAGATTTTATCAAAAAATTGATAAAGTCCATGAATAATGACATGCAAGCCGTTATAAAAGCAAGGGCAAGCAATACAAAATATTGATGATTTCTTTACGTTTATGAAAAATAAATTTTTTATTCATTCTGTTGTCGTTTTAATTTTCTTAATTTTTATGCATCGATGTCCAAATTATATTTCATCAGTAAATGCTCGACCGATTTTTCTCCTTAGAATAGCGTTTTTTAGAGAAAAGATTAGTCTCATACAAAAAAAAAACAAGAAAATCCGATTAGCCATTTTCTGAAAAAACAACTTTTTATACCAATATACGATTTAAGTCGATTCAGATGCACGCGAGTGTAGAATATTAAACTCGGAGATATCTAATTTTATCATTTAAGTTAGAATTAAGCTTCTGTTATGTACTACTAAACACTTAACACATAAGTTCATTATTACATCTTAATTTAAACAAAGAGTTATAAAGATAATTTATTCATCTCCAACAACTATCAACCAAAAAGAGAGACCATAAAATAAGAAATGATCGTTATGATAATATTTTATTACACAGAGATATTAAATAAATACTTACTGCTGCTAAACCTATGATGAAACGCACTGCTACCAGCACCACGTAATGCAATCTCGCCGCTTGGGGTGATAATGTAGTGAGCACAGCGCTTATAAGCATTGTACTAAACACCACGTTCTTTGGTCCCCATAATTCAGCCGCGGTACCCCCAAATAAGCACGTGATGGCGTACCCCCAGAAATATCCCGACAACACATACGCCTGTTCCTGCGCTGTCCAGTTAAACGTAACTACACCTTCAGGCTGAAAAGAAAAAGGATTTTAAAAATTTACATCATATTATAACTGCATTAAAAGTTGTTTATTTATATGTCATCTTATATAAAAAAGCAAACTAAAACAAGTAGATAATGAGATATGCAATAAAATTATAAAAAAATAAGGAAGCTATGAAATTTTTTATCATTGTCAAACGACTCAATGCAATGCCATTATTTGCTATCATTCTCTTCTGCCACTAGCGAAATACAATAGAAAACAGTTGCTATTATTTACAAAGTGTATCTTATCTTGCCATATCCACTTCCAGTGACTGAATATTATTGACACTGTGACATTTGAATAACAGAGCTCTTGCATACTTGAAAATTTGTTTGGTCATTCGTGTCGCATATACCATTCGTCAGATTTCAAAAGGTAAATAATGTAGCCACAGTATTAGCCATGCAAAAATTTTCCAAATGAAACGCTACCACAAAAATTGGCAAAAATGTATGTACCTCTCTATTCAGTATCTTGTTATTGGTACTTAAATACAGATAAGTAAAAGTTTTCATTATTTTCTATTGTCAATTTCCCAATACAGATATACCATTTTAATAAAAAGTATGTCACAATATGTGTAACCAAGTGTACATGGGTTGTTGCGAATATCTAAGCCATCATTGTCGAAGCGCTATAAATATTCAGGTCGCAATGTGTTTTGAAATAATGAAATTGTGGATTGTTGCCGCTTTAGTTATACGAGCACAAAACGAAACTAGAATAGGTAAAACATATTTTAAATTATTTGAAGATAAATCACGCAATAATGTGTAATGCAAAAGCATTTAAATTGGTTTTACAAATGTGCTATTAATTTGGTTATAATCAAATTTAACACCGAAATGGAACAAATGATCACAAAAAAGAATTTGATTTTTGTTTTGATGAACACACATCAACTCTTGCAGGGAAAAGGGATCAATGAAAAGATTTTTTGTAAATTTTATCAGCACATTTTGTAAATTTTATCGTCAACTACCTTGGCTAAGCTAAATATGTCAGTTATTTCGGAGATCTTTGTTAGTAGCTGTAAGCAGTAAGATTGTGATTGACGATAAAGAAAACAATATAAAATTATTATATGCAAATGGAATGTGAGAACGACATGTATATAAATTATTATGTTACGTTCGTTTAATATCGTACTATATATACAATATATAATTACCTGGCGTAACTGCCGCTTTGTAACAACTGTTGTGCTAACGTTATACAATAAGCTGTCGTTATTAGCAATGGCCTCGCATTCGCTTTTCACCCTGCGAACAACAATAGAAAAACGTTTTTAATTGTACGCTACGTATTTTACATTTACCTCAATCGGAAATGAAATATTAAGAATTTTACTGCAATAAAAAATTCAAAAGTAGATTTAGAAATATGTTTAAACTAAAAGATTTGACTCATTCAGATCTGAATTAAAATACATTGAAGGAATGATACAAGGTGTTTACTGCTATGGCATTGGTGACATATTTATCTATCACAATGATTGTTATAAAGAATATGTATTTGTTACAAATACAAACATTAAACTTAATCAAACATTTGTTATTCACAATTTTAAGTTCTCTTCATGCCTGTTGAGTTAAACACAGATTACTTATTTGTGAGAAAATTACGGTTGAATTTCTACAACTGAAAGGATACCTTATACATTTAAATATATTCCACTTATATTGTCTTGAAAAGATAAATTATTTGATGGACAGCTTTTGGGGACATTATTTAATAAACCATAAATAACGTGTTACAGACCGTTTAAACGATTAAGGAAAGAAAACCATATGCATCGGAAACCTCTATTTAAGAAGTGCATGCAGTTGACCGGACGAGAATATTGCTTTACTCAGGTCTGCTTACAATGGATTCAAATTTCCTTGTACGCCAGCATGCAAAACGATATCTACTTTGAGAAACAATATCATTGTTATGTAACCACAATGATATTTTAAATTTTCCCTGAAGACGAATGTATCTGACTGCGAGGAAAATCATTTCTATTTAAAGTCTAAGACCTGCGACAAATACTATACGAATATAACATAACTATTTAAATTATAATTTTAGATAAAATTCAAGTTTTTTAATTTTGCGTTGGATGAATACACGGTATATTCGCTAAAGCTATAGGCTAACCTCGAGTAACGGAGGTTAAAAGTACTAAGATAAATAAATATACCTTTCAAACAAGGAATTTCGAGTTGTTTTAAAAATACGTGAAGGCTCTGTGAATTATTCAAACGCCCTATACCTAGAAAATTTTACAAATGGATTGATTTAAATCCGTATACAATAAAACGCAAAGGTCACATTTGATAAAGTTATATGTGTTGAATTATGTGATAGTAAAATGCTTATTTTGAATGATTTCTTTGGACAATGGTTTCTATTTTCAAAAAGAAAACGATTTAACTATCCGTAGCAAATTCAGGTTCCATCATCACATTCTCGTGATTTGAATAAACAAAATATACAAATTCTACATCTACCAATATAATATATTTATCAATTTCCGAATTTACCAATTATCTATTATTTACTTATATAAAAAGAATTTAACAGTACGTTAATGTCATCTGAAGTAGTGAAGTGGAACCGTAAACGGAGATATTTTTATGTGGGCAGGTGATTTTTAAACTTGACAATTAGCGCTTTCCTCGGTGTATGGTAGACCTTCGCACAGTAATGACAAAGTGGCTAAGTCGTCGATAAGCAACTCCGTTTTGAGCGACTCGTACCGTTATGCCCTTCACTTAAACGTAAACACGGTGCTAACGTGTTAATGCCAAGTAATGAACCTTGCTTTATATTGATAATTTAAGAAACATAGTGAAAAGCAAAATAATTAAAAATAAAATAACAATACAACGAAAAATAAGACCCGAATACAGTTCAAATAGAAACTAAGGTTAATTTTTGTCTTAACCATTAATAAAATTATACTTCATGACAATGTAGCTACACGCCTGCTAAATATCATAAGGGCTGCTATCTCCTTCCATTAGGTTAACAGTAGATACGTCAATTTATAGGAACCAACTGAGGCATTTTTTCATTATTTTTCTTCAAAATAAATAGATTTTACTAATACATAAAAGCAAAGCAAAAAAAAAAAGTACAAAACAAATTAGTTACTGGGTTCAATTTGTACTAAAGTTTTCATCCATTTAATATCAAATTGTGCCGTCTTCATTGTTAGTCACTTTAATAATTAATAAAAAAAAAATGTTTATTAAGATATCTTAATGTATAATATGCAAAAACATTCAACTATCTTCGCTAAATGTCGTATTTACTAACATTTTTTTAGTCCGATGCTCCGAAAGGCCTCCAACCGTCTTCGCAAAAACGGGTTTTTATGGCCAACACCGTTTTCAAGGGGAAATCCTAATGTTTCAACACGTTTTTTTTATACTGCGTCAAACTTATAAAAACATGCAACAACTTAAAAGTGAATTATTTATCTTAACGTCATTCCACTGTTCCTGTTACATTGTAGTGAAGTAGAAATTCTTTATAAGAAAACTATAAATACTCACTGTTAATAACTTTAAAGGATTTAATCGCCTTTACTTGCAGCACACATGATGTTTTAAGAGGAGGAACTTACATCTTTTAAATATGATTTACAAGCTATACAAATTCAACTTAACCTAAAACGTCGGTTAATAAATAGTGAAATAATCGCGTTAAACTATAAAATTTAGTTTTATCAGACGTGTAATATTCGTGTAAATATAATAAATCAGTAAATATACTCCGCTTGTAATTTTCTGCAATAGAAGACTAATAAAGTTGCGTCATTACGATCTGGCTCACCTTGCGGATTCTTGATTTCATTCTTCGAAACGAAACGTACCTTTGCTAAATAATGTCTTAACAGTGAACGTCCCTTATTTCTTTTATTTCTTTCCTCTATTACGTTTTTAGTATTTACAATAAAATAACACAGAATTCGTCTTTGTTTTTGTTCTTGGATACAAAAGTAATTATACCTTTGCGGAAAAACTAGGCAAGCTCGGAACTTTATTCTTTTAAATTTTTCCTCTTTACCAAAGATAGCTTTTACTTTTAACAAACTTCGAACAGAATAATAATAAAGTTCAATCCCACCTGGACGAAAAGCTACTGAAAAAATTTAAAAATCAAGGAAAGGGCAGCAGATTCCCATGTACTACTATCAAGCTTCAAGACAGAAATGTCTGGAAAGAAATGGTGGCCAGGGCAACGCACCATAGTCACGTCCCTCAGTCATGAGGTTACGACAAAGAAGAAGACTATCAAGCTGTGCTCGCACATCGAAAGATTAAGCGTGGCGATTAAGTTATATTTAAAAATATCAATGTACAACAATAAACACCAACATGACGATCTTTCGTCTTAATATTTATTACAGTGTTTAGTTAAAATAAAGTCATAAGAACACACAAACAATCAGTTTCATAAGCAAAGTAAAACTACTAACGACGTTGATTTCGCGTCATCCGGGACCATAGCAATGATATTCACACTCATGTTGACCCGCATCATGTAATTGACCCAGCAGGCGAAGAACAGCATGATCGCCACGCTGAACCGCGCAGGTACCACATCTGAAATGAAATCCGTAAATTAATTAATTGTCCTAGTTAAAATTCAGTGACAAGGGATGAACTGTGTAAGGACAAATGATAACTGCGACTCTAATGCATATACATCTTCATCTTTCATATGGAGGATACCTTGACAGCTAGGTATTCCTCAAAACCTGTGACAAGGTGTATGGTAGTTCGCAAATTTTAGCTATAGAACAAATCTTATTAAAGAGAAGACAGTATCAATGTACATTAAAAAATGTGATTCCAGTAACCAGCTCATAAATTATTCATACATATGAAAATCGAAAGTTTCTACGCATTTTAGCCACAAGCTTTCCTTACAAGAGCACCATTTTAATATTAATACATAATATATCTAGTATCTATGATGAGTTCATCACTAAATCATGTTATTTATAAGCAATTTTATTTTATATTTAGTGTATAAATTATCTTTTAATACATTATAACGATGGACCAAAAGAATTTTTATCATTACAAAATTTTAAAACAATAAATGTTATGTAGGAGTAAGTAGTGCCTTTGCACTTAATTTCTATGTGATGCACTTTCATCATGATTTATGTGCATAAATAAATAAACCAAATGTCCACGTCGCTAGAGTTGTAAATTTACTTAGAGTTTAAGTTAATGTAATTGCAGATCTACTCGTTATCTCTTTGTGATTTCGACATGTTACAAAATCTGTGGAGTTTCGTTGACAACACTTTATACTATAATTTGTAATAACGGTCATTATTTGACTCGTTCTGGCGTTTAGTCAATTCTGAAATACAGAGCCACTTTAATAATTTATCCTTTAATAATAAACGAAGTAAAGGTTATTAAATTAATAAAAATTCTAGACGTAGTAATTCAATGTAATACTAAAAGTATTTTCTTAGAAGGTCAAGAAGGTCTACAAGCAGACTTTCGAAAGTCAATAGCATGTTATTAATAAGTTTAATTTACACGTACACACCTACTTTAAGTGAGCAATCCGTGTATGATTAACCATTTCAGGTGAGGCGACAGCGAAAGCCGACAATCCACGTATCAAACACTTGGACTAGTTTTATTAACCGAAATATGTCTTGCTTGAGACGAGATAAACAATTATTGAATGATAATTATAACGCAAAGTACGCCGTGGCAAACTTTCACCAGACGTATAACTTTTGAGATGGAAAATATTTCTTTTCGTTAAAACAAACAACTCGCAGAAATTATAATCACAATAAATTGTAATAAAAATCATCATCATTGCCTCAACCTATGGATGGGATGTCCACTGCTACACATAGGTCTGTTCTAGTCTACAGTAAATATTTCTCATACATATATAATAATCGTATATGTTGATTAATTTTTTTTTAAAAAATGTGCATTAAGTATTTTTGTGTACAGACGACTATTTAATTATCAACATTAAAAATTGATTGCAAGTGATAGTATGATTCACGAAATGAAGAATTTTAAACTAAAACTGAAAATTTCCACACTTATCATTCAAAGCACACTACAGTGAAAATATCATGACTGTAATTTTTTATTACATATAGCAATCCCATTCTATACAACCATTATTCATTCAAACATGATCAAAATCTGACCTAATTCAGTGTCAATCTTCTATACTCAAACTTAAAGTTATTTTTTTTATAATTATCCGCTAATTGTACTGTATGTACCAACTAGCTGTTCCTGCTCGCTTTGCTGGCTGCAACACCCTTGCTACTCGTTCTGAGGAAGAAATTCTGTATGGTTAGCTGACCTATACTCGATAAAAGAAATGTTCCTACCAAATTTCAAGTCTCTAAACCTTATAGGTCCAGAGATATCGTAATGAGTCACTAAATAGATAGAAATCTCTTACATATAGATAATGTAGATATCAATAAACTCTTAAATTATAAGATGTTAAAAAAACTCAAATTACGTTACATATATATAATGTCAATAACACTATAAAATATACCATTATTTCTACAGAGTCAGTACCTTTTTATTGTAAATTAGACTAATTTCCATCGTAAATATTATGATCTAAAAAACAACTGTTAACATTATAAACGTATTCTTATAAGTACATACATATGTCCTTGTAAACGATATCTCATTTCTTTATAGCCTTTTTTTAGACACCAAATAAACATTAATCAGATTTTATTTGTTCATGAAGATACAAATATACACATAAATACCGTATAATTTGTTTGCATATTCTAGGTGGTTGTTGTCATTTGACAAAGGCCTGCTCTAAAATTTTCCACACGTGCCTCTTTGACTTTCAGCAGCCGTTGCAAGCCGAGCACCTCCTTCATATCATCCTTCACTCGTCTACTCTGTCTCCCTTTACTACTTTTGCTTCAACGTGCGTGCCCTATCTACCGCTGTTTTAATTGTTTGTAAACCCAAGGTTTACCCTGACTTATTTAATTACAAATGTTGCTAATTCTTATTAAATGGTACGGGTTTCATCAGTAATACCAAAAGCTATTGTTAAGTATTTCCCATTGTGTGCCGTCATGGCTACCTGCACGCTATTTAAGTACGCTACGGAGTAAAGTAATTGATGGACTTTAAATTATTATTGTCCGTTACATAAACACATTACAATCGTCAATATTGAAGAATTGCATGTTTATGAAAAGACTGGAACTTATTTACGATCTAAATTGAAGATCGATAGCTTCTTTAATTGTAAAAAAAAATGTTGATTTCCTCCCTTAAATTTATAATTAACTCCTAACTAAGATCGTACAGCGTCAAAACATTAATCGTATACATTCGTATACATTATAGACAAAATTACGAAAACTTGTTGAATTCTTGCGTGTTCCTGACACCTACACAAATTTCTTTTACTACTGCGGTAGTAGACAATTATTAGAAAATCCTGATGTAAAGGACGTCATCACAACCTACTCAAATCCGTAACTCCAAGCTTGTGATCCGCATTAAAGACCGTGAAGAAAAATTATTGGTAATGCAAACACTGTAATCAATGAGAACTGTAAAGTGTAAATGCATTTGTAAGTGAATACATTTAAATAAATCTTTGATTTTCTTTAACATTTTGCTTTCTAAAGTCACCTTTTTGAAATGCACAAAACATAATAAATATATATAATATAGATATAAAAGAGGAGCGTGACGTTCATCTGATGGTAAGTAATATGGTTGCCCATAACAACCTGACACTATTTAGGATTATACAACACCGTTTCATTATGCTCGTCGCTTGAGAAATAAGATATTAAATCTCATTACCACAAAAATTTCACTAGCTACAAAACTTTTCAAACCGGAACACAAAAACGTTTGCACGTTGCTATATTTGGCGGCAGTAATACGGTGATACTTACCGAAACATTATCCGGTAACAGAAACCTACTACCAGTAAATATTAAAAAAAAAACAAAACCTTTAGATAAGTGCTAACAACGTAATATTATAAAAGATCGTAAAGAAAATATAATCTTTATCCATAAAATCCCTCCAGTGCAACCGCAGAATGCTTTTAATACTTGCAAAGGTTATTTCTGGCCTTGGAATTTAAACTAGTTTGCACCATCCCGCAACTAAATAAACAATGTAAAGATGTTTATTTGCCCTTTCTTTAATAATGCAAGCCGTGACATTTGAATTGCATCTTTATGTACACCCGCCAAGCAGGAGAAAAAAATATTACTGCTTTTAAATAGACTATATTAAAATTTTACTATAAAGATAATGGCGATTGGCAAGTAGTAATGAAAATGATAAAGCAGAAATCATAGCCTTTTTTAACTCAAATAAATAAGGTAGCCAGATTAAATTGGATACGCGATATGTTTATAACCCATTCATTATTTAGAAATATAGATTACTTGCTGTTCCTCACCCGCTTTGCTGGCTGGAATATAAAATTAGACTTTAAATTTGTCTGAAATATTCCTTGAGAACAACTGCATAAATAATACGATATGAAAATTATTATAAAAGAAAATTAGAAATAAAACTATGAAGGATGTATGAAAATCAAAGAATAAATGGCTATATGTACAAATCACTACGCCTCGAATGGTTTTGTTCCCGTGTCAATACATTCATTAGTTTTCACGTGATTGGCGAACAAAGAAAAGCCATTTTCATTATAAATATGATATATAGAAGATTTAGAATATATGTCTTTGTTTTGAACTACACTTTTATATGTATATAAATATTTTTTTATTTACACGGAATACGACGAAGCGGAGAGACGTCAAATATTTGCATAACGGCTTATCCATGTTCGTCATTACCCGAACAGCGCGGTGCGGTGAAAGTGTAAGAATGCAGCTGGGCGACGGTCAGCGACGGCCGGCGCCGCGTCGCCGCGACCACTGTACTACTGTACCTGTACCAGCCGGCACCATCCTACCTCCGATAATAAACTATCACCAATTACCGACCCGCAGACATCGAACACGATGAACTTAAAAGGAAATAACTAAATGCACGAAACTAACGGTTAAGCCCACTTACAGTTTCAACTTGCAATTATTCATAAATGGAAAATTTGCATTATGTTTTTGCAATCATTCCACTCAATTGTTGTTATTAATTATTACAAAATGCTTAAACTATATAATTCTTATAATAAAATTCGCTTAAAATTAAATCGTCTGTGTTATGAATTTCCTTGATTTATAATTGTTTAATACGTTCTGTGCTATTATATAGTTTACAATTGAAAAAACTCTATTTAGATATTATATTAAATCTCTTGATCTCTTGATAATATATTGTTGCAGTTGTCATTATAACTAAAACTGCAATAATTTATAATTCATAATATATTTATACATATCTTTTTTTATGAAGTTTGCGCCGCTAGTTAGACATCCATAGCAGCTTCATTGAACTCGGCTAAGTATAAATATCTGGTATAAATTCCGGTTATAATTTTGCTGCTCGTTGTCTACAAATAATAAAGAAAAAATTGTCGGAAGTCAAATACGTGCTAAAAGAAAGGCACCTTTACGTCACTTTAAACATTGTAAAAGAATAACTTTCCTTCTTTTATGTCTCATAATTATGTTTAGAAAATTTATACACAACAAACGTATTTACTTTTTCATTTTCATATTACTTACAACATTAAGAAGCATATATCTAATGACTAATTAAATAACATAAGTTCCAAAACATTTTACCATTGAAATCGACAAATATTCACTAAAACATTCTACGTAAAATGACGGACTATATTTAATCACTTTTATGTTACTATACATTAAGGCTGTATGCCACAATAATAATAAAAAAAGCCCACAAACGGAATGTCAACCATATAATTATTATGTATAAAAATATATTTTTTTAAGTGATGTACGATAGTTACCATAAGGTAACCACTGAAAGACAGTCTCGGTTGTTGAAAATCAAAGTACTGGCAATGCCTACTTCTATCGCAGCAGTTTGCAAACATTACTGTGCTCCTATTTGAAGAGATCTATAGCTTGTACTAGTACTTGTACTTGATAACTAGGGTCATAAGATTTAACATCTTATGTTATATATGTGTTGGGTATGTCAACCTAACAAGCTCCACAATATTATAAGCAGCCGTTTTACTTATCACTGCTGAACGAAGTGTTCGTCTCGTTGAATAAAATAAAAACTGGTAATGCTTAAAAAAATTCCATACTCCGATTTTTAATTATGAACGGTGATTTAACTTTTCAATTCATCTTCAACATTTGAAGTGACCAACTTTTTTATTTAAAAGTACTCCTGTAATATAACAATAACGGGATTGCTGAGACAAATTTAACTATTCCTCCTAAAATCTGTAAAATAAATGTATCATACGTGTGCATTATCTTTAAATAAATATGAAATGTTTTTCTTGTGCTTGATTTTTTAATTTAATACAGTGGGTTAGATTCATGAACATAAGCAGTTTGCCTTGCGTGTTTATCAAGAAAACCATTCCAAACAAGTACGCTGTCTCGCTTGCGAAGTTAATTCCACCTATTTATTTATCGTGTCTTATATTATAACGTGTCTTGTGATAATTTTGATGCCATAGCTTCATTTAAGTTCCGTGTCTATAATTCCTTAAGGTTTTTTCCTTCTTACAAACGTTTTACTGAAAACTCATAATTTGATATAAACATTACGTCAATTGTTACAAAGGTCAGTTTTTTGTAGCACAAATATCGATATAAATATTGTTATTATAATTCAATATAAAAACTACTGGCTTCTTTGTTTCAAAGTATGTGTAAGTAGTAGCCCAGTAATTATATCTTAACCGTCCGGGCTACTAATCTATGTTATTTAAAAGATGACTGAGTCCTTTTTCTCCGATTTGAAGTCCCGGGAGTCTTTCATTATTCACAAGTAACATGAGCAGATGTTGTAGTTTTCTTAATCCATTGAAACTATTTTGTTACAACAATACCTGTAACTAAACTGCAAAAGACCAGTCAGAAAGTCTCTACTTTTGGCAGATGCAATATATACGAAATTATGTGTAAATAAGCTCGCTGGCCTAATGATTAGAAAGTTTTCTTTCCGAAGGTCGCAAGTTCGAATCTTGGCTTGTACAAATGATTTTAATATTTGAGTTATGTACATTTGTGAACTTTAGTCACAACAGCGAAATAGAAATGGTGGAGGAAAATATCGCGAGGAAACCTGCACAGGAATTAAAATTTATTGTAAGGTGTGTGTGAAGTCACCAATCCGCATTGGACCCGCGTGGTGTCTATGCCCCGATCGCCCTCATATTGAGAGTAGGCCTGTGCCCCCGCAGTGGCGACGTAAATTGACTGTTATACTTTACTTTATAAGAACTCTATTTATTAAGGTACAACTTGTTGGTATTACGTCTGATTCATTGATATCTAGTTTCAAATCATTTTTTGCTCAATTACTTTATAATCAACGTGCATTATTCTTAATTAAAATTTATGATAATTAAACTTAAAATCTAAAGTTATTATTACTTCTATTATAGTTAAAAACAGATTCATGATAATATTCTAGACATTTATATGAAAAACCAACAAAAATCAAGGAAAATTAACAGAAACGTACTTGACTAATTTGCTAGTACAGATTTGTCTCGTGGATTGTTCATATTTCCTGACAGTAAACTTAAATTTTATTTTCTCTGTTTTAAAGTTAATACATTTTATTACGATTAATTAAAAAAAAATCTATATGTATGGCACTGTTATTTCTATTACACGCATAATAAATAAAGGTATACTTTAATATCGCTAACGTGTAGATTGTGTTGAAGTTTTCTTTTCAAGAACGATAAAACGCAGTTACATAAACTATACGCCGGTACACATATTCGATTCGATTACTAATGCCATAACAGATTAATTCGCTATAGTAATGTGAATAACAGACTAGTGCTGATACGACAAAAAATTATCCTAAACATACTTGCAATGATCCGCAAGGTTAATACGTTTGATGCGATCACCAATGTTCTCACAGTTATCGTGATTTAAAACTGCCATTGATAATAGAAATAGGTTTATATTAAAACATTTACATTTACATTAGTGATTTATCGTATAAGTAATACATCGCAACGACACTAGCGAAACAAACTATTTGCACAATTATAACCAATGTATAATTAACAATTGCATTAAAAATAAATATTGTTCGAATAATACTGGTAAACTTTCTTCCGAACATTTTTTTTATCGTTCTCTATCAACAATAACACTAGAAAATATTACTAAAAATTGTTTGTACCAATGGTGCAAATTCTTTAGCAATAAATAAACGCGAGAACTACTTCAATATAATTCCAAAATGTGGATACGGCTAATATATTCAGTCATGTGTTTGTTTTTAATTTCTTTACATAGTAGGTATAAACTATATTACAAATGATTTTATGCTTTCCCCATAGTGTTTAAGGTTAATAATACATTCAATTAGTTCTAAACTTGTTATTTATTTCCTCATTGCGATAAGGCAAATGTGAAATACATAAAACCGTGGCTAATTAGCACGGATTATTTGAGACAAAATGCATCGCTTAGTGCATCCATAATCTAAATGTATTATGTATTAGTTCATCGAAGTGTCTAGTAAATGTTATTATTATGCCGATTTCAGATCGTCTGAAGTAATATGTAGCATTCCACGTACAAACATATTTCTTAAAGGCTAGTACGGATTATGTATGGGTAGAAAATTTATTCTTCGAAGTACTGACTCCACCTAATTGTAGAATGCTATTAAAGACCAGCCATGTAGGCTAAATGTTTTTTTTTTTCAATACAACATGGTTCAATAAATGTAAAATGGATTAAGAACGCGACCGTTTTCTGGTTGTTTATTTAATCCAGCCTAATCACATTTAGCAAAGTGTTGTTACCGTTTCAGTTCCCCAAAAAATTTCACCTTATGTTTTAATATAACTTCATCATAAATACACAGAATTCGATTATTTATTTTGTACGTCTTTTACCTTATTTGACTACGAGTAAACTAACAAGAATGATAACAACTTATCGTAAATTCTAACACAGAAGTATCCAACTAGAAATAAAAAAATAACCACATTCAAATACCTGAACATCACTTGCAATATTATCTAGTATTATAGTTTCCTAGTAGATATCTCTCGCGATCTCTGAGATAAATTTAAAAATATTCTTATTGACAACATAACCACGTGCCTGAACGTTGTATCTGGAACTTATCGACATATTTCCTAATGTCGAAAAAATAAATTTATGACCTACTGAATACGGTTATTTATTAAACTGGGAATTCATTAGTTATATTAAATGTATCCCCAAAGTGTTGAAAGCCCAGTGTATTTCATATACATTTAAGTTTCTTTCACATAAATCGAAAATTGTTGAGATGATTTTTAGCAAAGTTTATCTTTGAAGATATATCAGTACAACATATATGACACAAAAACATATTTTGTGTTTTTATATGTATTATTTGTTTTAATTACAGCTGCCTTCAAAATTTTTGTGTATCCCAGGGTTGAATGACAAAGAACGAAACTTTTTTTTTCTCAAGAAGGAAATCTTAAAAAAATACCCTGCTTCTGGGGAAAAAGACCGAGTTATGTAGATTTGTACCCATTTAAAGCCCCTCCGTGATCATCCTTAGGTCTTTACAACCACCACCACACCGGCCACTGATGCCTCTCTGCACTGCGCCTAAGCACGTCTCGGACAGTGCAGAAACCCTCTCCAGCACATTTTCTCTACTACAACAAGCACGAGAATATCTCGTACTTCTCGTTCACCGCTGGTTCGCTTAGTGGGCAATGAAAGCCTCCAGCGTCAAAGCCCGCGAACCCGAAAATCCTTTTAGTCGCCTACAACAGGCAGGACTTACCTTAGTCCCATTTTTAATACGCCGGTGACTAAGGGTACGGACAGTGACAAGTGTATAAGAATCAGACTAAAACTTCAGGTCAACGAATGCAGCCAAATGGTTAACCAAATCCACAAAGCTAAAACTAATGCTTTAGTAAAAATTAAAAAGGTAGGTGTCCATTGATGGAGACCGTCTAAATAATTACCACCGCTGCGCTTATTTCTGCTATCAAACAGTAGTGGGCAAACGTTACTGTGTTCCGGTTCGAAGAGCGCTATAACTAGTAATTACACTGGGGTAACGAGACTCCTCGTCTTATGTCTAAGGCGACGAGCGCAACATGGTTCTGTTTAAACCATCATAACTAACGCCCTGTTGTAATCAGCAAGCCTATTACTCACCATCAGATGAACGTCGCACTCGTCTCGACGCTTAATTAAAAAAAAAATCGTTAATGAATGAAAAACTATTTATAAAATTAATTGTCTTTCATTTAAAGTTTTTGTTTTACTTTTTCTTTGGCATTGGGAAGCTCTATTTAAGCAATTAAATATGATACGCTGAATCTAAATCAATGGTCACTAGTTTTTGCATACATATTTGCAGATTTTTTAACTTACTACTTTAAAGGTTAAACACTGATATTTTATATAGGTGTTGGTAATTAAAAGACACGCCATTAACTATAATTTTAAAACTTGTCAGCATACGTGTTGACTTTTAAATGGGGTACCATTAAAAGACTATTGTTTGTCATGTTTTCTCTTACATAATTCCTTTATGATCCTAAGTTGTACATTTGGTACCTAATATAACTCTTTTGATTTTCAACAACAAATAGGTGTTATTTAGAAGAACAATATTCATCAATAAAGAAGAGCCTCAAATCTAGCTGTTGTTGAACTAAGTACACGCAAACAGTTGAATTCACGATTTCCCGCTTTAAATAAAATCGCCATGCTAAAAATTTAAATTTTAAAGTAATTTATTTATTGTGATACTAAACTATCGAATTTGCCGCATTCAAGAATATTACAGTGATATTTTTCTTAACAATGAAAAATAATTCCTAAATCAAAGCAGGATAGTGGCAAAACAGAGTCTAAACTATATAACAAACTACTAATTTCAATATTCTTCGTTTTTATAAATGATTTGCATTCGATATGATCTTTTAGTCAAAGTATGCCTAGAAAATAAAAAGTTGTAGTTTTAGCTTATAGTTTTCACAGCTAGCATCGATGGGCTTAGAAACTAAATCAATACTAAATTTTAAATTATGTTTATAACCTTAACATTATCACAAATATATTAAGAATTACTTCTTTATAATAATTTAATTCATTGTCATTAGTTCTTTTTTAACTTAACGTCATAATATATTATTTAAATAACTAATAAATAATGACTTCTATGAATTATCCAAATTCATTAAAAATAAATCATATAGTCATATATTTTTAGTTATAGTAGTATAAGGTAAATTATTCAAATAATATTTCTTGCAAGATGAAACAAAGACGTGAAACCTGTTTTCATTTTATATGACTCTTAAATGTGATCAAGCGGCGAGATTTGATATGTTGTGGAATCAATGCGATTTTTATATATCTAACTCTAGGTTATTTAATGGAAACTACATTTTTAAATGACACGAAACTATAAAATAATTGCGGAAAATTATTTATTCACAAATTTTCAGTTTTTTATTAACAGTCATGTAGTAAGTGCTCTGTTTTTAGATTTATTCGAATACTGACAAAAACAAAGTTATCTTCAATTGTCTTATTATGTATACAAAGATTTACTCCAAATCGTACAGGCTCTCTCCTTGCGTGAGACGAGCACCGTTTATTTATTCAGGCTTCTAAAAGTTTACGTACATAAGTATCATATAAACTGAATATTATTTTGTCATAATTAATCTTACTCAAGGAAAAGAATTGTAATTATTAAAAACGTGATAAAAACATGTCTTTAATAAACTTTCTTGTTACATTCGGAAATTTTATAGGAACACTGATTCAATATATCAAAATATTGGACATTAATATAAAGTTGTTTTAATAAAGAGTTTGCACCTTATAATATATAACTCAGTTTGAAAATTTTTTTAGTGTTAAAATTGATTAAACAATGATACCGATTGCTATCGGTATAACACAAACAATTTCAAAAATATTATAAATGCATTTTTGAATTTATTCATTTCGAAGTATTTGATACAATCAATTGTATATTGGGAATAATTGAACACTAACTTCATGTACGTTGAAAATGTTATAATAAAACAATAATAATTATTACTTATATTGAATTAATGATTAATTTAGTGGTATTAGTTATAAAATATTCTCACCGAAAACTTTAAGATGAAGTTTCATGACTGCGTTTTGTATTCACGTAAATCACTAAAGCACGCACGAGGGGTTAACAGCACGCATGCGCCTACAATCAGTGGCGAGGTGCGCGCGCGCTTGTCTTCCTCCAACTGGCGCACCTCGTACCGCCCTGCCACCGACCAGCGACACCTTTACGTGCACTGCACCTGACGAAAACCTCACCTAACCTCGCGTGCCACTTCCACGTCCTCTCGCCAGTGAGCACCGCCTAGTTTTCTAGATTTTTTCTCGGTATTTTTAACATGTCATATTAAATCAACAAGTGGACGTTGTTATTTCTATTTTCCTAGTAAAATTATTTTGTAACAGTTAATAAACGAAATAGTATATCGACACTAAGTTTTATTACAAATGTTATTATGTTACTACTTTTAGTAATTCAACACCAATTAAAACTTGGAAACAAGTTATCGACTTTACTTAATTACCTTGAAAAGCATCAAAGACCAGTAATAAAGTATCCTGTGATATGGACTGATGTCTAATTTATTTATGTTAAAGTTATCCATAAGTGTTATCTTACTGGTCTTGTTTCAGACACATTCTTATAGTAGACGATGCAGATTTTCCGTTTTATTACACACAATAATGTGAAGGTACACTTTTCAACATAAATTTTAATTTATTTAGAAGAATGTGCCCAGAACCAATTCTATGTGCTATTTTAATTATTTAATTTTTCAAAATTTCTGTTTGTTCATCCCAAGATATGTGTGACAGTTCATTCACTAATGTTTTGTACCACACTCCCTTCTTAGATCTTTCATCAAAGTAAGTGTTCCAGATTTCATGACATTTTATTCTATATTTAATGAAAAGGTCACTAACATTTGGACACATGAATTTCCCCCGCGTCTAAAATTGCACTTTTGGCTAGATGGTCCGCTTCTTCATTGCCGCTCACACCAACATGAAAAAAAAAGTTCTACTATGTAATTACTTTATAAAAATTTAAAAAGGATAGTGAACTCTGAGTACGTAGATAAGTTTTCTTAGATTCATCATTAAGGCGTGTAGCTAAATAAAACCATAATTACAACCCATTTTATAATGGAAATCTCAATATAGAAGCAGAATTATTCACATTTGTACTGAAGTAATAACAATTTATTCATAACCAGTTAAAACAATACACTTTTTGCGCTGAATCCAACCAAGCGAGAACATTTTTTTATCCGCGTACGTCCAAGATACAAGGTTTCTGCAGAATACAAATGCAAACCTAATCTATTTAGTTCTTTAATATCTTACGATAATACGCTAAAAAAATTATTACTGTTATCGTAAATAATATAAACGTGATGCCTTGATTTGTATTGCACATTTTTTTCTCTTGTGAGAAAGATAAAAATTATTTTCTGTCAGCAGTACGTCCTATAAGTCAAATACAATTTGCTAAATTAGGCCTCCCCAATTTTGAGTGTAATATCTCGTACTGGCCACTTCGTATGCATGTTAGTCAGCACTATACAATGGTTAAGGCCACAAAAAAGCTGCAGATTTTCCTGGTTTTTTCCTCATGTCGCCTTTAACGGCGTTTCCAGTGTAGAGTAACCTGTAAGGATATTTATACCCTTCCGCTACATCAGGCAGTTTCATAATATTTTAATATAGAAATAGCAAATAACATACTAGTTTTATTGCTGTACATTTAAACAATGTAATATTTAAATTGTTTCCATATTCAAAGAATTTGCAATTCTAATAACACTGGCATTATGTTTCCAAGAGTTAGGCATATATTGATTGCACGTTCTTATATTGCATCCAAATGTATTGTATTTTTATGTGTTTATAAATCAGTTGATTTAGAGATAGATACCAGTATTAAACGAATAAAGTGTTGAGTCAGCCTCACCTTCAAACATACTAGTTCTAAAAATTGTTTTTATTGTGAATACTTACAATAGATTATTTACCCATTCCTATGTTGTTAGATTAACTAAATTACTATATTTTATTGTAGAAATAAAACTGGCCACGTCATGTTCGACTTACAGCCATTTTCCAAATAAATTAATTTCGTTTACAAAAAAGGCAACGTTTGCTCCAAAAAACAATGAACTACTCATGTAAACGAACAAAGAATCTTTGGTTAAAGCGTTGGTTTTATAAAAAACAGAGAAGGTTGTAATTCAAAATATTACAGAGTTATGGTTTGAAATATTTTGTCGTTAGTAAAATTACCGAGAGTAACAAGTAATACTGTAATATGTCTAGTCTGGTCGATCGCACTAGTTGGTGGAATATGTATAGCCAATTGTTCTGAGTACCTTCCCAGCATGTTGGTGTGTACTATTTTTTACTATATTTGTTTAAATAATATGAAATATAAAAGTACTAAAAAATTTTCCTATAGACTTCCAGATTATGTATTACAATTTTCCGGAATAAAAAACCTTGTTGAGGTCCTAACGTTTTCAATTTATAGATAGCAAGTGTCAAGATAGATGACAAACAAAGATTATATTAATCCGAGACTGCCAACAAAACTGCACACTTGTATATGTACTTAACTGGAGATATCATCGATCAATATATTTACATTTTATGAATTTTTGCGAGTGTTAGCTTTCAATCAAACAGATACAGCAAAGAATACAAGTATTTTCTCGCTTTACAATCTTTATCAAAAGTGGTGCATTATCTATATATTTATTATTTCTTTACAAACATTGTACAATTATTTGAGTTAGCATTTGTGATTATTCCTAGTAATATTTGCGAATATTTGAACTTTTTCGTAATATCGCCTTCAAAATGACAAATTAAAAAAAAATGTCAATTGTCTCTGTACCGATGTGGTTAAACGCTGTCCTTAAAACAAGGACAAGTAATGATCATTAAGGGTCACATTGGTGGTAAGGATTTATGGTTCCGCCTAACTAGCAGTTACCACCCTCACAAGTGTACCGGTTCACAAGCGTGAGCCAGAATATTGTAGGCAGAAGGCTTGTAGGTGGATAATAAAAAACAATTCACTTCATTGTCATTTAACACCATATGAAAAACAGGTCAAGCGTTAGCCCACAGCTGGTGAAAAAAAGCTGTAGGATAACGAGACAAACTTACATTAAAACATTATAACCTGTTTGACAATTTTATTGATAATTTAAAATATTACAATACAATGCAAGGACTACTTATACTATATCATAAGCCCATCATGAATACTTACAATAATGAAAAAATGAATTAAACCGCCTCATTTATCAAAGTTCATTTAAAATATTATAAACAAAATATTTGCCCTGTGAAATGGCCGTTTATAATTATTGTAATTACAAGAAGACGATTTACAGAATGTACTATTCTGGACCAATTAAAGATTAGTTTTATTAACAAAAAAAAAATAACTATAACTATAAAATAACTATAACCTGTTAAATCAAAAACAAAAAAATTCTTTTAAATATCTGCTAGATTACATCTATTTCTTTCTTATACGCAACAACGGTGTCAAAGATTTAAGACAAGTTACAAAATACTGTATATGTTATATTATGAGTGTCTACATAGTTTCACTGCTGGTAGGCATCTGTTGCCGATGCCCTGTAGTCCCGGGCTATTAAGAATAAGACTAAGAAGGCGACTACAAGGGTTGTCTGGTTCGTAGGCTTAGATGGTGGTCCTCATTGTTCACTAGGCGATCCGGGGGTGAACATCAAGGATGAAGTGATCTAGTTCTTGTCGTACCAAAGCGAAAGTGCCAAGGAGGGCTACAATCCACCCTGGGAACGTGCTTTAGGCGTAGTGCCAGGAGGCACCGGTTCGTTCCGTTGGAGATCCTGGGCCTCCCGCAACGCACTGAGTATGACCACCGAATAGGTTTTAGTGAGTAAAAATCCCATATAACTTTATCTTCTCCGCCGAAGCAAGGTATCTTTTTAGAAAAATTCCTCGCGATAAAAAAGCATCTATTACCGAAGACCACCTCGGTAGTTACAACCGCAGCCACTGGTTCTCCCGTCATAAAGTAATATGCAAAGACTACAGTGTCCCGTTTTAAAAGGCGTTGTAGTTAGTAACAAAAATAACCTGCTCATCACATCGCTTTGGCGAACAATGTTAGATTTTCGTTACATCTATATATTTCCAGATACAGATTGGTTAAGTTTAAAACACTTAAATAGTAGTAAGGAGGACACTTAAGTTGTTGGTAAGGAGTCGTGGTAGAATTTTTTGCATCCACTTGGCTAAATACCATCCTCTTATTGTAAGTTTACAGCCATAGTACCACTATTGTGATTCAAGTGTCTACATATGAGAGCCATAGTATTATTGACGAGCACGCTCAATCAACCACATCCTCATTGTAACTTAACATAAAGTAACATTGAGGTGAAGTGTTAACCCGTTGCAAAAAAAAATCAAGTCTTATTTTATCCAATCAAGGATAGAAATATAATTGATGACTAGTTGAATAAGTACATCACTTTACTAAGAATACCATGTTTCTTGGTGGGATTAATTTTATAATATTATACAGACAATTGCATGTTGAATATTTCATCTAACCAACACTAATTTCTTACCTGCGTTAGAACCAACCAAACGCAGATAGTCAGCAAGCTCATCACTATTCAAACGACTCTTTGACTCTTTTTTTTTATATAACTTATATGGTAACACTGAACCTTTAAAGAGTATGGGAATATGATTCAAATCTCCATGTTTTGGATAATTTTCATCAATGGCATCAACATCAGGATCCAGTCGTGAATAAGGGGAGAGATTTAACTTCTGAATGCAATCCTTTATTGGAAACCAATTATATGTTTCAGGGCACAGCAAATCTGAGGGATGAAAATTTCCCTTGTATCTCATTTTGCTGCAAGAATGGATATAAAATCCTAAATAGTAATACTTTAGTTCAGGACAAATTGAATGCAAATATCTCGTAAATGCTATTTCCCTGTAAAAAAAAATAAAAATAGATATAGTACTAATTAGAAAATAAATGCAAAGCATAATTATTATACAATATATCACCTTAAAGCTCCATAGGTTCCTAATGTCAAATTCATGTAATCTGGGTCATAAAAGAAATACACAGATGATACACATTTTGGCAAAATGTCAATAACTCCAACAGCTATAATTTTTCCATCTAACCAATACTGCTGGTGAAATGAGCCATAACCAGACGGAGGTCCAACTTCAGTATGTTCTTCCTAAAAAAATATTAAAATTAATTTTGGAGGAGACAAGGGTTATTTGGCCAAGCACTAATTTTCTTTTTCATGGAGGAATGTGAAACAATGGAGCAGGGTGTTCACTGTCAACAGTTAGTGATATGGAAAGTGGTATTTAGTTATGATGATATGCACCATGACTTGTACAGGGTGTCCCGTGGCAGAATTAGGTTTCTTAATTAAATTAAAGGATGTTTTTATTTTAGAATATACATATATTTGTCATAAAAAGAAAGACGAGACATGCGGATTTTATTTTTTGGAGATCAAATGTTTCCCATCGCGATGCACATACTCGCAGAATCTTTCGAGTGTTCTGAGTGTATCTCGCGAAGAAGGCTCATGGTGGCTCTTCCTGTGTGGGGCGTGGCGCCATCTTGTTGAAACCACGTGTGAGAGGTGTTCGATGGATATTTTTTTGGTTTCGGTATAAAAATGCGGCGAATAGACATAACCATCAACAGTTATAGTTGCTCCACGAGAATTTTTAAAGAAAAACGGTCCAATTATTCGATCGACAGAAAGCACCAGTCCACTGCGACATTGTGACTGACCAATCCGTACAAATGCCGCGCCAAACTGTAACCCCTTCCCGGTCCCCCGCGCAACCGTTAGAAAAATATTCGAATTTCAAATCCTAAATCTGCCACGGGACACTCTATACTTGTCACATACCTGTAATTGTCACCTTGAGACACAAGATCTTAAATTTTATTAATTCATTAACTTTCACTACCTGCAACTCTCTTCAAACTAGGACATACAAATGTTTGCACAGTATTATTTGGCTGTGGAAATATGAGTTGTGGTGGGTACCTACCTAAATAGACCCTCCTGACTATAGAATCCTGACATTATCTACTAAAATACCAATTAATGGATAAAAAATTACCAGTAATGGACTTTGTACCAAAAAGTCTTTAAACTTCTGTTCCGTGCATTTCTCTGCAGTATCACCGTGTATTCTCATCTGATATTTAACATACACTTCATAGGTCTCCTTTGCTGTTGCTAGCCATTCTGGACTTGGAGGAGATGTTCTTACTAATTTTATCTGTAAATCAAAGAAACAGCTACTGTAAGTTTTTTTACAATAATGAAGAGCTAGCTTAATGTTACTATTGTTGTGACAAGAGGTATTCTTATACAAAGAGTAAAGGCGCTATCCACCACACTTACTAAGTCTGAATTTGCGGACCAAATTCACGATAAATAATAATATATATATATCAATAAATAAGAGATAATTTTAGATTGATTTGTTTTCCTCACAATCTTTTATAGATACTGGGTGTTAAGAGAGCGCTTCCGAAACCAAGACAGACAATAGTACTCATAAAACCTTTGATGGTGGGACGGAAAAAATCGATCTTGATTAAAAAAAAACTATATTTTTAAAACATTTTACTAGCATTATTTACGCTCCATCATGTTAGTACAGCTAAATGTTACGATAGCTTTATAAAAAATTACATTACTTTACTAAAAAAAAACCAGCAATGAAAAACAAAATCAAAAACTGCCGATGCTCGGATCAACGAACGGTTTCAATTTGAACCTTATTTTGTAGAGCCACGGTGTATTTAGATTGACGCGGCTGCGCTGCGCCCGTACGTTCGTTGATCCGAACATCGGCTATTTTTGATTTCGTGTTTCATTACTGTTTTTTTTTAATAATGTATTTTTTATGAAACTATCTTTTCACTTAGCTGTACTAACATGATGGAGCGTAAATAATGCTAAAAACACGTTATAGAAATACGTTTTTTTTTTAATCATCCGATTTTTTACCCACCCATCATTAAGGGTGTCATTAGTACTATCGTGTCTTCGTTTTCGCAAGCCGTCTCCTAACACCCAGTATAGGCGATATTTATTGAGTGAGAGTCAGATCTCTGAAATTATTACACTCAAAATTTAGTAGAGGTATTGCTTTTGCCATTTAGAGGTCAGCTAAGAATAGATTTTATGAAATCTCTTCCCCAAAATGAGTTGCGGAATTGTTAATAAAGAAATAAGGCACAGAGAATGCTGTTTTGCTTTTTGCTTTTTTATTGCTACCTGGCGGGTTATTTCTGACAAATCGCAAGTCTATATTACGAGCAGCAAAACTGAAGGGGGGAGAGGGTGGCAACTAGTATACTCTATATAAACCCTTTAAATTTTAACTGTTAAATAAACCATGTATTATACTTATGAGCATTTTGTTACCTCTAATTTATGTTTAACATTTTCAGGTAGCTCATTTATCAAATCTTCAATTTGTTTCTCTTTATTTCTATTAGTATTAGTTAATGTGCTAATATCTACACCCTTTTCTCTGAATTTTTCCAGTCTTCTCTCACGCCTCAACAGCTTGGCTTTTTTGCATGGTGCTTTAGTGGGATCAGGCCCATTATCTGCAATATGAACACACTACGCATAAACCACCACCAATAAACTTACAATACCAGATCTACAACATCACTCAAATAGTTAAGACTGTTACTTTAATTATAGCTGGGCACTCCACAGGAATGTTAACAGAAAATTGAGTCCAAACATGAAAAAGGAAGTTTTAAAAACCAAAAAGTTTAAAGTATTAGAGTAATCATAAAACCTGCAAAAAGCTGGAAGTTGGCTGGAAGAAATCTTATTTTCAGACATACTCTATTCACCATATGAGATTAATTGCAATAGTGAATAATATAAATTTTGCTTACAATTAGGAAAATTACTTTGACAAATGAGTTGAATACATGTATGAAGTTCTCTATTAACATGAATGGGTTATAAAATTACACAATTTGTAACTAATATTGTTTTGAAGAAGTTCCACCAAATTAGCTGTGAGCTTACTATACCTTTTTTGACTGACAAAACATTAGATGTTGCAGGAGGATCCCCACTTACAACTCTGATTAATGATGTGTCACCTAAAAATCAATCCATAAACAATTAAAACTGAACCCATAAAATTTACAAAATACTAACCATTGTAATAGTTAATAATTAATATCTTTATAATTATCAAATTTAGAAGATACAACCAGATCACCAAAACAGGAATGAAAGATTTTATTTACCTTGTGCTGCTTCATTTTTCCTAGTAATATCATTAAGTTCTTCAGAGTGACCAGTAACATCTATGTTTAATATTTGGGGATCTCTTTTTGCTTCCATAAATTGCTCATGCTCCTCATCTAAACAATCTATATGCATAGAGGTCTGGCTAGTAGACATTTTTCTATCACCATCACTTTCTGAATGACAATTTTCACCAGACAGAAACTTATTGACTCGTTTCAATATTTTCTTCTGAGATTTGCTAGCTCTAAATTCTAATGCTTTACACCTAATAATTAATTACTTTTAAATAAGTATACTTAATTTTATACTAAATTTATAAGGTTGTAAATGATTTTAACCATATTAACATGGAGAAAATTATATGACTGATACTTGCCGTATTGTATATGAAGGGCAGCAAGTTACTTCTAATGTAGGCTTGTAGCAATACTTGGCAGAGCGCCTCCAACCTCTGTCTATCAAATCTTGATAATCTCTTACAGTCATTGTATGAGCCCATAAGCCTGAAAAATATCTTACTAATGAAAGAGTCCAAATTTTATCCTATTAAACAATATTTCATCATAGTTATTTTTATTACATTAAAAATTTATAAGAAGTTCACATAATTATGCAGCGGAAAAATAAAAATTTATAAAATGGTAATTAATAAATACAAGTTCTAAGTTGTAATTTAAATGTAAATAAGACATTCGCTAATGTTAATCTGTAATATTATATAAACGGTTTTTAAAAAATATGTATTTGGCTCTAAAAGTGTGAGTATTTAAGAAAAACAAAGAATACCATGGCTGTAGCTAGTATCTGGGTTTTTGCAATAGCCACACTTAAATCTTTCCTGTTCCGCATAATACTCCACAATGCTAACAGACATCATGTTGTTGTTTCTGATACTATGTAAGCAAATCCAGAATTAAATTATTTCTTAAATCTTTTAATTATTAAATTCCAATTTGATTTAAATGTCAGTCATGCACATGACAAATTATATGACAGTGACAAAGCCACTTAAAGCAGAGCCGAAGATTGCCACGTTTAATATCGACATTATTTAATCAAACTCTTCTTAAAAAATTAACGTAATAAAAAATTTTTTAATTGATAGTAACAAAAACAAGTAAACAATAAAAATTTTAAATTTTCTTACACTAAATTGAGCATATAATGTATAACGTATTTATTTGTAATTTTATTTAAACAATCTATTTAGGCCTATGTCCAACTGTGGACGTCTATCGGCTGATGATGATGATGATGAATCTATTTAGTTACAAAATCTATTTAGTTACAAAGAATTTTTCTATTTTCTATTGAATTTTACGAAACATCAATTTACAATTAAAACGATAACTAGTATAATTTTAAAGCAATTTACAAATATAGCTTAAAAATATAAGTAATATGTTTACTTAACAATAGAAACATTTTATAATTCCAGCTCAGAAGCAGAAGTTATATTTTTTCTGAATTCAATATCAATAATTTAACTAAATCATTTTCTCTATTCGGCTACCTCACGCACGCATAAGATTCTCGAAAATATAGATGCTCTTAAATAAGGTAGTAGCTGAAAATCAGTGTGTTGTTCACTACGTGGCAACAGTTACACTGAGCGCTGGCCATTTTGTACCATTACAGTATACACGGTAGCAATGATTATCTAAAATATTACTGCGTTAACATATTTTTGTTTATCTTTGTTCTATGATATAACGTTTTTGTCTTTTTACAAGTGTGCTGTACTGCGTGAGCAAATAAACGGATTTATCTATCTATCTGATGTAAGGTTACTGGATCTAGCAACAAATGAATGAATGTTCATGAAATTCTAGTTTTTGCAAAAATTTGTAAAAAATTATAGTTCTTTATTAAAAGTTTTAAGTTTTCCTCACTTCTATAATTGTACCAAAAATATTAACTAAAATAAACGATTAAGTAAATAGATTTTTTTACCAACTGTAGTATTTACTTTATTATTTAGGCTGCAGATACCAGGTACACAAGCCCAGTATCCTATGAACAGTCAGTCAGTCAAATGACTAACAGCATTAAACATCATTAGAGAATAGTGTTTACTAATTTAATAAAAAAAGGTAATAAAGTAATTGTATGACTCTTTATTGAAAAAGATATCATTAAAATATTGTACAATTTAGTATCCGTTTATAGTATCCAGCATCCGCCCCTCCAACGGGTTCTCGCCTTGTCGTGGCGGAGGGGCTTAGTAACCGTGGCGCCCAACACGGTGAAGCCAAGTGGAACCCATCCGGCCGGCACGCGGCGAAGGGCTGGCCGAAGCGGCCGCTCCCGGTTCGAGCACCGGTTGGGATAACTGAAGCTCACCGGAGCGGTCGGGGACCGCAGGGGCAGCTGTGTGCTGCCCCAGCGGCCGGCTGCAGGGGCGGTTTCATACCGCCCCTCGCAGTCGAGGTGGGGTCGTGGAGGGAGTACCCTCTGCGGCCAACTGGTGTCGCACCGGCGATGCGGCGGCGGTGGGGCCAGGGGGAAGAGGAGTTTCGGTATTGAGATGCGCCGTTCTCCCTATCCTCCGCGGCCGTTAACAGGTAGCGGCGGGCCTAACATCTCTCCGCCGCGGGGAGCCGGGAGAGGTTTTCTCCCGTGGCTCCCGTGGCCTCTGGGCGACAGGTTCGGGGGAATCGGTCGCCCGCACACGCATGAGGTCGAGGAGGGGGCGCGCAGCATGTTCCGGCGCGCCCTGGGAGGGTTCATCCCTCCCCCAAGGTGGGGCCGCGCAAGCGGCCAGCGCCGGCAGGGTCGCGGTTGTGTGCGTACCCGCGTTCCCGTGACCCTGCCATCATGGCGATGAGGTGGAACATCGTGGGGGTTTTAGTCGGTGCAAGTCCGACATAACTCGTCCTTGCCTCCGCGAGGACGAGTATGCGTAGGCATTTCCCCCACGTAAAACAAAAAAAAAAAAATCCAGCATCCGCACTAATAAACATCACACACGTTCAAAAGAAATATTTAATACTTAATTTAAAATAAAAATCGATGGTACCCCAAAAATAATTTATTTCTTTTTACCAAATTGAGGCCAAAAAATGTTATAGGATTAGATTATTAACGTATTAATGATAAAAAAAAACTTGCTTTTGTTTTGAGACTGAACTCTATTATATCTAAAAATAATAATACATGTTTACCTTTATTTTTAATTATAAAACACTCATAGTAAATTAATGAGTAATTGGCAAAGTCATTAAGTTCATACAACTTACGCAGAATCATCTTCGTCTACCTCAGCAATATTTGACATTACAGAAGGTCTTACGTTAGCAGTATTAGTTTTTCGACGAGGCCTTAAACATAATTTTTAAATATTTTTTCTATGTTATAACATATCCATTACATAATCAAGTTAAAAAAGGAATGTGAAGTTGTATCGCTTACTACTGTAAACTACACTTCCTATAATAATAAAAAACTATTTTGAGATATTGCTTCTAAACCACATTGGGCTCGACACCGTTAGACCTAAGGTACTAAATATTATGTTAAAATACTAGTAATTTCACAAGCAACACTGGTCCCTTCAAACTATCTAGATGGTCTCCAACATTACTAACCACAAGTGCTTTCCTTCATATTCAATCTGAAGCTAAAAATCAGACTAACTTTACTTAAACAAATATTTAAATGAATTCATAAAAAAATTACTATAGGTCAATCCAGCCAACTCTAGGAAGCTGTCAAAATTTTAGCTGATAATGATGTTAAATGTATAAAAATTATCACCGCCAGCCAAAAAATTATTGGCAATGTATACATACACTTTTCTACCAACTTGGACATTTTTCATGAATAAAAACTGTATCCGAAATAAACAAAAAATAATAACACTACTTATTTACCTATTTTTAATTGAATTCCAAGGTTGGGGGTTAGTTTGGCCCCAAATTAAAAAGATTAATCCGGACATAAAAAGTATTGTAGCGTGAAAACACCAAATATTCTTCCAGACATAGACAGAATTCTGAAAGTTTTCAAAGAGAGTTAAAATTGAGGATGATTAAAGGAAAATAAATATAACAAAAAGTTTAATATAATACTTTGAATTTATAAGTAATTTCTCCTACGCATAACGACACGATAATTCCAGAAGTATTTCCAATAATTTTGATAACTGTATTTATTGAGTTTACGTACATTGGCGTTAATTCCTGTTAAAAACAAATATTAGATTAAAGTTAATATATCCTCATTTTAATCAATTAAAATATATATATATGTAAAAAAAAAATATGGTGTAAGGGGACTTGACCCAAGACTTGACACTGGACCCAAACCAACCTCACCTACTCGTAGTGCACCCTGCTAAACAACAAACGAGGCCCCTGCAACGGGTTCTCGCTTTGTCGTGGCGGAGGGGCTTAGTAACCGTGATGCGGAACACGGTGAAGCTAAGTGGAACCCACCCGGCCAGCCCGCAGCGAAGGGCTAGCCGAAGCAGCCGCTCCAGGTTCGAGCACCGGTTGGGATAACTGGAGCTCACCGGAGCGGCCGGGGGCCGCAGGGGCGGCTGTGTGCTGCCCTAGCGGCCGGCTGCAGGGGCGGTTTCATACCGCCCCTCGCAGGTGAGGTGGGGTCGCGGAGGGAGTACCCTCTGCGGCCAACCTGTGTCGCACCGGCGATGCGGCGACGGTGGGGCCGCGGGTGAAGAGGAGTGCCGGTATTGAGATGCGCCGTTCTCCCTATCCTCCGCAGCCGTTGACTCGTAGCGGCGGGCCTAACATCTCTCCGCCGCGGGAAGCCGGGAGAGGTTTCCTCCCGTGACTCCCATGGCCTCTGGGCGACGGGTCGAACCGGTCGCCCGCGCAATGAGGTCGAGGAGAGGGCGCGCCGTATGTTCCGGCGCGCCCTGGAAAGGGAGGGTTCATCCCTTCCTCCCGAGGTGGGGCTGCGCAAGCGGCCAGCGCCGGCAGGGTCGCGGTTGAGTGCGAGCGTTCCCGTGACGCTGCCATCATGGCGATGAGGTGGAACATCGTGGGGGTTTTAGTTGGTGCAAGTCCGACATAACTCGTCCTTGCCCGACGAATATGCGTAGGCATTTCCCCCACGTAAAACAAAAAAAAAACAACAAACGAGGCTCTGGCTCCCGGCAACCTGCATTATGCCAGTGGTGGGACCCAAATCCCCTCTTTAGACCCTTCTTCGGTTTTCTGATGATAACAAGCGCTTGAAAGTCACATTGAATCCTACAGCTCATCTGATACTGAGCTCGTGGACCCGGATCCACGGCCTGTTAACCCATATGAACCTCTACAAAGGACGTCCCTAGAGCCCCGCGGTACCAGAGGTCATACTGACTAAGGTAGCGGGAAGCCGCTATATGCAGGCAGTGCAGGACCGCCTGATGATTGATTTGGTGGATTGAAAAAAATATATATTAGACACAGTACTAACGTAGCATATGTCAAATGTCAGATCCATTCCGGCAGCAGTGAGTGTTACTGCAATCGTTAAAATTGTTGGTCCTGGTATTGCGGGAAACAACCATAACGAAGAGACAAAAATGCCAGGTATTACATGTGCTAGTAAAAAAATTTATATTAAAAATATCGTTTACATTTCACTAAATCAAAATAGTTGTATGAATTTATCACTTAGTTTACTTACATACGAATATAAAATACTTCCTAATTTGTTTAATTCTTTTTATTTTGTCTTTTTGTTTATACCAATAAAATGTTTGTATAACTATTGTACCTAATATTAATCTTAACAGAAACGGTAAAGCCGTAAGTGCTGAAGCCTGGAAAGTAAATTTTACTTAATATCTAAAAGATGGAAATATTTTAACAACAGAAATGACAACTTACTTCGTATAAGGTATATTTGAGCACTAGAGTATAATAAAGAGGGCCGTGTATGCATAGAGAAATGATTATCCATGAATATCCAAAATTTAAAATACATAAAGCCCAGAATGATACTGATTTTAATATTAATTTCCAGGGAGCTTGAGTATTTGTTAACTGAAAATTTAATAAAACTAGACTAGCTTATAATTTATTTTAAAGAACATATTAAATTTTTTCAGCCCGTTTATTGACGAACATCGCCACCAATTCATTACTGCAAAAAGTATTATAACAGTACAAATTTCTTATAATGCTAATTTGATTCTGTTGTAAAATGTAATATTTTTTATAATATATAAATGATAATTTGTATAATATTTTAAATTTCTTTACCATTAAATTTAATATGGCTTTTAATTGATGTGAAATAAACGTTGCCTCTATTTCTAAGATTTACATTTTTTTTTTAATCATAATAGGCAACATGCTTACTTTTATTGTAAATATATTTCCTATCGTATTAGTCAAGTATTCTAACTCTTCATTACTTATGCACGGATGTCTTTCTGGCGAATCTGATACGATAAGTATCCACACTGTAGACCACAATATTTGAAATGCACCACAAACATAAAAGCCTACAGGCCATCGAGAATAAAATTGCACAGCTGCGCAAATCAAAAATGTGGAACATGTTCCCGTCGTAATACCTTCAAATATCAAAGAAAGAATTCACTATCCTATACTAAAACGCAAACTTTAATAGTTACTGTATGAAATAGAAGTTAGATTACAAATAATTCATAAATGCATAAACAGTGCATTTTATAAGCGGTCAAGGCCAAATTCCGCTATGCTGGCCAAGTGCAAATTAACGAAGGTCATGTGTTTACGGAAGTTCTGTTAGGGTCGAAACAAATAACTTTTAAGACGGATATCACGAAGACCCCTTATCCATACAAACAAGCTATAATCGCTTCAAAATTATAACTACTTTGCTATATAGCTATTACGGAAATTAATGTGTTGTCTATTTTAAGGTGTATTAATATTAATAAACCATTAACCCTCACCACAGTATGCCCACATAAAATGATTTCTTTCTATAGGTGGTACCCAATGTCTCAGTACTTGAACCATGCTAGGTAGCATAGCACCCTAAAAATTTCCATATTTTTCAATATCAAAGTATTGTTATGTTTAATAAATTAATTTTAAAAATCTATAGAAATATGTTTAAATTGTACCAAAATTAACGCTTGAGAAAAAAATGAGACAAAAGTGATTTTTATTATGCCTAGAAGAAAAAAATCTTGTCATAACTGTTAGAAAAACATGGAAAAAACACACTTACCGCGCAAAAGCCTTTAATAATTCTCACTGAAAATAATGACCAGAAGTTGTGGTACGCTGATGCAGGGGTAATACAATTTAATATACCTGATACCATACCTGCAATTCCCACTACCCATGTTGGCCCCATCCTAGGAATTCAGAAACCATATAAATTCAACACATTTTTCTAAGAGATTTTTCTTGTACATAGAGGAAACAGTGTCATACCTATCGCCGATATTGTGAAATATAGGAAAACAAATACAATATCCTATGTGGTAAGCAGAAAAGAGTTTAGCCATTTTGATTTCGTCCCAAAACATTTCGTCAATTATTGTCTGTAAAAAAGCATGAAATATTGGAAATATCATAATGATTTTAATTAAGCTCACAAAATTCATCTTACCCCTCTTCTTGGGACAAACACCTTTCGATTGGAATCGTTCTTCAAAGCTTTTAGATTCATCCGTTCTATTTCTCTCTTTGAAATTTGAACCATATCAACAATATGAACGCTTAAGTTGTATCGGACAATATATATCAAAAAATAACCTAAAAATATCATCATTCCAATCTTCAATCTTGAATTGATATTATAAAATTCTATCATGAACCTATATTAATAAATAGATAATAAATTCACTCACTATGACACGGATCCTAATTTTGAGCATATTTCACGAACAAAGAAAAAGTAATTGGAAAGGAAATAAACGACCGCCTGCACGGCCTTCGTGATTATATTTAATAACTTTTATAAAATATTTGTAGATGTGATGGAAATGTAGCTTAATAGAATTAATGAAAATAACTTGTGTACAATTTTACAAACATTTATTTGTTATTTTATCATACAATAATATCTTATTTTGTTATAAAAAAAAAATTTTACAGAGTACACAAACAGTCAATGTATTTATCAGTCGGTGACTATCTTATTCTCATTTTCGCGTATAACATTAAAATTGAACAACCTATTAAATGAGGAGACAACATCGATTTTGTCAAAAAAATCAATTGGATAATATAGCTTATTTTGGATATTCGAAAAAAAATGCAAACAATTATCTCAAGTTATGAATAAGTGCTTAAATGTTCCTCATTTCAAGGACTAAGTTCGTAAAAAAGTCTATTTAACAAAGATAGACTTTTCATCAATCATTTAAACACAATAATAATAAATCACTCTGCTAAACCTGATTAATTTAATGATCATAAATGTCTTAAAACACTTCCTATAATCACTAAAACATATTTCTTGTGCATAATGTACACTAAATAATTTATTATAAATATTCTTACGGATGAAGGAAACTTAAATGCAAATTGGCTTTTTAATTAATAACCAATCCGTATCGTTTAAATTATCTTAACTAATATTTAACTGGAATTTTAATGTAAAAATGAAATCATTCGTTAATTTAAAATATTTGGTAGTAACAATCACAGTATGCGCAAATGTAATTTAAACTATCTTGGCTGCAATCAATGCACGAAAAAAATATGATATTCAGTTGACTCTGAAGCGTTATAATCAGGTTGATGATGTACAACATTACCTGATATACGAAGAATAAATTAAGAAAGTATGCCATTTGACCAATTGTAATGTAGATATCATAAATAGGTTCAATTTAAAGAATGTTTTGAGATATACGGTTTACATATACTTTCCAGTCGTTATTTTTGTTTGGATGATGGTAATATTAAAAACTATGTCATTAAATTAGTATTCTTTAGCGTTTTTAATAATTCATTTATAATAATATACATTAAAAAGAATCATTAATAGAGTTGTCGTAAATGTATGAATTATTTACGATTTTATATTAAACCTGTCTGTGTAACGAACTGAGCGTTTTAAGATATAACGCTCAAGGACGTATCCTTACGATCTCGATAAGTATCATTTTTTATTGTCATCTCACTCATCTCCTTGCGTTCCTTGTGCTTAGTTTTGTCGCACTCCTTCTCATCGTCTACAAAATTCCACGATTGTATGTTACCAGTTCCAAATAATATGAAAAATATCGCCGATACTATATAAACAGATGCTCCTACGAAAAACACTGGTCTCCACTGATCAAAACTATTCTGAAAATAGAAATGAAGATATTAAAACAGATCCACAAAATTATCTAGAAGTAGTGGTAGATTCTAAATATTTACCCCGCTTCGAGTGAAGTAGGCGGTAATCATAGGTGTGAAGAAACCGGCTGTACTTCCAACGAAATTAGCAATGCCATAAAGAGTTCCTGCATAATTAGGTGCTAAGTCTTGATGATTTTGAAGGTTTGTTAGAGTAGCCGCACCATTAAAACCCATTGACATCGTTATCATTGTTACTGATAACGCCGTGGAGCAACCAGTGTAGACCAGAAGAATGAGCAACACCCCTGGCAATATATGTGAGAACAAGCAGAAAAATTTCCTTATTGTTGTGGTAGTCATCAACTTCTTTGAAAGTATACAATCACCGACTGTTCCAAAGATAGTGGCAGAGAATAATCTTGCAAGGTAAGGTAAAGCCGATATTATTCCAGCAGCGGATAATTCAAAACCGAGGACACTTGAAACGAATTTAGGTCCAACCGTCATAATAAAGTATAGACCCCATAAGTTCCCGTAGTGTAGTACTGTCATTGCTAAAAACGGAAATGATGTAATGATGCTCTTAAACGGCGGCAAGCCCTGAAAAAGTGAAGTGTTGGTTATCATAGCCGGTCAAAGCTTAAATAAAATCTAAGGCTTTTATAATAAGTAATATTAAAGTTTTAACTTATAGTAATAGCAGAATTTGAAAAGTAACCGAAGGTCAGTAGTGGTAAAAATAATCCTAATCCTAATTCTAATTTATAACAATGTCTTCAAATATCTCTGTAAGAATTTTTATATACATATGTGTAAAAACAGTAGTAACGTGAACTACAAAATTGTAAAACCTTATCTAACTTTCTGGGTAATATTAAATAATACAAACAAAAGATTATCAAAAAAAAATCTTTCTGTCTATCGAAAAGTTACACTTAAATGTTAGGTCTATACAAACATGCGTAATAATTTGCGCGGTCAATATAATTTTACCTTGGATTTAGTGACTCTGTCACCGAGGGCGTCTAATATATATTTCCTTTCTTGGTCAGAAATTCTTGGATGTTCATTGGGTGTGTCCGCGACTAAATACCACCATAAGATACACCAAACTAAGGTAAGTGCTGCAGGAACGTAAAAGGCCGATGCCCATCCAAACTTTTCAAGTAATGGTCCAGTTAAAGACCAAGTTACTACTGTACCTAATGTACCTCCCATCATAGCACTTACAAACTTTCCTTTTTCTGCTGGTGGCGCCCAACGAGCTACTAATACATGTAAAGCTGGATATATAAAGCCCTGGAACAAAGAATCATAAAAATATATCATGACGTTTCAAACATCTTCATGATTTGATCAGTTAACCTGTACCAATACGTAAGTCCCCAATATATTAAAATTTAACACCCATTTTACTTGAAGTCCTTGTTGTTATTCACGTTGTAAATTCACGACTTTTAAGGCATCATGGGACTAAGAACTCGTGGATCTTAAATTCACGAGCTAAAATAAAGGAAAATATATTCTTAGATAAATAATTGATAAGTAAGGTGCGGAAAATGAGAAAAGCGTAAAGAATTGAAAAGTTATAAAATTGGCGCCGATGGGTAAAAGTGGGAACATAAATCACAGAATAAATTTTTAAATAAATATGTAGACAATTAAATTGATCCTCAAAAGTACATTCGATGTCTGTAAATAATTTAATTAAACATTAAAATTAAAATTAATTTAGACATTGGAAATATGATGATTATTATTCCTTTTTATGTATGTAAACATTATTTAATTGATAATTAATTATCGTGTTTATTTACTCTTCTTTGCAAATTCATATTTTTGTTTAATTTTAATTTAGTATTTTTGTAAAAGTCGCCTTTAAACAGTTTTTAAGTAATGGTTCAGCATCCTGAGAAACAAGCCTAGCTACGTTCAAGACCCGCGGTTGTCATTGTATTGATATGTGTAAATACCGCTAATTAATTATTATTATTATTATTAAATGACCATAGGTGTACATTAAATTCTCTAAAATATAAGATAATAAATAAGATATCGAACTCCTATTACATTATAACATATGACTCACCATATAATTATTATTGTTAAAGATAGATAAAAAAAAACATTTTGCAAATTTCTGTGAGTTTACTATCAGGTATATAATTATACTAGATAAGGATGATATATAACAAACTGTTTTAAAGACGATAAAGTCTCCAATGTTTGCTGAGCAAGATTGTCACATTAAATAACAAAGAATATTGTACTAGACAATAAACAATCCCAGTATCCATTTGCCCAGTGCTAAATAACACCGCAAACTAATGTTACGTCAACCAATAAGTTATTATGAATACTTATCATTCTGATTTAATATGTAGAGAACAGAAACTGATTATCAAAAGACACCAGGATGTTTAAAATATCTAACAGTTTTGCTAATTTCGTAAACTTTTCCACACATTCTATGTATTCCTCTAATTTTTCTATTTTGATAAATATGTATAGGACTGATTTATGTTTTAGCTAAATCTATAGATTCAATTTCTGGTTATGCAAATCAACCTTTAAATCTTTTTTCATAAGTTTTAACAACTAGGTTTTTTTTTCGATATCGAAATTTCTTTGTAAATCGATATGGGCCATTAGAGAAACGCCAAAAATATGAATTTACGCCAGAATAAAGAAATTATACGAAGAAAGCAGTTTTTCAGAATAAGTCCAAAAACTTTTCTTTATCGTGGTTAGAATTGGTATTCGAAGAACTCGGCTTTTAAGTTCAATTAGTTACAAATTAACATTAGTATGTTAATTTATAATTATAAAACATAAACAAACATCTCTCCTCTTATCGTATGTATATGTTATGCCCCTTACATACAGTAGATAATATTCAATGCTTATGTCAAAAATATCAGACTCAATTTAATATTAAAATCTTAGTTCAAATAAAAAAAAGAATTAAATTTTCAAATCTTACTCCGGCGAATCCGAGGAAGAATCGTGTCACTAAAAGAGCAACATAACTCATCCTAGCGGCAGCTGGTCCGAGAGCTGTTAACACCGCACTTGCAATGGACGATATGAGTACCACATATCTGGGACCCCAACGTTCAGCAGCCATACCGCCCACTAGGGAAGTAATAGGGTAGCACCAAAAATAGGCACCAAGAATCATAGCCTGTTGGTTCGTCGACCATTCGAATAATGCGCCCCCAGAAACCTACAAAAATAACCATAACATTATAGAAATTATTTGCAAGTCACCATAATAATGTCAACCTGAAACAATTATTCTCTTAACCCAAACACAGTGTGGAAATACTAATATAAAGCCTTCAAAAATTTAAAAAAAGAATTCTAATTGGGAAAAGAATTATATTGACATTGAGATCTATATCACCAATGATGTCATACTCCTTATTTGCATTACTAAAGAAAAACCTGAGTTTATTTGTGGTAAAATCCATAAATATTATTTAACTAATTTTAATGTATATTTGTCAAAACCTATAATGTAATCGCACACTGCCAAATATGCAGTCCACATAGCACCGAAAGATCTACAACAAAGGCAATGCCAATACGTTCATATTAAAAGCAAACAAAGTGATTTCAAACTTTAATTCCGAGGCACAATCTATGAGCGGATTTTAATTTTTTATTTACTTGTCATATACAGTAACTTTTTTAAAATAAAGTCAAATTAATCGATTTCCTCACCTGCCTCGGAGCCTCCCTGATTTCCGCAATATCATTGTTATGTATACTTTTGTTCACTGCAAAATCAGCTGTTGGACCGCAATGAGATCTAATTCTGTATAATGGATATAAAGATTTATTTATTCAAACTAAGTAAAAAAAAAATTAAGTATCATATAATCTTTACAAGTAGTATAATTTTATTTCACATGTAATAAAATTTATTATATCCAATGCTCTTTGATGAATAGTTCTCAATTAACCAACTCTATTTCCTTTACGGTTATGGGATATGATATTATGTCCACCGACAATGACTTCGAACATAATAATACTACCAACGTGTAGCAAAGCTTGATAAAACCATTGTAAATACTATACATTTTGGTACCTGGTTTCAAATGGTGATAAAGTCAGCGAGGTGAAATTAAGTTAAACATTAAATAAATGGTAGCGAAAATAAAAAGGTAATTTATAATATGGTTGTCGATATAAAAGTTGTAACCTTAATAGGATATTCTCGTAGATTATTCATGTTATATAAATGTCATATAAAAATTTAAAACCGATAGGTCAGGTATTTAGAATAAATTTTGCAAAGGACGCAAAGGCCTATTTGAAAGTCAATAACCTTTTTTATCAATAACATTAAAACGCTTTCCTTTTAACAAACCAATCACCTGTTTTTACTATAAAATCGGTATAAATTAAATATGAATAATAGTGTTTACTGTTTTAAATAAATACGTCGTTAATAGATTTGTTTTCCTCGTTTGCTTAGCACCGAGATGCCTAAAATAAGATAAACCGCATCATTACTTAACATTTTCGAAGTCGGTTTTTACGTTTTAAATAATTGAGAAACAAAAAGTACAACGCAAATGTTGTTTTTATTGTGAGTTGTTTACTTACGAAATGTTTCTAGGTGTTGGAGGGACCATGGCAATGAGATTCAAGCTCATATTAACACGAAGCATGTAAACCACCCAGCAGCTTGTGAAAATCATGAATCCTAAGTTCAACCTTGCAGGGATCACGTCTGTAATTAATAACAGATAGTTAATTAAAGAAAAATTAAGTGAAATATTTTAACTAATCGTTCTTAACTTTAGGTAAGAATTCGATTTGCTTGGTACTGAGTTTAGTGTTTTCCTGTACAACGTGCAAAGTTCAACCTTTACACTACGATGTAAAAAATCGGAAGTATTTGAAATATACGGAGCACCGTTCGAGATACACATGTCGAAAGACGCTCCATATACCACAGGTAAATAAAATTGCAAATAATAAATTGCTGCCATTTATGGATAAAAGTTTACATGTGATAGAAACGATAAAAAGACAAGACTGCAATATTTTAGCCACATTATGGAAGGAGATAAATATTATACATTATTACTGATGATGCAGAATCTCATAGTTTAAAAAATCTGTGGGGATTGTTATACCTCAATGCTCTCTCTGATATGCTAAAGCCTCTGAAGTAAAAATTACCATTAACCGCCGAACGAGGAAAACAAGAACTAAGAAGTTGTGGATAATAACTAATTCCCTCTGAAGCAGAAACGATAGACTCCTGTTACATTTTAATTAAATAATTACCATTTGCATTATTACAACGCGTACATCGTCATGTCACATGTACTTAATCTACGACTGTCTCATGAAATACAATAATGCGAGTGCACATTATGTCAATCGTCCAACCGCACCTAATAATTCACGACAATAAGAATTCTTATCCGCGTATAGTTATATAAGATAAAGTTTATTCTATTTCCTTATTTTATTTTCTTTAAAGTAGTATTCTAGAAAATTTCTACGAAGTCCACTCACAGGATAACGATCTGTATTATAGATTAGACATAATGAATTTCTACTACATACAATATACACACGTATAAAAATAACGATATTTATTTTAGATAATGTAAGTTTACTTTAGGTCACAGTAAATTTAAATAGCTACCGTTTTAACATACAAACGCAAATATTTCATTTTAAATATTTTTTACTGAAAAGTAAATATGACGACATACGTGCAATGATCGGAAAATATTATTTTTAATTGTAAATAACATTAGCTCTTAAACTAGAATCTCGATTAACAATGTTGAAACCGCATTAAATATTTGCATAAGACTGTAAGTAAAGTAAGTTTTATTGAAAAACAGTTTCATTTAAAGATGTATTTTAATCACTGCGATATTTAATTTATTCGCACAGACCTGCCACAGTTATTGACTTTTATGCAATTAAAAACTGCTTTTTTAATTAAACCGGTATCCATTAAGAAGTTAAACTCGATACCAAAGAATAAGTAACGTATAATTTATTTAAGAAGGTATAATGTTTGAAACAACACACAAGACCTGTCTTATGTATGATCGAAAATAAATGGGTGAATTATGTATTCCAAACGAAGAAAATTATTTACGGCCGATTAAGATATATCACATAGAATATTATAATATTAGACCCCTGATAAAATTCGCCAGGAGACCCTGTAGTATACCTACATATTGTGAATTTTCTTTCATTTGTTAGATTTTAGATAATACGTAAAAAGAAATTATTTAAAAAAATAACGATAAATTATTTAAACTTTAACATCATTCCACTTATTACTATGTCTTATCTTCAGCATTATTATAACAAATGTTTTGATCGATGTAGCATAAATTTCCTAAAACCGTGTCTATTTGAAAATGTGAGATAAAAGTGACAGAACGAATAATGAGATGTTTAGTAGCAGCACCGCTTAAGTAAAATTTTTTCCGTTAACTTTTTAATGTGTTGTGTTATACAGTTATCCTTCATAATTTTAAAAACATGTTAAATAATCATAAAGAGCTAATTCATAACATGTCACAATTCATAAATGTAAAAAATGAACAGGAAAACACTATTATTACTTGCGATATTGTATAAATTCGACGTTTTTGCATAAAACATTTTTATTATAATTTTACCATCATTATATATTTAACTCCCACAGTGTCCTTCATTTTACACGGTAAATACAGTAAACAAAATTTACGAGTACATAAAATTATTATAATACACTTCTATAGTTTCCTACATAATATATATTGCCTTATTTAACGTATGCAATATAATTGAGCAAGTCTTTGTAATTGAATAAAATTATGTGATTTATATGTAATTATTAATTACATTTACAGATAATGTAAACTACCACGAAGTGCGTACGAAAAACGTGACAGTCTTGTTACTTCATATGATTATTGCTTATCCCACAATCACAACGTATAACTCATATTGTAGTTGAAATTATAGAAATAAAAATAAAATATTTATAAACATGAAATTAATATGAAGAATAAATTTTTCTACAACTTTTTTATTATTCAAATAACTGTTTCATAAAATCGTCAGATCCAAACGATTTGTTAATGTTGAAAACAGTGTATATCACGGAGTTGATTAAAAAACTCTTATTGTTTAAATTCAACCCTACAATAGAAATATATGAATGATTAAGTTTCAACTAAGTCTCTTTTATTTGACAAAGTTACAAAACGAATAAGACGTTCATTCAATGACTAGTAAGACGCCCGCCCACAACAATATGTCGCTAGTTAGGATGACATGCACTACACCAAATTTAGCTTGTCATAAGATATTAAGTCTCGTTGGTACAACTTTTTATAATTTCAATTATTTATTTTAATGAAAAATTATTATTTAAGCATACCCTGATACATACTATATCAAGCATAACATTATATATTGTAAAAATAAACGTTTTATCAATGTATAAGAAATTTATGTTCGCTGCAGCGAGGAAATGATGTACGAGAAATGAGCATACATAAAACACAATAGTTCATTGTCAGCACGTTTTACGAAACGACCTTGACAACGACTCCTATTCTAAATCGTTACAGTTTATCTATTCATAATTGTTACCTTATATTATCAATTCGAGTTCATTTTATTTTTTACTGTTGGTAAGTGCTTCTTACCGGAGACGGCCTAGATAGATACCTCCGTAGTTCCTATTTCTAGTGCCAAACAGTAGTGTACAAACGTTACCTTTTTCCGGATTGAAAGGAGTTGTAGCTAGTGAAATTACCAATCATTTCAACTCCATAATAATAATGAAACAACCCCCCATATCTCAAAGTAACGAGCGCAACATGGTGCAGTGTATAACATCCTAACTAACGCCACGTTGCTATGGGCGGGCGTGTTACTTACCATCAGGTGAACATCCCGCTCGTCTCGTCGCTTCATTGGATAAAATAAAAAAAATATGAAAGTTAACATGTAACAAGTTTTGCCGAACTTTAAGTTTTATCTACTTATTCGCATATATTATTCGATACAAAATCATGATGTATCTCTAAAGAAACCATTAATCCTTTGATCTATCAAATCTATTCCTAAACTTACCTTACGTGATGTAGCGACTAATTGCTCCTATTTAGTATTTTGAGGAGTCTTTCTTCATCATGCACAAAAAGTGTTTCAATAAGTTTAACATGTTGGTATATTATTTGTGTTACTGTTCCTGATTATTTGTGTACATATGATATTGCAGTCCCTTAACGTTTCGTTCGACCTAGGATTTTTTACCAGCCTTACAGCGCCTAAGATCTTGTCTTTTAACATGCAGGTCCCGGATCCAAATTCAAATTTCGGTGGCGACCTGTGAGTTTGGTTGGTGGCTGGGTTTTGACAGCTAGCAACAACTCTAACAACATAAACCTGGTGCCATAAGAACATTGCTGCTTTCCGACTGTCAACAGATTAGAGCGAGACTACTATTTTGAGCAAGTACGCCTCACCGTCCAAAGCTTTATTGTCACTTAACACCACGTGTAATTGTGTTCAAGTTATAGCCATTGTAAATAAAAAAACAATGATTTAAAATTGCATTGAGCTCGTTGTGAAAGAAAGTAGTAATATTGAATTATAAGCATATAATTCAATGGTAGCTGAGCGAGCCGAGATAAAAATCCAATAAAACCCACGTACACAGCGCGGCTGAACATTCTTTTATCGTCAATGTTCCGAGTTCGAGCGTCAACATCGGCCCGTATTTAATAACAACGCGAGGCTTCACTCCACCGTCATCTGTTGACGTTAGTGTGTCGGTGGAAATGAAACGGTCGAGTTTCCCAAACACATAACATAATTCTCATTAAACTGCAACATCGGACTTAAGTTATGCATTTTATACGCGCACTAGACGTTCCCAGTGCGCTAACCGTAATATAGAATTAGATTTGAAACTAATACTTGAAATTTGTCAGAAATATTCTTCTGTTGCTCTGCAGTATTCCGCCGCTACTCGGACGCTATCCCGTTATTAACACCCTCGCAATCGGTTTTGGGGGAAACATTTCATAAAATCCGTTCTTAGCTGACTTATGCTCAGTAAGAGGAATATTCCTACTAAACGCCAAATCTCTTGCTGTACCGGAGACATCGCGATAAATCGCTATATATATGTATAAAGAAGCAACGTTAACCCTCTCCACGTTTATTATTAAGAAATAACGGATGTAGATTGAGTTCTTATACGAAGCGATCATCAAAGCAAAAACAAATTGGTAAAAACTAAATTCTACATAAGCAATCGAATTTCATGGAATCAGTCAACAAAAAGGTTAGGTATTCTATATAAAAAAAAGCCGCTGTACTCCAAGTCCTAAACGGATAATACTGAATATTGCTATATGAAATCATTTTATAATATGAAATCAATAAAATAAAATATATACTATCTACAAACTGTTTATTTTAATGTAGACCTCGTTTATTTTCATTTTTTATTACAATTTCAAACTATATTAAGTTTTCTTTAATTTTGAACATATAAATATTACTTACATACAAATATTCTCTTAATTTAGGTGTAATAACAACAACGTTTGTATCTTAATTTATATTTTAATCTTAAACAATCTGAAAACTACTATTTATATAGTTTCAATATTGCGGCAGGACACGTAATGAGCTTAAAATAACTGTATGAAATTAAATGTGTCAATTCCTATTTTAAATAGAAGACCGAGTAAAGAATGTGGATGTAATTAAATGCAATAAAAACCTGACCAACAAGTTTGAAAAGATATTCTAGAAATAGATTGCAAGAAACAGAATTAAACGATCACAGTAAGAAAATAAGGGGATGTAGTTTCAATGGAAGTTTTTTACATTATATCTGAAAATATTGCTACAAAAGGTTTTAATAATATAAATATTCTTAATATAATTCCGGTTAAAAGAATGTCATTATAAAAAGTGCAGCGACATTTGAAACTTTTCAATTACTATACATTCAGGGCACATTATCTAAGTAAATTTTCTTTCAATTTATAAACTATATATACTTTGATTAAATTTCTTCAAATTTGTATTCCTTTATCTCAACTTTTTACCAAGAAAATTAATCGAACAATATCCAGTTTGCTTCTCGAACAAAATTCCAGTTTGTTTAAAATTGAATTATATAAGATATTCTGCTGCAAAAGGCCTTGACAGTTTAATAGTTGGGAGACGAACTCGCGATTTACAAGAACTTTTTAGACCGTTAGTAATTTATCTTATCTGCCTAAAAATTACTTCTGATGAAAAGTAAAATTGTTTTTACTATACTATATATTCAGATGTTTCAGTTTACGATGGTAAGCGGTTTTTGTCTCGAAGAAGCCTTAGTTCGATGCCCTATAAGCCTGCACTTAGTAAAGAAACACACCTTAAGAAAATCTAAGTTGGAGGAAGTTAGATCTGCATCTGTAACTTCCACCAACACGCACTTAGCAAACGTGGTAGATTAATTGCCTTAACTATCTCGTCGCAGTAGTGGAAAAAAGGTAGGCTATATATATATATATATTTAAAAGCATATTCCATACAAAGAATATAGAGTAATTTTTGTTTTAGCCTTACCTGTTTAGAACTAATATATCTCATCAATCATTATTATTATATACACGTATCGTTAAAAACCGAACGCACTCTTTCATCGTATCTTTATTAAAAAAAAAACCATATCGCGTTTTTTAACGGTAGGAAAAAGTTGTAAAAATAACAATACTTTGTCACGACTTAATTTAATTTCAATCCATTACTCATTTCAACAGATGACCACGTTGAGAATAATAATGTCGCTCCCACAACATTTTAAAGTTACGACTGTTTTCATTATTTACAGCATTATTTATGTTCCTCCGTTTGCATAAATAAAATTATTTTATTGATATATACAAAACGTTAAAATAATCATTGTATTTCTTTTTAGTTCCCAAAATTTCATTAGTATATAAACTGCAAAATTTGCCATCCAATATCTTGAGTGTGTTTATTGTTTGATAAAGTGATTCGTTTTCCCAAAATTTCTAGAAACACCCTCTTTTGACCATGTTCGGTTTTAGAACCTAAAGTAATTGTAATTGTATAAGTGAAAACGTTATTCCCTTGACATTAGTAATTCTGTTAAAATATTATTACTACACATGTAGGTCCATAAACAATAAACAGCGATAATATTTTATGAGAACGAGTCTAGTTCAATGCAGCTAAAACTATCGCATACAATGATAGGAATGGACCCATCGAGTGATATTTTGATTGTATATGAAACTATTTGTACACCTAACCACAATTTACAATAAGGGCATAATTTTTTTAAACACACTATGAGCTAGAATTTAATCACAGGATTCACATAATAGAAATTTGATTTTCATTTCCGCATCAAAAAACGTTAACATCAAAATCAAAATATTTTTAAACCCATTTCTATTTTCTTTATAAATATTAATTCGACTTTATAATAGTTTATTGAATTAAAACCTTAATTATACTCATAATTTAATTAATTATTATAAATTCCAAATAATATTTAAGGTTAAAGCATTTTCAAAATTTTATTAAAATTAGCTAATTTTAAAATTTTAAAAACTACTTAAATTTTATTTAGAAAATATTTTTTTGCGAAAATTAAAACTAAGCAACATTTAATTTCAAAAACAAACAAAAATGTTACCTATTTTAATGTGACAGAAATTTCATTGAAACATATTTTTTAAAAAATAAAGAAATATTACGTACCAAAAAATTTTAAATTGATCACAGCCATAATTAAACAATTTTTTTTTATTTTTTTTCAAGATTTACTTGATAATGTTGGAATTACATACAACTCATATCACGTACATATTGTAATCAACCGAACGAAAAGTTAACACGCGTGGACAGTTAGTGACCGAATGCAGAATGTAAAACCACCGCGGCGTTTCTACAGCCACTGCAACCAGCGGACGTCGTAACGTAAACAATTATTAAGCTACCACTAGACCTTAGTTTTATATGTCCGAACATAGGCCGCCGTAATAATGTAATTCGCATACTCACCTCCTGGAATATTTTCTAGCAAGCGAACTATAATATTTTTCTAGTAACTGACATTACAAAAACTGACTTATTTTATTCATAAATATTAAATCAATTTATTAAAGATGTGAAATTAAATAACGATCACTTAAATTAATCTATTAAATGTAGGAAAGTTTCAAATAATTTATAATTTGAAAAACGTCAAAAAAAAAACAGCAAACTTATTATTTCATTATTTTTTACATGACTAATAAGCATAAAGAACATATTTTATTCTATCTTTCTTTTACCGAAATAATATAGGACATTACAGCTTCAACATAAATGTAAAAAACATTGCTCTTGATATTATTAATGTACTTAACACATACGCTGACATGTGTAAGCAGCTTTAAGAGGCGTCGTCGAAGTTTATGGTAATTTTCAAACGTTGTCACTTTATTTCCTGTAATTCGATTTGAAAAAGAGCCTCAGCGACATCAATATTTTTTTTACTTGAAGCACAAATACACTTCTTTATTACCTCATCAAAGAATTTTTCCCAATACTTTAATAAATCAACATTATCGGCTTTATTGCAAGATAAAGCAGTTGTTATATTATTACGACACCTTAACCAGACCTTTAACGTAGCCTTTATAATATATGCTTTAGCATAAATTATTTATGTGTGGTATTTACATCTTAAACCGATCTATCTTTTATATATCTTCATTTTTTCGTACTTTCGAATATCAGATTCCAAATGATACTTTGTTTAATCGAATTATTATAAGACATGTCAAATTGTACGTGTCATGTTGTGCAGATTTACATTTGATTCAAATAAAAATCAAATAATTTTTATGAACCTAAAAACCTCAAAATTATGCGTCAATCATTATTTTCCATAACAATATAGTGTGAAAAATTTCTTAAGATTGGAAAAGCGAAGTCATTAGTTAAAAACAAAGGACGTAATTGTTTCTTTACATGGACTTGTTATTATTTTTTAATAAGCCTATGAAAAGGAAGACAGTTTCCTAGATGTTTTTGTCTTAGTTGATGGAATATAACTTAATTGGGGTGTCAATCATTGCGATGACGTGAATCCAAGCGCGAAAAATTGACAATATATTGTTCGCCTCGATTAGTTAAGCTTAAAAATTTTTTTAAAACATAAATTATTTTGAAGACACATGATGTTCTCAAAAAGCTCAGGCAATGTAGTTTAAAGAATCAATTGAAATGATAGAAAGTATTAGTTTTTAAGTGTCGAGAATTATTTGTCGAAATGCAGCCTTTATCTGAAGGACTATTTAAAAGATACCACAATTATGTGATCCAACAATTTCATACCACCGGGTAAACCGAATACTCATTTTTATTGTTTTTTGGAAATAATAAAAATTGTCGCTTAAAAGTGTAAGGCATAACAAATTTCATTAATACACTTTAACAATTTCAATAGTTACGGGACTAGGACCTTAACTAAATTTACGTGTAACCTAAATGATCTGTTTTGTCAAATATCATGTAGTAACTACAATACCTTAAACACTATTCCGCTGTCGTCTTTACATATTACCTCACTAATTATTTAAATTTTATTTCCTTTCCAAAAATTAGACATTAATTACTAAAAGCTTTAGCTGATTTCGAACGCTGACGTCAAACATTTTATATGGTCTTCTGCAAAATTAGTTAATTAAAACAAAGAGAATATCAATAAATGTTATTCAGATTATGCATATAATCTAAAATAAAAATATTTATAAAATCACGATAACACATTCTAACAACATTTCATATGAGTTTTGAAAAATATATAAGTAAAGTAATGTCAATGTAGATAATGCAATAACAATTTAATATTGTAATATTTGTACTTTCATTTATATTTTTAAATGTTCGTTTAGTTTTATTTCTTCCTTGGATACTGATATATATACGAATACTGATATTTTTATGTAATATCACCCTTAATAAAGTATTTTAATAATCATTACAAAAATATCATCAAATAATGAGATGATAAATAAAAATATCTATGCAGTCTAGACAGATTATAATGAAATTTATCTTTTGACTATTGTTATCTGTATTTTCCATTCCACGCATCAAATGTAGACAGTTTTAAAAGTACCAAGCGAATAACTTTTATTTCCAAAAATATATTTATTTTATTTTATTGATTTTAATATATGGTTAAAATTTAGTTGTTATTACCAACAAAAAAATTTGATTTAAGTAATTATTTTTAAAATTTTTAAGACATGTTTTATTTCAAGTAGCAACCCTAATTTTCTTAAAATTTTTCTCGATTTTCGTACTGAGGTTCAGCAATAATATCAACAGTTGACTGCGTTTTGCTGTCATGATAAATGAATATTTTAGCGATTGCTTACATAAAGTATCAGTCTTGTTTCCCAGGGAATTATCTTTTGACTTTTGTACAATTTAATACTTAACAAAAGTAGATTTCTTTGTAATTTAAGTTTTAAATATAAAAATAAAGTATAATTCGAATTATCGAAGTAAGTTATTTTATTTTCTTATTAGCGCTTTATCGTTTTATGTCCCAGTAACATTAAATTGGGCTTAAGATAAACTTTCGTTTCTACATTTATAATTAAAAAATTGTGTTCGCAGCTGTTAAAATTCTTTTAATTTAAGTAAAAAAAAATGTTCATCAGATATCTTGCTCAATTATCTTTTAGAAGATTTTTTCACGTATCAGCAAAACTAAATCAAGCAATGGGGATCGATGGTAATAACATTTTAGCAGAAAGCTTGAAGAAACAGGTAAATAAAAGAATTTCATTAATTTAATATATCTTTAGAACTTTTATCTATTTTTTATATTACAATTTAATGTACTTAATATTTTAATATATTTTTTTTTGTATTGTCATTAAAAAATCTATAAATATTTTCCTTTTGTTGATCAGGGTGTTGAGTATGTGTTTGGTATTGTTGGAATACCAGTTATTGAAACATCTTTAGCCTTTCAAGCCGCTGGACTTAAATATGTAGGAATGCGTAATGAACAAGCTGCTTGTTATGCAGCACAAGCAATAGGCTATCTTACTGGTAAGTAAAATAAACTCTTCAATGTAAAAACATGGCCACTTTATAGTTTTTAAAAAACGTTCAGTGTACATTGTATAACTGAAAAGAAATATATCTTCTTATTTAATTATAAAAAGTTAGTTTTATACATGAGATTAGTTAAATAAATTAGTAATATTATTAAAAAAAATACAAACCAAAGTTATTTGTGAAATCAACAGACATATAGTATAATAAAGTTAAGAACATAAAAGTTCATAATCTAATTGTTCTTAGGAAAGCCTGGGGTATGTCTTGCTGTATCTGGACCTGGTCTACTTCATTGTATTGGTGGTATGGCTAATGCTCAAATAAATTGTTGGCCGTTGCTTGTAATAGCTGGCTCTTGTCCAGAAGATCACGAAGGCATTGGAGGCTTTCAGGAATGGCTACAGGTAATGTTATTAAAAGTTAATAAAAAGATTCTTAACATAGTAATTTAATACTTCAATCATTCACCTGCACATTATGCAACTGTCCTACATCTATAGTATATGTAAAAATTTATAATACATTCACTGCACACTGCACTTCTATTTCTGTAGAAAGATTACATTTGTTGAAGTTTTACAAAAAATACACAATACTTACAATATTTAATGATTTTTATTAAGATCAGATAGTATCAGTAAGTTCTAAAATTGTATGTTATTGTTATGTTTGTAATTACACCTGCTACAAAATTTACCAACAGTATTATTTTGTTACATGTTAACTGTTTGATATTTTAGCATATCGGTTCAGCCTTTATACAGAAATGAAGTTTTGTCTTTATAAATGCTCTTATGGATTTAATTTGCTATTAATCATACTATAGTGTATTATAGAATAAAGCTTATAAGTATATTATTTCTAGTGCTACTTTTTGCAAGAAGTCAAAATATTGTATACAATTTTTATAAAAACAATTATTAACACATTGATTTTAATATCTAAAGTTGTAGTCACATATTTCACATAGCAATTTGTCTAAAAAAATTAATTACAGTTGTTATGTAACCATTAAATATGTTGTATTATCTCTAATGGAACTAGATTAGATATATTGACATCACTATAAAAATTATTGTTGAAATATGTTTTAAAATTTTTGATGATATTAAATATTGATAAAAATAAAGAAAAGAAAAACATATAAACTATATTGTTTCTTTTTTACAAGTATTCATTGAGTACCATGTTAAAAGTGGCATCAAATTGTAGAGTAAAAATAAATCGGTAATCGGTAATAAATCAGGTAGAGCACTGCAAAACAATGTAGATTCTTGAAAACCTTTAGTAGAAGCTGCCCAAATTATTAGCTCTATGTATGTTTTCACAATAGATATTGTTTATGTTGAATAACACATGTAGTATTGCTAAGTGTCCATTTATATAAAAGTATTTTATATAGATCCTGATTTTTATAATCATCAATATTTGAAAAGAATTTTTTCTCAAATTTTTTAAACTAATAATTTTAATTTATATATAGAATAATTCATCACAGACATTTGTACATGGGAAAGTTTAGGTGTGATAAACGTAATACTTTTATAATTTGATATGCAATTGTTAAGCAATGCAAAATCTTAAGCTTGCCTCCCAGGTGCAGTAGGTAACAGCTTACCTTGTTATAACGCATTAATTCATCATCGGAGTTACTTGGTTAAATTCCAAGGTTGTAGATTTCATAGCTGGGTTTTTTCGAACATCCTCCGGATATCACCTTCCGGATACCACCCATATTTTAAATCTGCCACTGTGACAGCATTGCCATATGAGACCCAGAGTATTCTGGGTGGGGTATGGTTTAACATCCATGGCCTTGTCACATAACATCATGTGAAATTGAGATCAGGTATTAGCCTGTTTCAGATATCATCATCATTAGAAAACCTATTCGGTCCATTTCTAATTTTCATCAAGCCATTAATCATTGTTTTAGATATAAAAATTACATACCTTCGTGTTCAGGTGGAGTCTAGTAGATTGTACTGCAAGTATGCGGTCAGACCGCCTTCGCCACGACTTATTCCACTCCATGTAGAGAAAGCTGTACGACTTGCATCCTCTGGAAGGCCTGGTGTCGCGTACATTGATATGCCCGGAACTCTGCTCATGGTAACTACGATTATTTTGATCAATGTTTTCTTATTTGAACTACAGTTATTTAGAGCATATATATAAAAACGAGTTTATCAAAAAAGGCCCTCAATTCAACATTTGACCTGACCATCGGTATTTTTTTTTGGATAATATGAAACGAAGAAATTAACAGGTCATTAACTTGATATAATTTACTATTAAACAAAACATGTATTGAATGTTGACTTATTTATTTTAACATATTGTGGATCATTGTCAGAACATTGAAGTAAATAGGTAGAATAATGAAGTAGTTATTAGAAAGAAAAGTAATGAAAATTGGTAAAATTATTCCGTTTTTCAAACGAAAAATATTTAACAAGTTTATCATCTCTATAATAGCGCAATATTTTTAGGTTACAACACGTTACAAATAATATAGTCGTAAATTGGAAGTTTTATAATGCAGGTAAATGTTAAAGCAAAGTTAATAAGTTTGTCATTTAAATTGTTGTTTTAAGATGTTTAAAAAATTAGTTCGTTAATTATTTTTTTATAATTGCTATAGGCGGAAGCGGATAGCGACAAAGTGCCTCTAGACTATTACAACGTGGGCGCCGCTAATCTGGCTCACCCTGACCCAGCATTGGTGATTCAAGCCGCAGACTTACTGTCCAAAGCTGAGCGTCCATTGGTGATCGTAGGAAAAGGTGCTGCTTACGGTAGGGCGGAGTCTGCTGTAAGAGAACTAATAAACAATACGAAACTACCCTTCCTGCCAACTCCAATGGGTAAGAGTAAATTTTTTATACATACATATATAATTCGAGTAGTCATATGCTACTAGTGGTACCACCACATCGTCTATTTCTGCCGCCAAACAGTAGTATGCAAAGATTACTGTGCCCGATGTGTAATACGCTGTAGGTATTAAAATTACTGGAGAACCGAGAATTAATTCTTAAGAATCTGATGTATCAAGGCGACGAACACAATGTGGTGTAGCGTACATCATCTTTACTGTATGTGTATGAGTACGCGTATAGCGTTCCCATCATGTAAACATCTTCGTTCGGTTAGTAAACAATTAATCATAACATGAATACACATACAACATACTATCGCTGAGTTTGAAAGCATGAAATTATACTCGGAGATAAAAATGTATAAATATTAGATAGCTTCTAACATACTCCTAGCTCCGGCACTCACACATATACAACATTTGCACATCTTAAATAAACCATCTTTTTTTTATTTGACAAAACGAGGAGAGATGATAGTAAGTGATACGCCTACCCATAACATCGTGGCGCTAGTTAGAATGATATACATAAAGTCTCCGTTACCTTAGTAATTTTACTAGCTACAGCGCCGTTGAAACCAGAATACAGTAATGTCTGCACACTACTGTTTGAAGGTCTAGACGGAATCTAGTAATAGAGACCCTACCACCAATAAGAAAACTAAAATGAAAGTAATTTGTCATATCATTTTTTTTTGTGGTTCTTCCCACAATGTAACTAAAAGTAAAAAGGTGTAATAATAGAAATATTTCTTTAGCTTTAGCACTTGTGAAAAAAAATTAAACAAATTTAATAATACATTCAAAGTTAAGCCCTTTTAAAGATAGTTGCTTGTAGGTACAAAAACGTTATCTCGTGTACTAAGTACGTATATTGTTACTTTAAACGTCGTTCATATTCATGAACCCCCGACTAAATTACAAACGTCCGTTTAAAATTCTGTTTTTACAGACATTGATATCTTCTAACCGGTCTAAGATATGAATATTTAATAGATGACTGTGATAATAAACAAAGTTAATTGCACTTATTTAATATATCTTAAGTTTTAACAAATTGTACCTTATAAGTTAATAAATTTAGCAGGTCGTATTAAGGAGAGGTATGTAATGTTAATGAAGTATTCTATTATCGATTATTATTGTTATGGAACTTGTTATCAATACATCCATAATTATGATGTATATTTAAATTATGATTTCTATTTTTTTATGCTACTATGATAAGATTTTAAGTGGATTGTTTATTATGCACGTTGCATCAAATTGTAGCTTTCTTTTAAGGGTTACTTTATTTTTTATTGCACGAGTCAATTAATAAAAATTAAAAAAAATATATTGGCAATTATTGAAACAATTATAAAAGTACTTTCTAAACAACATAAATATTCATAAAAAATAATATTTTCGATTTATTTTATTTCAAAAGAGATTTTTGATAGCTATGATAGTTTATTATGCATGTTATTTCTCGGTAACTTTGTATAAAGTATGATATTAAGTTTAATACATATAACCGAAAAAAAACAGCGCAAATTCGTTTGTCTTTCAAAATTATCATGTTGTATTTCACAAGCTATAGTGACGTACTTATATACTCGTGAATATATGATGTAAACTTTGTTTTATTAGGTTATATCGAGATAACCATCTATGGCGTCATTACCTATAAAAATCTGACTAGAAGAAAAGTTGAATGGTTATCTAGACGCTATAAGCTCCGGCAACTGCACTCGAGAGCAATGAATCCGGGTCACTTAACAAAACCTATAAATCTCGGAAACTAAGAATGTTAACTTAATTAAATAAATTGTATTTGGTAGACAATTAAATACTCCTTAAATTGAGTTATCAAAACTTCTTAGTTACTGCAAGGTCATGTCATAAAAAAATCTAATTTAAATAAGGGAGGCTTTCGAAAATGGAACTACGAAATCTACTGCATTTGATTTTGCTTTTGTTTCTAATCTGTCATTTGAATGGGTATATAAACCATATTAATAGTGTTCAATGTTTATTATTTAACTTGTAATCAAGTCGCTTACGACTGAAGAATGCACCAGAATCCTGACAATACTGGAAACCGGCCGGAGTCAGTGCGATACAGCTAGGGCTGTTGGTGTGTCGCTGTCAACAGTACAAAGAGTTCTCCGACATTACGAGGAAACTGTCTCTAACCTACGCAGACCATAAATAAGCAGGCACTAGGTGTACCACAGCACGAGAAGATCGATGCTTGGTGAACACCATGGTTCGTAATCGCTTTCTCACAGAAATTGAACTTAAAAATCAATTTCGACGCCTCGGAAGAAGTAACCCAAGCGCATGGACAGTAAGCGTCGATAGTAAGTGGAGCGTGGTGATTGTATTTCAAGACTAAGATGTGCCCAGAGCCATTTAAATTAGACTATTGAAGATTGGTCAAAAGTTATGTTCTCCGACAAATCAAAATTTATGCTCTACAAGCACGACGGAAGACGCAGTGTACAGAAGATTAGGGGAAAGATTTCAAGTAAGCATGCATAGAAGAAAAAGTAGCCTACGGTGGTGGGTCGGTACTTGTGTGGGTCGGAATTTCATTTGAGAGTCGTACATAACTGGTGTTCATAGAAAACGGCTCATTAACTAGCGGCTAAACGGCTCTTTAACTATATGTGGAAGAATTCCTTAATGGACACGTTGAACCATTTATGTTCAATTTGGGTGAGAATGATATTTTTATTTATGACAATGCCCGACCTCATAAAGGTTTCATTGTGAATGACTACCTACAGGAGATGAACATTACTCGTATGGAGTGAACAGTACGCAGCCCAGATATCAACCCGATCGAGCATGCATGAGGTATGGGTACGAGTTAGCGAAATGAAGGACAACGAAACTCCCCCAATCACGCTTCTGTGAGCTCAAAATTACTCTCACAGTGGAATGGGAGAATATTTACTAAAATCGTATAAAAAACTTGGTGTACAGCATGCCAAACCGCGTAAATGCAGTAATGGAAGCACAAGGCCATACAAAGTATTAAAATTCAAGAAAATCATATTGTTGTACAAAATTGTCATGTTTCCTATTTTTGTTTTAAGGCAAGATCAGCAGTTTTTTTTTCTTTATGTAATTTTTGATAAATAAAATGTAGTGACAAATTTTATTACTTTGATTTATGGGGTATTATATTTTCTATTCAACACCGTTTAATTTATTAAGCTATCATTGTTAGTTTCCAAGATTTATAGCTTTGTTTAGGTGCCCTTCATTAATTGCTCTCGAGTATAATAACATCGACCCGTGTTCTCTCAATTTGATTGACGATCTCACTTTTATTTATAAAGGTTTCGCTAGGTTTGCATACATTTAATTATACAAAGTAAAAAATTTCATATTTAAAAAAGTTTTAGGTTAACTTAAATCATTTATCGGAGGGCGTGACAGCTCAATTATTCGTGCTATAGGTCCCGATTAGGCGCGGGTTCTGCCCCGGCTGTCCTTGTGTTTCCGATCAATGAATACATCGTGAGAAAACTGAAATGTTCCAGGAACCACTACTTATGACATCTACCAACCTGCGCTTGACTAGCGACGTACTAGGCCCTGCTCGCCTTATTGAACCTTATAGAAGAAGGCACAAAGTCCTAGTAGTAGGAATATTAAGTGGGCTATTTATATCTTTATTTTATATTCATCAGTAGACAAATATTAATTTTACCTTTATAATTAGCATTTCTTCACCCGTGTCCTAAAAGTTTCAACCGACCATTGACTAATTTTACACCAGAGATATTTTTATGATATTTGGAATAAAAAAAATTATTAAATCTGTACCAAAATGTACCATCTTGCGTATTTTTATTACGAAAAAAAATTAGCGAAAAAGCTTTGGTCGGTTGAACATTTCCGTACTCGTGCAACAGTGTTTCGTCTTTTTTCACAACGCAATATCAAAATAACTATGCACCGAAAAATACATATTATTCGTACATTTACATGTATTACGTATTTACTGTTTTTACGTTACCTTTATCGCTTGAGTATTTACTTGTAGGTTTCCGTTTCATATGACATGTTAGATTTTTTTTGCGTCACAATAGAACATGTTCCTTGTATTATTTGAACAAATGAAGTTTAAATTTTGATTTTAAAGCTAGTTTATATACCATACCGTCCATTCAATGTACGGGAGGGTCGATAAATGAATTCTTCTTAATATATGCATGTTTTCTACACATGCATGATCTCTAATGTATTAGGTAGTTTTTTTCTTTGTTCTGTAGCATAAATGTATCGTGATTTATCGCTAAGTATTTATATAATGTGCGATATGAGCTACTAGGATTCATCCCCTAACTTTATGCAATATTTAAATCTTGAGAACTATCACTACAATTTATGTATAACGGTTAATCAAGAGATAACGTAAAAGCTAATCCGATCGAAAGTATTCTTTTATTATTTTCTTATAAACTGTCATCTTATTGTTTCCAATATTGGTTCTCGGAGCCTTCGCTCACAAGATGAGAGTCAATGGCATTTACCACGTTGTCCAAGTTTGGTTTGTTGGACTAAAATTTTTCACAATACCTCTTGTTGTCAGAATATGTTGGTTTCTTCACAACGTTTTTCTTTCGCAAGCTCCGAAAACGAGCGTTGGTGGGAGTCCTACCCATACATCTTCGAGACGCATAGCGTGCTCTACTGCCTCACACTTGTTTCAGGCTTTGCTGTAGATGAAGTATTCTTAGTAATAGTTGTAGATTATCACTAGTTTCATCTCATGAAAATTTAACTGTCTCAGCATTTCATAATATTGATTTCAATATCATCACTACAGGCAAGGGTGTGGTACCCGACGAGTCGCCCCTGTGTGTTTCATCGGCGAGGACGCAAGCACTCCTGAAAGCCGACGTGATCCTTCTTCTGGGTGCGCGTCTCAACTGGATGTTACATTTTGGGCAGCCGCCACGATATGCGCCCGATGTTAAAGTTATTCAAGTAAGTTATTTAGGTAATAGGATCAAGATGGACTTAGTTTTTTTTTACTGGTAGTAGCTTCCTGTTGCCGGAGACCGTTTAGGTAGAAACCACCGCAGGTATTGTTACCACCAAACTATAGTGTGCAGTATATTCTGGTTTAAAGGGCGTTGTAGCTAGTAAACTACTAGAGTAACAAGAGTTAATTCAATTTATGTGTCAAGGTGACGTACACAATATAGTGCAGTATATATCGTCTTAACTGGCACCGCATTGTTTTGGACAGACGTATCACTTAGCATCTGATGAACGTCTCGTCGTAGAATTAAAAATCAGTAAATTATTAATTTGACCATAGTAATGAAGCACTATAACGGATCATTTCCACCATCTCCATAGCCTTAAGATGTAATATTTTGTTTCCCATCAATCCTATCAATTTCTCTAGCCACGGCACCATTCAAAGCGAAATATGTGAACATTTATTCGTGCATACTAACTCCTAGGCGTTCCTGGAGACACAAAGCAAAGAGGAGTATTTAGAACATAGAGGTCCTCACCCTCTACCGAACCTGTTTTATACCTTTTTTTGCAGAAAGTATGCTTAGCTATCTCGGTTGCGGAGTAGCGTACTATGTTAACCACTGCAACTTTAGTAATATGGAGGTCTCCAGTGCTATTTTCGAGACACTGCGTGAGTTAATTAATAGTAAGACAAACGGACCACAGGATGTATTTTTTCTGTCAAGAACGTTTGCATTAGCGAACAGCAAAGGATTGGAACTGTCTGCCTGCGTCAGTGTTTCCGTGCAGATGTGATAGTGGGTTAAGAGAAGAGTGAATAGACTAGTGTATTTAACCAACGAAAACTACATCGCCGTTTACCTTGAACTAGGATCGTTGCCAGGAGAGGATAGGATAATTTATATATATTTTTTTTTCATATCCACCTGACTAGCTATTATCCTTATGTAATATATGTGCTGCTACAAGTTATGCTGCGTTTCGGTTATTGAGATATGAATGCTAGAGCAAGCGTGCTTCGCAACAAACGGTTTCATTGTCACTTAACACCATGTGAAATTAAGATCAATTTTTAAACCATTATTAATGTCCAATGACAATAAAAAAAGTTATCATTCGATGATTTCCACAGATACAAAAACTTATCCACGTATAGTCTCCAAGTATAGTTTAAAAAATTATCACAAATGGTAGGATGGAGCATGATAAACAAATAATATTATTTATCTAATCATTTTAATTTGTGCCCAGTTTTACCTCCTTGCAGGTATTTAGTTTTCTGTAATATATTTAACCTAATTTTTATTTTACTTCTGTAAAACATTGTTTACAACTAAGTAAATTTTTCTACGCATTTTCTATATTGTATTATATTAAAAAGAATAAATTTAAAATATACATAACAAAAATATTTTTATATAAAATTTTCGGGCAACAATTTTAACGCGTAATTTGTTATAAGTTACCTCTCTGTATCTAAAATATTAAATATACTACATAATTATGGAATTTTAAAATATCTCCTTATTCTAGTAATAGAAACAATTTGTAAACATCTTTAGTTCCTAGATAGATAAACAATTACGTATACAATGATTTTTTTTTATATATTGACGGGGATGGGGAGGGGACTTAAATATCTCATATGTCATATGACAAGCTTAGCACAATAATTTTTTTATGATCACAGATTTACAATTTGATAGTTACAGGTAGACTAAAGCGGGTACGAATACACGTGAACCCGGAATCAAACCAGAAACCAATAACCCGTGTTATAATGCAATCACTTAGCCACAGGGGTGGATGGTTCTAATCCTATGTTTTTTATAAACGTCCTTATATAATCCTGTATTATGTATTTTGATGGTATCGTAATAATCGATTCTTTCATCATCTCAAGTATCTCATAAAAAATTATACAATTTTTCTTTATTGTTTTAGCAAATAGATAACCCGTACTAATGTTTTTGTAATAAATGTATGTTTTTTTCTGTTATTTGCTAGGTGGATATATCCCCGGAAGAACTAAACAATTCGATCAAATCGGAAGTGGCCGTACATTCCGACATCAAACCGTTTGCAGAAGCTCTATATAAAAAGTTAGCCGAGAAGAAATTCAGTCTGCAGCCATCAACGAACAACTGGTGGAAGGCGTTGCAAGATAAGCAAAGGAAAAACTCTGAATTTGTCGAGGTAATTGCTGAGGAATTGATAATTATAACAAACACCGTATTTTGAAAGAAATATATAATTGCTGTAGTCAAGAACAGTCAATTCATTTTTACTTTTCAAGAATACTGGTGGTAGGTCTCTGTTGCCGGAGACCGTCTAGGTAGGTACCACCGCAACGCCTATTTCTGCCGCTAAGCAGTAACGTGGAAACAGTATTGTGTTACTGTTTGAAGGGTGCTGTAGCTAGGGTACCTAGACTCAGTCTTATGTCTCAACACGACGAGCGCAATGTGGTGCAGTGTATACCACTTTAACTATCGCCATGCTGTTATGGGCAAGCGTATCACTTACCATCAGTGAACATCCCATTCGCCTCATCGCTTAATGGAATTAAAAAAAAATATGAAAAAATGTTTAATTTAATTAATACACAGTATAGTTTTTTTTTTGAGCTAATATTACGGGCGAAGGCCCTCGCCAAGGTGAAAAATTATCCGGTGAAGGTCGCGCGAACCCGCTTGTTGCGGCCCGCGCCTCACCGATTGGTGTAATCGTTATCTTTTGGGAGGCCTCTGTCCAGCAGTCGAAGTCTATCGGCCGGTGATGATTACGATAAACTTGTAATGCGTGAAATCACTTCACATGAAATCATAATAGATATATTATAGCGATTATTAGTTTCTTGTATTTACTTTTAAATTTTACGGATTTTAAAAAGTCTATTTATCTACTTATATGGCCGACATATTTCGAGTGGTTTACAGCACCCACGGTCCCAGGAGGACTAAGGTGATATGTCCTGACGTCGTGGTATATAATAACTACCACGGAGTATTTACAGCATTTATTTGTTGTTTGCTCTGAGTCATAGTCTTTGAAAAATTTAGTTTTATTAACATTTATAATGAAGAAGAAGACAAGACGGGTCACGTTGTACGCGCTATGTGATTCGAAGAGGCGCTGCTTCCATCCTGGATAAATTTGCGGTTACGGTAAAGAAAAAAAATTGTAAAATCACCGAAATGTTCAAAGATCAAACAGCTTTTGAGAACATGTGGTATTCGCCAACCCTCACGTTGTCACATTGGTGAATACATTGGCTCGTCTCTCTCCTTATGAGAAAAAGGCTCCAGTCTCAGTAGAAGGAATTTTAGAGTCCGCTGTTTAATTATTTAAATATTATAACGCTACCTAACTTCCAGACCCAAGCAAACGATAAGACAGTGCCTCTGAACTACTACGCGGTGTTTAAAGCGGTACAAGCAAACATACCAAAGGACTCTATAATTGTGAGCGAAGGCGCGAACACAATGGACATAGGACGCGGGCTGCTGTTGAACAACGAACCGAGACACCGTCTGGACGCAGGAACATTCGGAACAATGGGTGTAAGTGATCATTAATTGTACCTTCATTTTCTAGTTTACTTTCACGTAGTGGCAAGTGACAATGAAGAAGTAGAAGGAGAAGCGTTTTCGTCCAAAATATCCCATATTCATATGTTGGCAGTTGGAACACAGCAGTGCTGATATACGTCCTATTTATAATATGGGGTTGAATTTATCATTTACCTAAATTTTACGACGTGATAGGTGGGCCCCGGGTTCGCGATTGCTGCAGCTATGTGGTGCCGTGACCACGCGCCTAACAAACGCGTCATCTGCGTCGAAGGTGACTCCGCGTTTGGATTTTCAGGTATGTGACAATAAGCATTTAAGTAAAAAAAAAAAATTAAGAATAACTCTGCTAACTAACCTCCCCCGTACTGCAAATTCTGCAGCCATAACATTGCCACGTTCCGTTTGTGAACATATGTGAGCATATATACTAGGCTAGCATCTTTAACCATCCTTGGCCTCTGCAACTGTCCATTATGTCAAATTGAGATCAAGTGGTAGTCCATAAAATAAAAAATTAACAATTATTTCCACTGCTGCTATGGAGACCTATCCTGCTTTCGTAAGAAGGGAGTCAAGACCATTTATTTACAACTTTGGCAAAGTGGGTCATGGTGGGTATGAGATGTCCATAATGTTTTACAATCGTGTTATGACGGTTTCATCACAATGTTTTCGTTCAATAAACCCAGCAGGAATCGAACGAGGAGGCGGTCCTCGATAAATGAGCGGAACTCTCGCTTGCAACCTAAGCTACCACCCGATAACCGCCAATTGTCTCCTTAGGCAGAGGAACCTGGCGTCGCGACTGACATGGGCCGTCGGACCGGCACCCCCTTTGCAAACGGCTCTTGGGGTGTATCTGGCGGCGCGTCTCCTATTCCGACGCGTCGCCACGTAGGGATTTTCTATTGAGAGGGGTGCTTCACATCCCTCCCCGTGGTCTATAATTTGTAATATTACTTTTACTACTGCGCTTGTGGATGGGAGATACATAAACTGATTTCCAAACATTTGGAGCTTCTCCTTCGTTAATCGAGCGTTTAAATAAAATAGATAAAGGTTTGGTTAAGTTGTTTGCGCAATTTACGATAAATACTGAAGATATATGATCCTTGTATGATTGTACCTGCGCCTTTTGCGACATCTAACGATTTTAGTAGTATATAAACTGTGTCCGGGTATATATCTATATGGTTAATAGTGGTACAAAGATCTGTGGTCATTTGTTGAGACGTCTGTGGTAATTGATTGGAATGTATTGGTGATGTTGGTGGACAAAATATTGTGACTGGAAATATAAATATATATATCCCTCAGGTTGAATATATGCTCGCCAGCAGATTGTTGTTCATAATGCATAGAGGCAGGCAAAAAAGTAGATTTTTTGTTAAAATGTTTAATATGGAACTAGAATATTTTTGGATTTTTTGCTATTTCGTTTTCTGATCTTTTAATATAGGCTATGTAGACTTTCTTTTTCCAGTAATTTAGCTCTTCATCCTAATTTACAAAAATTATCATAGTCCAATTTATTGCTATAAGTGCAATATTTTTTATAGAAATTTATGTTTTTCTTTAAGTAATTTTATTAAGGGTGCAGTATACAAAAGAGGGAAAGTTGTAAAGGTCACATATTTATGAGGAATATGTTGGTCGTGTACCTCATATAAGATACTATAAAAGGAGTCAACAGCATTCTCAAATGGTATGTTTTTTAAAACAACGTCCCAGTCAATGGCCTCCAACGCCGCATTAATCCCTTTAAAATCTCCCGAATGGAAAAAATATTTTTTCCTATGATTAGTTGTCAACACTTTGGCAGTGAGTTCTATAGTAATATCTAAAGATTTGTGGTGTGTATCTACGCATATATATATATATAAAATATACATGATAGTTATAAATTTACTAAGTACTATTAAACGATCATAAGAATTTTATAAGAAAACTTAATATCTAAATAACACGATTCAATATATATTGTTTATATATTTTCATGGTATTCCTTTGATTGTTAACATTACTAAAAATAAATATGCTTTTGGTTCTGCTTAAAATATATGTCGATCAATATTAATCCCTAAACTAGGTTAAACTATGTCTTAGGATTCGTCTTCCAAATTAACATTTCCGTGATTTTCACAATTACACTATTCTTTGTTTTTGATAGTGAGAGAAATGAAAACAAAACGATTAATGTACAATATATAGGGAGGGATCTACATAGTGAAAGGTTAAATTGTAAATATATATTTGTTACAGGAATGGAAGTCGAGACTATGTTCCGTTACAAATTACCAGTTATTATTGTGATCGTTAACAATAACGGTATTTACAGTGGTTTCGATAAAAACACATTACAAGAAATTCAATCTTACGGTGATGTGGCACAGAGGTAAGCTAATACTATTGTGCAAAACCAACAACTTTTTATGAAATCTCTGACACAATTCTGAAGGAAATTATTATAATATAATGATATAAAAACAAATTAAATTTATATTGAATATTTTAAAATAATATTTTCCTTAATTTTTAACTCGTTAACTTCGTATCCACGAGTTCCGAGTAGGATGAATCGTTAATAAGACTGTCTGATGGAGTCAGTAATAAATTAATCGAAAAAAATATTTTGAAGACTTAAGTTTTACTACTTAGACGCATCATGCGGCCCATCTGGATTTAATTTAAACCGTTATAGACATTAAAATACTATCTATTTACGTGATGAATATGGGATACCCTAGTGTTTGTGGACTTGACTTGAATAAATCATACACTGGGTTCCGGGTAGTAATCTTTCGGCATATTAATTGTTTAAAAAAACTCCACGAAATAATTAAATGCTATTTTTTGTCTTAAAGACTAGTTCTTACTGTACATATTTACATTTGTATGAGGGCAAAAAAATTACTTCACAAACAGAGATATCGTATATAGATAACCTCTAAATTATTTAAATGTAATGAACTTGCAACATAAGTGATAAATATTTATTCTTAATGATTCACGTTTAAGAAATTAATCGCCTTATTATTTCAGTACACCGCCCACCGCACTGAGCTCAGAAGTTCGCTATGAAAAAATGATGGAAATGTTCGGGGAAACAGGTTACCTCTGCCGTACTGTTGAAGAAATAGAAGCTGCTATCAAGCAAGCCGTCAAAGTTGTGGACAAGCCCAGCATCATCAACATCCTCATCAACCCTCAATCCAATAGAAAGCCACAGACCTTCAATTGGCTTACCGAGTCTAAGCTGTGATAAAACTTTTGTTAATGTAGGTTATAAATTTTTTTTTTTTTAAATATATGTATTTTTGTACTCTTTTATTATTGTTATTCGATGTTATTTTTTGTATATTTTATATATGTGGTAAGGGATGGGTGGAATAAGCATATTTATAATAAAAACATATTTTTTTCATAATGTCTGTAATTGAATTACCTATTTCTCACATCACATGCTTGTATATGGTGAACTTAAAAATATTTATTTAATACAATTTATAAACTAAATCCCTGTATTTATTTAACTCTGTTAGCAAATGAATCTGCTGTGTTGATTGTCCTAAGCAAATTAACATGGTGGATTTACATTTTGCTGAGGCATCCAATCAAAAAATTCTCTATCACAGTTTGTGCTGAAAAAAATTAAAATATCTTTATAAACTTATTCTATACATTTTTTATAACATAAACTAGTTTGGTTTTAACACATCGAGGACCACAAAAAAAGCTGTTAGAGATGCACCTGGGACTGCATGTAGCCCGCTAAACTTTTAATCTTTCACAGCTTGATCAGTTTTGATTCTAATATTGTTTACTTCAGGAAGGACGAGGCAAATGATAACTATTGGTAGTCCTTTTAGATTTATTACAGACCAAAAGTTAACCCTCAAGTTGATTACAACTGCTATTGAATCTAAATGAATGCTACTAAATTTATTTTAATTTAAAATTGAATATTCAAATGAGCATTTGTATATATAAAGTATGTAACATCTAAAGAGAGCTGGTAAAAAACAATATGCTGTGATCCATCCATAATAAAAAAAAAATACACAAAAATAGTTAAAAGATCCTAGAGAATGTTAAAAAGTTAAATCAAATTGAAAAGTAATAATAAATAATAATTGTTTACCTAGTTTGCAGTTGTTGGTAGTGGTTAAAGTATAAGCATCTTGTTCATAATCATTTGTAAGGGTAAGGTCAGCTCCATGGATAAGGAGTTCATTACAAGTGTATGGGAAGTCTGCTGCTGCTGCATACATGAGAGCTGTACTACCAGACTGGAAAAAGTAATAATTATTGTGATGTACGTTTCTGTTAAAAGAACTTTTGTAGTGATTTTAGATTAAAAACAAACATTTAAATATATACATATGCATATATTTCTTACTTATAAACTAGTTAATTCTTAACAGAGAGATAATCTTTTTTTGTGCTATTGTCATAGACTGTTAGCGTGGTACAGGCATGTTATGTGGAGGAATGAAGGACATATAACAAAGGAAGTAATGAAAATAAATGTGGATGGTTATAAGGGTAGAGGAAGACCAAAGAAAGTGTTGGATGGATTGTGTGAAAGATGACATATGTAAGTGTGAATTCAGATATGGCAACTGATAGAGGGATGTGGAAGAGAAGTACATACTGTGCTGACCCCACATAGCTGAGAAAAGGCCAGGAGGAAGAGAAGAAGAGTCATAGACTACTTTTACATAGCTTCATCAGAATAAGGGCTTGATAACATGGAATCTACACAAATAAATAAACTAAAATAAGTAAAAATATGTACATCAAAAACTATATAATTAATAAATACTGAGGGAGCAAAACGAGGACAGGAGAGTTATATCCTTTGAGTTTATCTGTTCTCCTTTTTAACATTAAGCTGCTGAGGACAGATAAACAAATATATAAATGGTAATATATCTAATTGTAGGTGCAAACTCAGAGGTATATTCAATCTTCTATAATGTTTATGTCAATAGATCATGTTAAAAGATGCAATATTCAATGCCCCAAAACACTTTATAATCAACTAAAACTTACATCATCTTGTATATCAGCATCAGCACCTTCATTCAAAAGAAATTTCACAACCTCATGGTGCCCTCCAGCTGCAGCCAGATGTAAAGCTGTCTCTCCCTCTGGGCCTCGTGTGTTAACATTGGCACCACTCCTAAGAAAGACAATTTTGTAAATATTGTAGAAATACAAGTAAATAATTCAGAAGTTAGAACAATTTACATGGAATTTAAAATTATTATTAGCACATTAAATATTCAACTATCATGCAACCTTAAAAAATGTACCGAAGTTCAATACGTAAAGAAAATCATATGGATGGAAGAACAAAGAAACTAGAAAATCATTATTTTACCAAACAAGGTCTTGACAGCTGTTTAACTGGCCATAGCTAGCAGCCCAATGTAATGCAGTGAGTCCATGTTCATCCGTAATATCAACATATTGCTCCAGTTTCACGTCTTCGCGAGTTATTTCTCCGCGCCCAGCTTTAGCGTGAAAGCTAGAATCGGGTTGAGGCAATTCGGGAACCCGCGCCTGCGTGTTACCTACAATCATGACCTTGAACCCTTTAAAACTTATTCAATAAAAATTACCAATAATAAACAGGTATACATATTATTGAAAGTTAATACTGAACGATGTTTACCTCGTTGTAAATTTGTTAGCGCAGTACACTGAACAGATTTATATGGCGTAAATGCACTCTTCCGCACACCGTTTAAATTAGGCGCCCATCGTTGATAACCACCGCTTCCACTTTTACTACTGTCTTGGCTTCCAGAATCGAATTCATATTTAAAACTTTCAGCGTTGTCTTGCTTTTCTTGTTTGATATCAATATTTTTACCTTCGTTTTTGACAGTAACTCCTTCTTCCATTTTTATTAATGACCATAGATAAATTCTGAACTCAATAATTCAAAGTATTATTCTTAAGTTGGCTAAATTGAGGAGAGAGTTTCAATACTTTTTTATATTTTAGATGAATTTATGACAATGATAACGTTATGCATTGGATGATATTATTGTTTTTTATAAATGTTATGTTCATAATGATGATTATTTTAATCACTTATTCATCAATAGTTCTTGCGGAGTTATTTTGTAGGAAGAAAGATTTAAAATTCCATAATATTTAAATACAAAGTTACTGTAAATTAATTTATGAAAATATGTTTATTTAAAAAAAAAATGACCACAATTTTGGTGCCATTAACATTCGAACACACGTTTTAGTTTTTTTTTTAATTATTACTTGGTTTAACCTGTTGCCTGTTTTTGTTATCTAGAATCGGTTACAAAAGCTTGTTTTTAATGTTGGTATTGATGTTTTATTGATTGATCTATTAGTTCAAAATGATCATTCTGTTCAGAAAAGCTATTGTTTTAAAGTTTATATTAGAGATTTAAGTCCAATTTGTTTCAAGTTTGTATATCTTGTTAATATAAATTAGACATATAATATAAAAAAAAATGTCCGCAACTAGTCAGTCAGCTCCACAACAAACTCAACAATTGCTTCAAGAATTACAAAACGAGTTAACGTCTTCTAATCAACTTCTTAGATTAATGTATGTATTACTATCTCAACGAAGTTCAGAAGTTCTTAAATTTTTTTAATTTTGTCTTTAAATTTATAAAAAATGGGGTTCCATATAGATGTCCCAATTCTTTTCCAATTTTTACAAGCTATAGTATCTTTCAATGTATGTTATATTAAAATGAGTCTTAATTAACAATGTCATGTATTATTCCATTATTGAATCTATACTGTTCAATTAAAAAATATATATTTTTTAGATCCATTGAACTGCAAAAAATTAAACAACTGACATCTTCTGGTGGAGAGATTGAGGAGAACATTGTAGAGGTATATTTTAAATGAAAATTAATATTCATATTTAATTTTTTAAATAAAAGTTGTTAGCAAATATAATCATCTAGAGAGTATTTTGTATGAACTTCATTTGTTATTATTAATCGTACAATAAAATATACAATGTTATAAATTATAACATTAACTCAATGTTTGTATGTAACCATATTTTCTGAATATGATGAAACCTGTTGTTCACAATAAATTTTCACCATTTAATGATTTTGAGAAAGTAATTAAAAATATTTTTTAAAAACGAAACAAAATGCTAAGAGGTTCCATGATTGTATAATAATTTTACTTGTGGTAGGTATCTGTTGCCAGAGACCATTCCATCACCATAGCTATTACTGCCGCCAAACAGTAATGTGCAACCATTAGTGTTTTAATTTCAAAGGCACTGGAACTATTGAAATCACTAGGGTAATAAAATTTAACATCTATGTCCTTCGGCTATGAGGATAATCTGGTGCTATAATATCCTAACTAGAGCCGCTTTGCTATGGCCAAGACTATCGTTTACCATCAGGTGAACATCTTTGGCTCATTGCTTCATAGAATAAAAAAAAAGTATGTAGTTTTTAATTAATGCATAAATATTTTGTTTCAGAATGTATCACTTATTGAAAACCTAACTAATTTACAGCAAAATTATCTTCAAACATAACTTAATATTAAAGCAAAGTTTTTCTTTTTATTTGTTATAAAATACTGTAAATACATAGTTTTAAAATAAAAACAAAAACAAAAATAATCTCACAAATTTTATTTACATAAGTTTAACTGCTTAACAAAGTTTACATTATATTAAAAGGTTATTTAGAACATATATATGTTATTAAACATTTGAAAATCTATTTAAAAATTCCCTAATACCTATCAAAATCTGATAAAACAAAATATCAATTATCAGTTCTTTGTAAGCAAGGTTATATAATGTGATTAACAAAATTTCTATTAAAACGGATGTTATAAATTATTACAGTTATACAATTTGTTAATAATTATTTAAAAGGTTTTAATACCCTGGCAATGCCTATAAACAGGTTATATTTTATTGTATTGATAAATGTTACAATAATAACAAACAACAATTCTTTTTAAGCAACAAACAAATTTTTTAGGGTACAAAGCTAGTAAACATTATATAGAATAATGCTATTTAAAATTATACACTTTTATTATTTTTAATACCTATGCTTTATAATTAAAAATAACAGTTAATAATGAAACCTATAAGATATTACAATTTCTTAAATATTAACTATATTCAAACTCATCTGTATTGTGAAGTAAGAAAAAAAAATTATAACGTCTTATTATACTGGTTGATTAAACTGCGGTATTATGTGATATGGAAGGATGAAAGGTCACTATAAACATTATCATATTAATTAATGTTAAGATAAAAATCAACACTCGAATATAGACTACTTTTTAGAGAGAAATAGACATAATTACAATTACATTGTAATTGTGTATTTCAAATTCAATACGGTTTTGACCTAACTGTGCCCAAACATATAAACATGTATTTTTAATCTGTGACACTGAATTTATGGCGAATGTTGCTACGCTACAGCTGCGACGTGACACTCGTCTTTTCGATGTCGTAAGATGCGACTAAGGGATAAAATTAGTATGATAATATAGCAAAAGAAGACATGTTGTCCTGACCTTATAAGATGACAGCGAGACGATGGTTGAGGCGACGATTCGGCATTCGCCTGATGGTAAAAGATACGCCATTCATAACAATAAGGCGCTGATTAAAATAAAGCCACATTGTGTAAACGTCTAATTGAGCGATTTCAATATCTTATTAATGTGTGTTTTTAAATCAATAGACACTTCGCTTTCATGGGACTAATTATTTCTTGTATAGATTTACGTAAAGCCATGTGGTAACAGCTTACAGACTAGATAAATTAATGGACACATATAATTTCAATGCTGAAAGATTGCCGTCTTTTCTTTAAACCTTTGTCTTCGCAAGGCCTTCTCCTCAGCTTCGCGACGTTTCTCTTCTTGCTCTTGTATAATTTCATCATGAAATTTGTTCTTCTTCGCTAGCTCTTCTATTTTGGCCTCAAAGAAGTTTTTAGCACCGTTCACACCAACTTGGTCCACATTAATTTCAGTCAGTCGAGCCAACGCTTCCAAGCCGGAATCCATTTCGAGTTCGCCTAACCGCGCTTTCCTGGAACCCAAAGTATACAATTATCACATATTTGTTTTACATGTTATTCATTTGGAAAAACAATACTTTTGGGATATTTTTGTTTTGTCGATGGGGTGAATTACGAAAGAACTGATAAATAACTGTAATTCCCCCAGTTCTGAATGAAAGCCATGAAGGAAATTTGTGATAGAACTACATTTACACATTAAATACTTATAAAAAATTAAAATTTTCACCAACATAAAAATACAGAAAAATTATAATTTTAACTATACAGGCATTATAATTTATTCACTAGTAGTTGTTTAATTAATAGTCATTAACATAACCGCTTTTTATTAGAAAAATTATACAATAAATACTGTCTTATAACAGAAATAGCCATTTATTTAAACTTGATAAACTAAATGTTTTGCTGCGGAGGTCACTTGTTACTTTAATTATATAGCCGGGCGGGAAACAGTTTCTAGAGGTTTCAATGCGAAATAAAACGCAATGATTTCTTCATAAATGAAACGCAAAGTATACCGATAGCAATTTTTCATTATATGGATGATTTCGATGATTTTATACGCCTACGTGTAGGCGGACATGATGCCTTTGGCCTTATATTAAGTCTATCTTGGGTGGGTGCATGAAAAGGTATAAATAAAATGAAAAAACAACTGAGAGAAATATATCAAAGTAGATAGATGTTTAAAATTCGTATATCACATTAAATAAACTTAAAAAGTTTCATTTACTTAATATGTTAATTTATAATGGGGACATTCTCATCGATACTATCTGTACAAATCTTACATTTTATCATCGGACAAAAAACAATCAATTTTAATTTTTTTATTGTTTTTATTTTCCACGTAGCGGGGCTATTTTACGGCATTTACATTTGACAATATAAAGTGTGCATAAATTAAGCTTATTGTCCTAGCTAACAACTCATCTTCTAACCATTAGCGGCCACAACTTTAAAATTCATTGAACATACCACTTAATCTAAAAATTGTACCTGTATATTAATAAAAACTCTCTAAAGCTGATCTTGTTATCTTTATCTTCGTCCACTTCCGTAATCATTGCCTTTAGACCCAAGTGAGTCTGGGGTGCGCCGAGTCTTTCCATCATGCGCTTTACTTCCGTCAGATCCAGGAAACCGTCGCGGCCTTCGTCGAACCTGTAAATAAATATAACTCGTTTTAGTGAGTTGACTATATCACAGTGTTTATTAAATGGTTAAAGATTACACGATAATTTTTTACCCAGCGTTCTCCCCTAAAGTACCTATACTCATAACCACCGGAAACTATCAATAAGCCAACTATTGTTTCTCGCTATACTTAAATATTCTAGTGGGATGGTCGGCGTTCAATATTAACATAAAACACTATATTAATTTGTGACTCTGACTTAATATCCGGGGCCACTCTTATATAATTTATTTAATTTTAACAATGTTTAACGTATTTAAATCTTCTAAGAAAACTACTATTTTACCATGGATGTATTTATATTATTTTATATGAATATTTACTCCTAGCATAACGTGTATTAGTTTGCCCATAGAGATTAAATGCGTTTATGGTAACCCAATATTAGGTGTCGCAATAAAGATTTTAAATCAACAAATTTTACTATACAATAAATAACGCGTGATTTTAATAATTCTCTCTTTCAAAGCTATCATCGTTTCTGTTCATAGTTATCTTGTTATTGAATTTTTCCCTATAAGTCGCCTTTTACGCCGAGGTTAGATTGAAGATATTCTTCTTTTTTCTACTGTGGGTTAGCACTTGGCCTCAATTTCATAGGTTATTAAGGTTGTTAATATCAATAACGTGGTAATATTGAAACATTGTAATATTAAAACGGACAGAGTACTTTACTTTTCATACGTTGATAGCTGGAATACAACATCGCTGCTATAGCAGCAGATGTACAAGAGGGGGATGGTAGTTGGCCAGGCGGATTCGTAAAAATCCTTCAGTCAACTGTTTACCACCAAATTTAAATTTTGAAGGTGATGATTCTATTATATTTGCCCCGCTTTAAATCCAAGTGACAATGTTACAAGGCAAACGCGCGGTTAGCCCCTCCAACACAGGCTGTTACAATTAAGTCTCCCATCTCCCACAACGTAAATTTTTAACATATAATTATTGAAAACGAGAAAGGAGTAATGTTGATATAATACTTATAAAACTGTAACCAGTACGGTAAGTGATACAGGTAACTGTGAGCGTATGCGCTTGGACTTTCAATAAACCCACCTAAATAACACAAGCCCAATGTGTACTGTATCATGGCAATACATAGATCCCACAACGTTGTAAGGATCGTTCCATGAGAAGCTATACTAATTCGTAAAGAAAGTGTGTATCTACAGGGAATGTAATATACCATACTTTCGCCAACCTCTCGGTACCGTCATCGTTGCTAATGAATATCTTATTACGATCATCTTCCATCTAGTATCTCACCATTGCACAAAAAACAGATCATAGACTTAATGGCTTTGAGATTTCTAAATAATTAATCTCATCACGATGGCATTTCTTTGAACAAGGAAATAAGTTTAATGGTTCTACTAAAAAGTAAAAATGTACATGCTTGTAATATGTAATATTTTTTATTGCATAATTTTAAAACAAAATTCAAGGAAATCAGTCAACGTTTAGATCTTTAGGAATTCCTAACTTTTGTTACTAATTTTATGACGCTAATCCTTATAAAGATTTATCGATGCTTTAGAAAGTAAAAAAAAATATATGTCATGATGACGATATTAATGATAATTTCTATTAAATGTTCCTAAACGCATCTACAACAAAACAAATAGGCGTATCAACACTCCCCCTTCATCCGTTAGCGGCATGCCACGGGTTTGATATCTTTAATCGCAGGAAATACTGGGTTCAATATTATCGCACCCTTTCACGGTAACTTTACAAAACAAAATGGAGGCTATTGTAATCCAAAGTAAAAATATATCCGTTGCGGTGTCAACATCCTATTGAAAAAGGTACGCCGCGACAAACTAACCGCTATAGAAAAGCATTCACTGGCAAAAACATGTAACGCCGGTCGACATGCCAAGCGGAGCTGGGTTAGCTAATTGCTTTGTCTCGCTACGACATACGTCAAGGTGAAGTTACTTTGGCTCCTAACCTGGATACTGTGACAGTGTGAAACATCGGGAGATTCTGTAACATACAACCAATCGCCTACAAACCCGCTTTATGGTTACACTTTAATTTTAAAAACTATTTCACGCTAGACGCAGTTGCAATTAAAAAAGTTACGTTAGCCATATGCGATTTAGTGCTCACGTTACAGTTGGATTATAGAAATATTATGTATGCATATACATAGTTAACAACTTTATACTTTTTTGCTGTACGGAATATACGAGTTTCTGCTTATTTCAATGTATTTAATTTTCGCTTCTAAACTTGAGATATGGCCGGGCAAGCATCGTCAGTGCAGTAGTTTTACTAGCTGCAATACTTTTTAAAAGAGAACAGTAATGATTGCACAATACGTTCATTTCCTCTGGTACTATGTAGTTAAACTCATGACATATGTAGACTCTTAGAAAGAAAATTTCTAGAAATACACGATGTAATCATCTTCATTTTAATAATAGTTTTTAAGTTGTTATTTTTCCTGATTTTGCTAACCGTTGTTTATGCTGCAATCTGTTTTTAACTATAATAAAGTTTTATTAAAACTACCCCTTTATAATTTTTGGTATTAAATTATCATAAAAGGTGAAAGCTTAAATATGCTTCTACTTGTCGCTCTAGTTATTTTTAAAGGAATATTTTAAAACTGCAAATGTATTGAATTCGCAGAAGTATATACACACTATAATTAACAGGTATATATTATTCAAAAAGGGAAATAAATGTTTGTATCAACCTTTTATCATATTCTTAAATGAACTGATTTAATTAATTCACTATTGCTTCCTGTTATCGGTAGGTGTATTGTACCCGATTAAAGAGTATTGCAAAATTTTATTTTTGTTCTATTGTTCATAGTGGAATTTTCTATCAAAAAAGTAGAACCTTTGACCAAAATTATTAACAAAAAATTTTTTATTGAAAATATTTCTTTTCAAAACTTTCAAATAAAAATTTAATATCACTACACAATTTAGATTTTTTTATTGTAAATTTATAAGGCTTGTAAGAATTATTGATGTTATATTAATAAGTATCTCACTGAAGAAATGAATATATTTTGTTTTTGACCAATTATGTTTTTTACTTTTTATTATTATAAAATTTATCGTAATCTCTTTTAATGATAAATCATACACGGTGCTTAAGCCGCAGCTTAGATAATGAATAAAATGCGGAAGGGGCAAACGACAATTTCTTTTACAGTGAGAGTTGATTCTAATCAATAAACCTAACCGACTATCCATTCCTAACAAGAATCCATTTTTGCGTTTCATGTTTCACTTATGTCTGACAAACAAGATAGATCGTTAAACTTTTAATGGACATGTTGCTCTATTTCAATAATGTTTAGCCTAAACTCAATTTTATGTCTCGGCCTTAATAAAATGGCAGTATATTGAGGTCAGTGATAATGAAATGGCAACCGTCTCGCCCCACTAACATCGCAGAATATAGCTTATTAAGCCACCTTTGCTCCTTTGACCATTTGTCACAGAGCACTTAAATGAAATAAAATTTTTAGGTTACGTCTTCATTGTTTGGTAAAACAATAGTCATTATGACTTAGTGTAGAGTAAAATTTATAAAAAAATTAATATATTAAAAAGATACGCTCAAAACATAGCAGAGGCAGGTGCTTTTAGCGGAAACAAAAGAAGAAGCTCTCCAAAGTAACTCACTTGGCGTGCAATTTTATTTGCATATTCGTGTCAAGTTGCTCTAAATATAACGAGATATAGTAATAATATAACGTATGTTTATATTGCTATATTATCTGTAGCTGGAGTTCAAATTTCGTTTGTATGAATTTTACATCTTTTAACAAGATAATGTTTAATATAATATCTTTGAGATGAGTTTGACAATTTTTTTAACGTTTTGCTAAGCGTATACTCGTAATGGGCTATAATCATTTGGTTACTTAATATATTCCCTAACAGTATAATCTTAAAATATTATACGTTTTGTATCTATTAAAATGTATACTTTTTCAATAGATGTAAGCTTTAAGATATTTTATTTTATTATATAACTAGAAAGACACAGAAAGAATATTATTTAAATTTTATGTAGTGTGTTAACTTAAACCACTGTCAGAAGTGATTTACTATCAAATAATGCAAATCAGAGTTGTGTAACTTATTTCCGTAACAAATATATGATACACCTTACGTCAAGTCATGTTAACACGTATCAAGTTTGCTTCTTCGGATTTTATTCATATGACTGCCTACTCGAAACCAACTTTTTATAAACCCATTGTGTATGTTCATTACAAAAACAGTAACACGTCGTCCCACAAATTTTGAAATCCATTATTTAATAATATTTTTTGCTGTTTTTAAATAATTGTAAGCAATATTCAATTACAATAAACAGAGAAAAAATTAATAACTCCGCCAACTTCTGACCTTCGTTCCTTGAGTATAGAATAATTTTTAACGTTTTGGCCTTAATGAATATTTACAAGCAATTGTTATTTGAACTTGAAAACGTTCCTTACGCATGATTTTCATTTGTTGAATGCAATCAAGATTGATAATAGTTTACATAATATTATCGTTTTGAGTTCTTATTAAGAATGATTCAAATTAGATTATAACTTAGAAAAAAGTATTGAACTGCAAAGCAAGTTTCGGGTGTTACGTTATTATGCACTTCCGCATTTATTAATTAAGTTTTACATATGTAAAGGGGACATAGCAGCTTTGACATTTCTCCCAAATCTCAATAACATATCAATCATGTGATTAAACTTATTCATATAATGTGAGGAGTGTAAGGGGTCCCGCACAACAACTCTCGGGACCCAGGGCCAACCTCAACTGCACGTGGCGCGCTCTAGTGATCAACAATAATCATCAAACGAAGCTCTGGCTCCCACCAACTCGTATTAGGCCAGCGTAATAGGAAACAGCCCAAATCCCCCCATATGAATTCCTACATACGACCGCTCCTAGTACCCGGCGGTACCGAAGGCCTTGCTGACTGTATGTGGAGATCTTTGGCGGAGGCCTATGTCCAGCAGTGGACGTCTACCGGATGATGATGATATCATTTAAATTATAACCGAAAACATATTGCTAATCTACAAAATAAAACTTTTGTCAAGAAATTAATCATCGATGAATTGAAAAAACAAGTAATATACAGGAAAAATGTACTAGTTGAAAATAATGCGCAGTAAGGACGTCCTCCTTAGTAAGAGCAATATTTTATAATAATATATCGTGACTGGTGACGTGACTCGTGACTATACACTACGTGTAGTAGTAACATCGAAGTTCCGTTGTGATCGAGGGGGTCGCTTAAAATAAGAGCATGGTCAACGCGTTGCTGGCGGTATCGGACGGAAGGCGAATTGAAGGAGGCGACCCATACTTAGAACAAATTGCATCACAAGCAATTTGCGACTGATTTGCGTGCGACTGACTTACTCCAATTATGCATCACCCGTCCATTGATAATTTTTTTTTTAACATATCCGATCCGACGGAACGAACAGGACGTTCCAATGTTAAGAAGCCTAACCATAGCTATGTGGCGGAGATTATAAACATTCTACAGCACCACATTGTGCTTAGAGACATTAGACGTTAAGTCTCGCACCTTACAGCATCTTTCAAATTGGAACAAAGTATTATTTACATATGTATACAGCAGAAAAAAGCGCTGGGGTGATAACCACCCTGCCGCCACGACAATGACCTGCCATCAGGAAAGATGATATTCAGACTGGAAAATATATCATATCAGATTCAATGACAATTATAATGTTATCATATAAACGTAAAGCTCTGTTATTAACAAATATTTTATTAGTCTTTTAATTAATAATGATGATTATATAAGAAATTCATCACCATCATTTCAGCCTATTGTAGTCAACTGATTAATGAATATATAACAAATACTTAGAACTTACGAATGTATCACACCTAATTTAATGACTATTATGGTTAACACCATTAAGCACTTAAAAGTAAGATATTCTGCAACATGTATTACGATTATAATATGTGCTCAGGTGTGTACACTCCTCGGTACGGACCTACTTAACCAAAAGCGTTATCGTTCACATTCACATCTTATCTCTGACATAACGTAAATAATACGTTTATAACATTACTAACACAACTTCGACGAATTTGTTATCGTATCCCTTTTAAGTACGTTCTTATCTAATTTAATGAAAGTGTGATAATTTTAAACGGAAATCATTTATTTTGGTTTCCATTGAATCTGTTCGCATTAAATTCATAAGTCAAGAGATATTTTCGGCTATCACTTTTACTATATTCATTAAAAATTAAAAACAAATTTCATATATTACTTATTCCGGACATCTTTTATCTTTTCCTTATTCTTTTTCTTATTTACAAGTTTTACTTATTCATTTAATAATAAAAAATCTAACCTGCTTTGAAGCTGTGTAAAGATATTTTGGAGATTTTTAAAAGCGCACCAAATTGCCGAAAAAATCTATGTAATCTTTTGAGCGAAATAAATGTTATTGTGTTGTAATAATTTATATAAATATTTTCTCTTACTCGCGCATTTGAACGGGGTTACTTTTCTGCTTCATTATATTAGTAAACATAGTTAACCTCAAATACTGTATTAAATTTGTCATCTACACGTCAATTCATTAAGAAAACAAAATGATTCATAAAAACGTGAATCTCATACTAAGGTATTTTGCCTTTTATGTGTTACGGTGAGTAATAAGTGGATTCGAATTAGAATATCAAATAAACGTAAAAGGAAGTCCAGTAAGTTTCATGTGAAAAGTTTTTGACTCGGTAGGTATACATAGTACAATGACTCATCACCGAACCCGACGGGGCATTGATTTTGTCGCGTGATATCTCGGCTGCACATTGCACTTCCTCCCAAACAAACCGCAATCAATTTCCAACATTTCGTTGGCTTCCGAGCCAACTGTCTAACAATCAGACGAAAAATTAAAATGACTTAAATTAATTTCAAATAGATAGACATTCGTTTATTTCACTAAAAAGTACAAACATATAAATAAAAATATATTAATAATTAAACAGAAAACTACAAGGACCTAAATTTCTACGATTTTAAGCTACTGTGTGTACTATAATTCGAACAATTGTCGAAGCTGAGTGTAGATTATGCCACAAAGAGAATATCGCATGTTCAGCTACCACCGAATTTATATCTTATTTTATTCATGGGATATCTGTGTAACTGCGTATAAAATTGTTTTAGTTTGCACGAGGGTAATAAAATATCTAAGGTTACAAAACATAATACACATAATAAACATAAATATAATAAATTTGTCTTACATCCTGTAATTATAGTATGTTGAGATGAGAATGCATCTCTTTTTTCTTAAGTGTAAGTCTACTGTACTCAATGCTAATACTCTTGTATACGTGGTTTAACCTTTAACATTGTATGCAAATACATTTTCATTCCCACTTCACGATTTTAATGTAGTATCTACTATAGATAGGTATACAAAATCAACAACGTTATTATAGAAATATAACATATAACGTTTGAATAATGTACAAGAATTGAAAACAATGGATATGTCCTTATATAAAATAATAAATACGAGTATGAAGTAAGGGACTCTGGTAGCAATTAACGTAAATTAATGGGATATGAAAATGTAAATTTAATTAAATAATAGGAATCGTAATAAAATTAGTCACAAAGGGTAACCCCTTGTTGACTCATGGTCTGTTTATACGCAAAAGCGTATTTGAATGGGCGTTGACACATATGCGCAATAGTAATAATTTTTATAAAAAAATTTGCTACTATTATAGGAAATGTAAATTAAATAGAAATTGCTAAGTCAATAACAATAAATTTTATTTATAAAAAAAAAATAATCAAAGTCGACTCACTCTGTTAAATAAATATTCCTGGTAATACTTAAAAAATAAATAAAATAATACTCATGACGAACTCTAATTCGTTCTCAGTAAATATTAGTAATTTATTTAGTATGATGTGTAATTTCGTAGATAATTTTTTCGTGAATAATATTGGTTAAACACTTCAAAACATTGATTACTTCTCATCAGCGCATACTTCTTACGCAGCGCCCGTATATGCACATACCTATTGAGTCGTTGTTATTGTTATTGGAACGAAATATATTTCAGTTGCGAAACTAATATACAAACAAATTATTTTATTATTTAGTTTTTTGTTATGAACCACAATAATAACTATACAATAAAACTGAATTCCTGTTTTGTCTTTGGGAAATAATAGTTAAGTTCGTTGGTTTAGTACCCGCCTCTCTAACAACCACCTTTTGCCAGTCTGCCATGAAGGACTGTAGTGTCAGGTCATATGAGATCCATACTTTTCTGAGCGAGATGGTTCACAAACTACAGCCTTCTTGTCATTTAACACTGAGCAAAATTAGGAGCACTAGCCATTTATTTTTTAATTGATCGGAAATTTTAGAAATGTTTGGGTACTTTAAAATTTATTGGTGACCATTTTAATTAAATATTTTTTTATCAACATAGCAACTATAAATGTATTGGCAACACTATAATTTGTTCAAAAAACATCTTATTTAAAAGTCTTTACTCTTATTATTTTTTAATAGCGGTATGTAAGTATACACCTCAATTTAACGTCGTGAGTTATAAAGTGCATTCAACTTCCGTTTTCCTAAAAGCAAACGTTTTTGTAGCGACAGTTAATTGTATAATTTTATATTTATTTTGTCTTTATTAATAAGCATTTCAGAAATATATTTAGACATTACACTAAATATTATATTGTTAATTAACAGCTGATTACAATATTACGTAAAGTAGATATAATGGTTACGTGTGAACTCAAAGTAATCGCGTTAGATACGTAAATGAAAGTTTTAATGAGATATTATTTTTCTCGGATGAGCACAGCTCGAATCCTATTCATATTTGTCTCCCACGACGAATACCGTTCACAATGCTCTTTTACTTAAAAGGTTGCTTTAATTCCAAATTAAGTAATATATTGTTAGTAAACTTTCACTTTTTTATGCAAGTCGAAAAAAAACACCATTGGAAAAATTCTACACAAGAATTACATTATTATTCTTTATTTTAACATTATCTATGATTTTTAAATATATATTAATAAAAATAAAAACTTTGAAGCTACAAATTAACCTATAAACAAAGATTTATGTTCATATATTTACTGTGAAAATCTACTTATTATTATTTCAACAGAAATCAATGTAGGTATAATATTATTAAAGATAAAAAAGTACAGAGTGCGATTGAAGCCGAGTTAACATTAAATTAAATCAAGAATCTACTTACTTATTGAAAGTCTCTTCATATTGCTTTATTTCTTTCCTGGAAAATTCATGAAACTCGGTAAAAACATTCACGAACTTATATTTAGGTTTAACCTCAAGACCTTCTTCAAGTTTTTCGTTTATCTCCTGGCGTCTTGAAAGAATGCCGGTCAGTTCGTCCGTAGCTGACATTGTGAAGAATTGCGCGCCAAAAAAAACAGAAATAATTGTTTTTTCGTAAGCAGTCTAACCAAACACGCTGTGAAGCTGTTCACTATCGTATGACCTTACTGACACTAACCGTGGAGCCGTAGCCGGTCCGCAGTCAGCAGTCAGTGCCTCGCACTCGCTCCGTACGCGGTCTCTCGCTAATAGGGTAACCATTGTACACAACAACAAAACAGAACTTGTATAATGTTTACTTTTTATTTAAAGACATTTTTACGTACGCTCCAAAGAAACTAATAAATTATTATCTTAATGGACTATCGCACTATAGCCTCCGGTAATATTTGACTGTGCCCCTTTTTGAACAAACAAAAAACTAAGTCAACCTGTCGACACATACTAATTCAATAGTTTAAAATCTAAAACGAAAGATTATTAGATAGTTTGAGCTTATGAATTATGATACACAGATGAAGATCAGGCCATTTTTCATGTTAAAAAAGCTATTACGCTTCATGTTATAGTATTATAAGATCGGTTTGTAAGAAAATCATAAACATAGAACTTTCGTAGTAAATAAAATTTGAAAATCTTGCACGTTAATAAACGAGATAGTATAATTTTCGAACAATATGTCTAAAATACTTTTTTTTAATAAGTGTTGACATTTTCAGCGTTTTGTTATAATTTTCGTGTTGAACATTGACATTTAAAAGATATTTTGATAGTGTAAAATTTCTGCATTAAATTAAAGATTAACAATTTCTTGATTGTTATTGTTTTTGAAGCCACGTATTATTAGCTGATTTCGCACTTCTAATTTAAGAATGAAATAATATATTAATAAGACACTCTACTCAATAATAAAAAAATCTTAAAAAAGTTTTTGTCAAGAACTCTGCTGGAGAGAAGAACTAAAATTGTAATAATATAAACTATCTTTAATGTTATAATCTTTTCTTTAAATGTTATGCTAATTTATTGTGATAATAACATGTATTTATAACATAAGTCATTAAGTCGAATATTATTTTACAAATTTAAAGTACCCAAATTTACACAACTATGGTAACCTTAGTCACTATCGAGTCGCGGGGGAAGGACGAATCGACGCGAGCATACAGCGCGTATAGCTCGGCGCCTTCGTGATTTGTCTAATCTTGCCGCATTCATTGTCTGTAGTAAGGTAGTAAATCTATACCAAAACACTTCTAAACCAAGTTGACATAATTAGGCTTTAAGTATGACAATAGCGTAACTCTATAATTTAAACAAAAAAATCAAGCTTCCGACCGACCACAACAAAGCTTCGCATCATAGACTGAATTATTAATTATAACGTGTATAAAAGTGTAACCAGTTTCATGTTCCACTTCGCTGCCCTATTTTTTTTAAGTACTAGATTTTCAAACTAAATACATATTGTATACATGATAAGTGTATAACATAAGTTTTACGCAAAGTATCCCAAAGGGTTTTAGCTGCGGTCTAAACGATCTTCGGCAAATAATTCTTAACTTTAACATAAATTAACTTCGCTCCTGTGAGTGCGGTGTTTCATAAAAACCTAAATATGTTAGATAAATGTATAATAACAAAATATGAATATTCATTTCAACCGTTTCAAGGATTATAAAAAAATAAAACCAAATAACATCGACAGATATTATTTCCACGTCATTCTTGAATATAATAATTTATTAAAAAAATGAGAAATGTAAACTCGTTTCCGTTAAATAATAAGAATGATCAAAAGAATAATTTAATGAAATAAAGTATTGATGAACTAAAAAATTTGGTTAAAATCAATAGGCCTGCACTTCCGCCATTAACACGAAAGGCGAATAAACTGAATTTTTTTAAAGGAATTTCCAAATTTGACAAACATTTGATAACTTTTATATTAAAAAAATCTAAATATTAGATCAGGCTTTCTTTGGTATTGTTTTATTATAATAATAAAAATTCCTTAACGATTGCGTCCAAAGTTATTATGTTTTAATTACAATACCTCTGATGCCGGTCAATATTATTACGCATGAATCAAAAGTTCCTGGTTCATTGTAGATCAACATAAATGACGTGTTCGTATATAATAAAATTATTATAAATAAAAATTGTTACTAGCATTTTTCTTTCATCTATCTAGCATCATTCCAACTCAAACATATAGAAGAAATAAACCGATGTTTCGACTATTGCTAAAAATTTAGGTCTGACAGCTACCACTCGATTAGATGTGAGAGTTGAAGGCCTTGATTTCCACGATCGGCTAATACAACTTTTAAAGACATTTTTGTCTTTAAATTCCATAGCAATCTATTCACAAGGTCTATTTCTACAAAGGAGAAATATTAATATTTCAAGAATTTACTTTCAATAGTTTACTAAAACAATCACTACAAATATTTTCATTCGTTTCTGTTACAATTTAAATGTACTTATTGTTCATTTAAAACAGACATTTTCGACATAATGACGCTATAATAAGATCACATACTTGAATATAAATGGTGTTGTTACTCGTTATTTAGTTTCAGTCTTTTTACAATTTTGGTAAAGTCAAATTGTGTAAACATTCTGTGAAATTGACTACATTGTTAATTTCTGCGAATTCTTAAGCTTTTCTGATACTTTAGATGACGTCAAAGTAAATAGTTTTATTTTTATATTAGACATTAATCTAGTAAACTGTTAAATATGTAGTTTTCAACAGTTTAAGTACAGATTAAGTATAAATCCTGAAATAATTCTTCTAATTTTACTGGGGGTAAGTCAAGGTGATGGATTTCTCTCTACCAAAACCACCTTCGATAGCCGCCTACAGAGTGCCTCACGAGGGATTCCGCAAAGCTCATTCCAAAATGTACTACATTTAACTGCATATTTAGAGTTCATGGGATAATTTTGACAACAATGAAATTAGAAAATCCATTTCCATCGCCTTAACTTAATCTCCAAGCGTAATCCGGTTTGCACGGCAGCATACTATATTACCAAATATTTTCTGATTCTAAGGTGAATCTTAAAGTGAAAGAAAATTCGGAGCCAGTGGCTCGACTAGACAAAAAGATATACTTTTTTTTACGAAAAATGTTCTTTCAGATCGGACATAGAAGAAGTCTCAGGGAGCGTTTTAGAAAGACGCGAAGTTACGTCGAGTTATAAAGATAGACAACGTTATGGTATTAAGGAATACCTAATAGATTACACAGTCAATTCTAACCTTCACGGTCTTAAATACATCGGGGAAAAGGAGCAGACTTTTCTTGAGAGGTTACTAATGTTACAGTTAATACAGTATTTCCAATTATTTTTAAATTATTCTTATGATATATATGAAATATTCTATATTATTTTTACGTCAAGTGAGGTATAAATATTGAACGTAAGTATTGCTGATCAATCTTTATACCTTAACATTACAATCGTGTGATAAAAAATATAATTTGTGTATAATGTAATTAGGAAATATGTAAATAATCGTTTTTCAGGTTTTTTTGGCTTCTTATGTTCACCTTTTGTGTTATACTCAGCTCTGTACTCATAAGGAGAGCATGGATTGATTGGAATGAAAGTACAAAAATTGTAAATTTTGAAGAATACTCAACTCCACTTTGGCAGGTACTTCATCATCATCCTCACTTATAAATATTTAATTTTATAGTTTTTAATCAGGCATAGGTGTTATTAATTTTATTCATCTATAGTTGGAACATTTTAGACGCGATAGTCGTTAAAATAGTTGCAATGATACATTCAAAATAATAAGAAACCACACAACTTTTTTTCGAATATGTTCATCGTGTACTAAAACAAATAAAAAAAATGTGTAAGAAAAAGTTCACCAGCCTTCATGAAGGCCACCGCCCTTGCTAAAGATTAACTCGATAAACCCCTTTTTTTGACAAAATTGCAAGAGTTTTACTTTGATCTTTTGAAATTTGTTATTATGTTTACTCCGTTTTCCAAGATTGTGAAAATTTCGTTAAATAAGATGATTTAAATGTAAACACGATAAGTCGTTAAATATTTACGGTTAATAATAGAGTAGAGATTTCCTTTAGTAAATTTACATCATGTTTTTCCAGATACCTTATCCTGCTGTTACGGTCTGTTTTGAAACTAAGTCACTACCTGCGAAATTTAATTATACTAAATATTATCACCTTTATAAAGACAATGAAACATATATGCAACTTACAGAGGAAGAGTGCGTATTTTTAACATAAAATTATTAACATTTGCAATATTCTTCCTACCTTCCTTTTTGCAAGGCAATGTAACAACGCCGTCATGATTATTTAAAGAAAACTAACTGTATTTTTTTTTTGCTAAACTAAGTTTATTGAATATTGTTTTCATCATATAGACGAAATGTATTCGAAGACATCACTTTAGTCTGTCATGAACGTTTGGCCCCAATCAATGGACGAAAATTCTCTGATGGGATTATAACAGTCGAAAATATAAAACGGGTAGGCAGAAAACATATCATATATGATTTATTAAATTTCGAAATTGTAATAATCATTATTATTTTTTAAGGTGGCTCCAAATATATCTGAAATTTTTTTGGGGTGCAAATGGAAAGACATCCCCAAACACACTTGCACAGACACCTTTTTACCAATCTTAACAGAGGATGGATTATGCTATACTTTTAACATTATGGTTGCCGAAGAAGTATTTAGAATTGAGAAGTATTTTTATGTTTTTTATTTAATTTCATTATATTCAGATTATTTTTCGTTTGATTTCACAATGAAGGTACTTATTACAAAAAATAAAAGGATTGTTGTTTGTTCGAGACTTGGACGAGCACCTAAACAAAAGTGATATAACATTCTTTAATTTCACGTGTCTGTGATGTGTTCATAATAAAATTATTGATATTTTAAAATATAATAAAAACAACGATTTTAGTCTACACAAGGAGTATAAATACCTAGAAAATATTAAACTTCACACAAGTTGGTCGTTGGAAGAAGGTTATTCTCCATTGGCACCCTTAGAAACCTACCCGAGGAGGGCCTTGGTAAGCTATTCATCAAAATTTTATACTAATTAAAATTTTTCGTAGGCGTCACTTGTAACCTGCAAGCCGTATGTAGCTACCATATTGCTATAAATAGAGCGTTGGTTGTTAACGACATTGCACTTCATTTTACCTCCCACGATACTTAACCCTGAGCTTATCTTATAGGGAAAGAAAGAAACCAAAATTCCGGGAAAACGGTAGTAACTAATATTATTACGTAACCTATGTAATAATAACTAGATCTATTTTCGTATAAATAAGTATTTTTTTTATTTAAGGGTTATGGAGTAAGAGCAGGTTTAACATTCATATTAAAAAGTAAAGACATTGATTTGGACTACATTTGTAAGGGTCCTGTGCAAGGTTTTAAGGTAAGATTAACATTTAATTATTTTGTTATTATTATGTATTATTACATTAAAAATTTCTTTTAGATGTTACTACATAACCCTGCGGAATTTCCGAGGTTGTCACAGCTATACATTCGATTGCCGTTAGCTCAAGAAGTTATTGTGGCGGTTAAACCAAAAATGATTACAACTTCTGAGGGAATAAAATCTTTCCACCCTTCAGTGCAAGTATTAGTATCTTCTCTAATTCCCTTTTCTGCTAGCTCGGACTTCTTAAGACACCATATGATAATTTGCTAACTAGAAATAAGCTTTATTATATCTTATAATAACTCATTTGATTAAGAGATAAAATAAATATATTCGTACCGAAATAAAGACGTAATGAAACGAACGTATTAGAATTTGTTACAAAGTAGTAATAAAAGTGTCATGACCATGACCTTATTACTAATACCTTTTTAAGAAACATACATAGCTTACAGATTAAAGTTTAGAAATTACGGGGGTAACGAGATCTAACATTTTAAGTCTCAAGGCGGCGAGCGCAATATGGTACAGTGTATACCATTCTCACTAGCGCCACGTCGTTATAGGCAGGTGTGTTACCATCAGGTGAACGTCCAGCTTGTCTCATCGTTTCCTTAAATGAAATCAAAATTAAAACTAAACGTTTTACACATTTCTACTTTAATGTTATACATATTTAGTTTTGTGCATCCGATGAAGATTACAGTTTTTTTCATTGTCATGTCCCTTGTCAGAATGGTTATCTGTAGTGTTATTAATTCATTCCTTCATTACTTTATAGGCGACAATGCTACTTTCCAAGTGAACGTTACCTTCACTATTTTAAAGTGTACACCCAAGCCAATTGTGAAATAGAATGCTTGACGAATTTTACATACGCGCGATGTGGGTGCGTTCATTTCGGCATGCCGCGTGAGTTGACTTACAAACGTGCAATTCTACATTGTGCATTGTGCAACTATTACGACTTAGCTAACCCATTTATTAATTTATTTTAGACGGCCCCTGTATGACCGTTTGTAATGCCGGTAGTGTTGCCTGTATGAGGAAGGCGCAAAGTGAGTACTTTTGTATCTAATTAACAAACGTTTAATCATTGCTCTTTTGGTATAGCACAAGTAACATAAGTGAATATAAAGGCTACGTAAATTTGAAGCTTTTAATTTATTTTTAAGTTGTCACATGATTTAAAAGAGAATTTTAATCATTTTAGTTGACCTGGTTACAGCGGAGATAGAAGCTGTGTCAGAAAAAGGAATGGATCAAGATAATATATCAGAAGAGGAACGTGAAGTTGTTTCTCGATGCAGATGTCTGCCTTCGTGTACATCTATCGAATATGAAGTGGAAGTTTCACAAGCCGAATATAATTGGAGAGATTTGTTTAAAGCCTACGATATACGTATAGAAGAAGATATGAAAGAGTAAGCCACCAAAAGTAGTAAAGTCGGTGAATGAAATCATTATTAATACTAATGTAGTTCTAAATTTTCAGTCAAAAATTTACACGTGTCATAATTTTCTTCAAAGAAGCTCAGTTCATTACTTCCAAGCGCTTGAAACTCTATAGTCTAACGGACTTTTTGGCAACATGTGGAGGTCTTCTGGGATTTTTTTTGGGTTTCTCCATTCTTAGCGTAGCAGAAATTTTATATTTTCTTACTTTAAGGTAAATAAGATCAATTTTTATAAAAAATATACATTTCTTAGTTTCTCGTCATGTAAAGTGATATTCAGATTGGGTTAAGTGTGCTTGCCTAAAATACTTTGGCCACCGTATGTTAAAGAAATGAAATTAGAAACAAAGAAATGAACTTACAATAAAGCTATCATTATTAATTTCAAGTGCTGGCGATAATTCATCTTTATTGGTACTAGTTAACAATACCGTATTAACGGTTATCTAAAATTATGTCGTACCCATTATAATATGCGTTATTTGGGGTTAATCTTTTGTTTGTTTCAAACCTGTAATTTTTTCATTTTCTTCTTTGTGTAATGTCTCTGTTTTAATTTTCAGGATCTTTTGCATTGTTAGACGTAAGCATAAGTTGAAGAAGAGCAAAAATGGTGTTCTAAGTGCCGATTTGATTTCCAGTCCGATGCCAAATAATTTAAAGGATTAACCCCGTCATTACACAAATTTATTCACACAAGTATAAATATTCCTAAATATAAATAGAACAAACATGTGTTACAAAAAATAAAAATAAGTAGGAAAATATAACACATCCGCAATTTATTTTAAACCTACAGCAAAGTATATATACTATATATGAATATATTCTAACAATTACTAATTCTGTTAAATGTTTGATAAAAGATTATGTATACTTTTTCTGATAACAAAAGGTAATTATTGTAGGTGGGGCCTACGTAAGCTGAAAATAATTTTCGGCTTAGCTGAACAGGTCATAAATGATAACCGATGTGTAAGTAGATGTTCTTAACTCCATAGGATATAGAATACTTTCTGTAAACTTAGTGTTTATTAAATTTTATTTTAACTGTAAAATTTAAATTTTTGTTTAATTCCATAACGAAGTTTTGCAGTACTATACCACTAAGCAAATCGGGCAAGGCTTACTGCAGTGAGTGAACATTTGAGTTTAATTTCATATTGTGTTAGGTGACAACAACGGTTGAAGCATGTCTCTCATATTTTAATAGCCAGAACAAAATGACGCTTTTATGGTGGAACCTTCACAATAAGAGGTTGGGTTGGGTGCTAGAAATGCGCGTTGATAAAAGTCGGTAATCAACCAAACTTAAAGTCAAGTGGTTAGGTTTTTTTTTTGTTTTACTTGGGGGAAATGCCTACGCATACTCGTCCTCGCGGGGGCAAGGACGAGTTATGTCGGACTTGCACCGACTAAAACCCCCACGATGTTCCTCCTCATCGCCATGATGGCAAGGTCACGGGAACGCGGGTACGCACACAACCGCGACCCTGCCGGCGCTGGCCGCTTGCGCGGCCCCACCTCGGGGGGAGGGATGAACCCTCCCAGGGCGCGCCGGAACATGCAGCGCGCCCCCTCCTCGACCTCATGCGTGTGCGGGCGGCCGGTTCCCCCGAACCTGTCGCCCAGAGGCCATGGGAGCCACGGGAGAAAACCTCTCCTGGCTCCCCGCGGCGGAGAGATGTTAGGCCCGCCGCTACCTGTTAACGGCCGCGGAGGATAGGGAGAACGGCGCATCGCAATACCGAAACTCCTCTTCCCCCGCGGCCCCACCGCCGCCGCATCGCCGGTGCGACACCGGTTGGCCGCAGAGGGTACTCCCTCCGCGACCCCACCTCGGCTGCGCAGGGCGGTATGAAACCGCCCCTGCAGCCGGCCGCTGGGGCAGCACACAGCCGCCCCTGCGGCCCCCGGCCGCTCCGGTGAGCTCCAGTTATCCCAACCGGTGCTCGAACCGGAAGCGGCCGCTTCGGCCAGCCCTTCGCCGCGGGCCGGCCGGATGGGTTCCACTTGGCTTCACCGTGTTGGGCGCCACGGTTACTAAGCCCCTCCGCCACGACAAGGCGAGAACCCGTTGGAGGGGCAAGTGGTTAGGTGCTTTGTATACACAACAAATATAACAAGTTACGTGATACCATAATTTCGAATAATATATCACCAATGACATAATAAAGAAAATAAAACAATAATTAACAAAATTTACCTAATGCACGTCCTTTCATTTATGAAATTATATAGTATACAGTAACTCTTTCATAGCACATAAAGAAGGGATGTCAAAAGTATGTGAAACGTATTAATTAAAAAAAATATATATTTATAAACGAATTATAACTATATAAGTAATTTTAACTGTTTTTTACACATAGTATGTGTATATGTATATAAAAATTCTATTAATTTAGGTCAAAATATAATCCTTAACTACCACAGCATCTTTCTATTTCCCGGGTTAAGTTGTAGAGAATGCCCATAGCATTAATTCCGCCTATTGTAACCTTATTTTAATTGTTAAAAAAAATGTTAAATAATAAAATAATTACATATGTTTTATATATCATATCTTCAATAATAATAAAATTAATGGATATTATTTTTTAATATTTGTTTTATTTTGTTGTAACACAATAGCAGCAACAATGTGCTTTCTACATGCCTGCTATTATAAATAACAAGTAATATACTTAAAAAATTTAATTACATTATTAAAATTCTAACCATATCAAAATTATTAGCGATGCTAACCCTATGTATACAATTCGTGAATTGTTATGGTTATGTTAATATTTCCAAGTATACATTTTAATTTGATAATTGGCAGGCATTTCCTTAGGGATATTCCTAATGGTTTAATAAAAAAAGTTAACATACCAAGCCTTAATAAAAAGGAAACGAAATTTCATTTGTGAGTTATTTCAATGTGCCCTGTTCACCATGAAGCGTCATTCAAGGTTTTAGCCTATTTTAAATTTATACGTAATAGGATTTGTGATGATTTCATTTTAAAAAAATATTTGTTTTAGAACGGGTAGCACCGGATTGACAGAAAGTGGAATAGAAAAAAGTCATGAAACCACAAAGGTTGTTAAAAAAGGTAAACGTAATACGATTAAGGAATACCTAATAGATTACACGGCAAATTCTAATCTTCATGGTCTTAAGTACATTGGTGAAAAAGAACGGACTCTTGTGGAGAAGTAAGTACCTAATTCAAGAAACGGTTATAAAAATAGATTTAAAATAAAAAGTAAAATCTTATGTAATTTAATAAATCGTGTATTCTTGGATGAGATTTAATAACCATACGTATCTAATTTTTTAGTACAGATGTAAAATATTTAAATTTACGTAATGTTTATAATAATGATGTTTCTGTATTTAAGTATACTTTCAAAATTTAAGTTTTTACTCAGGTGTTTTTGGCTGTTTATGTTCATTTGTTGCGTAATTCTATGCGCGGGTCTAATAAGAAAAGTTTGGATAAAATGGAATGAGAGTCCTGTAATCGTAAGTTTTGCTGAAAATACTACACCAGTTTGGCAGGTATAAACAATATTTATTTTATTATTATTAATTATACTCCAATTTCAAGATTTTTTCTGTTAAACTACATGCTATATTTTAATTAAGACCAAAACATTTTAACTTAATTCAACCAGCTTTTGATTCTAACGATAAAAAAGCAAACGATTTAGTTGGCAGTTTCTATGATTACCATTATTTTTTCAACTTTTTTGTTAATCTGAAGAAAATGAGTCATGATTTAGTTAAAGTTTTATAACAACAAAGACACAATGAAGTGTTTTACTGAGTTTATGATATGTTATTGCAGATACCGTACCCTGCCGTAACTGTCTGCTTTGAAACCAAGTCGCTACAAACAAGGTTTAACTTCACAAAATATTATCACCTCTATACAAATAATGATACGTATATGGAACTAACAGAAGAAGAGTATGTAAATTCTATATTATACACAGCATGTTTTAATATCTTATATTTATTACAAGTTCTTAACTCACATATATCTTAAGAAGAAATCACTATGAAGATTATATATAGCACATTTATATATATTCAATACAGGTGCTTCCTTTCTGTTAATTCTCCGAGATATTTCATTCCGTGGGTTATTGCTATAAGTAACTACTTATATTGTATATATATGACACTTATCACAAAAATATTTGTAATATTTTTAGTTATTTTACAGGTTACACAAAAAGTGCAATTGTGATAAATTACATTTTACATACAGATGTTAATGAATTTATATTAGTAATAGGAGCATTGAAATTAGTGATATTATTTAGGTGACAAGACGTATGACCTCAATGTAACGATCGCAAGGAGGTGTTGTAAGAACAAATGACAATTACCACCATATTGTGACTCATATCTGCATTTTATCATAAAATAGCAATTTAACCTAAAAGTAGCATCACTATGCAGGAATCGCATGGTCAAAGTTTCTGTAAGGTTTAATTTTTGTTAAGATCATAACGTTACACTATGTGTTCAGATACAAAGAACTAGAATTAGCATAATATACAAATTAAAAAAAAAACTGTTTTAGACGTAACATGTATGAAGATACGACTTTGGTATGTGACGATCACTTAGCACCAGCAAACGGTAGGAAATTCTCTGACGGTAACGCAACTGTCGAAAATTTAAAACAGGTAAAAGTAACAAATAATATATTGAAACAATTGTTTTTTTGTTATTTTATAAATCTGCTTTGCTTTCTAAGGTGTCCCCAAATATATCAGAATTTTTCTTTGGTTGCAAATGGAAAGACATACCGAAAGACAGTTGTACGGACCTATTTTCACCTATTTTAACGGAAGATGGTTTTTGCTACACTTTTAACACAATGGGAGCCGAAGAACTCTTCAGAACTGAGAAGTATTCTTTGATTATTTTTTTTATTTAATTATTTATTTTTATACTTCATTGCTCCTAATGTTAACGGCGTAGTACCTTGAGGCAGTATCTTGTAGTGAACGTACAGGGAAATTATAAAATGTGAAAGTGTTATATATATAAATATTTTTCGTAAATAAATTAAAAAAAAATATTTATTAACAACAAAGACTTTTGTACGATAAAGTGACGAAACTAATAGTACATCCTCTCTACTTTTTATTTCTGCAGTTGTTTCAGAAGTCTTGCGTGAGTCATATTCTCTTAAAAGATAATCACAACTGCAAGATGTAAATGTCGTTTATTAAAAAATCATTTTTAGTATGGCTAATCAGCTCCTACTCTCATATTTAGGTATTTAGTTTCTTTAGGTTGACATTAGAATTATAATACGAAACTTAACATCCGAAATAATCCTGTTACACTTTTTCTTATCAACTGACCGTTTTTCATTTTTTATCAACGAGTTTCACGGCTTCGGACTCAGATTACAGGTTCCAGATCCGCAAAAAGCCTTTTACCTATAGACGATACTAGTCAATAACAATTTAATCATTTTGGCTTTTGATTTCTAGCTTACACAAAGAATATAAATATTTAGAAAGTATTAATACTTCTCAAATTTGGTCGTTAGAAGAAGGATACCCTCCTTCGGCGCCTTTAGAAACCTACCCGCATAGAGGTTCGGTTAGTAGCAGACAATAATACATTCATATTAAAACCTCCCACAGAGTTTCAGAATTTATAATTAAATTAAAAACAATGAAATGAACGGTACGTTAACCTGGTGGGAAGTAAAACATCTTACCCAGTACATCGAAGTTTCTAGAAAGAATTTACAAATATAATGTAAAACAGGTTTAAATTGATTCTTTCGCAATAAAATAAAGTATGGTCTTAAATGTGAACCCAACTTTTAGGTTATTGTTTATTTTATGTTGACACAAACCCTAAATAGCTTTTCATATATATTTAGCCTAATTTCTTACTAATGCCTAATAAGAAAAATTAAAAACAACCTGGTACCTAAATCGGGATTAAATTTAACACTAGCATAACAATTTTAATTGATTGTTCCTGTTTATATACTAATCAATATACATTACTGTTCCAATATTATTGATTGTAATTTTTCATCATATGTCACATAAATTTTAACATTCTTTTTAATTTTAGGGGTATGGAGCTAAAGCCGGTTTAACGTTTTTATTACAAACTAAAGAGATCGATTTGGACTATCTTTGCAAAGGACCTGTACAAGGATTTAAAGTAACCTATTTTAATTATCTTATAAATGTAATACAATATCAAATCAAATATTACAGGAAGTTTGTTTTAGATCTTACTACATAATCCTGCTGAATTACCAAGACTATCGCAGCAGTACTTCAGATCACCGTTGTCTCAGGAAGTCGTTGTAGCAGTTAGGCCAAAAATGATGACAACTTCAGATGGACTAAAGCCATACCTTCCATCGGTGTAAGTTTCTTATGATACGACGTGTTATATATTATGCTTGAAAACTGATGCTAATCCCAACTAATTAAAAAATTTATTAAACAAAATTCCTGATGGGACCTTGTTAAATAATTTTTTTTTGTCAAAATTGACTTTTAGATTCAATATATATTTGTTGAATAAATAATTGTTTTATGTAAAAAAAATTCAGTGATAGTTATTTTAGTAATCTTCCGTTTGTTATGATACTAGTTTGTCAACGAAAACTTATTAATTTGTTGATTTTCAGACGCCAATGCTATTTCCCAAGTGAACGATATCTTCGCTATTATAAAGTGTACACTCAAGCCAATTGTGAAATAGAATGCTTGACGAATTTTACATACGCCCGATGTGGGTGTGTTCATTTCGGCATGCCGCGTGAGCTTATTTCTTATTTTTCTATTCTTCATTCTTATTTTTACGTCTTTAGGTTGTAAAGTTCCATAGTCCAGATGAGGACGATTCAGTTTTACGTGCAAAGATCAACTTTGGATGAAAACCTTTTTGGCTTAATTCTTTTTGTTTGAATTTAGATGGCCCCGGTATGACTGTCTGTAATGCCGGAAGTGTCGCTTGCATAAAGAAAGCTCAAAGTGAGTACAGGTTTATTTACTAAATTTTATAACATATTTTTCAATTAGCTAATTATTTCTAATCTATTAGTTTTTCACGTTAAAAACTAAATTGTTCTCCAATCTCCAATACACGTAAGATAAACATAACTATTTAGCTATTACAAATTGTACAGTCTGGTCTTCGGTCAATTAAATAGTACCATGGTTTAAGATTTAATATTTTGGCAAATATCATCAACTGTCAGACGTCCACTACTGGAGACAGGCCTCTCCCAAAGATCTCCACATCGTTTATTAGAGTTCATTGAGGGTAATTGGACCGTAATGCACCACATTAGTCCAGTGCGGGTTGGCGGGTGGTTAAAGCCTCGTCGGTTATACAACAGGGTGCACCCCGTGCAGGAGAGGTTGACTTGGGCTCCGTAAGATGTTAAGCGGAACCCCTTACACCTCCATTTAATAATTAAGCTCATAACAGAGTTATAGAGACATTTTTGATTAGACGACATGATGCTGTACTTTAATTTAAAAAATATTTTAGTGGAGCTGGTTACAGTTGAGATACAATCAAGGTTAGAGAAGGAGTTGGAACAAAATGATACTCTAGGGGAGGCGCGCGAAGTTGCGTCACGATGCAGGTGTCTTCCTGCGTGTACATCGATTGAATACGAAGCCGAAACCTCGCAAGCTGATTATGACTGGAAAGCTTTATATAATGCTTATAATATAACTATCGGAGAAGAAATATTAGAGTAAGAATTACGTGATTACGTAAAAGTTACATAGCTTTGCTTTCTGAAGCTTTGTTGTAACATTTCTTAATTGATTTTAACAATTTCTATTACCGTTCTAATTCCATGTTTCATATTTCTATTAAGTAATTTATCCCCACAACAATCGTTTTTTTATTTTATTTTTTAAAAGCTACATCAATAACTTTGTTTCTAAAAATATTATTGGTTAATTTCAGTCAGAAATTCTCGCGTGTTATGATTTTCTTTAAAGAAGCCCAGTTTATCACCTCTAGACGATCTGAACTTTATGGCCAAACAGACTTTCTTGCAAATTGTGGTGGCCTTCTGGGATTGTTCATGGGTTTCTCAATACTCAGTGTGGCCGAGATAATCTATTTTCTTACTTTAAGGTAAATATGTTATGATTCAAAAAATACCACTTGAAAAAATAACAATAACCTATTAATAGCGTAATAACTATTTTATCCAAGCACTACGATACTATCTGCAGTTTAATTTTTACTGACTGTAACAAACTGAACAATCTACAAAACAACCTTACGCGTTAAAATTTTTTTTTGGGATAAAATTTTATTTTATGTAAATTAAAAGAGACTAAATGGTTTTTCATAACGTTTCAGGATCTTTTGTATAATTTGGCGTAGACGAAACTCAAGGAAATACGAATCCGATGTTAAATACGCAGATTTCGGTTCCAGCCCGAAACCAATTAAATTTAAGCATTAATTATAACACAAAATTTTATTAGAACATTTGTATGAAGCAATATACTTAAAACTTCTTAATTTTTCTAATCACAATCACCATGCATTATTATTATTATTATGCAAACTTTATTGTGTAATGTTCATAAGTAAAAAATAAATTGCCTATAAAATTATAATGGACTATGTATTTAATTTTAATTTATTTCAATACCATTAAATTATTTTAGACTATAAACTCTGGGGTCTGTGTCTTACTGCATTATACATCTTTTTGTAAATATTTACAGTTAATTACATTAATAGTTAAGTATTAGACAAATTAACAGGAAAATATTTGGTTCATAAAATAGTAATTGGTCATTACTTAAATTGCTAATATAAAATGATCCCAAAGTATAATTTTTCGAAGAAATATAGACTTAGAGAGGAACAGCAGTTTCAACCAAAAAATCAAAAACTCTTCATTTTATTTCATGATATTACCTATTTAATCATAAGAATAAGAAGTCATGAATTTAATTTAAATGGTAAGCAGCAAAGTAGTCTTTGGTGATAAAGCGCACTAGTCTTGATGTAGCCAATTCACTCTTCATAGTATAAAAAATTACCTTACCAAAAAATTCAGAGTATCATATGTAAGTTACGTTACAAAGGTATTTTTTAGTGTTAGATAGTTCATATAATAATTATTTATTTTCATGCCATAAATATTAATGACCGGTGGGTATATATAATAAAGAAGCTTTCATTAAACAAAACTTTAATTATACATATCGATGTAGTAATCGTACTATTTAAAGTTTAAAGTTAAAACATTAATTATACTGTACTAGAATTACTAGGTTTCTTTTTAGGAATATAGCCAATCCTATTTTGTATTTCTTCAGTTGTTTTCAGCTCTCCTGTTAGAGGTTTTGATGTACCCTCTTGCATATCACTAGCTGTAGAGGAATTATTGGTTTGATCTCGTCTTGATGCTTCATATTCTAGTAAATCATCCAATTTTAAAGTAATCTCTGTTAACGGTCTTCGAATCATTATTAAATCTAAAAGTAACAAATAATTACACAAAATATTATCGCATTTTAAACAATCATTGTCACAGTTGTTCAAATGACATATATAATGTTGATAAAGTTGGTAACTATGAAACTTTAAGAGACGCTATTATAGTATCGAAATTTTAGCATTGATAGTTTGATAGTTATTGCTTTTACATACAAATAGAGTTCACACGACAAATTAAACATTTAACGGAGCAATTAATTCCACTTATTATGAGTGAGTTCTACTTAAATTTATAAACATACAAAAGGTAGTGTTTCAAAATAGTAATATTAAGATTTTAAGAGAATTCTATATTCACCACTCAATAAGGAATTAATGATTTTCTAGAAATTAATCAATCGTCATCTCTTTAATAATTAAAACAGAGCGCAATAGAGACAATCGATATTTTGTCAAGAATCTCATGAACTGACAACCCTAAAAATATGTAGAAATAGAATGGACGGGTGACGTTACAGTGAATAAGACATCAGTGTTTTAGATTTACTACGTATTAAGGTTATCATTGAAGTTATTACAAGATACTACTATTTAGTGAATATTAATTAACTTATATTTTGTTTTAACACTCACCAAAATGCTTTATCTCGAAGATTACCTGGAAAGTAAGTTCTTTTTGTTCTCACTTAGATGACGCTTAAGTGTCCCTTCTGTTGGCACTATTGAGAATGGATTCCATTATTGCTACGGCGCGTATTTTTAAAACAGTTTGTTTTTTGCAGTGATAGAACATCTTCCTCAAGAACTACGGGATAGATTCACTGAAATGCGGGAAATGGATTTATCAGTACAAAGTTAGTTATTATTCTACACATTATATACAGCAATAAACTACTAGTTGTTTCTGTCCATGTGAAATAAAACATTATCTTCCATAGATTAATTTTCTTCAATGGAAAAATAAATATTTTTATAATAAAATTAAAACAATCTTTTTCTTTAATATTTCGTAAGACAACAGTGGCCTTTCTTTTCAAATACAGAATGCTGCATGGTGTTTTATTTTTCAAAATCTACATGGGAATTTTACTCTAGCTTACCCTCAAAGCAATTTATATTTCCTTCCAATAGAAAAAACAGACAAATTTCGTAAATATAGGCATAATTTTGAATATTAAAATTTGGTTAGAGTTTTATAATTCTTTCTGTACAGATAATATGGACACTTTGGAAAAAAGAGTACGAACATTATTTGGTGGATGTCGTCGTGGTGAAGTGACTTCTGAACAAGCAAACACTGAATTTGCAGATATTAAAAGAGGATATAATAAGACACTTGAAGAAGCTGATGAAAAGGTGACATTGGCCAACCAGATGTATGATCTTGTTGATAGATACTTGCGACGTCTAGGTATGTTTTTTTATGTTAGAAGGAGTTCTAAATTAATGAAATTATGTATACAACGTAAGGACTATTATGTTGCAGGCATTTGATCGGATAAGATAATTGATTTTGGAGTTAGACAAATCAACAGCAATGTTTTTTTTCTCAAAACCTAAAGATTAAAATAATCCTATGCTTCCCATTCTTTTATAATCAGTATGATATTTACATCTTATGATAGTAAATGTAGGCCAATTAATGTTTGAAAAAACTTCATGTACCTTTATACTAAAGCTTGAAGTTAGCTATATTATTAAAGAGAATTATAGTGCTCCAGTCCTTTGTTACTTGTACAGTGGATTTAAGAAATTTATAATAACTTTAAAAATGGTATGATAATTATTTGTCATCATGCATCTGAAATTAAAAAATCATACATAATTAAATCCAACCATTTTATTTTTAATTTATATTATTAACTCTATCAATTAAATAGTTAAATATATTTCCAGATACTGAATTACATAAGTTCAAATGTGAATTGGAAGCAGATAATAAAGGTATAACTGAGTTATTAGAAAAGCGCTCTCTAGACCTTGATACAAACACAAACCACTCGAGCACTTCTGGTAACAATCATTTTAAAGAAAATAGGTGAGTATGCCTGTTCTTTAATTTTACTTTGAAAGTTATTTTTAAAGTGACAATTTTTGGGGTCTATGCCCCTTGAACTCTGGCTTCTTATGGAGGAAAATGTAAGGATACAGATATGTTCCATGAACAATATTTTTCAAAGATGTTTCTGAAATCAACCAACCTGCACTTATTGAACAGTGCCAAGAAGGCTCCAGGTGCCAGTAAGAAAAACACTGAAGACCCTTGTTTTTGTTATATTTAATTATAAATGAAATATAATCATTACAATTATAAAGTCCAAAAGTTGTCGCTTCAAGATATAAACAAACTAGGACGACATTAACATACATTATTGTAGACAATAGTAAAATAATATCTGCATACATAGTGAAAGTGATAGTTATGTAATAAACAGGCCGTGGATCCAGGTCCACATGCCCAATGTCAGATAAGCTGTTTAAAGTCGAATGGCTAGCAGCGTTGACATCATCAGGAATCCAGTTATGTAATCTTCATCCAAACTATAAAATGTGGCACATATTTTACTTCTCTTCTTAATGGGTTTTTTTAACTTCTCACCTGAGGGTTGAAGGTGTGGTGTTGCCATTTTACTCCAGTTATTTCACTCATTATTGTTGAAATAACTATGTAAGGGTTCAAAATGTTTAAGATATAGAATCCGTCCGGAGAAACGGCGCGACAGCTGGGCCACGAGGGATGCCAGGGCTCACACCAGCAATGGAAATCTTTCCAGAACTGACACAGCAATTCAAGTGAGTATTCAAATAAGATAACAAATCTATATCTTTACAATGTATGTTTAAAATTTATGTGACTGCTCTGCCCTAATTAGTGCAGGGATGTAAATTTAAATAACCAATCTATTTTTTTTGTAATCATAATTTGTTGTCAAGCTTTGATTTTAATTGCCACGAGATAAGGATAACGTTCATGGACGGTAAGTGATGACCCATAATAATATGGAGCTAGTTTGTCTTAATTAGCGCCTTATATACACGGGTATATACGTTTATGTTGATGTTGTGCTCGTCGCATTAAGACTCAATGTTACAAGCACCATAACCTCCGTAATTTCATCAGCATCCTTTAAAGCGGAGCAAAGTAATGTTACGCGCTAATATTTGGCGGCATAAGCGTTGTTGGTTTCCTTACCTAGATTATTCCTGGTAAAAGAGACCTACCAACCAACATAAAACATAAATCCGAAAGGAAATTTGCTGGAGTATCAATCACTAACAGCAACACCAACTTCATAATATTCTAGTTGTAGATATCAATATTAACAAATCTCAGATTAATTTCTTCCATTCTATTAATGGAACTATTAATTTTCAATGATCCATCTATCCAGTAAAGATCGTGCTTAATTTTTCAAACAGGCTGTGTTGGGTCGTGATTCGTATTCTCTAGGACACGCTGGAAGCACGATAGCTGTAGCTGCAAGTCAAGCAATAGCTGCTACTCAACAGGTACTGACGACTACAGTTTTCTTTTGGGGATGCTTCTTTCTTGCAAACATAATCTCAACGAGGTGAACATAAATTTGCATGCGCACCTATTAAAGCGTGTAACGGCCTGTGTCAATTATGAATATGCGTGTATATGTAGATACGTATAAATAAACGTACAAATTTTAATGTTTTGGTTAAGCTTATAAAATAAATGATAGAAAAATAATTTATCATGTATATAAAAAAATCCTGATCAACTCGATCTGCTCCAACTTAGACTTTTGTTATCAATATAACCTGCTTTTAATTGCTTAATCGTCGCATCTTACTACATTTATGTTTTATACTATTAACATTGTGATTGTCAAACATTAAACTAATTAGTAATCGTGTAATACTTAAATTCTTATTGAATAGTTGTAGCTGCAATCCATAGAAAATTAATACATATCTGTTTATAAGCACAAGTGCAACATTTGTTGCTTAACTTTACTAGTACTAAAAGAACTGTTTTTATTGAATAAAGCTACCTTATGTTAAGTGATACGCCCGTCCATTATAATAATGAATACTATTCGACATTTTGCTTGCCGCCTTAGACAAAATTTTAAGCCTCGTTACTCTATTTTTTTTTTTCAATTATTTTATTCGCTAAACCTTCTAGACGAGCGAGGACGTTCACCTTATGGTGAGTGATACTTTCGACCATAACAATGTGACACTAGTTACGATATACACTACATCACATTGTGTTGGTCGTTACCCCAGCAATTTTACTAGCTATAATGCCCATTAAACAAAATTTTAAGGTAGGAACAGGAATTGCGGTGTTATCTACCTAAACGGTCTTCGGCAACAAACACCACCGCACAAAAATTTTATTCCAAGTAACTTGTTACTTAAAATTTTTTTTTATAAATTGTATATTTATTTCCAGATGCATCATGGTAGACGCACGGCGTCTCTTAAAGCTTCTTACGAAGCGGTAGCGGGTGGAGAACTGGTGCACCATGCGTTGCACCAGGCACATCATGCACATCATGATCATGGTAGTTATTTTTCATTCCTTGCTAGAGTAGTAAAAAAAAGTTCTGTGGAGATCTTCTAGTAAGCAAAAATATCCTTCTAGAAAAAAATATCACTCTTTCAAAAAAAAAAAAAAATTAAAAAGATAAGTATAAAAAAAAAAAAATAAAAGAAGTAAAAAACCAACAAACATTATAAAGTGCTTTTGCAATTTTAAAATAAAAGTTTTTCTATATACCTGAACATAGAAAATGAATGTATTATATTTATTCAATTTAAATGTAATAAATGTTGCGAGTGTTCTGTGTCAGACAAGTTCAGCTGATCTTTACTAGTAGTTGGGTGTTGTCACTCCAGTATTTTTAACCATTCTGGAAGCGTTCTTTTGGATACGTTCGATTCGGGGTAAATATTATTTATTTTATTATTGATTAGATAAAATAGAACAACGTTGTCTTTTCGTCGTCTTTTAAGATACTTGATTGTATCGCAGCATTTTATGAGTTCTTAAAATTATACTATATACTATAATTGTCTCACAGTTAAAACTTTATTAATGAAATACAGTAAGATTCTTGGGAAGCTATAAGTATTAAGTCTATTTGCTTTTAAAAGAAAACATGTGACCTTTCTATTTCGATAAATTTTGTTTTGTAAATTCCTTCCCCAAGCAGAAATATCTATCATAACAGGATGCGCTAGTGCAACATATATTTTTACAACAAGATTGGTCGAAGCGATATTTCGAAATGTTCTAAATATAAATGTTAGTTTTCTAATTTTGTTAGCTATATAGCCAACATGAGTGCACCACGATAGACATTGGTCAATATGACGCCCAAGTATTTGATTGATGGCAACTGTCAATAGAAATGCAAGTGCACGTCTCCGACTTCACATTTCTACACTTACGGATTAATATTAAAAAAATAAATTGGCCAGTATTATAAATGGAGAAACAGATATTTTATTGTTATTAAGAGTTCAAAGATTGCTGTCAAGCCAGGCTAATGCTACTACTAGCCCATTTTCAACACTATTGTGAACAGCCTCCTGAGAAATTCCCGTAAATAATGTTAGTGTCATTCGTGTATGAAAAATAAACTTCATGTTATTTTAATAATTTTTATTATTCATCCATAACGGCCAATTTACGTCCCCACTGCTGGGACACAGGCCTACCCTCAATATGAGAGGGATAGGGCCATAGTTACCACGCGGGCCCAATGCGGATTGGTGACTTCACACACATCTTAGAATAAATTTCAATTTATGTGCAGGTTTCCTCACGATGTTTTCCTTCACCGTTTGTATTTCGCTGTTGTAACTAAAGTTCACAAATGTACATAACTTAAATATTAAAATCATCGGTACACACCGAGTTTCGAACTCGCGATTTACAGAATAAATGCCACACACACAATGGTTAGCCATTAAGTCAACGAGCTACTATAATACCTGATTAAGTGTCTATTCCAGCAATACCAAGAGTAATATAATTTTTGTATATTAAATAAAATTAATATTCTGAACGACCCCTTTATATAGACTTCAATTGTGTCAAATGGCTTACTCCAACATAACTTAAAAATTCTTAAAGAGGGACCCAAATACTTTATTATTTTTAAGTAATATTATTAACTGAATGTTGATTTACTTTGCAGGTCATGGACTGTCTTCAAGCCATAACCAGAGCAGCAGTGTCCATGGGCACCACACAACTACACACACTCACAACAGCACTTCTTCATCTAACAAACGACATAACAAGCAAAAGTTAGAATACGAATTTATCTACAATTTTTGTTTTATAGTGTATATAAATATATTGATAGATGGAGAAATTATTTGTTATGTTATGTTATGAACAACAAATACAATAAGCGCAGTCAGAGCTGCTAACCTATTCCTGGATTTTTTAGTCCCCTTTTATCACACAGAGATCACAGTAGCTCTGTGTATTTTCCATTCCGACTCCCACACTTTTTTATCATTAATGTGTAATTTATGAATGTTGCTTTGCAGGAAAAGCTCCTACAGTTCATCGGCAGGAATATCATCACACACACAACAAACTGTCTCGGCTGCTGCTAGTCGTTCATCCTCACCGACTGTTGTGTAAGGCATTCCTTTTTATTATCCATTTTGTGATTTATAGTTGAATAAATTTAATTACCTTACAAAGCATTTAAATTTCAGCGGCATCAACAATGTAGTAAACAATGTTACAATTGAGGAACCAATGGAAGAAGAATGGACTTATGATCCCAATGAGCCACGTTATTGTGTTTGTAACCAGGTGTCTTATGGTGACATGGTTGCATGTGATAATCAAGACGTAAGTATTACGGTTCTATGTAATTAAAATTCCAAATCATGTAATTTTATTTTAACTACACAGAAAGAGTACTGTAACATTCAAATCAGGGTAGTGATGTTCATAAAATTAGCCGCCAGTGACTGTAAGTGGTGGCAGCTATGTCTTGCAAATTTATTGGTGCTATATAAGCTGTCGAAGATGCCTGATACTGCCGTCAAACTAGCGTGCTAGTAATACTGCATTCCTGTTTGATACGTGTTGTTAAGAAATTAATTGGATATTTAGACAACATTTTGTAACTCGACAAAGAGCTCAATGTCTTGTACTATATATCATCTTAACTAGCACCATATTATGGTCAGACATATTCACTCGACATTACGTGAACGTCTAGCCCGGTTTGTCGGTACGTTCTTTAAAAGAAATATGACTTACTGTGTTTATTAAGTTAATAACAATTATAAATCGGATAACTTCAGATTCCTACCTAGGCCTAGTTTATTCTTTTTGCTCAGGTCCTATGAATATAAACGTAAGTATCTTTGGGGCTCATATAAGCTGCTCATACAGTATTAATTTGCCATATTGTTTTTTTTTTTTAACAATTTAATTTTAGAGTTAATTTATTTTACTTTCAGTGCCCATATGAGTGGTTTCACTACCCATGTGTAGGAATTACGGCTCCTCCGAAAGGCAAGTGGTATTGTCCGCAGTGCCAGACGAATATTCGACGTAACCGAAACCGCAAGAACTGATATCACAGACATAAAACCTGTTTTAGCTGTAAATAAAAATATTGGCACTAAATTAATTCCTTGAATCTTTTTCGATTTTCAATGTAATTAAAAAAATAGAAAAAAAAACATATTTTAACGGCCCATTTCGAATTTAATGAAATATACTATTAGAACACATTTACATAAAATAAGAAAAACATCATCTTTTAAAGGGTTTTAATTAATACTTTAATGGCTGTCCATTTATCATAACATATAGAAGTAATATCCAAGAGGAAAATCTAGAAGTTCACAGCAAACAAGACCGATCTAGCTTATAAGGATTATAGGAACAGAACTTTAATTTACCTTAAAATTTAAGCCAAACGCGATAAACACTAACTACTACAATAGAACCTAGCAAATTGATATCTTTAATGTTATAATAATACTGTTAATTCATTCTTATCAATTAACGTTTGTTTACATAATTCTTGGAGAGGCCTACTTTGCTTTCTTTTTTTATTTAGATCTATGAAACTTAAGCATCATTTGCTTTAAACGTAATAAGCATTTCAAAGGTAATCATTATATGTATGTTAAACTTTAAATAAATAGTTAATTTTGTTATTCAATTAAAAAAAAATATCTAATTTATTTTTGAAGTATTTGAAAAATTTCAAAATTAATAGATTTATTCAGTTTAAATAAAGAATTATGATTCACCTTTATTTTCAAAAATTGATTAAAATCGGAGACAAATTATCATAAATACACAGATGTGTGAAGGGAAATAGACCTAACATGTCAATAATAAAAGCGTGCCAAAAACATGCTTAGATCATTAGTAGGATAACACGCATTGCTGGGCATAGGTCTCCAAGGATCTCCTTGTACTTATTCGATTATATTTAGATAATTCTATGGTCTGGATTCCGGAGCCTTTAATTATTTAATAATATAAACCTGTTGCTTTCTGATGTTGAGTATCGCACGTGCGTGTTTTTGTTCTAAAATAATTGCTATGAAATAAATTACTCTTTACGTTGGTCATTGTTACTGATGTTTACTCACCATGGTGTTTTGATTTTATAAATCTTGCAGAATATTTGACGCGTGGACAAAAACTTACAATACCAGTAAGAGCGGATGAATCCAGTTTTAAACTAGTGGTCACTGTACTGTGCGAAACATTAGACTAAAAAATTGGCTGTTTTTATTGTAAATACTAAAATAATTATCAAAATTCAGATATTTAATAATAATAATTAATGACGTTGAAGGAAATACAAACATCTGGTCACGAATCATTTAAACTTAATAGTTTTTCTATATCTGATTTTATCCATTTAGCATCGAAATGTTTAAAGTACGGCACACTAGATGATGTGAACTGCAAGACTTGTCTCTTTATTATGTGTACCACGCGAAATCATATTTCAACAGCATTTCTAAAAAGTAAATAAGTATATGCGATCTCTTAAAATATGCAAGTGATATAATATCAAACTGTTTGTCCCAAACATTAAGTTTTGTCGATTGAACAATGTTAATCAAAATTAAATCTCTACAATCTTAGTTCACGGCATGTTAATTACTAATAAATTTGATATATCTAGCCGTTAACAGAAATATCACTGTGACCATATCAGAATATTTCGGTGTTTTCTTATATATTGCGATGCCACGTATAGGCGCACCTCACTTCATCCTCCTTTTTCAGTTTTTAGTTAACTTAAACGATTCGCAGAAAATAATAAGAAACGCAAACGCTTGTCACTTGTTGACGTCATACACCGCTTATTTACAGCTTATCAAAACTTATCAATGTTATATATCTTGTGATAATGCATACAGTTAAAAAGAAAAATTTAATATTATTAATCTGTAATTGGAGTAAAAAGAATGAAAATATTAAATTGTTCCAATGCGTGTTAGTGATTTTTTTTAGGCCTGGGAACCTTTATTGAGTCTGTGCATAAATAGAAATTAGATTGTGAGGTACAGCGTATTTATAAAAAAATATTTTTTGAAAGTATAGTCTCTTTGCTTATTAAATCATAATCCGTGTGACATAAAAAATATAACCAAAAGAAATGATCAGGTCTTTGATGTTGATGATATATTTCTTGCATTTGCTAAAATAAATTTATAACATAGACCTTCATAAACTAATTTCTAGTGTATTTATAAAACATAATTTCAGTTTTTATAAACATAAGTTAATCTATAAATAGAATAAATATTATAATATATATTTTTGGATGCGTATTTTATAACACTTATATGAGTCAAATATTGTTTTGTGTCTATTTTTATACCCAGATAATATTTTTCTTAAATTAATATTTACATAAGTAAATATTATTAGGAAAGGATTTCGTTAAAACGAGTGTTATTCGATTTAAATCGATTTTTCAACACCGACCAGAGTCAATAGCAATTTCTAGAATGTGCTCGATGGTTCCGGTACTAGCGTTTTGTGTCGGTTGTGTCTAATTTATCTTATTATCGGTAGTTGTGCGTATGTTATATAAAGTTTAGTATAAGGACTGTAAGATCTCGAGTATAGACGCAAATAGAGAATAATTACATTGAGTACATATTTCAAAAGAGAATTAGAGATTTAAGGTTAACAATAGCACAATACAAAGATGTCTGCAGCAAAAGTTACCGAGGTAATTAAGAGAAAATGGTATTAATTTAATAATATTATTATTGTTTTAATAAAGATAACTTTATAACAATACTCTCAAGGCCATAGGTGCTGTAAAGAACACGAAACCGAAGAAATCATAAACGTAGTAAAATTCAGACAATTTAGTTTTCTCATAAGTGGTAAATTCACGTAAATATAAGAAATAATTTTATAGTAATGTATTTTTCAGTTGAAGGGCGACATTGATGAACTTAACGAATTACTTAAACTAGCTAAACGAAAAAGAGTTCAAGACTTTCTGTCTGTCGAGTTAAGGAAACTGGAAACGGAGCTGATCAGTTTAAGAGACAGTGCTTCATCATCTGCAAGTCCTATGGAAATCTCGCCCATACCTACAACATCTACCGCAGTTAACGAAAAACGATATAAAGTAAAACTTAATGGATATGGTTAGTACTGAAACACGTGTTTCTTAATTTTACGTCCACAAATTCTTTTTTTATAGTTATTTTTTTGTATATTTTATGTACTTTTCGAGATTTATATAAGAAATGTCGCTATGAGTATGCTGTAGACAAGTGTTATTTATTTTTGGTAATTGTATTGATATGTACTTTAAACAATATGTACATATATGTATTTTAAAAAATGTATGTAATATGAAATTATAAAGTTCTTTGCATTTTTTATTGTAGGTTGGGATCAATCGGACAAATACATTAAATTATTTGTTACTCTTAAAAATGTCCACAATCTGTCAAAGGAACAAGTCTTTTGTAAATTAACTGATAAATCTATGGAATTAGTTGTAGAAAATTTAGAAAACAAAGACTACACATTGGTCATTAATAATTTGCTTGAACCAATCAATGTTAGTGACAGTCATTGGAAACAAAAAACTGGTAAGTTTATGTATAATTATTTGTCTTTATCCAATGGTTCCCTTATACCAACAGTGGATACTCATTTTATTTAACTATGGCTAGGGTATGCCTAGTTACGATATCTTTAAATAAAAAATTATTTTAATTATGTGTGCGATTTCAAATCTTTGTAATAATTAATAAGATAAAATTTAGAAGATTGTTATAAAAAATTATGACGAAAGATGTATCAATTTATAATATTTTTTAATGTCATGATAAATGTAAAAACTATACACAATAGTAATTATTAAATGTGTTAGTGAACCACTTATTACAAAATTGCTTTAACTTGATTCAATAAAATATTTTAATGTTTTGCTATTTTTTTTCTGAGGTGAGCATTAAAGAGAATTCAATTAAAATTTTATGTTGCATTCCCAAAAGATTCTCCAATCTATCTATCTCCAGTCTATGTATATTATCTAAATGTAGTGTATTTCATATAAGGTATATATTTTCAGATATGGTTGTCATTTTCTTGGCTAAGCAAAATCCAAACAGTAAATGGTCCCACATGACCGAGATTGAGAAAAAATTTGATGACCAGCGCAACAGTCGCTTCAAGAGTGATGATCTTGACAAAAAAGATCCCCAGGAATCTATTATGAGTCTTATGAAGAATATGTAAGTTTATTTTGTTTTTTTTTTTGTAATTACACTGTTGTTTTTGCAAAATGTTTAATATAATTCAAAAAAATATAATATAATTCAAAGTAAAAAATTTATATCCCTACCATAAAATATCCTATTGAAGATTTATAATTAAAAAACATTAACTTATTCTAGGTATGAAACTGGAGATGACGACATGAAGCGAATGATTTCTAAGGCATGGTATGAAGGGCAGCAAAGAAAAAAGACAGACACTCTTGATCTTTGAATATTGTATTTAGTTATAAGTTAAATAAATACTTTTTTAATCAGAAGTTGTATTTGTTGCATAGATCTAATTGCATTTTGTTCATTTTCAATAAGATCAAATTTTTTCAATACTATAAATCTAATGCAAAGTATAGGAATATTACATAAAAGTAATATTCTTTAGAAAATTGTACTGAATACAATTAAAAAGTGTACTGATTAATATTTTTTGTAAAATACACAACAGTGTATACTAAATGTATATTTTTTTTTAAACTTGAATAGATATATAAGCAACGGGTTGTTTTATTGTGCGTGTCCTTTAGGCAACACTGGGTAAATGCGGTATAAAATTGAGTACAAAACAAATTATAATAAATAGGCTTTCGTATTATTGTAAAACAGTAATTAATTAGTTGAAGATTTCTTGTTGGAACCTTTAATAAAGACTATGGCTGGGCCAGAAGAGAAATTACCTGTTTTATGTAGCTCTCCTACCTAATAGATACAATAAAATTATCTCATCTCGCACATGTAAACTATTTTTTAACACCGTCAATTAATTTAGTGTTTAATTACATGTCAATAAGTACATTATAAAACATCAGACCAAGATGTTTCCAATATAGACACATGTTCGAATCAACGCCTGTATTTGCTATAGTAATATATTTTCTAGTACTATTAAAAATTCTGCGAAATTCTAATTGTATTTATTTCCATTTATATATCAGTATTCAACCTTTTCCCCCATGGAGCATTTAAAGTGCGCTAGCCACGCTGTCGCGGGCCGCTAAATAAAATGTGGCGATTATTTTGTAGTTTTCGTAATTCCAGACTTTCTTAAAAAACTATGAAATGATTTTATGCGTATATAATTTTTTAACATTTCTCATGGCTCAAATTTATTAATAGGCAGGCGATTCTAAATGGTTTAAAATAAAGTAACATTAGATGGGCGAACTCCCAATCAGGTTATATGCGCTTGGTCAGAAGTAGCTGGTTCACGTAATTATCAGTGAAAATAGATTTCTGTTTCAAGACCAACAGCGAAGGATTGCAAGTCTGCTGGTGTGCGTTTTCATACAGATATAATAATGTAGGAATCAAAGTTGATAATCCCCACGTTAGTACACTTTACAAGTGAAGACTTCCGTCACTGCTAACAATTGGGGGGAATCATAGCCAAGCCCTTGTCTGTATAATAACAAAAAATATACATTAAGACGACAATTTTTTTTGTGCCAACATATCAGTGTATGGAAAAATAAAACAACAACATGGAACTCCAATGGATTACTTTTTTTAATAATTTTCTTAATATTAGTTGTATCCGTAAGAATGGATGATGTTAGTGAAGGGCGCTGTTGCCTTTGCCACTTTCTCACCAGCTTCTTTCGTGATTCTCTGTAAGGCAAAATAATGAGTGCATTATTGTTACTTCAAGAAGCAAACTTTATGAATGGTTGTTGTTCAATCAGAATAAATCACTTTTCATGATATTCAAATAATGTAGGTAAGTTGTATAATCATCATATTTTAGTAAGTTCTATCATATATACATATATATATTATTTATAGCCTTTGAGAAATCAAAGTAACTAATCCACATCTTAAAATTAAAGTAGTCTTCTTTGTTGTATAGGTAAGAAGGTCATTTACAATTACTATGTTCCTGCAATCAATATGTGAAAGCTACAGTATACAGAGCAAGTATGCTTCACCAATCACTACCCATTGACATTTAACACCATGAGTGAACATGAAGTGTTTTGCCCATAGTAGATAAGAAAATTTTACTTCATATTATGTTCTGCAATATTATAGAAAAAGATTAACAGATATATTTTCCCATGAGTTTTTCTCATATTGCATGTTCATTTAATAATCGGTATGTTTGCCACCCATGGTAAAAATATTTGGTGGTTAAAGTTTTCATAACTAATAATAAGTAACATAACTTTTAACTTTTAAAAGCAAGTAATTAAGGACTTTTAAAAATAATACTACAATAACAACCTTAAGTCTCCTCTCAAAGGCAACTTTGTGGATTGCCTTGAACTTCCTCTTGTCTTCCAACTTGCGGACTACATCACGGTACTTCCAGCCAACTTCATGAGACAAACGTCCTACATGACAGTACTGAAATAATTAAATACAATTCATATAAACCCAGAAAACATTACAAATAATGTAAAAAGTTTAACACAAATCAGAAAAATTTATTTAACAACATTGTTTTCTTTCAGTCGCAAATTACCCTTCAGTAACATCATAAAAAGAATGTTTAAAATTAATAGTTTTTGGAAATGTGTTTACTGTGTAGTCAGATAAAATTTTAAATTTTCAGAGATTAAGCTTCTTCTTAAGGTGCCTCTCCTTTATTTCAGAGATTAAAAGGTCGGAAAAGTTCTAAAATGTGTGCAGACCTAATATCAGGGAGTGGACTGGGATCGCTAGTGCCTCTCAACAGTCCTGCCTCGCAAGAGACCAGGTGAAATATGGTGAACTGACCTTCTCAGAGATTAGAAGCAATTTATAGTTAAACCATATTTCCAGAAAAATTTTATATCAAGGAATATGGTTATATGTTACGGAGTAAATATCTGTTTTAGCTGGACATGTGAGAATATTTTTTTTAATTTACCTTGCGGCCTGGCTTCAAACAGAACACTCTCAATGCAGCAGGTACTACAACACGGCGGCGGTTGTCATAAGGTGGTGGGCATCCATCATATGCTCTCAGCCTTCTGAGTGCATCTTTTCCACGCTCAGTCTTATGAGGAATCATGCCTGGAAACAAAGAGAAAAATTAGAAGCAAAAAAAATTATTGACATATTAAGTTTCAATCAATAACAATTTATTCATAATGCTGAATTATATCATTAACATCAAATAATGTAGGTAATAATTATTAATAATCATGATTATCTTTAACAGTCATTAAAGAGCTTAAAGAAAATTGTATCTTTGTTTAGTAATAAATGTTATTTATAATATTTTATAAATGTATGGCTAGCATGTCTTAAAATTTAGTGCGGGATTTATTATTACAAGAAGACAGGCAATTTTGTTAAAGTTAATTGATTGTAATTTTTAGTGAGGTGCAGAATCTATTAGAATATCTTTCAATAAATACCTCTGACTGTTTTCCATAAGATCTTAGATGGAGCTCTAAAGTGGAATGGTCCACGAGCAGGATTCACATTGCAACGCTTTCGGAGGAATGACATAAACTTCAGCTTGTTCCTAAAATACAGTAATATTTAACAAATGAAGGGCATTGCACAATGAGTTTTTACAACACTAGTCAGTTGTAAAATAAATCAGAACATTAATTAACAACATGTGGACATTCAGTCGCAAATTACCCAAATTAAATACATCACATGTACTCTAACATCAAGAACATGGTACAAAACTAAGTTACTAACCTGAAAAAGTTGCCAGAAATGTTAAGTTGTTCGCACCGTACAACAACAATTTTGTTTCCCTCTAACAAAACCTTTGCAATAACTGCGGCTAAACGACCCAGGAGGTGGCCGCGGCCATCGATGACTATGGCCTGTAAAATTTGATTATGTTTTATTGTATAATTATAGTTACTTATGACCACGTACGACTTACCGATATCTAACCTCTAAAATACGCTTTTGAAATAAACGTAGCAAAATTAATGTAAAAGTAAATTATAACTGTCTAACAAGTAAATATTTAAGTAGAACAATTTATTGAAAAGTTTTAGAAGTTTATTTATTGCTATAGTTATATCTTAAAGGTAAGCACGTGTATACAAAATATTAAGTACTATTTTAACAATTCTCGAGCAAATTTTTTAAAAAATACACAAATAACTATTACCATTATTTATCTACATTCAAATTATTTAAAATCATTTAATTACATACAAGAAAACATTTTTTTTATCTCACCTTATTACTAAAGCCCGTCATTTTCACGACAACAAAACGGAAAAGGATAACTTTTTAAACTAACATGGCTACCGGATATACCAACATATTTTTCTAAAGTAACGTTCAAAAACATCACTTTATTTTAATGTGTGTAAATAATCTACGATTTAAAATTGAAAGCTTTATGTACTACCAACGTATTTAAGTCCTTAGTAAGTTGTACAAACATTTTAATGATTTTTACGAAACGAAAAATTTTATGATTATGCTGTAAATACAGATATTTTATTATAGTAAGATACGTAACGGCATGATATCAATTATATAATTTTATATATGATCAAGAGTTTTTGGTCTTTGTATTTGATAAACTTTAATATTTAATTTTTTCAGAAGAATTATTCTTTGATTTCTGTCTAATTACATTATCTTATATTTCTATTTAAAATTTTAATTAACTATGTTAAGATTTGAGTTCAAGTTAAATAAATGTATTAATATTAGTTTTTGTAATTTAAAGGAAATACTATTAGTCAACACTCATCGGTATTGACAGCCGAATTGACAATAACGCTGAAAAATTATGTTTACTTTGTACTCCGAAAATATACGTATACATTAATAGTTTATTTCTGGATGTGTACAATAACTAATTTAATCATTTAAGGACACGTCAGACTACAGTTATTTTTGCTCATAATTCTATGTATTACGATAATTCTACAAATGAATAAAAAATTGGTGATGTAGTATTTTCGGTGAATTATAAAATATCAAAATAATTTCCAATGGATATCCCATACAGAAAAATATTTATTTATGTATTAACTTTCATCGCTTACGCGTATACAGGTGTCGGGTCAAATATATTACGAAATTTAAAAGATGCTGTTTTATCAGCGGAATCGGTATTTGGTGATATGTTTCGTAACGTAATTACTGTTGCTGAAAAGTTTAGATCTTTACATGATGTATTTGATGCAGCTGTCGAGGAGGATTGTATTTTTAACTGTCCTGGAGGTAACTTGAATTGATTTCTAATGTTACTCTAAAAAGATTATTTTATAATGATTTGTAATCTTTTTAAACATCATAATTTTTATATTTAATGCATATAAATTTTATTACAGGTCAAAAGCCAGTACGTAACAAAAATCATTTACCAAAATCAGATGGTTGTGGATCTTTAGGTTTTGAAATCTCATCAGAATATTTACCACTAGAAGAGATGACAAAATGTTGTGACAATCATGATATATGCTATGATACTTGTAACAGCGGAAAAGAAATATGTGACTTAGAATTCAAGCGGTGTTTATATAATTACTGTGAAACATATAAGTCTGTAAATGTGGCAGGAGAAACCATAACTAAAGGTATATATTCTATTTTGAATATTTTGTGCTTATCAAAAACTTCTAGTGCTTGATAGAATTTGTAAGTATTATATTTGTTATTATTTAGCAAATTTTAACATTAACTTTAAAAATAAGATACAATACTGTGCAATATGTAAATAGAAAACAGCAATGTTCATACGAGTTATACTTCATAATGGAATTATCAATAAATTAATATAAAGAACTTAAAAATGTAAAAAAAAATTGTTATACTTCTTTATATAAAAAAAAAAATGGACTCACTTAACTTTACTAGCACAGTTAACTGTTTTTATTTATGAATGGTTTCTTTAGGATATAAAAAGGAAAATATTAATGAGATATATTTGATTTGGATTTAAGATTTATTTCAGTAATAAAAGGTAATATATTTCATTTGCTATTTTGCAGTGATATTAAAGATCATATTGTCATAAAGAAAACTAGTAAAATTTTTTTCAATGACTAATTACATTTTGTTTTGCAGGTTGTAAAGCTGGTGCTAAGTTATTGTTTACGGGTACACTTACACTTGGTTGTAAGTCATATTTGGATGCACAGAGCAGAGCTTGTTATTGTCCACCAACAAAGAGCAAATACAAAAAATATACTATGGGGGATGGGGAGCTGTAGACTTTAATTCTAGTAGAACTACAACAGAATAATTTACCTGCATAAAGTATTACAACAAGTTCTCCTACATGTTCATGTAACAAAATTGTATATAGTTTATATTTATTTTTGCACTATTAAATAAAAATATAAAACTTTGGTTAATATTTTTTATTACAGCAATAGAATTACATCTTATATGTGGCCCATCTGGGGGTTAACACACCTTAATATAAAACAATTTAAATCCTAAATGTATAGGCCCTTGGAAAATAGGTGCCATAGCGAACAATAAATATTGTTTTCTTATATATATATGTAGATTTTTAGTGCAATTTCTGTATAGATGTAAGAAGTCTCCATACAGACTGTAACACACACTAATACTAGTAATAGATGGAGTCAATATATGTTTCCTACTTTTATATGTTGAGCATATAAAAATAATCCATTAACATAGAAATAAATGCATGTAAAAATATGATGGTTAATTCCTTGTTCAACAGTAGTATGATTTTGTCTTAGCTTAAAAGAAAATAAAGATGTGAGCGTTTCATGAGAATACTTATTTGATTGGAAAATTAAATGTTCCTATTTATGTTAGTAGTTCCTTGATTTCTTCTTTTTCAGCAGCCTCTATATAAGGTGTCCCATCAGGTGTTTTACCATTTTTCAAAGCCCCCTGAAATTAATTAAATATTCCTTTTAGATTTATTTCATTATAGGTGAAATTATAAGACTGCACTTACATGTTTCAGTAATGTTTTAACACAATCAGTGTGTCCCTCCCAAATTGCAGCTAGTATTACTGAAATGCCATGTTTATCCACCATCTATAAAAATAAAATTTTAGACATTTAAATAATGATTATAAGATGAAACCTTCTTATAAATAATTTAAAGTTTCACTATAAAGAATTGTAAAAACTACAATTTTTTTTCTAAATTTTCTATTAAGACCTTTAAAGAAATATATGAATACTAAGAGGCAAAATAAAAAAAAATTATAACATGAAATGTATTAATGTTTAATATCTATGAGTGCTTGTTAAAATTGCACTAAGAGTAATTCATTTTAGAAATGACTCATCGAAATAATAGCAATAAATTTTATATAAAAATATACTCAACTTACATTAGGATCAGCTCCTTTGTCTAGTAAATAATTTAATACAGCTGTTTGTCCGTAATCGGCAGCATAATGAAGTGGTACCCGGCCATCAATAAGTGCATTGACATCAATTTTCTAAAATGAACATTAATTGTGCTCATTATATTGCAATACATATATATGAGAAACAGGATTTTTTATGTAAGTTTTAAGAGATAGATATCACTTTCATAAGTTGAAAAGTATGTCTCGAAAAGAAAATAATATTTCTTTTACCCAAAACTATAGTATAATTAAAAAATGGTCTAGTTGCAATAAATAATAATAATGTCTTACATTTTTTTCTACAATATCTTTCACTTGGTCTATATCACCGTTTTTAATACCCCACACTAATTCACTCATTTTTAATTAATTTTAACTTATTACTGTTTATATTCTGAAGACAAATGAGTATTAATACAATCTACATCAATGGTAACAGTTAAACAAGATGACAGAACAGATTCCGACAGAAGTAAAAATTACGATTGGTATTGGTATATAGATATACCATAAGTCATTTTAATAAATAAAACTGGAAACAATTTCCAACAAATTTGAAAAATATTTTTATTTTTTCTTAAATTTGTACTTTTTTTTTTATTCTTATTTTTAAAATCGTAATTTCCGATATTTGCTACAAAACTATCTTTACAACTTTGATCAACACATTTAGTTAGCGATTTAAAAGTATTTAAGTGGTTCATTCCTGTATATAAAATTTAAATATTAAGTAAATTTAAATCAATAGTGTGACTGAATGCTTTATGAACCGAGGTCTAATAAAAATAATCATAACTTTAAAGTACATGTCAAAACTAAAACGATTTTTAATTTAAAATTACCCAATTTTCTTAAGCATGTTAAGTATCTAAATAAAGAAAAAAAAGAGTAACGAGTTGTGCGCAAAGTCTAAATTTAAAAAATAACTTTAATTTAAAACCGCAGTGACCTTTTTATGATGGATATTAACATTTTAAACTTATATCAGGAATTACCGAAAGATACCCAAGTTGCTACAAAGTTATTTGTTGTATGTTCTTTAAATCTTTTAATTTAATTTGATTTTTCAATTCTTATGTTAATTTATATTTGTTATAGGAAACGTTTCTGTACAAACTTTACCCATATTTACAAAAAATTGGTAAAAATATACAATGTATTTTGATAAATGACGAGTCTCGAGAAAGTGTTATGGGCATTCATAAAATATTTTCAGTTTGTATTAGTCAAATAAACAAATGTTATTCCTTAATGTTTGATATTTTTAAGACTGAGCATGAAAAACAACTTCCATTACTGGTATGTAAAGAAATCATAGTTAAAAAGTGTGTGCAAGTGTTATATTTATAATATACAATGATATTCGCGTAAGCATTGCGACTGTCTCATTACTGTTACCTGATAGAAAGTGAGATGCCTACTCAACAATGTGATGGCAGTTAGCATAATATATACTGCACTATATGCCACTTCTTTCACTTCAGGGAGTACCTGCTTAGACATTCGCTGGCAAGTGACCTACCATAAATAAATACTCTAAAATTATTACTTTGTCCAGCTCCTTTTTTAGTATAATTCCTGCTTGTTCTAATTTTAATTCCTTTTTGCTTTATTTAAATCTTGATGTTATTATATTTAGTTTCCATTAATATGTCTATTTTGTTTTAGATATATTCTATATTAGTTCGTTGTTGTTAATTTTTAGGACAGTCGTCAGTGTACTTTAGAAAGACTTACATGGTGTTGTAGTCGGTTGGTCACAATTGAGCAAAGACTGGCGGAACAAAATAAACAAATATACAATAGCTTCCTTGATGTGTCTATTTTCTCTACACCTATGTATTTTGTTAATTGGATTGATCAAACATTTGATATCCTAAAAAATATAACTTACTTAGTTTCTAACATTAATAAAGATTCAGAGAAGTTATTTGATGAATGGAAGAACAAGGTTAGTATTAAAAATTTATTAGTATCAAATACTTGGTGTTATGCTACAAACAATGAGAAGTAGTTTATTTGAGATCTTTTTTAGTATACGTAACAAAGTATTCTTTATGGAAATATTACATTTAACCATTAAGATAAAAAAAAGGATTTTTTTTTTATATTACAGGTGATTGAACACTTGAGCAGTTTACACACTTCAATTGATGAACTGCTTTTATCAGCTATGACATTATGCAGACATTGCTTGGCCACTGATCAATATGTTATAAAAGTTAGATGTCAAGTGGTAAATACATTTTGTTGCGATTTTGGGAATAATATGGAATAATAATTGTGCAAAAAATTTAAGAAAAAGGGCAGTTAACTTAAAATACATATGTATTATGTATATGGTTGTTAAATTATTAATATCAATAATTTAACAATTAGAAATCAAATGTTTTACAAATGGTCCTCACTTTATTGGATACACAAATTTTTCCGATATAAAGCAATATTATCACACTTTGCAGTTTGGGGATATATATATATATAAATATATATGGGCTAGTAAAAATGCTGCATACACATGCCTTTGTGTTGCAAAGCCTTGTTATTCTTAATAATTTTATTATGGAGCCACAGTAATATTTGCTTGAAAAAGAAAAGTGTTTTTATACCTATTAAAACCATCTCCTATAGTACAGGTCTACCAAATGAAGTATAACTATTTAAAGTAAAAGGCTCTTAAAAAACCTTGTATCAATACTGTGTAGTCTTATTTTTAGTATTCTATTGTGATTATTAATAGCTGCTTTATTTCCAGGTATTAAGAGAAACAAAATCACTTTTCAGCAATGTTATTGATGGTCAGATAGACAATGTATTTGATTCCACAGTAATATCTCTGAAACTACCAATTAAACCATCTAATATTAATGTCCTCATTGATGTTCTGAAAGATGCACTTTATGTTTTGGAAACAAATACTAACACTGCTCTCTTAGCCCTTTTAGTACATTGCTTCAGCTATAATACCTCACCAGTGGACATATTGAAGGCGCATTATAACAGTAACAAGGGTATTTGTGTATGTGTATTAAATAATGAAACTGATACACAGTATACATGTAGTTTTGTGAAAGAATTTGATTTACACAATGAGAGACTTTTACAAATTGGATCATTTGCTGTTTCATGTTCTTCAGATGATAAAAGTAAGTTTAATAGTGTTTATTGACTCATATCTACATATGTGATTTGTTGCATCAATAGTGAAACATAATATAGATTTTTACTGCCCCTAAATTGCAATGGCTAACCCTGTATCATTTTTCACTGGAACATCTATCCCTGGATCATTTTCAGGGCCATATGTTGTGAAATTTGAGGAGTGACCGGGTTTATAAAAACCCTAGCTTTTCAAATCTAGGACTTTCATCTACATCTAAAACTGTCGCAGAACTATCTGTGTACCCATTGTCAACTTATGAAAATGAGAGTATTTAGTGTGGATCAAATTTGGCATCCTCTTTCTCATTGTCAAAAATAATTCAGTTTAAATTGTGATGCTAGGTTATTAAATCGGTTGACATGTTTACATATAAATTTCTTAGTGGAATTTTTATTTTAATATTTCAAACAATTATTAAGTTAATTTAATCTTAAGTTCCTACTTTCTTTATAAAATATTTTTTTTGACAAAGTAATGTAATAAAATGACAAAGTAATTATATTTTACTAGGGATTTTAGCTATTCACAGTAATCTTGCTACTCTCGAAGCTTTAGATCCACATTTGGTTCCTGCATTGATAATGTCTCCAGAAAGTAATCATACTACACTTTTAAAAAATGCATGGAATAGAGAAATGCTAGAGATTAGAGACAGTGTCTTCTTGATTGTGGACCCAGCAGCATTTTCAGAGGTACTTGGAACACTTGTTGCTTTGGTTCATTGCAGGTACATTCATGTTTGTTACTCAGTAATGTATTCCTCCCAATGTTTTCTAATAATCGTTCTTCCATTATAATCTCTGTCATGACAGTGTTTAGCATCAGGAATTTACAGCGGCACAAGACAGACTCCTTAAGTATTAGTGCTTCATTTTGCAGTATACAAAAATTTTATTGTAAAATATTTAATAACAAATTGAGAATTGAATAATTTACCTCTAAATATGTTTGACATGTTCATCATCATCAGCCGATAGACATCCACTGCTAAGTATAATGGGATTAAGGTAAGCCCTGCTTCTCATAGAAAGTGACAAAGAGTTTTTGAGTCGTGAGCCTTGAAGATGGGGGCCCTCATTGTTCACTTAGTGAGTCCTGGACGAACAACAAGTATCAGGTGGTGTGCTTGTCGTACCAAAGTGAGGGTGCTGAGAAGGAACCATAGCATATGCAACAGTGTTCCTGTGTTTCGGCTCTCAAAATATGAGAGATAGAATTCTGGGCGAGTCAATTTATTGTTGACAATCGGAGTGTCACTTAACATCATGTGAAATTAAAGTCACATATGCTGTAGACAAAACAGGTTTATTAATAAAGACTTAATATTTCAGAGAGCTAGGCAAATGATGCATCAAACTTTATTGGAAATTATAAAGGAGAATGTCTACAATAACAGCAAAGTCTGCTCAGTTATTAACATTGGTTGTGTTGTTTTTGATTTTTTTGATGTTTATAACAAATACGAGCCTGACGCTGTAAATGAGCCTGAAACAATGCTCACCCTTCTGGCTGATTTAAATAAAGGTTATTATGCTCACAGTCATACATACATATATATATATCCCGCCTCATTCCCAGTGGGGTAGGCAGAGACCACCTCTCTCCACCTATTACTACCCTGGCACACCGCTCTCGCTCCCTCCACTTACATGAGCGTCTTCATGCTTGCTCGTCGGTTGCGAATACTTTTGACTCAGCCTTTCTTTAAGACGTCTTCGATTTGATCGAAATATGTCCGCCTACGTCGACCTGCACCGATTTTTCCAATCATTCTTACCTTGTATACCTCTGGTCACAGTCACTTTAAAAAATAATAACGGAGGTGGGTTGCTGTTGCCTGATACAATCTAGGTACGTTCTACCGTAGCTACTATATCTGCTGCCATGGTACTGTGCAAAATTTACTGTGTTCTGGTTTAAAGGTCATTGTAGCTAATGAAATTACTGGCGTATCTTCACAACGTGCACAATGTAGTGCAATGCATATCAATCTAACAATCGCCACATTATTATGTATAAACTGTTATGGCTATCAAATTACCCCTTTTATATTTCACGAAAAAATTAAAATGTACCAAAGAAAAACATGAAATGTTTTTATACCTAAAATTAATTTTTGAATTTTCAGTTCAATCCGAATGTAAAGTCGTAAGCGATCTTTTGAGCTCGGGAGACGATTACGTTTATAATTTTGAAAAATCAAAATTAGCAAAAAATATTACATTCCAGCAAATTCTCAAACGTCTCAAACTTCTTTACACAATAATTAATAAAATTAATACTCTACATAAACGGAAAGATGATAACGACTTGTTTGACGAAGAGGAGATGACAATTGGAGGATATGACGTCACACATACAGTACATTTCAAGAATAATGAAACTCATGTAAATTCACCGAGAAGTCATTTCGCTAGAACTGCTGCTGGCCTGACTCCAAGCAAAGTCCCAGTTTTTAAGTTGACAAAGCGTCTGAAACAGAAAGACACGAAAGATTTTTCAGTCCAGTTAGATGAATTGTGTGATGTTTCGGAAATGAAGTTTTTACCAGATGTAGATTCAGTAACATTTTTTTATTCCCCATTAAAGAAACGAAGATCTATAAGAAGAGCAGTTTTGGACAGAAAAACATTATTTAACAATGAAAATGAAAAAATACACGAACCTCCGATGAGTCATGATAAAAGTTTTCTAGATCAATCTCTAGATCTGCAAATTACTGGTAGAGTTTTTAATTAATTATTTAAACATTTATAACAATAGATAACAAGGTAGACAAACAGGAAGACAGTACCTGTTTCTGTCGCCATACAAAAGTGTGGATACATTACTCCGTACCGGTTAGAAAGACGTTAAAGATAGTAAAATTACTGCGTTAACGAAACTTAACATTTTATCTTAAGACTACGAGTATAATGTGGTGCAGTGTATATTATTCTAACTAGCGACACATTCATATATGCAACCAATGTCCTGCTAATATTTTAGCATTATCGAATGAAAGAAAAGGGAAGACGTTCTTAATATAATTTTTTTTTACAATCCACATAAATTTACCGTTTACATTTATTCTTCATATTACAAAATATAACATTTACAACATGTTCGGTAATGAAGAACATGTTGTGCCGACCCTACATAAAGTGGGACCAGGGCAGGAGAAAGAAGAAGAAGATTGTAAAATATAACAAATAATTATTTAATTTTTACAGAGGTGCTACATCGCATTAATGATTTGGCCGTCACGTTTTCTACTAGACCACGTCACCAAGCAAATAAAACTGAATGTCGTAAGCTAAAAGGAGAATCAACCCACAAGTTAAATGAGACTATAACAAAGTTTCGTTCACATTGTCCTTCAGACCCTGAATGTTCACAATCAGATGTCAGTCTTCCTGCATCTAATGTTTCTGAACCGTCTAATGTGACTACATTGGAAAGGTTGAACGACTTAGATCTTGTAGAAAGTAAGCTGAGTGATTTGAGAATAATGCGATTCGAGACTAGTTTGTAAGGATAATAAGATTTTTATGATATTTTATAAATTCTTATAACTAACGTTAAGAAATGATTTTATATAACTTGTTACAATTACACCTGTCCTTTGATTTGTACTATAGTCAAATTATACGATTTCTCCTAGCGAAGCTTCAACTGCAAATTTTCTGAATAGGACCGACTTTTTTGTCGATTTAAAAATTGTGTAATTTGACCATTCAAATCGAGGGACAGTTATTGTTTGTATATTTTATAAATAAAACTTTTGACCTTTTGCACTCGATTATATCACTACATAGTATAAATCAAAGTCGCTTCTCGCCGTCTCTTTGTCCCTATGGATGCTTATATTTTTAAAACTACGCAGCGGATTTTGATGCAGTTTTTTAATAAAGTGATTCAAGAGGTTTATATGTATAATATAGTAGAGAAATACTGATACTTTTAGAGGTTTCTAATGGGATGTCGTAAATAAACTCATTTTTTTGTGTTTACATTGTAAACGCTGGCTGAACCCTACGTAATAGATCAAAATAATGTACTACAGTACAGTGTTATACATCTTAAGAAGGTCTACAAAAAAGTCCGCGATTGTATACGTTTATCTCTTAGGGATAACCCATAATAACCATTTCCTATTCTTTACTTTTAGTTGCGACGATACCGGCCGGGCCTATGAATAGTACGGTATAATGTAATCTTTTGTTACATTAAAGAAATTTTAAATTCAGCGAAAAATGTTAATAAAAATCTATATGTACAGGAGATATCAAAAGACCAGTGACTCATCACGTGATTTCCGAAACTTTTAGGCGTAAACATTCAAAATTTGGTAGAGATATTGCTTTTGTCATTTCGAGATCTGCTGAGAACGGATTTTACAAAATTCCTTTCTCAAAGGTAGTTATGGGAGCGTTAATAACGGGATGGGGTGGGAGAGACAGCGGTTTGTCGTAGAGCGGGAATATTTCTAACAAATTTTAAGTCTAAATTTCAAATCGAATCCCATATTACTGCCAGCAAAGCAGGCAGGGAACAGCTAGTATTGCAATAGATGAGCAGTATTCGGTTATCATGTAACACCAAGATCGCCACAAATTACCCTCATAAACTCTTCCCTCTCAGCTTTTCTGTGTTATTTTAACTCTGCCATATTATTTTAGTAACTAATTTCTTAATAGAAAATGGTTTAAAGAAATCTGTGTTTTCATATATTGTAGATGCAATTTTTACTTTCTCGAGCGCAGTGTTAAGATGTTTTAATTATAAGGACATGTTACTATTATTAATTTCATATATATAGAAACAACTTGGCAGTGGACCTTCACCCGATGGTAGTCACATGCTTGGTCATAACGATGAGGAGCTAGATATGATGTTTACGTAGGTGTTTATGTGTACGTATCTTCAAATTGCGTTGGACTCATTAAAACATAATGGCACACTTCATTCTTTATGTAGTTTTTGTTTTATAGGTAATCTGAAACTGGATTTTTTAAGTACTTTCAATTATTTTTAAGCGATAAATTTTTATTTTATGGGTTTTTCTAGTAATGGTAAAAACTATAAAAATAAATAAAATCATGATTACTTGTAAGGGCCACGTATATTGTTCATAGTAAATTTATAAAAAAATTATGCACAGTAAATGCATAAATTTGTTTTGTTAATTATATGCGTTAATAAAATGACTTTGTATAAAATATTGTGTTTGAATACTGTGTGGACCGATTTTATATATTTAAATGTCAGGAGAGACTAACGAACACATTTTTTTTCCACAATGAGATAACATTTAATCTTTGAAACCATGAGAGCTCGTTCGGAATATGCTGACTTTCATATCTTGACGGTAGGAATATAACAATTCCATTTAGCAATATCAAAATATGATAGACAGCCAGACGAGTTAAAAAACCCTACTACTAAATCCCTCGTGTAGGATCAAAATCGAACCAAGGCTTCGTGTTCTTAGATAAGCGCTTAGCTTTGGCACCACAGAGGCAGATAAAGATCCTTTTTTATTATATTACTTAACCATGATCTTTCTTGATAGTAGGCGGATGTGTAAGCTTATTATAAAATGCACTAGTCTGGAAAAAGCATATTTACTCATTTTTAAAGATTCCCACAAATCTGAACGGAAACATTGACGATGCCAAACTTACAATCCTCGCTGTTCACTTTGTAAAGAACGAAGCGAAGCTGTTCTTATGCGTCCAATATCATCAATGAGTATTTGTGGTACATCTTTCAATAGTTTGGTAACCGGTACTGTAAAAATGCTATTGAAGGTATAAGAAGTAACACAGGTAAAATAATTTACATAAATAACGAGTAACAAACACAAAACAAGAATTTACTTTTAAAATATGTAATCAAAAACCTTTTTTTTACTTATGTATACAATATGACAGTGAAAAGTTCATTACTTATAGATGCTATATTAATGAAATTCAATTTTTTTTAATAATCAATGACGCATTTATTATAAAAAAAATACACTTAAGAAGCCTACAGAAATCAGTTTATTCAGTAAGGAATTCCAATGAATTCCCTGCGAACATTAATTCGGGAAATTTCCAGCCGCCGATAAATTGCAACTTGTTAGTAATAAGAGGATTCCAGCATTCCCGGCGCGTCCAATTATAGTCAATTGGAAAGTGATATCGGATGCAAGATTAGACTTCGTGACCTCACATTTATAGTATATTATTTTAGTATACGTTCTCAAAATAACCTATAAATGCAATAGATTAAATTAGGAGATGATATAACGACAAAATATATATTCTGGAACTAAAGATATATGTAATTTCTCTTGCCAGAGACAGTCTATGTAAAAATCACCACAACATTTATTTATACCACCAAGTAAACTTTACTGCGTTTCGCTCAAATTATTACTTTTGTTAGTATAAATAGTGGTAGTTTATCTATTACTATATTTTACAAGGCAGTGAGTGAAGAAAGAGAGGAGGTTAATTGCTGTATAAAAATATACAAATGGGCAGCACCTTACGGTCAGGATATACAGTATTACAGGTATTGATCTAACTTAGTATTAGAGGAACATTTCGTTTTGTTGTATTAAAAGCGATAAGCTCAAACGATAGTGTCTCGTCCCTATATTGACTTAAAACCTAATTAATCACTATTAAACTGTTGTATATAGGTCTAAGTCAAATCTCACTCGCAAAGTTAAAAATGCCGTACATGGGCCAAAGATACAAACATTAAAATGTACGTTTTTGTTAAAAATGTAAATATAAATAAGATTTATAAAGTAACGTAAAGTGAAATTCATTTCACTCTCGTGCAGAGAAGTTTTTTTTATGATACAACTTCTAGAAACGGTCGCTCTCCGGAAAGAAATTAGAATTATTATTGTATTACTTCACAACTTTGTAGCGTGATAATTATAACGAAAATTAAAATTTTATTACATTATTGTAAATATTTTTATTGTGAATATCTTTTAAAAAATTTTACAAAATTTTGATGACAGAATCTCTCTTAATGGAGTGTGTTAGATTTCTGTCTGAAAAAGAGTTTCTTTTTTTAATGAACACAGAAAGGTTTAATCGGCGCTGTATATTATTTTTATCGCGGTACAACTTTATCAATTAATCTAATAAACAAAAGAAAACATTATTTTTTATAACAAGGATATGATTAAGGGTGTAATGAGAGGTGCACGCGGACCCAGGATTCGGAGGTTCTGTGTTTATCGATGATGTACATCTAAGGCACAATGTTTAGTGCACTTAGAATAAATTATAATAAAGTCATTATATCGACGAAAATGAGTAAAAGTAGACACCTATACCACTAGTAAATATATATATATATACTAGAACATGTTAACATTATTTCTGAATTTTTATTAATTTAAAAATATCAGCAGCATGGTAACTAGAAATAAAGCTGTATCATACTCATATGTAAGGAAGTAATTGTTGTTATTTAATATAAATAGTTTCACTGGTCCCGTTTGCCAATTGTCATTCCTGTCTGCTAATACTAATCAAATTAGCTCTGCATCCATAATGTTTCAATGTTGAATCAAATTAGTTTCTAGGTAAGTGCATGTTACGTATATATATATATATATATATATATATTTTACTCTACGTAGCGACGAGACGAGCGAAACGTTACCAAGAAAAAGGTGTCTTTTGATTATTTCAACTTAATTAATTTAATGTGTTCACAAATCATTATTATGAAGGTAAATAATAAAAAACTAAAAATAATTTATTTTCTTATATAATTCTTATATCATTAAAATTTCGCACAAGGTTTACCAATTCATTTTATGGAAATTGCAATACATTGTTTGAGGAGATTTTGTTTTCAATACATTTATATATTAGTAGCTTTGAGGCAGATGCTATTCGTTATAAACTTATAAATATTTATCTTCAATATTACAAGATGTTAAAAGAACGAGACCGTAGATGGTCAAGCGTGCTTGTCCAGAATACAATAAATATACATACGTTAACAGTAACGGCGGTGTATTTATAATATGCCGGGGAGTAGCTGGCCAGGCGGGATCTAAGAACCCGATCATGTAAATATCATAAAACCCATACTTGATTGATTCTTTTGAGCGTTGATATTACTTTAAAAATCTATTTTACAGTAAAAGTTTTGTAATAGGTATAGACATTTAAGTCCTTCAGTAACTTACAGTCTGCCTTATTGTGTCTATTGTTGTCTGCTAATGGCCCTTTAAAATCAACACTCCACGCTTCCAACAGACAGCTAGAGCCCAGACAATAAAACGCCCAGTCATTTAATTGTACAGCCAGTTCGTTGTATAATACAACACTCGCATGTGTATGAGGTATATATAACATTAATCTCATTATGTATTTAATAATACTCAAATGTCATAGTGGAGTATTTTTTTGGTTGTTATTTTATTCGTACATACATCTTAGTGCAATCACCACAAAGATTCGGCGCATCTTTTAAACAGAATTTTTCGATATTTTCGACCGACCGTGAATGTTTTTCCAGCACTACATTTCAATTCGTCTCTGTAAAACATACTGAAATGATCTTGAAGTACCGAAGTCTCGTGATCCCATTATATTCACTAGCTACATCTCTGTTAAAAGCGAAAGGCATTACTGTTTGCAGCCATTTGTGGATGATCTCTATTGCTAACTTTGTCTCGCGGTACTAATAAGTAGTGACAGTAATCGCTCAAGAATCAGATGAAAATCTATTCCGTTATACTAATGTATATAAAGGCTTTTCATGGTGTTGCCATCTACTATAAAATTAATATAACAATATTTTATTATGTTTTTCATTGTTATTCTGCCTTTTGATCTGTGCAGTACTAATTCTGCAATAATCAAATTATTTCCGTACTTCGAGTTTGTTTTGAAAATGGATTTTGAGGGTAATCCCGGCAACTAATACTTAGTTCTCTATTTTACACACAAGAAGACAAAATTTACATAGGGGAGCGAAAAATATATTAGAGATCTTAACCCTAAAAAAGTTTTCTTCCCGCAAACCTGTGAACGGACGTAAATTAATGAAATGTAAAAAGCAATGAAAGGAACAATATCATATTAATAAAGTTCATAAAACAATTATGTTTAATTGTATTATGTAATGTATGTATGTGTTTTTTTATTCTACTAAACGATGAGACCAGCGGGACGTTAACATGATGGCAAGTAATAAGCAAGCTCATAACAACGTGGTGGCGCTAGTTAAAATGTTACTACGTTGTGGTCCTTGCATTGAAACATCAGATGTTGTCTCGATACCCCAGTAATTACCCTAGCTACAGCGCCCCTCAATCCGGATCACGGTAATGTTTCCACACTACTGTTTGGCGTTAGAAAAAGGCGCTGCTGGTATCTACCTAGAGAGTCTCCGCTAACAGAGACTGTCACCAGTAAAATGTATGTAGTCACTGTAATTTTGATTCATTAACTAACTTTGTTTTGCTGTATTAATTTAAATATTTCGCTTTAACCTTGCAAGGCTATCAAATAAAGTGCACATTGCATAGAGACTGAACTTTAAGGTAAACCCCGCCTTCGAGAATATCACGCATGCGTATTGGAAGCGCCAGCTTTAGTATAAAAGCCCTAACAGCATTAAGTAACCATCACTCCCGCCAACAGCCTTCAGTTGACAGACCAAAAAAGTAACTTATACTTAAGAAAAGTTTCTACACACAGAAAGTTGAAAAAAGTGACGGTGGTTGCGGTCTGCACGATTAAAGGTATGTTTCATGATAAAAATATTTCTTTTATTTGTGTTTAAATATCCGTTTTTGAATTTTTTCCTGTTGAAATTTATTGTTTATTTTTTTTTCTAGTAATTTCCTAACATGTTTCGTTTTCTTATTACATTATATTCATCTCATTGTTCTAATGAAAAAATGTTTTTCCGTTTCTTCAACCAAGGTTTTTGTTAACAAAGTTATTTTAATAACGTTATGTTACGAAAGAAATTTTTCGGCTTTCAATAATTGTTTATATTCAAAATTTATTTTTTCGCCTTTTATTTAATACTCATGTAACATATGCAAATTACCATTAAGTTACTGGGTATTTATATTTTTTAAAAACCGCACAAATGTTTTATAATATTTTTATAATAGGGGCAACATATTTATACAACAAATCATGATATAAGGTGCTTTTAGTTAATCAAAAATTACAACATTGTCTGCCATGTTATTAAAATTCCCTCAAAATAGTAATACACTTTATAATGTCGTGTAAAGGTGTCATAAAAATTTAAACGTTATGAAAATCTATACTAAAGAATGTTTTCGTGGTAAGCTCGGAATTTGTTTTCTTATTAAGAAAAAGGCTAAAAAAATATTATAGTGTGTAACTGAGTAGTTTAAACCAATATCATGCTTTATAAGTTCTCTTAACTAGTTGCTATTATATTTTTTAACTGAAAGCTTTTACTGTACGCTTTTATACGCTATATCTATTTATTAAGAATAAATCGATATTTTAATTTGGTGACTTACAAGTAGGGTCCCAAAAACCCTTTGCGATTTCACAATGAACCCTGTCGTAATGTTCTTTACAAATGCCAGAATGTAAAGTTGTATTAGACAGGGGTTCGAACATTCTGGAATATTTAATATGTTAGGAAGGGACCCGGTAGTTTGCGGGCTGTGCTTCTGATATTTATGGTCTTCAATAATTAAATGTCTAGCGACTTTATACTACTGAAATATACAAGCTTAGATTTAACTTTACATGTGAATTCTATAGTAATAGAAATGTAAATTTTGTATGTATTAAATTAGCTATATGATAACGAAAGTATGTAACAATATCTTAATAGGAGTATAATTTGTATCTTTCAAAGTTAGGAAATTAGCATAATATACAATACTTGTTATTAGAAGTTTTTTACTGTTATCGAGTAAGTCTCCGAAAAGTCTTTGGGATTATCTAGAGTGAAAATTATTCTTTCGTTTATATTATGACTTATGACATATCATTATTATTATTGTTAAAGAATTATGTTAATACCTTTTTTAATTACTTTTAATATTTATATACACTGAATATTTAGTAATGAATTGATAGTATATGACATAATTAGATACAATATTAATTATTGAAAGTTTGAAAACTTATCTAAACCTATACAAATCAAAGTTTTCGATCTTTGTGAATTATTGTAACATCGATTTACAGTCAATTGGTTTTGGTTTATCCTACACATTTCAGTTAGAAATAACTACTACTTCCTTATAACTCAGGTGTGTATTGAGAGCAGTGCACGTCCGCTGTAATTGAATCTGCCAAGTTTATATCTTGCGCGCGACAGACAATTACCGCAGCTCCGGCTTTAAGTTTTTATTTCCTATAAAATAAATAGCTGTAAAGTTTTTAAAAGCGTGTAATAAATCGGATTTATTTTTATATTCAAGAAAATGAAGGGTCTTCAATCCAAGAATGCTTCCCTATATTATAGATATTTGCGTCAAATCTTAAGTACAGAAATAATTATATTCGTAAACTTAATACAACTATCACCTGATATCATGTACTGTTTTTATGATACATCATTAACATTAGTCATAATCTATTTTTAATTAATATAGAACAATGCAAATAAAATAAATGTTATCGGCCGTATTCTATAAAGATAGTAAATTATTTTAAGAAGTGACATTAAAATCTCAAATCATGATGATTATTTGTATATTTTAATTTGTGTATTTATTTGTTTTTTATGATATATATATAGATGAGGAGGCTTAACCGAGCAAGTAATAAAAGACATCGTCTTTTGTTTGGAGTCATATTAGCATTAGCCTTGTCAACTTACTTCGACCAGGTAAAGTAACCATTAAATAAAAAGAATAACATAGACGACCAATGAATTGTGCTAATTAAAACTTTTATTCCTTAGGTTCTGAGTTTGCCTACTGATGGGTTAAACCAATGGCCGACTTTCCCCAGACGAAATATAGCAGCTCTCGCAAGAGAGGGATATCTTAAAAGCGTTTCGTCAGGTTTTAAGAGAAGCATTTCCACCTTGGCGAAAAATGGTCAATTGCCAACATTCAGATCGCCTTACGATGAAGCCGACAAACCAGAACTAGAAAATGATGGCTCTCATGATAAGAGAAATATAGCTTCGATTGCTCGTCTCCGTAGTTATACATCTAACAAAAGGAACATCCAGTCCTTGGCTAGAGATGGGTATCGCGTCGGCAGAGGACAATACCAGCCTATTGACAAACGAAACATTGCCTCGCTAGCTCGCAACGGAATGATACATAAAAGAGATGAACTATTTGGAGATGAATATTATTATCCTCTCTATCAAAGTCCCGTCAAACAACTGTCCGAGGTTGATAATCCATTTGATACGAATGAAATTTACGATTTGCAACATCCTTTCAACCCGGATACGCTATCACCCATACCACAAGTTTATAAGCGCAGTGAAGTTAGACCTTTTGTATATCCAGATAACTCTTTTGAAACTGATTATGATCGTAACTGGTATCTTAAAAGAGGCACTGTAGGCATGCCAGTTCATGGGTTGTATAGGCCAATATACATAGAGCCTACTTCTCGTACTAAAAGATACATACTGTCAATGCCAGACGTCATTGATAACAACGACATTGAAATATCAGAAAATGTTGACAACGAAAATGAAGACAAGAGATCCGTTGGTGAGTTAAGTGCAACGAATTAGATCAAATCTTAAATTAATCAATTTTTTAAATTGTTTTTGCTTTTATTGCATATGTTACAGATGATGATGACGGGCGTGATAATTTTGCAAAACGTCATATTGGTTCTTTGGCCCGATTAGGTCTTTTGCCATCCTTTAGATTCTCAGGGGGCCGATATAGCAGATCTGGAAGAGCCAGACTGTTATTACCTAGTCAGGAATTGTACAGGTCTCGTAAAGTTAGGATGTGATAACCATCGATGTGATAGATTGTATTAGAAGGAATTTAGGTTCTTTGTGTAGAATATATGTGCTTAAACGCTTCTAATTTCGGTAGTAGCAAGTTAAAACAGCATGATACTCCGATTAATTATAAAATTGGATGATGGGTCAAACATTTAGAGGAATTATTTCATATCAGCATTACAAGTGTAAAATTATTGTTGCAATTAAAAAACATAGGGATGTAATTATATTATGAAATTATTTTTGAAACAGCGTCTCCTTTATTTTATCCAAATTCTGAATTATAATGTTGCTTTCATTGTTGCTAACTATAAAAACATTTTGCCTATAAATGTTTTGTGTTTAGTTTTTGTATTGTTGTGTTTTTTAAAGTTTTAGTTTTATTTTCTTTTCTTTTTTATTATTATAGCTCGAGCCCTGAGTCCGATGAAGCCGCAATAGTTGTCAATAAAACTGCGGCACAAACTTCATCATAAATAAAGGTACATGCCGTGAAAGGTGATAATAAAATAAATAATTCATTTACTTACAAAAATTATTATAGATAACACAATAATATTAAAGTACATTTAGAAGTGTCTTTTGTTTTACTGTAGACAACTATTTGTTTGTGACGAATTAGCAAATGACTCGGCATTTTATTATGATGTTGATCGAAGCATGTTGATGTTTGTAGAAACCTTTGTTACTAGAGACAGCTCGATGTTTTGGATGAATGTTGAAAAGTTTGTATGATGGATGAAGAGAAATATTCGTATGTAGTCGCTTCCCATGTAAAGAATAGTGGTTAAAGGTCGGAATTTCAGAGCCTTTTAGAGTATTCGGTGGAATGACACTCTTATCAAATTTACTTACTAAATTACATCAATATTTATTTCAGGAAGCATTCCTCTGACGAGAATTTCGGAATTAGGTAAGGTTTTTACAGCTATTACTTACCTTATATATATATTATAACAAAGTAACACATTCGTGCAAAGAAGAACGGAAAATATTTATTCTTTTAATGTTACTAAATATCATGGTACTAATTTATACTAAAACAGTTTTCGTTTTAAAGAGATTCTGTATTCTGTCATTAGGAAATATATCTCTAGTCCCGAAGCTGACGCAGCAATCGATTCAGACGACTCCGACTTACCGCCGCCGCCAGTACTTGCTCACACGCACCCGACCGGCCGGTACCTCCACCGAACGTTAAATGACATGCCGAGCTCTTTCCCGCAAAACCCATCCAACTCTGTTGAAGCGTTTTCTAAAAATGGCTGGCAAACAAATTCAAAGGATTATCCTAGATTTCATTACTTCAGATCGCTCAAAGTTCCGTATCATTCATCAGGCAAGAGATATTTGTTGTTACCGGCAGTTGATAACATAATGCTGAGAAAAACCTACCGCAACAGCAGTTTGCCCAGCCGTCGCAAGAACCAGTAGCTGTGCCGCTGCCGAGGCGGTGCTCAATCGCTTAACCCTGTTGCAAGAGGGAGACATTAGATTAACAAACTCTTCCTCAACTACAGTTATTGGCCTTTTCAAACGCATCGTCATCGGCAACTTGACGGCTATGTCTAATGGGTATGGGCGAGTACCTCAATAAGAAATAGACAATAATTATATTTTTATGTAGAGTCGATGCTAAATGTTGTGATTTAAATTGATTTTATTAAAGTCTAATGATAATATAAGATTATAACAATAGCGGATCCGATCACTACTAAACGACATTGGCATGCCTATGACTTTTCGATTATTGCTAATTAAAAATTTTAAGTAATTTTAAAATAATCTTAAATTAGTGTTGGCAATCGCAAATATAAGGTACTATTACTATGCTCTACAACCTATAAAAAACCACTACATGTAATAAAAATTATATATATATATATAATAAAATATCACATTTACAGCTCACATTTGTTTGAAATTTCAAAATTTGTGCCAATATCAATACGGGATGGAATATAATGGGGTGAGCTATAATGTACTAAAAGTTGTGATAATATCTATCGATTTTACAATCTTTGGAATTCAGCATATCTTTCTAAATATGATCTTCTTTGATTAGAATTGCTGTGTTTGACAAATAAATGAAATTTGACTATTAATTGTATTGTATATCATATTTGAATATGTATAAAGCTTAGAGCTTCATTAATTACCTTTTATTCTTTAAAATAATGTTTAATAAGACTAATATCTCTAACATTGACAATAAATAGTCAACGCGATGTGACCATTGATATGATAATAATTTAAAATTATTATACTGTAGTTATCTCTTTGCAACGTCTCTTTTAAAGATGTAGTAGTAGCTACTTTGATGAATTTTAATGTTGTGTTAACTAAGTAAATGGGAACATGACAAAGTTTGCAGTTTTATTTGTTTTATAACCTAAATTTATAAAAATAAACATTAGAAGGAAAATTGTGGGTAACTTGAAGAATCCTCGCTAAAAAAAGTACGTATGACACTTATTTGAAATTAAAGACTAAATAATATAGGCGTTTTTATTGGAATTGTAAATTGCATTTTGTATTAATTGTGTTAGATTCATCCTGTAAAGTTGCAAGCAGCGCCTGGGATGAAGGAACAGCGCCCTTGATTACAAAAAGGAAGTAAGCCGTGACAAGTTCGCTGTATTCCGATATTGTTTGCCGTGCAAAGTAAACTTTGGCGGCAACCGGAACAGGTTCGACCGGCCTGAAAATTTATATATTTAAAAAAAAGTATTTATAGAAGTAACGAGAATGTATACTTGATGATCTTAAATCTATTATAATATAATAAAAATCTCGCCAAACAAAATATAAATACAGCGACGATATAAGTGTAAAAGTATTATTGGAGTATGTAATATTAAAAATAATGAATTGAATACTTTTCAAAGTCATGACGTTTAGTAACGAATGTATCGTTCAACTACATAAAAATCTTATTTGTAGAGATTAACGAAAAAAATTATAATATTGATACCATAATAAATATTATCTATTGAAACATTTGGTTGTTAAATGTACGCACCTGAGCGGTATAGTTACAGCCTACAAAGCGTGTGAAGAAGAAGAATCTACTTTGAGTCGAATTCTCCCCATCGCCACTGCCTGATTCAGAGTCCAATCCGCTGTTCTCGGTATTAGACGATTCTTCAGCAAAAATTAGGTGAACAGCGAACTAAAAAGACTTTTTTTGTAATCCACGTAAATCTATTAATTACATAGGTGGGGAAAAAAAATAACGAATTTTAAATGCATGTAATCAAATTACATTGTTAATATTAAGAGAAGAAGGCTTTGATCTGGTCTGGGAAATATATTAAAAACTATTTATTTGTCTATATTTGGATAATAAAAAAAATTACTGTGCGGAAGCTTATTCGTAGTCTCAGCCAATTTCGTCGATGACACTAAGGGGATTGGTAGATAAGGTAATTACGCGACTTATTTATCTGCATGTATAGCATCGAAAACTTCTCTTATCTTTCTCAATAGGTTCGTAAAATTAAAAGATAAGTCATAAAGTTTATTAACAAATCTTCTTACCAATCCCACAAGCAGGAAAATGTATTTTTTGTTAAGGTCCATATTGAGTACCTTCTGCTGCTTCTCTGAATAATTACGGAAAGGATGTTTCAAGAGGAGTTTATATAGTGTTGTTAGATGATTCGGAACTCCTACCTGTGCAGAGATGATGATAATGATAACATTATTTTCATAAATAGGGCTGCCTACAAATTTATGGTTAATAATTTGCAAACTTATTAAATGTTTAATTATAAGCATATTTAAGAAAGTCTTTTTTTATTAAAGTAAAATTGATAGTCAAGTAAAAAGTGCCATTAGTTTAACTCCAAAGTATGGTTTACGACTCATATGCAGCAGAGTCGAATCGAAGTAAACCACCTTGCCTTACATACGAAACACTTTCATTCCTAAATGCCTTTTGAAAAGTAGTGGCTGAACCTTGTAACACGGAATTGCTGGTTAGATTTCGGGGATTTATAAGTGGAATGTGTATAGTAGCAGAGTTTTTTTTTAAAACTACTTTTAAAACTAAATTTTTCGAATATTTCGATGGTTCATGTCTATGAATATAAGAGTCCGAAATTTTGCGCGAGCACGCTTCGCCATTTTCGGCTTCGTTGTCACTTAACGCTAAGCATAATTGAAGTTAGTACATTGTAAAATAAAAAAAAGGTTTCAGGAATATTAGTTAGTATCATTAACTAGTGTGCTTTTTTATTACTGTGGTAATAGTTAATGCTTATGCTACTTAATAGAAGAGAGCTGATATTGTAATTTAACAAAGATTGTGAAGCGATTTTTAATATTTTTAATGGAAACTTGACTGAATCTAAATAAAATTAAGAGAATGTTCCCTCTTCATTGAATCAAGACGGAGTTCCTTTCTGAAGTAACAATATTTCTTATTTATATTGATTTGTCGCCACAGACTCATACAATTAAAAACAGTTACCATTATTATAACACGCAGTAATAAGGTATTAGAGTCTGTTAATCTATATATCTATATATAGAGATTTCCAGAGATTTATTAACTTATCACTAGATGTTCGATCCCGTTAGATATTAAAACTTAAAATCTGGTAGAGATATTTCTTCTGCCATTTACAGGTCAGCTAAGAATGAGTTGCTGGGGTGTAATCAACAAGCAGGGGCCCGGCTGGCAGGAATATTTTTGTCAAATTTCTAGTTTAAATATCAAATCTTATCTATATTTTGGAAAATCGGACGAGGAATAGCTAGTTATAATATTTAGCGGCATGGTCCGAATTTTCTTAGAGAGAGATTTTTTTGTTGGACACAATCAGACTTTTAAAAAATGTTCATATAAAAGTCAAAAAACATAACATGTTATGGTAACCCTAATTAAGTATTTATCTTGATAAATAGATATAATCTGTATCATTGTTACTTTATGTATGCAGACAACGGTTTTGTAAAGTGACAATATGAATAAACAACTCGTGAGATCGTGTAGCATGCGGCGTGTGACATCTTTGTTTTATTTTAAATTGTATATCTTTCCGGTCCTTAAAATATTTTACTGTTTTTGTTTATTAATATATAATATGTCGCTAATGGTTAAAAAGGTTTTTAGAATAAATTACATAGAATTTTACTAGGTGAAAATAAATGAATAACTTTTAGTATTTTATTTAAAAAATTTATATTGACGTTTAAATTGCGGTTACAACAATATATATAATCTGTTAAAAAGTAAACATCATAGTTGAAGATACATAAGCATATTATTGGAATTGTCCATGGACGTAGAAATTAATGAAAAACTGTAAATATTTAGCGAAGTGCCGAAAATAAAAAAAAAATAATTATTTTATTGCCCAAAAACCCAAAACCTGTAATTAATGCTTTTTCGAATTATTAATTATAATAATTATTCGAAAATGGCTTTAGTATGAATAGAGCCGCACAAGGGGCCAGGTTTTGAATTACATTTTCCTTTATTACAGTAGCTTTTGTCCTGGGGACATTTTTCCACGCGTGGTTTCTTGTTCGGCTTACAGATTAACTGATTCCTACAGTCCTTGCACATTACAACCTGAAAAAGTAGTAAAAAAATTTTATACACTCGAATATTATCAGTTTTATCAATCTTTTTTATTTATTTGATTACGCCCACTTAATATTTTATATATTACTTTAAATTGAGCGTAAAAGAAAAGATCAAAGATTTTTAAGCACTAAAAAAGTGGGGTTTGTGATATTTAGTACATCGGATATTACAGTGGCAATATATGTAATTTTCAACATTTGTTAAATATAAAATGTGTTCATAAGAAAGACATACGTATACATATTTATTTAAAACTATAACTGGCATAAGGACGATGGGTGGTAGATTTCTACTCAGCCACGTCAATTGGGATCGGCCGCAGTTCTTCGACGTAAATGTATTTCCAAATTTTCTGCCTTTTTGTACGTCTTCGTAAAATAATTGAAAAGAAAATGACAGAGAATCGTATTTGGAAGGTTGGAGTGAAATGAAATAAAGATAAATTGAAAGTCATGTTTATGATTAAAAAATAGAAAAAGAACTAAGAAAGTCACAAGTTATGTAATATGTGCTTTAAACAAATACCAGAATTTTACATGAATATTTGTAATATGTACTTTTTTTAAAGTAAAGACCATAAACCTGTTTTGGGGCAGACATATCATAAGCAATTAAATAAAAGAGTTTGAATATTTACTATATTTTCAAATTGCGCTGATATATTTGGAGCAAGATGGTAAGTTTCTGCGCCCTTAAATAGTAACACCACAACTTTTGTACACTATTGCTCCGCTTTGTGATCGTAGCTACATATACATTATATTTTAAGACTAAGTATTGTAGTAATTATGGTGCGTCTAATATAACTTCAGAACAAAAGCACTTAAAAAAGCAGTATGATGTATTTACCTCTTTTGTGACAGGGCCACAGGTAACAGGTTTGTCTGCGGGCGCTTTTAAATTTTCTTCGGCAGAAATTGGCAGGTCTTTTGCTGCCAACATATTGCTGAATACCTAAAATATTTTTTATTGAAACATAGCAGTAAATATATATAACAAACAAGCATAAATAATTGTAACTTACCAAAGCAACGAATACAAATAGAAAGAATTTGAAGTGACTCATTTTAAGCAAAATGTTTGTTAACAAGACAATTTCCAAACTGCTAAAGTTTCACAGATCCAACGTATAAATACTTTTACTTTATGTTAATGCGTATAGATAGCACATTTAAAAAGTTGCCTGTCAAACTAATCAGAGATATAGGTTAATAATTAATTTTCACTTCGAAAACTTTATCACGTTAAATGTTTCACGAATAGAATTTGGAGCAGTTTCTTTGAATTAAATATGGGGTAAATAGGAAATTTGAGACAAGTAAAGTTTTTTTTTGATAATATAAAACATGCATTAATATTTATTTTATTAATATCGGATATATTAATAATTGTGTCTATATATGTAATTTTTTTGGGAAATCATATTTGATCATTACAGGTCCACAATTGGAAAAAGTCTTCTTCCAAAGATCTCTATAACTAAAGGTCTTGCGTGATCGGCTTCCAGCGAATTTTCCCAGATGTCGGACCTCTTTGTGCGGTGTCCACCTTTCAATGCTATATTTACCGGTCCGCAGCCGCCATTCAACCATCGTCCTGACCTTAATGAATGTACGCTGTCCATTGCTACTTAAGTCTAACAATCCTTTAAACAATGTCGATGACGATAATCTTTTTGTGGTTCTCGCAGTAACTCCTGAGATAGCTCTCTTTGTTGGTTGTGGAATGACTGAGACTTTTTATAAATCTCTTTGTAAATGGTAACTTTGGGTTTTCATAAGTTCTCACAACACACGAATAAAGATTTTTATCTTTAGAATTGCGTTGTCTGACATGAGATCCTTAGTAGCCTGCCGAACGCAGCCTGCTGCAGTTCAATTCGTCGATTAACATCTTCTTGGAATTTAGATATACCAAGCTAGAGTATTTACTCTAGCCTCTTCTTCCTTTTACCCTTTTCCCAGCTATATAGGGTCGTCACAGTATGTACTTTTCTTCCACATCCCTCTATCAGCCGCCATATCTGAATTCACACACTTCTTACACGTGTCATCTTTCACACAATCCATCCACACTTTCTTCGGTCTTCCTCTATCCTTATAATCATCCACATTCATTCTCATTACTTTCTTTGTTATATATCCTTCATCCCTCCCCATAACATGCCCGCACCACGCTAACCTCTTGCTCCTCAACTTCTCTGTCACTGGAGCAATTTTCTAATATACTCATGCTTAATTTTATCCATCCTCGTCACACCTCACATCCATCTTAACATTCGCATCTGGGCCACATGTAATCTCCTTTAAAAAATCTTTAAAAATTTGTTGGAAAATTTATGGTTTTGTTTTGATTTAGTGTCATTGTTTTACAATAAACTAATCACCGGGCAACAATTGTTGTATCTGAAAGTTAATTTCGCCTATGTCGACTTTTGTCGCTGTTAAAATACATGATTACTTAGCCTATTATGATCTAAATAATTATTGCATATGCCCAAAACACAATCTCAGTTAGTTGCCTTTTTGTCTCAAATTACCGTGCAGTTAATTAATGTATAGTGTAGTTTAATGCAATTGCCAATTTTAAGCGCGTAAATACATTCTAATTGTTAATTACTGAAAAGTTTTAATAATTCTTTAAAAAGAATAGTTGTTGAGGTCTTTTATTTAAAAAAGTTATATTAAAATATTTATGATCGTAATAATATGTTTATTCAAACCACAAGTGCAATAATGCAGGACATTTCGTAAAATAAAAATTTACTATAATAGTAAAAGTGCAAGAGAAAGGCTCAGCAAATAATGCTGGTCTTTAGACCTACCCATATTATGTATTTATATACAAAAAACAGTGTTGCAACTAAAAGTTTATATGATCTTTAGTAAAATTTATGTCCATGAGAATGGTCACGATACGATGGACTAGGTACATGGCTGCAAGTTCTATAACAAAATCTTCTCCTTCGGGGGCAAGCATGGTCGTAGTATTTATTATTAGAGTCGCAGGCTCGCTTCCGAGTACAAGTGATGCAAGATATCTTCTAACAAAAAATAGAAACTTTATTAGCTTAATACTATTTAACAAGGCTTTAATTAGAACTCTTTAAATTTAGAGACTGGTGAGAAAGTTTTAAGCTATGACAAAAGACAGATATTTAAAATTAAGTATAAATTTTTTAACTATAGACGACGAATTAACGATTACAGAGGCAAGAAAACAGAAATAGGTTGAAAGAAATACTTTATGCAGTTGCATAGTACTAAGTTTAGTAAACATGTTTGTTTAGTACTAAGTTTAGTAAACATGTAATTGTTAAAGTACGTAAAAAACCTACTGCTTAGATCATTAATTCTTAAGAGGAAAATTGGTCTTAATAGAACTTCCTAATAGAAATGCCTAACGTGCATATTGTTACAATTGTTACAATTACCACGTACTTAACGGTGAAGGAAAACATCGTGAGGAAACCTGTATACTGAAATTATCTTGTGTGTGTGTGTGTGTGGTGGCCCCAATAAAGGGGCAACAGGCTCGCCTCCTGTTACATAGGACTTAATCTAACCACATCTGGCGAAAAGTGGGTGTTTATTCGCCTATGGCTACTCCTACTGGGAAAATAGGGTTGATAGTATAAAAAAAAACTTCTGTCAAACAGAAAAGTAATTTTTATTACTTCATTATTTATCAGTACTAATCCAAGTAGACTAGTTACGGAGGAACCGGTTACTTAAAAATTAACCCAGTTTCTCCTGAATCGGAAACATTTTTTGCCATGTATGTGTGTAAGTATCTACAAATTACAAAAAAAAATTAAACATTCTGGTATGTTTCAATATAAATTGTACATGTGTAACAAATTGAGAATTTGTAAACAGTATACAATAGTTTTAGGTAAATAACTAAACCGATGCGTATAATTATTTTAACTATATGCAAATTGGTATAGCTATCGTAAAGATGCATGTCGCACCAAATTGTAATCAAATATAAAACATAATACATTTAAGTCGAAATCCTTATCATAATATATATTTTGTACATTTCAATGTTGGCGTAAAGTTTAGTTTTAACTATCATTTGCAATAATAAATACTTGTATTTCCATTTAAAACTTTTAGAATTCATAATTTGTTTGAGATTCGCTTAAAAGATTTTTATATTACGGAGCGACAATAGGGGCGGGACGTTTACCTGATGGTAAGTGTTACGCCCGCCCATAACAATGTGGAGTTAATTAGGATGTCAAACACACCACCACATTCCGCTCATCGCCTGAGATATAAGTGAACTCTCGGTACCGCAGCAATTTCACTAGCTACAGCGCCCTTCAAAACTGAACACAGTAATGTTTGAACAATACTGTTTGGAGGCACAAATAGGAGTTGCGGTGGTATCTACCTAGATGGTCTCCGGGAACATATTCCTACCCCCAGTAAATCACAAAGAAATGAGAAAAGTAGATAAATCAAGATATCGGGTACAGGATACACTACGCTACAAAATTTATGCCTTCGTTAACATTTGTGATTTTCTCTCCTGTACTTTTTAGGAGTGTTCTGTTTGTATAATATAAAATTAAAGGATTAATATTATTACGTATATATTTTGTAGTAAAACACTTTCGGTACATTTTATTCATTTATTTATGAAGAGGTTAATGCTTGTATTTGGTATAATTTTTCGATTTCGTCCCAAGGTTCGTGCTGTAACTGAAATGCACAAGATATTTTTAGAGTTATCTAGTATTTAAATTTTTAATACGACTAAAAATATTTAACAACAGGATATCTATTTTATGAATTGTACCGCATTTACAAATTCATATGCTACAAAGAGAATTTATTAAAATTATTTTATTACTAACATTCTATATGGAGGACGTTGCATTGCAGCCCTCGGCTGGTATTCTTGAACAACGACCTTGGTTGCAGTAAGGGCGCCTTCTCCGGCATGTTCTCAATATTCCCACGTTGATACCGCTACATACCAATGTCTGATTGCAACTTGCACAACTTGTACCAGGCTGTAAAAACAATTAACAGACGTGAGATAACTGTTAAAACGTATCTTTTCTCAAATGAAATTCTTTCTACAAAACTAAATGTACTTATACATACACGTACATGTATAAAAAATTGTCAAATTAATGACGTTAAACATATATTTTTAAACTTTAATTAATAACTGAATACATTTACATCCAATATTATGAAATTTTATGGTTTTGTAACTAAAACCTTAAATAATAATTTTTATTGCCATGGGGTTTCAAATTATCAAACTTTGATATTTCTTACAGACAGATTTTTATATTCCATGAAAAAAAACTTTGATGCTTTAACTTAGTTTTCTTCCTTAGTTTTGGGTTAATAACTTGGAAAATTTATTATATCTATTGCTATTATTTTTCACACAAACGATAGGTGGATTAAAATTTTCTGCAAATATTAATAAAGTAGATTATTTGCTCAAACAATGGACATATATACTAAAACATAGTAGACGTTGACTTATTTTAACTTTATGCGCCATTCGGAGAGTTAGATAAGAAATAAACATAGAAATAAACATATATAGACAGACAGACGGACAGACAAAATATTAAATATCCACTTACTGTTTCAGTGTAATTACATCTCACGATTCGTCTAAATCGATCGTCATCACCAGATCCGCTAGATCCGCCAGCTCCGCCGTTACCGCCGTTACCGCCCGTACCGCCGACCCCACCTGCTCCCCCGGGTCCACCGTATCCCCCTGGACCGCTGTATCTTGAATCACTGGGTTCTTCAGCAGTGATAAAGTTTATCGTTATCTGTTGGACATATACAATAGTACATGTAACTACGAAAGTATTCCCTGTACACATTTACACATACATGTTATAGATAATAGTGTTTTTTGTTATAAACCGGAATAAAAATCTAATATTCTGTAAAAAACCATTCTTTACCAAAATTTAACAAAATTATTGTTAATGATAATATGTCTAATAGTTCTGTCCTGTCTGTCTGTCTAGCTATTATGATTTTTTAATCATCAAAATACAGTATACAAAAACTATTACAATACAATGCTAACGTCTTAACAGCTATTATATATTTATCCTTTGCTATAGAATAAATAGGTGATTAACAGGATACAGCATTATTAAAAAACAGTTTGCTCAAGAAGCTATATTATAGATAAATATAATCTAGTATTTTTTTTCCTACTGGTATAAACACTACGACATCTTAATAGAATTATATTATAATCTGGTTACTGGCATTAACCAATCTAACGTATATTCTTAATAACATAAGATCCGTTTTCGAAGAAAGGTTCTTGATGGCCGTCCTTCGTCTGACAGTCGGCGGTCTTTTCTAAGATAATAATAAAATTATGAACATTATTTTAAAAAGTAGTCTCTATTAAAGCACAAAAAAATTAAATATGGTTTAGTAACTTACAACAGCTACAACAACGCAAAGAGATTTAATGAGCACCATTTTGCTGTAAGATTATGTTGATACAGAAGCTGTCCAGACTATATATATGAGAAATGAACAATATGTATTGTATATTATTTATATATATTAAAAATAAACAGGGTTGTACAGAAACTTTATTAATTAATACATTACATAAAAATAGATTTTTTGGGATATATCCAACAGAAAATTAATTGTAATGACGTTATATACTAGATTTATTTTAATTAATGGTCTTTCTAGATTATGTAAAAAATAAGTTAAAGCAAGTATAACGTGCAGATACGGAAATATTCCAATAGATATAAATATTACCACAAATACCGCTTATCGAATATTAAAAATATAATATATAGTATACAATGTTGTAGAGTCTTACAAATTTATAATTTAATTCAACGATATACTTTAAAATATGTTACATATTGTTAAAAATAATAAAATGATTGTTATACGACTTTATTTGCTTGTGGTTGATCAAAATAAGGTGATGACCCTATTTTAAGGACAATGATGTTTTGTTATTAAGCTAACAGTAGTGCCAATAATAGTTTTCTGATGAGTATAGAGAATTTATTGAAGTAAATACAAGTGAGTCTACAGAGCATATGAAGAGAAGTCGTGAGGAAAGGTCGGAGCAAGGCAATACAAACACTGTTTCAAAGAAAATCGTTGTGTACCAAGAAAAGATGGATTCCCTTTATTCGTATCACTGTCATGTATTTATTATACATAGATTGAGAATTGTGAAAGGATCTTTACAGATTTACAGATTTGTTCAAAAAGTAGTAGCAGGAGAGCGAGAGAGGTGTGCCAGGATCGTTGCAAGTGGAAAGAGGTGGTCTCTGCCTACCCCACTGGGAACGAGGCGTGATATATATGTATGTATGTTAATAAGTAGATGACCTAAAATCCTTTTGAAATGATTACAAAAGCGAATACATGTTTCTTTCAGTATAAATTTCATGTTCATGTATATTTTTTTAAAATCGAAATGTTTGAATTTTTATGTTAATACATTTTTTTTATAATTTTTCAATTAATATTAAAATCTTAATAATCGTAAGAAAATTGGTGCTGATTTCGGCGTTTTGTACTTTATGAAAATTATTCTAAACAGACGCCTGTGATCGGTATGTTATGCGAGACTTACAATTAAACGGTAAACTTGAATATCAATCATCATCATCATCATCGGCCGATAGCGCTGCTGGACATAAGCCTCCTCCAAACATTCCCTGATCGATCGAGTATTGATTCATATTGAGAGATTTGGGCCACTTGCCACCACTCTGGCCCAATGCGTGCCAGCATAAATGGAAATATAATTATTAATGGTGAATAGCAATATTATTTAATTAATATAGTAAACAAAAGTAAATATATTTTCTCTTGATGGTAAATGAGGTTAGATGACTAGAATCATAACAGATATATCCATATCACTCATCATATCGTAATACTCAGGCCAGAATATCTTTAGTGATGTTATTTTTATAGTTTTGTTTCACAGAATATATATGATTATTATTTTTATCTTTTATTCGTTTTATGTAACACACAGAATAGTTAATTTTTTTTATTCAATGAAGCGACGAGACGAACGGGACGTTCCTCTGATGGTAAGTGATATGCGCGCCCATAACGTGGCGCTAGTTAGGATGGACCATATTACGCTCGTTGCCTAATACGTACGGTGTTGAGTCTTGTTACCCCAGTAATTTCACTAGCTACAGCGCCTTTCAAGCCAGAGCACAGTGATGTTTGCACAGTACTGTTTGACGGCTGAAATAGGCGCTGTGGTGGTACCTTCCTAAACGGTTTTCGCCAATAGAGACTTACCGTCAGTAAAACTTAAATATGTTTTTCTGATACATCAAAATAACAGCATTATTTATTAGTATTACTTTGATTTCCAGGCTGCACGATTTCAATCTCCAGCTCCTGCCAATACAGAGTTTGAATAGAAACAGTCTGTTCAGGAATATTAAAACCTTTATAATAGACACATTGGAGTACGTGCTGTATTGTACACTTGCTATCATCAAATACTATAAGAAATTTTTAAGAATCTTCAATTTGCAAGGTGATGTAAAAACAATAAAGGAAATAATGTTTAAAATAACAAAAACATGAATTTAATATTATATTGTGTTATATTTGTAAATTTCATGTTTTGACTTATGTTACTTACTTGTGTATAGTCCGCGGACTTCAGATCCGCGTATTCAGCATCTGAATAGCAGTATAAACGGTCAAACTGATAGCATTATTGTACATTATGAAAGTCTATCCTTACGTTAGGAATGCTTTACTGGTGGTAGATCCTTGTTGCCGGACACCGTCTGGTACGTCAGGTACCACCTGAACCCCTATTCCTGTCGCCAAACAGTAGTGTGCGAACGTTATTGGGTTCCAGTCTAAAAGATGTAGCTAGTAAAATTACTGGGATAACGAGACCTAACATCCCATCTTTCGAGACGACCAGGGCAATGTGGTGCTGTGTATACCATCCTAACATATTATGGACGTTATTATGGACAGGCGTATTACTATTTTTACATTATCATTACTTACCATTAGTTGAACGTCCCGCTCGTCTCGCGGGTTCGTTGAATAAAAAAAAATGGTTGAGTATAAAAGCGCACTGTATGTTCTGGTGCGTCCTACTTGGTGAGAAAGAGAGGATCTGAATCTGATTTTTTTATTTTATTTTACTAAGCGTCAAGAGGAGCGGGAATTTCACCCATTGGCATGTGAATTGATCTGTTTTTTGTGTAGTCATCAGCAAAAGAAGTATCAATTTTTAAACTACTTCAATAACAACAAAATCTAATCTTTAAGACTTGACTTGTTTAGGCTTTTAATTAATTTAAATTTAATATTCAATAAATTTCTCTAATTTATAAATAGTGAGGTTAGAAAAGGAATTAACAATGAAAATACTCTTCAAAAGAAAAATCAAGGTATAAATATATTTATTTATTTATTAATGGATAATTTTTAATACTTCGCGGTTACACATTTTCTAGTTTTAATTAGTGCTGACACAATTTGAGCTAGGAATGCTTGAACATATTCCATTATTGCAATAACGTTTCCAAGCTCCACACTGCTTTAGTATTCCACCTACAGGTTTGCATATAACGCGTGTGGTGCAATCGTGACAGTACATCTTCGGACCTAGAGGGTCACACGTGGTCCAGTTCTTGGATTTCGTATCCACTGGTGTTATCTCGTCGTATTCAATATCTATTTGAGTGCGTCCGTGGTTCGGTCCCCATTGAGAGATGTGCGGAGGCCCCCCTTGAGGTACCTGAGCTAAAGCTATAGCTGCTACAGCCGCCTAAAGCAAAATATACATTTTATCATTAATAAACATTTCTTCAATTATTTAATTAACAGTTTTTAAGTAGTTATCTATTAAAATATCTATTGAAACGTTTAAAGGTATTTGTAAAAGAATTTTATACATTAAAGCAAGTTAATGTTTAGAAGATAACACTTGGAAATAAATTGCTTGCTTTGCATTCACACTGTCTGCAATTTTTATTGTGGGTGTAATCACAAAAGGAAAAACCCTTCATTAAATTTCTTGCCAACTTTTTACTATCAAGAACGGATGTAAAAAGAGATGGTTAATTACATATGACATATTATTGATATGATGTGACAAATTAATCCAGAAGTCATGAGTTGTTATTTTGATCATTATAATAAAAGCAGTCATAACTGAGTTGTAAACAAGATGAAATTGCGAGTTGTACTATTTTGAGATGCGTGGTTTCTATTCGATTTTACTGGTGGTAGGTCTCTGTTGCCGGAGACCGTCTAGGTAAGTATCACCGTCCGCGGTTGTGTTTCGAACGGAGATCCCGTGACCTCTCCGAATGCCGAAGGTGACCACCGAGGGAGTTTTAGTAGGTAAACATCTCCACATAACTTTGACTTCCCCCCAGAAGGCAGAGTATCGTTTTGAACATTTCCCTCGCGAAACAAAAAAAAAGGTAGGAACCACTGCAACGCCTATTTTTGACGCCAAACAGTATTGTGCAAACATTACTGTATTCCGGTTTGAAGAGTGTTGTAGTTAGTGTAATTACAGGTGTAACAAGTCTCAACGTAGGACGTCTTAGGCGACGAGCGTAATGTGGTGCGTTAGTATATATGATCTTAACTAGCTCACATGTTGTTATCACTTACTATGGTGAACGTCGCACTAGTTTCATCGCTTAATTAAACAAAAAAAGACTTACCAATATGAACAAAACTGGCATGGTCATGTTAGACATTGCTGTTTGTTAATATTTAATACTGTTACTGCGACCCGCTACCTTTATATTATGAACTGTTATCATAACTTATATCCCCTGCGTAGAGAGTGTAAACAGGGAAATAGCAAATATTACGAGGGTTTTCCTACAATTTGTAGTAAATAGTGGAATAGTTATTGTTTTTAGTTAGAAAATTTGTACAAATATGCTCTGAGCTCAGTAAATAAAATCTCTGGTTTATCTTGTTTTTGTTAGAACAGTATTTTCTCATATCCTTTGTTTTGCATTATATAGACATCTAACATATTATTTGTATGTAGGAAAAAAATAATAGATAACGTTATAATTTTTTTATTCATTTTATCAACTAGGACGTTTTCTTAAATAGATGTTACTACTTACACAGTACTTTCTCTAATCTGTATTTTTCAAATTAAAATAAAATAATTTTAGTATAATTCTGTTTAATTTAAAAAGATGATCACCACTAAAATATATCCGTTTATCTGGAGAGTTAGTACTGAATCTTTTCTATTAAAGCCAATAATCTATTGCATCCCTTTTATTACTTTTAACAGGTTTAACATAAGTTAATTATGGTGCCAGGACATCACAAACAAGCGGAGAGTGTATATATATTTATAGTATATAGGATAGTTGTATCAATATTTTATTTTAATTGTTGAGTCGTATGAATCACATTTCGTTGAAGGAAAACATCGTGAGAAAACCAGCACACTGAAATTATCTTTGTGTGTGACTGTGGTGGCCCCAATAAAGTGGCAACAGACTCGCCCCCTGGTACATGGGACCTAATCTGACCACATCTGGCGAAAAGTGAATGTCTATTCGCCTGTGCCTACTCCTACTGGGAAACAAGGCGTGACAGTATAAAAAAAAGTATGAAACACCGTCATCAACATCCTTAGGTGCCCTTTTCAAACTGAAGTTTGGGGATCAGATTGAGAAAACCAATTCGATGCTGAGCTATTCTTTTTATTTAAACCTGGTCCAATCCTTTATGTCGTCAAACCATTTCTTTCGTTACCTACCAGGTGCACGTTTTGCAGGAATTTTGTCCTCCAAGATTAATCTTGGAAACTTATAAGGGATCCTTTTCATATTAATACTTTTCATATTATCATTGCCATTGTCTCTGCAAACAATACTGTTATTTGTCCCTAATATATTAGTTTCAGTGTAATGTTATTTTTTATTTTGAATTTTTCATTGGGTTTACCAATAAAGTGTATATTATGAGCTTTTGTATTTTGTCTATATGCTTGTTGTATAAGTGCTTTAACGGTAGTAATATATCGGTGATAATACACTCGAGAGCGACGAATCCGGATCACTTAACAAAACCTATAAATCTCGGAAACTAAGAATGCTAGCTTAATGAAATAGATTGTGTTTAGTAGACAGTTAAATACTTCTTAAATTAAGGTATTAAAACTTCTTAGTTACTGCAAGGTTATGTCATAAAAAAATCTAATTTGTAAAACGGGACACTTTCGAAGATGGAACTACGTAATTACTGCACTAGATTTTGCTTTTGTTTCTAATCTGTTATTTAAGTAGGTGTATAAACCATATTGATAGTGTTCATATTTATTAGTCAACCTGTAATCATGTCGTTTACGATTGAAGATTGCACCAGAATCCTTACAATGCTGGAAACCGGCCGTGGTCAGCGCGATACAACCGGGACTGTCGTTATGTCACTGTCAACAGTACAAAGAGTTAGAGACAGTACAGAACCTGGCTCTAATCTATGTACACGAAGAAAAGGCAGAACTAGGTCTATCCAGCATGAAAAGATCGATACTTGGTGAACACTATGCTTTGTAATCACTTTCTCATTGGAACTGAACTTACAATTCAGTTTCGACGCCTCGGAGGAAGTAACCCAAGCGTATGGACAGTAAGACGACCATTAGCTGAAGCTAACTTGAAACCAGTTAATGGTTGGAATGGAAAATGGTTCTAATTTGGAGCGAGGTGATCGTATTTTAAAACTAAGATTTGCCTAGATCCATTTCAATTAGACTATTGAAGATTGGTCGAAAGTTATGTTCTCCGATGAAACAAAATGTATGCTCTACAAGCACGATGGAAGCCAGAGTGTATAGAAGACCAGGGGAAAGAATCGAGCAAGCATGCATAGAAGAAAAAGTAGCCTACGGTGGTAGGATCGGTACTTGTGTGGGCCAGAGTTTCATCTGAGAGTCGCACAGAACTGGTGTTCATAGAAAACAGCTCTTTAACTAACTGCTAAACGGCTCTTTAACCATTTGTGGAAGAAATCTTTAAAGAACACGATGAACCATTTATGGTCAATTTGGGTGAGATTGATATTTTTATGCATGACAATGCCCGACATCATATAGGTTTCATTGTGAATGACTACCTACAGGAGATGAACATTACTCGTATGGAGTGACCAGTACGCAGCCCAGATATCAACCCGATTGAGCATGTATGGGCATAGGACGAGCTAGGGAGATGCGTAAAACTACGAAACCCTCCCCCGATCACGCTTCGTGAGCTCAAAATTGCTCTCCCAGACGAATGTGAGTGTATGTACCAAAATCATATAAGAAAATTGGTGTACAGCATGCCTAACCGCGTATACGCAGAAATGGAAACGGGACGAGACAATACAAAGTATTAAAATTCAAGAAAATCATATTGTTGTACAAAAATGTCATGTTTCCTATTTTTGTTTTAAGGCAAGATCAGCAGTTTTTTTTTATGTAATTTTTAATAAATAAAATGTAGCGACTTATTAATTTTATTACTTTCCTTTAAGAGGTATTTTATTGTCTATTAAGCGCCGTTTATTTTAAGCTAGCAATCTTAATTTCCTAGATTAATAGGTTTCTTTAGATGACCCGCATTCATTGCTCTCGAGTAATTATATTAGAGTGAATAAACCAGTTGTTGCGGTTGTGATCCTAATGAAGTTTCCGACACCGTTTCCAACACAGTACGATGGGTGGTCGTTTTAGTATAAATCTAAAAACAATCATGTGGCAGGATATCTTTATGACCATTTTCTTAATGTTACAATAGAAAACAGATCTACAAGTAACTTACGTGATTTATTGCAATCATAATAACGTGTAACTTTTTTTACTTATTAGATTCGTGATGATGTTAACGCTGTAAGCCAAATCGACTCTTACAGCTTATCTGATATTGGGCTCGTGGACCCGGATCCACACGCTATTTACAAAAAGAAAAGAAAAGTGTACTACGTGGAGTGTAGTAATCCGACGGCGGATTTTCACATTGTGTCTGGTTCTTTGGTTTTTCTGGCGAATCTACTCGGTCGTCGAGGATAAGCGCGAAGCCGTTCCCCAACTACCTTCGCCTGTATCGGATTTATTTATTACTATAAATTGCAACTTATTATATTTAAAAAAGGGTAACGGAATGTGAATAACATATATATAAAAAAAATATTTTTGACCTCAATATAATTTTATTAATTTAATCCATCTATCTGTTTTTGATCGTGAACACAGTTATTCTCTAAACTATATACTATTTTATTGCGGTTGTTTAATTTTAACCGTACTGTAGGCAAATGTTGAACTTTAATTATCATTTGTAATTTAGTTACTTGTGAATGGATTACAGATTTTCGCACAAATGTGGCTTTAGCAGAAGTTTCTACGGTAATTAATTTTAGAGCAAACGTGGGGGCATGCGGTTTTTATGAATTATTTCAACTTTTTTTTGTTTGATGTTTACCTGATCGTAAGTGATACGCCTGCTAATAACAACGTGGCTGTAGTTGGTATAATGTACACAGCACCACATTGAGCTCTTCGCCTTGAGACATAAGATGTTGAGTCCCGTTTTCCTAAGTCCTTTCCGTCCTACTTTCACATCATCAGCCGATAGACTCTTGGATATAGGCCAAAGATTCCCATAACGGCTAGAAATTCAAATAGAGGGATGTGGGCCATTTCCCACCACGGGCCATGGCCCAATGCGGGTTCGTGGGGACCTATAACTACTTTAACCATATAGTAATAAAGGTTCATATATTGTAATATATCTTGTTATTCAGTATTATTTTTAAAATGCATCATTTAAAGTGCATTAAATAATATAAAGTAAAAGAACAAATTCTTGGTAATGATTTAATGTTTTAAATATCTTTCATAAGTAAATCAAGGAAAAAAACCTAATTCCTGTCATACTTATAATAAGAATTCGTAGCCTTTTTAGAAATAATGGACGCCTCTCATATGCTCAAAGCTGACAATTTACAAGCTTCGGGAATGTGACAAGCACATCATTTATCCATAGCGCTGTTAGATGGCATGGTTAGGACTAAAAGCATTATAAGCAGTTTTTATTATCTTTTTAATATTAAAGATGAATTTAATAATTTTGTAATTTTTTAAGTCTAATTTAGTGAACGTTGGCAGGCTGCTTGCCCATATTATTTATTGCATAGCTTTTGCTCGTACGCCGCATACTTAATATGATAATTGTCTAGGATGGCAATAAATTATAGGACCTTTTAGTCCTTCTATAGCAAGATGTTTTCTTTACCGTATTTCTGTGTTGAATAAAAGGGTTCCTGTTTATGTATTCCTTACTATATTCACCATAAGTTTAGGACAATATTTATCCAGTAATAACTCCAGTCCACAAGCCCGGTGTATTATTAAATATATTTTATGTATAGGTTAAATTAAAAGCTTCTATGTTACTTTAACTCAACAATGAAATCAAAGTTGGTGGGTACAAAAATTTACTTTTATCTGTAATAAGTAATCATTTTAATATCTTTTTAAATTTTCATTACATATAATAAATTTTAAATTATTTATGAACAAAGCGAAATAAAAGAAATTGTTTTATTTTTAGATAAATTTATTCCAGCAAACAATTCAATATAATATACAATTATTGAGTAATAGTACGTTCAACGATAAACATTATAAACAGTTTTTAGATACAATAGGAAGTCAAAAAGAGTCTTGAATTTCATAAATTTAAACCGCTTCAGTTATTTCGGATACAGCTGTAGCACATTCACTTGATGGTGTAGCGGAGCATTCACCTAAGTTGCAGAAAGGTAGGGTAGGGTCATTGCAAGGTCTTTGAATGCCGCCGACTTTTGTGCAAACCATTTTCGTATTACAATCCAAGCATGTGCTTCCTATGGTTGTACACGGTGTCCATTGGGGGTACCAGGGTGCTGCTGATACCCATGGTGGTATCCACGGGTTGACAGAGCCGCCTCCCCATCCCCAGGAACCCCCGGTTCCAGGTTGAGCTGGTAAAGCAGCAGCAACTGCCACCTTAAAAGAAGAAATTACTTTCACCATGTTTATACTTTTATAATTTTAATAATCAAATGACACATTTATTATTTATTTCGGTACTAATAAAATAAATTATATTAATATACCTACCAGAATGGTCAGTACAATTGCAGATTTCACAGCCATTTTGATAATTAGAAACAGGGTTACGAAATTATTATTAGTGTTGTATCGAGTTTAAAGTTTTTAATGATTAGTTCAATGTTAGTCGGCAACTCTTATATATAAAACTGTGTTAGTTAAAGGCTTAAAGTTAACAACCCAATTAGATATCAACGATATGGATTTCCCAATGGAAACTGTTCTCAAAACAGATAACAATGAGAGTCTAGTGGTATTACACTAACAAGATAAATAACAATATTTGTGCTAGAGAAAATGGAAATAACAAATAGTAATTATTGCTAACAACAAATTATTTCTAAAATATAAGATATTCCAAAAATTGCTAATGTTAATTTGTGGTGATCCATAAAAGCCGTAATTAATTCAAAAAAATACAAATATTAGACAAACATTACCATGTTTGTTTAAAGCTCTCTGTTGTATTTAATTACTTAATGGAAAGTTTCATTATTAATTTACCAAAATCTTTTGAGGAGTAAATAATTAAATAAATTTTATCTTTTATAAATATCTCTAATTAATATCGTACGATAATAATGGTATCAGTTATTGTTCAATTTGTACACTTAAAAAGTATAGTCAATTAATTAAAAACCGCAACGCCTGTTATTTTTTACTAGCAAGGTTTTAGATAAGTAAAATTGCTATTAACATAAAGAATAGATTTAAGTATTATTTATGTATTATCTAATAGTTACCCCATAAAACTGTTTTCTTTAGCTTTTTGTCATATGATTACTGCTTATCTGTTAGACATGTCAGTAGTGTGAGAATCTGTCAATTCAATTTAATAAAAAATTTATATCGCAATTTGCATAATATCGAAGCATGTTGAATATACAAAAAAAATCATTATATTTCATTTAGCTAAACAAAAATGCAATTAAAAATTTACTTGTATAAAAATCATTACTGGATTTTAATTTTCTTGTCACTGAATCCCTCGTAGTTTAGTTGGTCTATTGGCTGATGATGATGATACTAGGTAAGAGGCTCATTTAATAATATCTTTTATTAGGTGGATTTTTTTTTAAATTTCTTTTAGCAAAATGTTTCTAAGAAGATAACAATAATTTTTCATTTGAAACAGTGTACTTGTCTGTAAATCATCACTTACCATATACCAACTTGTTTATTATTGTAATCATTTGCTAACTCATCAGGCGTTATGACTTGTTTGTCACAGTGCGTATGTTTTCCTTGATTCATGTATGTATTTTCCTTTAAATTGTAAATACTTTGATCAAACGATACAACAAAACTAAAATTGTAATATGAAGCATACATAGTTACAAATGATTAAATAAAATATATTTCTTAGCAAAAATTTGTTGTATAGTATTTTAAATATTATTTAAATTGTATATTGAAAATTTCTATAATTTAATTATGGAAACAGTAACTATACTAATACAATGCAAAAAATTATACTTTTTTTCACTACAAATCGAAGTATATTAAGCAGCACAAAATTGGAAAACGGTCATTGAATACGAGCAGGGCTTATACCTTGGGTACTCAATCTGTCCTGTACTGTCTATTTATTTCTGAGTACTATGTCATCATGTCTATTATAAATGATTATTAAATATCGTATTTCTATTGGGAGTATGTTGTTAGCAAGTTTCATAGCTTCCAGCGATTCTCTTTATGTCCTCAGTCCACCCAGTGGGGGTCTGCCAACGCTGCACTTTCCGGTGCGGGGTTGCCATTTCAGCACTAAGACCTCAACGTCCATCGTTTCTGTACTTTGTAGAACACATTACAAGAGTCATATGTTCAACAGTGGACGTCAATCGGTTAAAATGATGATCACGATGAAGTTTCATGTACCTTATGCAAGGGAAAATCATGATTAAAATGTGATAACGTTCTATTTTAGTAAATCATTAGTAAAAAAAAGGAACCGTCCTTCTGACGTTATTTTCCGTCAATACAAAATAATAATGAATTATTCATTGTAAAAATTAACGGAATGAGGTTTATTTAATGTAATATTGGACCTCCTCGTACCTATTATCCGATGCCAAGATTATATTTGATACGTTGGCCGGTCATAGCAGAATGAAAAATGAATTTTTGAAGTCTACTATAAAAGCGTACGTCGTTGATTTATTAAAAAAGATTTTGCTTCGGACAGGGTAATATTCTGTTCCGTTCTTTAATATTAAAGTTATGTTACTTTTATGGTGGAGTTGGATTTATGCTACAGCATTATTTAAAATATAGCAAATTTTTTCAAAACTTTACCCTTTAAAATTTTGAACTTCAATCTTTCAAAAACTCGACCAATGTTCATTAAAATAAGATAACAGAGAATAGTTACTACTATACGACAGCAATTGTGAGGGTAAATATGGAAGAACGTCTGTAATATCAAGATTATTTAGATTGAGTAATACAATTAAAAACTTGTTAAATAATTTCAGAAGTTATATCAAGAGTATTTACTCTTGATATAACTTGCATGAGGCAGCGCGGGCGACTTGTTTGCATATTACGTAAGCGCCCGTTGTCATGTGGTTTAAGTGCTTACACGTGCATAAAATAACTATTACATAGTTTTATAATCATAAAAGAAGTGTTTTTTTTTTTCGACGAGGCGAAGAGCCAGAGCGTTGTTTACGTCATGGTAAGTGATACATACGCCTGCTCATAACAACGTAGCGCTAGTTAGGAGGGTATACACAGTACCATATACCATGTAGCTAGTGTAATTACTGCCGGTAATGAGCCTCATCATTTTATGTCAGGTGATAAGCGTAATGCGATGCAGTGTATATACACTGCAGCGCATTGCGCTGATATCATCCTATCTACCACCACGTTGTTATGGGCAGGCGTATCATTTACCACCAGGTGAACGTCCTGCTCGATTCGTTGCTTAATTGAATAAAAAAAAAACACATTATGCTCGTCACCGTAAAACATAGGCGTTTAGGACTGGGGTAATGCCCAGTAATTTCACTAGCTACAACGCCTTTAAAACCGCAACACAGTAATTTTTGGACACTGTTTGACGGCATAAATAAGCGCTGTATTGGTATTGTTTCTGGCAACAAAGACCTGCCACCAATATAAAGTAACGTAACAACAAACTAGTCAGTTTTTATACTATCCTTGTCTTCAGTTCTAACCCTTAGTCACAGTTCACCCATGGTAGTTCTTCGCATCTTTCTCTTCGATTAATAAGTACCCAAACGTAAATGTGTTCTTCTTTAACGGATGCTGTACTAATGTAATTACATTATCTAAAAATGACATTGAATTTTTTAAAATGAAGGACGTGTGGATATTTATAAACATTCTAAATAGCTTTGCTTTTATGACCCCTCTTCGTAGGACGTAAAATTAAACAAAAAGAAATGTCTTCTCATAGTTAACAACTCATAAACATGTGTTTCTATGTTTTCCTATCATTGACGTAACACGAGTGAGGAACGTATTGTCTGTTTGCATTGGCTGATGTTAATTGAACAAAGCGATATTCAATAAAATGATCGTGAAGTTAAAGGAAGTTTTACACATGAGATAGCTACAGGGACGCTAGTTCTGTATGTAAAGTTTGTACGTAACATGTTTATTTATTAGAGCAAACGGATGCAGATAGAGAACTGAGATTGTACAAACAAAATAATATTTTTTTATATGGGACTGTTTAATACGCGTTTACTGTTTATTGATAAACAACGATCATGAGAAGCGACGTGATGCTATGGATTATTTATCTTTACAAGCCTAATAAAAGTAAGTGATTAATTTATCTGCAGTCTGCAGACTAGCTGCTAAATTGCAGTTTCGATGCGGTTTTATTTCAGTTGACATAATCGAACTTGAAATTAAACTGGTTTGTATACATTTTTTTTGGCGTTAAAGTATATTATTTGTCAGGAATACTTTCCAAACCATACGTCACGTCGGTCTGGAGTGTTGTGGAAAAGCGATTCACAAAGATTGCCTGTCTACCAAGAGACGGCCAAATTGTTGTTAAACTGTAATCTGTAACTGTAATCAGGAAAATGAACACGTACTTCATTAGTGGCTGTTATTGAGAAGATATTAATTGTAGTCAATATTGCTTTTAGTATCTTTCAGCCACAAAAGGGATAAAGCGTCGCAGGGTGAAGGCAAAGTCCAAAGAGCGTCACAGTAAGAATAGATTTCGAAAGCCCTGGATTAGAAGATTATTATAAAGACATTATTGTTTGGAAATAAATTACCCTTATCAGTTGTAAAATTATCAAAAAAGGACAAACTGGGAGTTACTCATTAGTAATTTTAATCATTGATGATTAAAAGCAATTGTACAAATAAAAATAAATAACAAAGTTTTAAGTTTGAGCTTATCGGGACTTCGCTTGCAGCGGACATGCATTAAAAATATGCATTGTAATATTATCTACATATGTATACCTAACTGTTTTCGTTGCACAGTGACTAACTGCTTGCTGTGTAACACAGAGGTCTCTGTCTCGATTTCCAGGAAGTTAGTTGCTGGGGATGATAACGTTAGACCTAGGACTGATATTCTTTTAGAAACAGGGATGGGTTATGTAATTTGCAACGCATAATAGATTGGTGTCAATCTCCTTGAGGAAGGCTTATGTTTAGCAGTAGGCTTCGGTTTCTTGATGATGATGAGTTAATTTAGCTTGAATAAGTTCTTGTCTTTGCGAATCAGTTCATAAACGTAAACTTTTTTAGCAATAATATGAGGTTGTTCTTTCTTTTAAATTAGAGTATGTCGGAGTCCGGTTAATTGCTGTAAGACATTTTTGAGATTTCATAAATATATGATTTCTATATAAAGATTTTATAATGCAAGCTTCTGCTAAGGTTATTGGTAAATATGTCGGTAGTTAATATAATAAACAACAACAAATTCGCAAAATTACAAAATTTGAAGTGTAAAGATCTGAGAAATAAGAAATTTCTGAAGAATAGGAATAATGACATCGTTAAATGTTTATATCGTCAGCGACAAAAAGACATTAGTAAAATCCTTAATGCAAAAGTATACGGTTAATAATATTTAATGTTTACAACGCGTTAAATGAATTTATGTAATTTAACAACAAAAAATTTTTTTATTTAACTAGTTGACGGGACGAGCGGGACGTTCACCTGATGGTAAATGATACGCCGGCCCTCGACAACGTCGCGCTAGTTAGCATGATATATACTGCAACACATTCAATACTGCAAAATCAATCTTTACTATTGTTCCATTTTTGCGTTTAATTTATTTTCAAATGTTTATGGGAAAAACCATGAGTTTTCCATAAACTTTACAATGTCAGTTACCTTTTTACATAATTTAAATATGAAATATTTTTTCGGTTAGGTTTATTTTTATGTTATTACCAGAGGATAAGCGTCTGCATGTCCATAAGGATGGAAGAACTGATGAGACTGAGATAACGATATTAAAGCTGTATATATAGTGTACGACCACACCTTTTATATATTTTTTAAGTTCGATCCAGACTAAGTCTGAAATATGTAACGTCTTATAACGCTGTTTAGTTTTTGATTTATATATATTAATATATATATATAGATATAAATATAAAATGCAAGTACATGTATAACCGAAAAAGTTTTAGCAAAAAATTGCTTGCAATCAACAACAAACAACACAAATCAATATAATAAAAAATAGATGTATAGATATACAGTTTTTTTTATAATTTTATTATTCCTTAGGTTTTATGAATTTTGCGTTGCATTATTTTGAATTTTGTGTCTTACATACTTTAGATGAATTATTTTCAAGAAATCGTTTATATCGTAATTTTAATCATTTGTAAATATTATACAGGACTTTACGTTTCCGTTCGATGCTTTACCCGAAGTAAACATCCGGTGGTATTGTTATATTCTAATGATACTTTCATACTGCTACAGCAATCTTGTATTACGACAATAAGAACATTGTTTGTTTTGAGTCAGTCTCCGCGAAAACACGTTGTTTGATTTAGAGATGGTACTTATCTATCTCAAACAACTATCTCGTCTTATCATCCGTTAATAGTTACGGCAAGTATAAAAGGCCGCATTAAAAGAATTTGGCATTATTTGTAACGAACGAGAACAACGAACCACAAGTGTATTTCAATATTGTGATATTATAAACGAACGAATATCGAATCTGGAAAAAACACACTTAATTGAAAATGAAGTTAACTATATTACTGTTTCTTGTAAGTAATTTTTATTATAATTAATATAACTAAGAAAATCGGCTTAGTTTAGTACGGGAGTTTTTTTTAATCATTAATAGTGTAATGTTAAGTAAAGTACAAAGCATTATTTACTACATGAAAAATAGGGGAAACCAGTTAAAATAACTACTTGTTCCTAATTATAACTCTCTAATCGATAAAATTTTAGAGAAATACAGTAAAAACATTGTAACATTGTAAATGTATTAGTAAGGCAGTGTTAGTGTTGAAAAATTAACTTTGTTGAAATGTTCAAATTTCCATCCCAAATTATTTTTATAGTATAAAAATCTTCGACTTTCCCTGTGGCATAGACGAGTTGATTAATTTTGTATTACTAAAGTTTGACACGGTTTGTGCTATTAGTTTTGGTCAAATAACAGAAAAGTCTTAAATATTATAATTTATTCTTAGAAAGTTTCCCTTGGCAGTGGGTTGTTTTGATTTGTATTTCTGTAGGTAATTGTAATAATAATAAGAAAAATTAAGAAAAATAAGAAAATCTGTATTACTTTCCGGCCTGAACGGCTCGGTAGCTAATTTTCGTCTGCGTTTTAATATGTTTTATATTATTCTGATGATAATCTAAAATGCGGTGCTACGATAGCGAAGTGTTATTTTATTGGTGGCAGGTGTCTATTGCCGGAGATCGTTTTCGTATTTCTTATGCCAAATTGTAGTGACCAAATATTTGTGTTTTATATTGAAAAGTAGTTGGTGTTATTAATGAGATAACGAACAATGAGATGTAGTGATTATATTAACCGGTGTCAAAACGTTTACTTATATTCAGGTTATATATTTTAATTTTTGTAATGTGACATTTTTTTTCAATTAAGCGACGAGCCTAGCTGGAGCAGGAGCCCATGTCATTGTGGCGCTAGTTAGGATGTTATACACTGCACTATATTGTGTTCGTTGCCTTGAGATATAAGATGTTGACTCTCGTTACCCCAGTAATTTCACTAGCAACAAACCCTTCAATCCAGAACACAGTAATGGTTGCAGAGTACTGTTTAGCGGCAGAAATAGGCGCTGTGGTACCTACCTAAATGGTCACCGGCAACAGAGACCTACCACCAGTATTATTTATATATCAGTTTCATAATTTATTTAAATTCATATACAAAAATGTTACATGATTCAACCAATTTCTAAAAACAAGAGTGAAAAAATATTATAAATATACACAAGGCTCATTTCCTTTTTATGTTACTGCTAGCTGTTCTCCGCCTGCAACAAAACAGTCGTAATATAAAATTAGACTGGAACTTTGTCTGAAATATTTCTTGTAAGTAGGCGCAATCGCAAATGACTTTCCATACCAACCGTCATTATAGCAATCACATAAATAATTTTATAAAAAAAAGTTTATAAAAATTTATTAGAAATAAAACGATGAAGGATTTATGAATTTCAAAAAATAAATAGCTTATAACTATCTACAAATCATTCTGCGTCAAATGGTCGACACATTTACTAGTTTTCAAGTGATAGGTGTTGCATGGGTTCAAAAAAAGCTATTTTTATTATATATAAACACATATAGAATTGTTCTAAATATAAAATAAATAGAAATATTTAATATTGAATTATATATTTAAAAACAAAGATATTTTCATTTTCAGGTTGGCGTTTGCATAGTGACTGCTAAGTATCTACCAAATGAATGGGATAATTCAGGACGATCATTGAGTCGTTATAAGAGATCCGACTCCGACGAATCAGATGGGTCATCTGAAGATGAAAATGATTCAAATAGTAATAATGATGATGGTGATTCACAAAACCATGATGGAAAAGATGAGCAATCAAAGCAAATTGCAAAAATAGAAAAGATGCGACAAAAATTAATGGAAAAACAAGAAAAGGAAAGAAAAAAACAAGAAGAGATCCAACGTAAATTTGAAGAGAAAATAGCAAAGGAATTGGAAAAGGAAGAGGAGAAACGTCAAAAGGAAAACCGTAAACAGGAAGAAAAATTAGAGAAGGAAAGGCAAAAACTTGAAGAAGAGCAAAAGAAAATACAAGAAAAAATTCTTGAAAATGAAAGAAAACGGCAAGAGAGAATTCAAAAAGAACTCGAAGAAATAGAAAAAAATTCTAGGAAAATTCAAGAAAGTGCAGAGCATTATGCAGAGGATTCAATAAAAGAATTTTTCAAAATTCAAATTCATTCAAAATATGGTATTAATCAATTAAACACAAACTTAGATAAAAAGGAAGCGCTAACGAGATACTTGCAAGAAGAATTAGGTCTTAATATTAATAGCACAGAGAGTGAACGTCGCAAAGCAATATTTGACCTTGTGCAAAATAAGTTACAAAATGCATCAGAAATAAATGCATTACAAAATCAAATAATTGAATATATTAAGTTTGTGGGTGTCCAAAAAATTGGCGAAAAAATAGAAAAAAACATTGAACAATTACAAAACAAAACAGAAACTTTAAACAATGTTAATTCCACTTGGGTTCCTTCTGTCAAACAAAATATTGCAGAACAAGTGTCATTTTTAGAAACTATCAAACAAATATTATCAAACGTTTTGCCGCCTAGGTTTAGTAATTCTCAGTCACAAGTTAATTTATCACTTAGTCCCAATGGTGATAATAAAAATTTGACGAGTTTCTTTGAAATATCTCACGATTCTAATAATGTAGTGAAAGAAAGTAATAGTGTTGATACTGTTACAGAAAAAGCTGCTGACAATTTAAGTTCAATTTCTCTTAGTAAATCTGACTTAGGTAAAGTTACAATTATTAATGAGGTAACATCAAACTCCGTAAATAATCCTAAAACAATATCTGATAATGGAGCATCTTCAATATTTAGTTCATCTGTTGTCACAGAACCATCGCATACAAACCAAGAGCTTGAACAAAATACGGATGTGTCTTCCAACGATTCCAACATTACAGGCATTGTTTCAGTCGATAAAACGACGGAATCTGCTCAAAAGCCATTAGTTAATATTATTGCTTCGTCGTTGAATTCAGCAGATGGATTTGTCCCATCTTCATTATTACCTAGTCCTCTATTGACAAAAGTAAGCATTTTGTCTGGAAATAATAATGAATCGCTTGATAGACAAAATATTTCTCAGTTTGGTGAAGTAAGTCCATCTTTAACACCAGGGAATATCAATTCTTCTGAAAACCAATACATAGAGGGACCTAACAATCTTGATACTTTAAGCACAATTTCCGTAAATGTAACGAACGGATATGTGCCCCTTCCAATTATTGATACGATTCCGTCGTTGAACTCCGCTAATGATGTTAATTCGTCTTCTGTAGTATTTAGTCCTAATTTAAAAAATGAGACTTCATCTTTATTGTCGATAATTAACAATGAATCATACGCTAGTCAAGACATAAATAGTTCTCCTAACATTTCTTCCGTTTTGAACTCAATTCCCGTGGATACGACTACGGAATTTGTTTCAAATTTAATCCTAAATACTGATCTCTCAGTAAATTCTATATATAATAAATCTTTCATATCACCTAGCCCTAAGATGACAGAAATTAATTCATATTTGGTATTTGAGAATAACAACAAGCTTTCCGATAACCAAAACATAGATGGACGTAACAATCTTAATCCTTTAAACACAAATTTTGTAGATGCAACAAGTGAAAATATTCCAGTTGTTACTGTAGATACAACTCCGTCGGCTACTTTGGCAGATGACTCTAATTCTTCTTCTATATTAGCCAGTCCTGATTTAACAAATGAAACTTCATCTTTAGTATACAGAATTAATAATGAATTAATTTACGATAACCAAAATATAAATAGTTCGTCAAACAATTCTTCTGTTCCAAACTTACTGGACGTGACTACAGAATTAGTTTCAAATTTAATTTTGGACTCTGTCTTGTCAGTTAATTCCGCAGGTAATTCATCTTTCTTTTCACCTGGTAGTTATAATCTATCGTCCAATAACCAAAATATAGATGAGACTAACATTTCAAACATTATTTCTACAGTTGCAACAACAGAAAATATCCTAAATTCAATTATTGATATAATTTTGTCAGAAAACTCGGCTGCCGACAATTCGACTACTGATTTAGTATCAGGTAATAACACAGACCTTTCCGGTAATCAAAATATAACTGACTCTCTGAAAAATGTTTCAAATGTAGACGTAACAACGGAATTTGTACAGAGTCCAGTAGAGGCTGTTACTTCAATTAATCTTGCAGATAATGCTAATTTATCTTCTTCATCACCTAACCTTGGATTGAGTGAAGATGAACCAAGTGTAGGTTTTAACATCAATACAGAATCTCCCAACAATACATTAAAAGAAGTTATTGTTTCTGAGGGTGAAGTGTTTGATATTAAAAATGATATTCAACAAAATGTTTCAAGTAAAAGTGACAATAATAATACAAACAGTGAATCCAGTCTTCAGTCAATTCTATCTCAAATCCCAAGTATTAACGTGAAAGTTGAGGCAACAAATCAGACCATATCTACTAATGAATCTGCTACAGATATCGGTGGAATATTTAACACAGAACAACAAGTAAGTTTTAATGAAGTAACATCACTAAGTACAGAACAAAGTGTAATAGCAGAAACAACGCTTCAAGACGTATCAACAGGTGAAACCATATTAATAAACCCGGAAGCAATACCTATCAATGCAGTTCCAGAAGAGCCTGGTGCTTTGATAATCGATGTGGTTAAACAGTGAAGCTTACTTCTTGCCTAAATGTAATTACGGAAATTATTTAAATGTACATTCTTAACAAAGTCAATCATTTCATATGTTTATATTACGTTTACTGTTAGATCAATAATCAATAATAAATTGTGACTTATAGAGGCATTTATTCTCTTATTTCTATTGTTGTGTTTAAATTGTGATGCGGTGTTGACAATAGTTAGAGCAATTTACATAATGTAGTGATTGCTACAATTTATACTATACTCTCTTACAGAATTGTTTAAAGTATTAAAAATATTTCACAATTACAGATAGGCTGTTAATTTATGAAAATAAAAACACTAAATTATATTATGTATATATGTATATTTTACTACTGACTTTCTCTAAAACATTTTTACATTTTGGCTTTATCATAGGTATACTTAAAAGGAATGCTTAAAGGAGGTATTTTTTATTTTATTACACTCGTATATTTTATTATTAAAATAGAAATATTATTAAAATGTACAAGAAAACTAATAATTATCAAAAATTCAACATGTGTCAAATCCAATATTTATTACTTGAGTTGGGTGGATTAGGATAACTATGCTGGTTAAGAGGATCCACCATGTTGGGAAAGGAATAAGGATCGTTCATATATTTGTATTCACTAGATAAACCAGCTAAGCTCATATTTAACGAACTATGAGATGGGCTCCAGTTAGTAGCCGTCGAAGGATCCACCGATACTTTAGAATAATCCGTTGGCACTTTCGAGTATTCACTACTTGGTAACTCCTTATTATAGTCACTCGGAGCAGCTTTCACAAATGATTCGTCACGCGGCTCTATAACTTCTTCGCCTGTCACTTTGTCGTCGCCTTCATTTTCTTTCGGCAAATAATTAATAGTTTTATTATAAACGTCGTTATTAGGATACCGCGGGTAATCGTTTCTTGGTACACTTGGGTCTAGTAATTGGCTATGAGGTGGAGCGTTAGTACCCGTTACAAGATGCCCAAAAGTGGAACCAGATGTACTTGGAAAGGCAGCGCTTTGGAAAGCTTGATTTAAGTGTTGAGACTGAGCCATAAGTTGGTTATAGTTTGCATATTTTTGATGATGCCAACTATCTGCATGTTGAGGATGATGTTGTGATAGCGGGGGGATTTCCCCCGCTGGGTATGGACATGGTATTTGAGGCATCGGTATTGTAGAGTAGCTAGCAAGCGTTTGCGCTGTATTGGATCCAGTATGTTTTCGTAACCGCGCTCGACGATTAGAAAACCAAACCTGGAATATAAAAATGATTTATCAATATAAATTAAACCCAAAATCTGATAAAACAAATAAAGTAAAAGAATAAACGTTATTTTTGTTTATAATGATTATACTTGTAAACTACAAAACTAATTAAAAACATTTAATAGAATATTTTATCAATAAAATAATAGGAAACTTTATGTTAGATGTGTATATTTATTAAGTTGGGTTTTCTACCTGTATTGTTGAATTTTTTTTATTAGTTATTGTTAAAGCATAGAAAAGATATCTAGTATTTTGCAATTCTCATTGTTACAAATTACACCAAATTGTTATTCAGTGCATAATTAAAAGTAAAACCTAAGTACAACAAAAGGGTTAATGTAAGATCAGAACAGATAAACAGACAATTCACGATATGTTCAGATAAATATCTCCATAGGAATGTGGATGGATTCGAACATTTCCTTGAATAAAATTGACTAACATATTTTAGTACTAAGCGATGGGATTTATAATCTTTTTTTTAAATGTAGGATTTAACAAAATTATTTAAACAGTGTATGTATACCAAAAAGATAGAAAAATATTCGTATGAAACAGAAGTAAATTTTGGATCTCCTCGGCGTCTTATTTTTTTTTATATAATTTCATGCACTATGGTTTGGTGCACTTTGGTACAAAAATAATAAACTAGTAAGTGTTCTTACAATTTAATGAATTTGGTAACTAAAAGACATTTGAGTAGAAGAAATTAAATCACCGGTAATAAGGTTCTTGTATTAATCCTTAACGTAATACTATATTAAGATCTATATGATTTAATATCATCATCATCATTAGGTGCTCTCTTCAAACTGAAGTTTGGGGATCAGATTTATAAACCCAATTCGATCTTCAACTATTCTTTTTAACTGATGGTATTAAAATGCGGTCCACTCCTTTATGTCCACATTATTAAATATATTTTTTTATAAATCATCCAACAAGTTCGCACCTGAATCCTAGCTTCTGTAAGTCCTGTTTGCAATGCCAATTCTTCTCTCGTATAAACGTCTGGATATTGTGTTCTATGAAATGCTCTTTCTAGTGCATCCAATTGCTCACCGGTGAACGTCGTGCGTGACCGACGCTGCTTTCTCTTTAATGTTAAACCTGGCTCGGATTCAATGTCAGAAGAATCTGAACCTCTTCCTATAGACGGAAAGAATCATTATTAAAACTGAAATTATAAAAAAACAACGGAAAAAAATCTCGAGTACGTTTTGGCTTCATGCTAAACACTGAAAGTCAATTTGTTTTCAGCGAATATTTTTAAGTAAAAAATTTGTGAACCATTCTGACATGATTTTTAAAACATTCAAATGTATAAGTAGTATTTAAAATATAAAACAGTAATAAATGTTATGTTGAAAATTCATTTAATCGTAATTTATATGTGATTAATGTTATAGTTTTTTATTTTGTAAAAAGGTCTTAAGTAGACTTTTATGACATTGTTAGAAAAATCATTGCAATGAATCATACCGATGTGCTATCTGATCTACAGACATATAATTACCATAATGCGGATTCATTATTTATTCGCCGTCGCACGGAACCAATTTGTCTTCTTTTTTTTTTTTAAGCACGCGTATTTATTAACAACGGGTTTTTTGTTAAGCCCCACATCACGTTTTAATTCGCCTAAATCAAGGAGCGTCAGTTCGCAGCCCGAGCGATCTCATTTATAAATCGGTAGCGGCATCCTACGGAAACTGATTTTAAAAAATGCTCGTAACAATGCACGGCTTCGCCCTTAAAACTGTTTAAAAATGCGGCTTATATTAATAGCCTTTTGAAAGAAGTCAAAATTGAATGAAATGAAAAAATAGGGGCTCAGTGTGGCTCGGTGCGGCGGAATAAGGAACACCCATTGCGGCGGCTTCTTTGTCGGCCTCTTTGCCGTCCGGGTGACATTTTGGCACCATTCAATATTTTGGTGTCGCGATCTGGATTTATGACAAGCAAAAGGAAAAGTTCGCGGGCTTTAATATGTTGGATGTCGTTTGAGTTTAATCTTCGTACGTAGCAACGTGCAAATTGCTGTTTTAAAGTTCGCAAACAACATATATATTAAAGAAGTATGAATTATGGATATATTTTTAATAAATTGTTGATTGACTTCTAATATAATAGAAAAATTTATCTAACTAGTTGTTAGTGGTGTTTTCCCGAAAGTAGTAGTATTTACGTGGAAAGTGGAACACAAATATGCTACTTATGTTCAATTTCGCCTGAACGATCTCTGTACGAATCTCAAAAACTATAACAAATATGGCAAACACGGCCCACGACGTAATGGCTGCGAAACCAATGAAATAACGAAGTATCGTAATAAAATGATTTACATTGCTCAAATTCTATGGCTGACTCGTAAGACAGGGACAAAATTATTTTGTCTTTTTTGTACAGACTTTGATCATAACGTATGGGGCTAAATAACTCTCGGTACCTACGTAGGTCCCATTAAACTACCTGCAACCTTACCACGTGGGTATAGGGACCATTTCGTTAGTTATTCGAAAATAAAATAAAACTAAAGCTGTAAAGGATTTTATGTTCAAAGAAATGCGAGAAGTTTATACGTGGAACGCGAGTGGGAGAGAGTATGAGAATCTTTGGCGATTGCCGAAATGTGACCCCGTGAAGACGCCGGCAATGTTCAAAAGTCATAATTTGAGAGTTGAAAGAGCGGCGGCAGCGGTTTAACACCTTCATAATCTGGCTTCATTAAAACGGGCCGGGTCGGCCTTTGTTTCAGCGGTTTGTTCCGATGTTAACAGATGGCCGGATTAGCACGTCTGCGCGCTGGGGGCGTACGCTCTTTGTTTTTCCTCGCGATTTTGAGTACTTTCTTAATGCTCCCCTTAAATTATTTTTGTTAAGCTGCAATAATAAATGAAACCAGTTTCGGATTTAAATCTTTAGTTGAAAGACACATAAAGCATAACTTTTAATATTAGTTATAGAAATAAACAAAAATTTGGTATGCTTCGAAATAATTAATGTTTATTATAAACTTTAAAGTACAATTTAGATTTGAATTTGTACAAAGCAAAGAGTTTGTTGTTGTTTAATAATTAAAAATGTTTCATATAAAAGTAAATTAATTAAAAACGTTTAACCATTAAGTATTTTTAGCTTTGTACTTCCATTTTCAACTTGCAACACTCTAGGAGGGCTCACATTGAATAATGTGATGAAACAAAGTCGTGTCGAATACAAGATGACAATAGATAAAAACAAACAATCACTAAGCATTTGAAGTGCGCGCGTGCTCTTCGGGATAGTGGAGTACTTTTTTTTCATTACGCGTGGTGAGAGCCCTTTACGTTATTAACACTATTGAAATGGAATCAATCGGGGCAGAAAATACTTTGAGAAGAACAATTATAAAGAAAATAGATCAACATCAACAATTATAATATGTTGATGATTAACAGTATGTTTCCTAATGAAAGTAAATCCGACGAAATAGCTATTGATCATCAGTGTTTTGTAAGCCTTATGTATATGTGGATTATAAGTACAAAGCTGGGCAAATGAAATTATTTTCTCATTTAAGTTTTAAAGAAACCGAAAAATGGGAAACAGTATTTGTTTCGGTATGATTATTTATTTAACGTAGAACTTTAATCTGAAAATATATAATAATTACATAGCGGTTGAAAATGTTCCTAAATCGGAATTTGTGACAGCTATGACTAATGCATAGAAAATAGCTTGACGCTTTTTGTAATACCTGCATCATGTATTACTAGCGATTGTGTCTTCGTGGTGGTTCTTTGTAATAGTCCATCTGCTCTCCAGCGCGACATTAGTTGATTCTAACGAGCGATGTTATTAAACAAATGTGAGATTTTATCGCCACCTCTTTTTGTATTGTTCTGATGCGATGTGAAAGTGGATCGCTTGTTTTATCTTGATGACATTTACGGCGACAATTTCGTACATAATGTATAAAACATGTACGCATGTGTAATTTGCAGTTACTTTTCTTGATTGTTGTAATTTTGCTAAGAAATAAATATGAAAATAGTGGTATTCCAGAGAGTAAGTATTTTTTTCTTATACTAATATTTTAAGGGTGTTTTTGTAAACAAATGATAAGAACCAATTAACGTTTAGGTAATTTATTCCTTTAAAACTATTAAAAAGATAAAGTTAGTAAGAAAATATAATTTATAGTACTGTTAACGGATCTAAAAGGTCATCCCTATATTTCATTACACTTTTCGCGACGAATTATATTGGTTTCAGTTTATAGAAAATGTAATACCGCATGCAAAATATGTGGGAAATTTAATTTGTGAATGAGTAAATGAAAATATCTTAATTTTGTACTTTTTCTGTGAATATCGATTTGTTGTAATAAAAAATAGTATAATACATAGAATAATTGAAAGGTTTAAAACATATTTCTTTTAATAGTTTCAATAACTTATTGTTCGTTGGTAAGATCAAAGTAGTAAACGTCGCCGATACAATATTTAAATGCAAAGCACAATCAACTGAGAGACAAAATATAGTGCGGACAATGAAGGATACCATGTTGTGACAATTGTTGGTGTTTTCAGCAATATGAGGAGGCGCGACGGGTGTCCGCGGCTAACTTTGTCGGTTAAGTTTAGAATAAGATTCGTAAACGCAAGCCGCCCTTTAACGCCTCGAGAACAAACTGTAATATTTTAAATGCCAACAATGACGCCTTAAGATTTGTGTGCGGAAATTGATTTTTTGACCGCTCTCGTGTGAATGCTTTGCAGGTTGCCGCTTTTGCAAAATAAGAGTAAGTAGAATAGGGAAGTTATTGTACAATATCCCACTCACAGGTAGGGTTGCGGGTGTGAATCTATTAGTATTTTTATGTATAAAAACTGCACATTATAAAAAAACAATACCGCTGTATGTGTATATTGTATGTTATAAAAATGCTGGGAGCAAAATCATATGCAACTTTCCCAAGAGATATTAAAGTAAATAACACCATTGTCATCATCGGCCTATACATGTCCGCATGTGTACCTAGGCCTCCCCCGAAGATTTTTACGTTTGTAGGGGTTTATTTGAGGGTATTAATTCACCACGCTGGCTCAATGAGGGTTGGTGGGAGCCAGAGTCTTGTTTGTTGATTAAAAGGATAGTCTACGATCTGGTGAGGTTTGCTTGGGTCCCGTAAATTGTTGTGCGGGACCTTTTACACCCCTTACTTGAAGTCAACTAAGTCATGTAAAATACTTTAATCGCTTACCTCCAAGAATACCATCAATGCTGTAATCTTTCTTCCCGTCTGGATCTCGTGAACCGCCACGTAATAATCGGGAAATAGAAGATATGCTCGGTGGGTCTGTAACTCCCTCCTGAAACATTTTTGAAGATAGGCACATGAGGATTTTTTTCTTATTTCATATTACTGTCTCCATATGTAACGTGTAATAAATATTTCGTACAAATTAGCATAAAAGTTAGGACTCAAAATGGTTTTACAGATTGCATAATGAATCAGTAAATTTATACATGTTTTATATATTATATAATTTTTTAAATATATAATATATGCCGTTTTTTATTAATTGCACATAAAATTACAATGTAAAACTCTCTTCTTAGTATAAGAACAAATATGTTTTGGTGTATACGTGATTATTTGAATACATTTTATTATCAGTGTACGATCCGATTTCATAGAGAGAAATCACGTAAGAATTGTATCATAACAGAGTATTTAATAAAAAAAAGAGCTCTGCATTAATTATTTTAACTAGTCGAAGATTGTAGATTTACCAGTGGTAGTACAAAAGTTATGATTCATAGCACAGCATAATCGCTATCTACTATTTCATAATCGAGTTTCACAAAATTGGCAATCGCAATGACCGCGGCGAATATCGACGGAGCGTGAATCCAGCAACTGTCTGATCTGTAATAAATCATCTTGAGGAGTCTATCGGAATTTCATCGGTGCAGTTTTCAAGTACTGGTCTCACTTAAAAGCAAAGCGCCAATATCGTTTTAAATAAAAATGATTGTTAGCAACATTACGTATAATTTCTAGAATATCTTAATAACCATATTCATGCACATACTGTGCGAGTAAAACTGAATGGCTTTTTTTTGAAGATACGTTTTCAACTGATTATTTCTAATACTGCCCTAAAGTTATTTGATTTATTAACTACGGAACTCAAGAAATAATTATTTAATAATATTGTAGTCACACAACTCATACCTTTATTAATTTTTCTCGTATTTCCCAAGAGAATATTCCTGGATTTTGACGTTTCAATTCTTCAATTCGCGCTTCAACTTCAGGTGTTGCTACCCTTGGTTTTGATCCGCCAATGACACCTGGTCTAATTGACCCTGTCTCCTAAGCAAAAAGAGGATATTGGGACCTTTTTAGAACGATGTTGTTCGCATAAAAAGTTTTTGTTACGAAGATTACGTTCAGTTAAATTGCCACTAGTCTTAAAAAATACGGAAATCTGCACCATCTTTTATATGTATTTAATTGATTTTGACTATTAATATCATAATTACTAATTATTTTCGTGCGTACATAATCGATGATTTTGTGTTCATGTAGTTTTTTTATCTTGGTGTAAGAGCTATTTATGAAAATAACTTAGGTTTTACCTAATGCGGAAGAAGCGGTTTGTATAAAACGACACATATTTTGAAGCACCATTACTTTGACAATGGATGTAAATGGGTTAGTGGAGGTCGCTACGGGGCACGTGGAGCGTAAATAAACATTTCCTGGACGAAACAATCACCATTATTGTGGCACGTAGGTACACAGGGGTATTAGTGAAAACAAACCTTCAGGCTTGGCCGCGCAGAAAATCAATAGCAATTGTTTCATCGGCTACTGGAGAAGAAGTGTCTGGAGATTAACTAGTATAATGTGTAATTATATGGCTATGAAAAACGTGTAATAATAAGACTACGAATTATATTAATAGTCAAAGTAAAAAGTAACGTTTTTCGGCTAAATCTAACACTGAACCGTCTACTTGTGGTTCATTGAAAAAGTTTCTAAAACCTTAGGAGTGAAGTTTGAAGGTTGAAGGTCTTTATAAAAATAGCTTAGAGGTAGCAAAACTTATAATTATATTGCTACAACTTAGTGATAGATAAATTTTAAACTATATTTACCGCTGTTTCAAAACAATAGAGAAGTGTTTATTAGAGGCTGTAAATGGTCTCACCATATTTGGTAGAGAATATTTATTTATTTATTCTGTCTAATCATAGGTCGTCATTTTTTTTACTACGCTTGCACATAACAACGCGGCGATAGTTAGGATGGTATAAACAGCACCACATTGCGCTCGTCGCCTTGAGACATATAATGTTGTCTCATTACCCCAGCAATATCTCTGGTTATAACACCCTTCAATCCAGAACACACGGCACTACCATTTGACGGCAAAAATAAGAGCTGCGGTGGTGACCAGTAAAAAAAACTTGTGTAAAACCTTTCTATGAAAGCTGACCAAACAGAAATTGTGTGATGTTTTCACTGTATAAAAAGTACATTTTATTAAACAATATGTTTTTCATCGAACTTATTTTTCAATTTTAAACAAATAGAAAAAAATCCATATTTATACAACTTATTGAAAGTGTTATTTATATCAATCAATGTTGTTCTCATTTAAGTGGCAAAAGGATTTAATGAGAAATCAAGTTCTTTAAATCGAAATTAAAAAAGATGATGATCAGTATCAATAAAGAATTTTTAGTGATTATATTATTTACTTGCCATATTAAATAAATTTAAACCCCCTCACCTGGTACCTATTAAGAATTTTGGAGACACAGCCGTGTGATACACGAAGTTGACGGGAGATCACGCAGGGTCGCACTCCTGCTGCTGCCATCTCGACGATCTTCAGCCTTATATGGTTTGGCAAAGGCCTTCCATTGATGAACAAACCGCCGAGCTGGTTCACCCGGCCCTGTCCTAATTCCATGTAAGTACATCTTAATCTAGTAATAAGGTTAGTTTTGGTAACGACTGTTTACTATTTTCCTATTTACAGTCTAGTAGTTCAGTATAACACTGACTTGGAGTTTTATAAATATATTTGAATCTACTAAATGAGTAATTATTATATTTGGCAAGGGTTAGAGATTATATATATAGTTATCGTTAAACGTTTTTTATATTCATTAAAACTAGACCTATCATACTTTTTAATCAGTCATAAGTCAGTGAATAATATGATTTGGTGTTAAACTTTGTCTGAACTTAAATATTTCCATAGATTCAGAAGTTTATCACTGTAAGTACTTAATGCTACTTATGAGCATGCTGTTCTATAAAGACTGATACTTAAATTTTCTACACAGTAAACTGTTGTCGTCTATTAATTCAAGTTCTTCATAATATTCAATAATTCCAATGTAACATAAAAAGGAAGTACTGTTAAGATAAAAAAATTTAAATTTGTTTATAAAAATTTTGATTGCTCCATAAATTTAAATATAAATTTACTTAATATTTGAAACATGAAAATAAGTTAATTTTATCAGTGGTTATCAATAAAATATACTTTGATTAATAAGTCGCAAGAATTAGTAGTTTCACATTCAGTAAATGAGAATGAAGAGTTTTCATTCGCACTCTGTGTTTTATTTGAAACAAAGCTTGTGAGCTGTACCAAAACAAACTACATTATATTTAATTATCTTTTAGTAAAATCTAAATCGCAGCTTTTTATTTAAGATAATTATGCAAAATCTATGGTATCAACGCCAAAAAGACAATTTAAAATTTTTTGCCTCTGTTTGTTTATTTCATGTAATCTCCGCAAACGAGACCGATTTTGTTAAAACTTTCACTGAAATATGACTGACGTTGTTAAATATAATTGAAGCTATTTTTTTGAAAAACTTTGCTTATATAAATAAAATTTATAATTTAAAATCGTTAGTTTTCTGAGAACTATAAATATTAGCATGTACATGTATTTTCTAATGGCATTTGTCATATTACTTCCTGTTATATTCATCCCAGATGGTAGCGCAGCGTCTAAGCTATGATAACATTTAACTTATTTACACTAATTGTTACTATTAATAATATATATAGGTAAATGTAGGCAATAAACGTTAGGAAGTCTTCACGGCAACAAAAAGTCATTGTAACACACAGTTATTTGTAAGACTTTATAAGACATAGACTTATCGATACAACTTAAATTAGTTAGTAATGTGTATACGGATATTTAAATAAATTTTTTGGATCTTTTACACAATTTTTAAAGTTAATGTCGATTTTAATTTAAAAGGTTATAATTTTTCTTTAAATGTGACTATCAGAGCACAGGTGTAATATAAAATAGATTAAAAGTATATGTGCAATGTTAAATATGTTACATTTTCTTAGAGACAGAAATTTTAAAGTTATTTTAAATCAGAACGCTTTTACAGGTCTACTTCTACTACTTGAATTTTCGTAAAAAATTTTAAAGTTATTAAAGTTTAATATAAATTAGTAGTGTTAAAATAAAGTATAATAAATAAATAACAATATTATTTATATACCCTTACCTACCCACACATCCATACCATTTTGGTGCCTTTCCATAATGGTATGACTGTCACTACGAAGTTCTCATCAAAAGTCTTGTTCACAGGTTATTTCAATCACTAGGGTCGCAAATCGGGCATTTTTAATTCGCACTGCTAAATATTTACCAAAAACATTAAAATGTATGATTAAAACTTAGCACCGTAAAAACGTCACAAATTGTGATTAATATCTGTTTGCATTAAATTAAATGGAGGATACCAAAACACATAATTTAAATTGATTATCACCCATTTGTATTTGCATAATTAAAACGACATGTATAATTAATTGCGTTGTCATAAATATTGTGATCGGAATAAGTGTCTCGTGCGGTGGCGACGCGTTCGGTTGTAGACGTCAGTCTTATTCGACTATAGCTATGAAGCCTATCAGACGGTTTTGTTTTTTTTTTTCTATTGGAAAAAAGATCGATAGATCGCGTTATCTTTTTTTCTGCGCGTGAGTGCAGCAGAGGAGGTTGTATGGAACTGAGAGTGCCGCTGTGTTTGTACGGATAGGTTTACGAGCGGTGGTGTGTGCGTGCTTTGCTGAGGAGGATTAGTGTTGAGGTCCAAGTGTCGGTGTGTGAGTGAGTGCACATGGAACACACCCACTTGTACAAGTGGAAGACGTGTAGTGTCGTCGTTTGAAGATATTTTTAGGATTCGTCTTTATTCCATCAAGTATTTTACAACATATATCACGACCAATAATTTTCCGTTTATATTTTTCAAACAAAAGTCGACTACTCCGTTTACTTGTAAATTTAAAAAGTACATGTAACATGTAACAGGCGAAATATCTAAAAATATTTTTCGTGTACTTCGGTAACCGGTATATATTTAATATTAAAATAAACGGTTTATTTTTATTTACATGAGCGGCTGAACTTTTCAAAAACTTATTTTATTAGTTAAATGTATAAACAACTATAGCAATACAAAATATTCCTTAAAAATCTCGCTAAAATATGTCCACTTATTTTTATGTAAAAGACCCAGACATTTTTGTCACCCGAGTGCCATACCAAAACAGGCGCAAGCGCAATTGGAGGGGACTCAGTTCTGCCCACTCATTTAATGCGAGTCTACAAAAATATACACATCTCTCTCTTACTAAACAAAGGATTTCAGTTGTAATATAACTTAAAGCATTTTTTAATACTATGAATTATATTTGGTAAAGATTTTTAAAAGATAAGTATTTTTAACTTCAATAATATATTCTTGTTCTTGTTGCAAGAAGAACTTTTTGATTAAACATTTACGCTTTATCTTAAAAGCTTACTTTTATAAAGCTTATTACCTCTGTTGGTCGGTTTGGTAAGTAGAGTAGAGAGTGTTAACGTAAAGTAAATTGTAAAAGCAATACTTTTACGATTTCATTATTACGTATAATAATTAAGAGATTTAAATCAAAAGTATGAAATGGCTAATACTATGCAGTCATTTAAATGTTACAAATAATTAACTATAATGAATAAAATACAAATTTTATCTGCTGTTCCTAACAATATATTCAATTATTTAAATTCTATTTCACCCAATATTACACAGTAAATGGTATTCCACGTGTCCCGAATTAAGCAGAGGATATAGGAGAATATAAAAATATTAGGACCCTAGGCTAAGTTAACAGTAAGATCTACTTTAAAAAGTAAGTACATTTATTAAAAAAGCAAAAATGTATTAAAAATTGTTTATGTTTGGACTACATTATAATATTTTTTTTAAACACTATTTATATCTTATATTGTACAAATTCTAGGTAAAAGTTATTGTTGTCACAAAAGACTGATTTACTCATATTATAATTCAAATAACAACCACATGGTTACGTTTTCTTCGAGTCTTATTTTCTTAATAAACAGAGTGATGATCAGTTCCATGGTTAATTAACAATATAAATATAAAAAACTACAATTTGTTTATTTTAAGAATATATTTTAATATGAATATAAATTACTTTGCAATGTATAATTAATAACTTACTTAGGAAACTGTTGATATAAGAATAATCGAATAAAGAACTGTAATAATGGCACATTAATATTTAAATTTGTAGAGAGTTTTGAATAATTAAAAGTACTTGTCAAGGTTCGTTATATTTTTTAATAAACGCTTAGTTTTTCTTTTAAAATAGATCTTAATGTTATCATTGGATACAGGATCTTTTCTTACGAAGATAGCAAAGCCCGTTTATCGACCTCGCTGTCCGTTGGCAAATTTGGTATTTATTCTTATTTATAATTTATCTAAGGTTATTTATGATTTTTATATACAAATCTATTATCGGTTCTTAAACTTATGTACAATTTCAAAGCATTTATTTTGAGTTTTTTTTTAAGTTACTAAAATGAATACTTCTACAGTTTTCTATACTAATTACAATGTTTCTTCTCCTTAATTTTAATAACTTTGGGTAGCTACACGACCTCCACTATTTACAAAGGAATGTTATAAGTTTGAAAAATGCTGCCGTAGCCTGTGATTGATATGTGGGTAATCCTACTGCAAATACTAATTTGTACTTTAGTTCTTTTACATAAAGTTATAGTAAAGTAAATTTGTAAAATAAATATATATTTGTAGTTAGAGAGCGAGTGAAACTCGGTAAGTGAAATATTTTACGCAGTTATGTGTACTATTTAGTACAAAGGCAGAGCGCCGTCTCTGCGTTACTTCAAAGTGCTTGCGCTAACATTGTTATGTTAGAAGTTTCATTGAAGGTGCATAGAAAGCATAATTTTAAAACAACATCAAACATTTAATAAACATCCCCTTTGCAAAAATATTTCAATATTATAGTTAAGCATATCATTTCGCATGTTATTATATCAATCGACACATTTTTAAAATAGCTATACTTCTGATAATGACCGTACCGCACAGATATTATAAAAAAAGGCTAAATCAAAATTTTTTATAACATTTTTCTTCAAAAATTTTTTTGTGAATTATGTTCCGATTTTTCAAAAATTCATCAAAGATAATTTAAGGTAAGCTTTACCAAGAGTCCTTGATGCAATTTAAAATAGAAATGTGCTTAGCAATACGTTTACCTTACAGCTTAGCTTTTTGTAATGAATGAAGCGCTTGAACTTAAATTAGTTATAAATCACCGTATTATTCTTATATTTCAACACATAACATAGCAATTACTACTGTTTATCTTACTATCTACAATGCTTAAAGAAGAGAACATTTGAACACTCCAGCTTGGCGGCAGGGATTGGTGCTGCGTGGTATCATATAAGAGAAACTCGAAGAACATCTCAATAGATTTTTAAATGTATTTTAAAGCGGTCGAGATGTAATATGGGTGGAATGTTTCTCTTATAAAATCTTATGGTCAGACAACAGCATCAATTCCTGGCTGCCAGTCGTAGTCTTTAAATATTATTTTTGTTGAGAATAGTGAAGTGTAAAATTTAGGAGGCTGCTCTAAGAAGCGTAATAGACAAATCTCAGTGATTTTAACATATAATTAACAACAAACGTCATTTATTACTTTACGCATACAAATATAGTATGAGATCATTGTAATTAACTTTTAAAATAAACTGTCTAGTTATTCGTGTTATACGTTAAACGATTTTTTTAATATTAAATTACATAAACTCGTTCATTAAACCATACCGTAACAGGTAATATGTAATAGTAAATACAAATAAACAAACGTAATGTTTTAAATACCCCATAACTATTATCCTAACTTATTTATAAACATTACAATTACTAACTACTTGACGTATTCGCAGTTTATGAAAAACTAGTATAAATTTACATTTAGTGTTTTTTTCTTTGGTGTATTAGGAATAATAGTGTCGTTAAGTGAAGAAATCGGCAACAGAGGTTAGAAGCAGAATAAATTCTAATTTGTACGGTGAAGGCTACGAGGGGCAATGGAAAATTGATGTTAATCTCCTTATTAAGTTTACACTAAACAGATACGGCCCCACGGAGTGTTTTCGTGGCATTCAATTTCGCATTAAATTGCTTATTTCCACGGCACAATAATTTGTAACTGTATCGGTTTACTGCTTTTTATTAACAATAGATAAACTACCTGTTTGACAACTAGTTTAGAAAATGGATTTTTCTCACGGTTTTGGAAAGTAAAAAGTTATTTGACTTTAATTTTTAGTGTCAAATTATAAATCTGTATAGCTAGGTTAATCGGGTATAAGCTGCTTAGGATAAACAAATCGTGAGATATTATCGATATTAATAGTTTGATTAAAAATAAAGAAATTTGGAAATGAGCTACTTTTCCGGAACAGATTTGCAAAATGTTTAATACAAAGTCGGATAGAACTTTCGTCTATAAGGGTGACAGTTCTTTTATACTTCTTTTAACCTTTTGGTTATGAAATATATGAGTAAATTTTTTCTTGATATTAAATTAACCATATTTTCATCAGGCCACTCTGAATAGTATAGAATTGTAATTAAAATTTGCATTTGTATGTTGCATGTTTGTTCTTTGATTTTAAAAAAACTTAGTAACGGACTTTCTCAAAGCTCGTGAGATCAGCTTCTTGTAACACTGGTAGCATCAAACTTATCAATGGATTCCACGGAATGAAATGCTATTGTAAAACATCTTTCGGTTACAAAACGAAGCAATGAAGTTTTAACGAGAACGTTCCAGCTTTAAGTTGGTTCCTCTAAGATATACTTTGGCTTGGCGTATGCCAATGGGATTTTTTTATAGCCAAACCTACGTCAGAGGCTATCAATGAAGTCCACTATAGTGTTTGTGTTAAGTCATCGTATTTTAATGAACCGTCGATGACATGCTGTACGAGTAATAGACTCACGGCGTTATTCTTTTTAGCGCTGAATTTTTTACTTCTGTCGGTCTGTTTTTGGATTGTAGCGAGGAATCAGAAATAAAAAATGAGTATCTTTTTTTACGATTTATTTTTTAGCGCGTATACTTGAATATCCTTAAATGTAGTAACTTACTTGTTTAATTTTAATGTTTTAAAATGAGCGATGAGTTTACACTGCACGTTTTGATACGTTTTATGCAATACTTTTAAAAAAAATTATTTACTCTTTAGCAAACGTTTTAGGATCTTCAGATTCATATGATCTTTTTTACTAAAATTTTGTATTAATATTGCAATAATGAAGTTTAAATTCAGTTAATTTTCAACAAACCTCTTATGAATACATTGAATTATATCAAATGTATTTTAGTTAGTTTTCATTGTGATTTATATTGATTAACATTTTCTATAAATTGCATATGTAAATTTATCCTGAAAATAAGTACGAAATTCGTAGTTCATTATATACTTTATAACGTTTAAATAATGTAATTGATTTAAAAAATAAAACTTTTATATGAGTAGCAAAATTTCTTTACCTGCGTCGACATAATAAATATATGAAAAATTTGTTAATTATTAATTCAACAAAAATTTTTTTAATGTGCTGCAAGTAGTCTGCAAGTTTTTTTAAAAAATCAAATCACAGCAGGTGGCTTTTGCTTCCAGTTATATTCTCCTGGTCAGCAATGATTGGTTACCGGAAGTCCCACTAAAGGCACTGGAGCGACAAAAGCTCGTTACTGTCCCACTCTTGTTGAATCCTGACTCATTTCCTTGACGTTTTTGTCAAGGATTTTTATATCGTGTTTAATGTTATTTCTCACAGATTTGGTAAAAAAAAACTTTCCTAGGTGACTTGCTTTTGTGAAATAATTGCTAATATTTTTTGTTTATTTTTAAATTTAATTTTTATGAAATCTTTTGATTAATATCGATTTTACTGTAGTATTTTTAACTCAAATTGTAGTTTAGTTTAGATATCATATTTTGAAAACGATATTCATTTAATAGCTATGTGGAAACATCGGATTGCTGTCTCCTCATTGACGAAATTATTTTCGAAAAAAGTAAAACTCATTGAGTATAGTTTTGTTCTATTTTCATTCCAACGAAAGAATTTTTAATTTCCGGTGCATAAAGTTGTTCCGAAACTTCTACTTAAAAAGAGAACATTTTGAAACTTTCTTACGAACTTTATCATTCGGATTATTTGATAGTTAGAAATATGTGTTAATTGATGTTTATTTAAAAATAAAGTAGATAATAATAATAATATTTTGGGGTGCAGGTACAACTTAAGATCATTAAGACAATCTATAATTACAGATATGAAGTCATGGGAGGTACCGTGTTTGTATACGTATAAAAAGAGTTCTATCGGCCGGCCGGTCCTTTGTTAAATAAATTAGTTTCGGTGTCTACCAAATTACGCCTCGATCCTATCTATATGTATAGCATACTCAATCTTGGTTGGAAAATATGCTCTACCTATTATTTCACAGCGAATATATTACCATACGTAAGGACTCCTTAACAAAACGGAGTTGAAACAATAGAAGATTATATATCATTGAAGAAAAAAGCTTTTTTGGAACACTAGTAGCCGAATACTATTTGTTTTCATTGATTTATTCATGGTCACACTGTGGACAGAAGGCGCCGGCAGGGACGGTCTTTTTGAAAACATCCTATTGGAATTGGTAATGAGGCTTTCTATTAGCCTTTACAGAAATAAGTCGTCACGTGTAAGCTCCGTGTTACAACTAAATGACCATTTGAAGGGTTTGGAATTTGACATGATTTTCAAAAATACCGCCTCAAAGTACCGACCGCAGGAGGCCACTTGCGAAGGCCATTGTTTATTTAAGTTTCTTCTCATATAAAGTTTATCAGTGGGTTTTCTGATAAGGGTGTATGTGATAAATTGCCTGTTTCATAAGGCGTTCATTAGAAGCGTGCAAAATGCGCTCCGTTGCGCGGCGATAACTTTGCCGATAACGGTTTTATTGCTTCAAATATTACCTATTTGCGCATACAACACTCGCTTTTGCCTTCACAAACGTCACGGAGACAGTGGAAAAACTGTGGAAATATATTCTTTGATTATGTTACATTATGATTTACGCTCACATATAATAATGTATCGAGTCCATCGTAATTTCAATTCAATTGTTTCTGGTGCATGAAATAATCGTTACTAGAATATGAAACTTTTAAAATTTACGAGTAATTAAAAATAAAGTTGCAGATTACAATACAAATTAATGTAGAGCTAATTGCATATTACACGTGCTACGACCTTTGTAGTATACGTGCACTACACTAGTATACCCTTCACCTAATGGTAAGGAATACGCCCCTAGCAACGTGGCGCTAGTGGGAACGATATTATGACAGCTCTTATGTTAAATCCGGTTACCTTAGTAAATTCACTAGCTATGAAGTCCTTCAAACCGGAACACAGTAATGTTTGCACACTGCAGTTGGCGGCAGATATGGGACTTCGGCGGTCTCTGGCAACAGAGACCTACCAGTAAATAAATATCTTTGCATCAGTGCATGTATCTGTGAAACTATAAAACGTCTGGATCGATATTGTTCGATATTTCACAGGGTTCTCAGAGGTATACTGGAAAAAATATTGTAAGCCATTTAAAGTATTGATTATTGTTGAATTTAAAAAGAAGAATGTTGCTTCATTCTTTCCTAAAATATGGAATTTACATAGGTTTTTAAAGAAGAATATTTGTCTCGCTAGTGCCTATCGTCCATCCTTTGATGCATAGAAAATCTGCATTGTTATTTCTTGAGAAACAAACAGCGGATGCGTAATAATAAAGAGCTCTTCAGTTGCTTTCGGTAGCTCTAACATATATAATTTTAAAATAGATTTTATTGCGAATATCCCGTGGCAATAATTATTGTTAACGTGTGATAATTTCTATAACAATTTGTAATTAACCGTAACGTTTCATAACGACTTCATTGTCACTTGAATTAGTTAATAGATTAGTTGGTTGATCTACCTTGGTATGTATCTTCATAGATTTAAGTAATCCTATTCCGTCAATATAATGACAACCAACTTCAGCCTATCTCACACGGTGTCAAAGATAGCGGCGGACTTGCATTACGCTATTCATATCTTTAATTAACTATCACATAGACCATTCTCGATTATAAGAAGCGGCTACCCGGCTTTTGTATGGATTGAACCTGCTTGAAAGGTACTATCTGTGGTATCGTAATAAAGAAAAAACGACTTTAAAGCATTGGTGTTAAAAGCGATAAAAAGAAATTAAGTTACATTGGCGACTAGCTGTCTCGGCACTTGAAACATTCCCAAATTAATTCTTAAGTACAAGTTCCATTTATAAAGTGTAATTGGTATAACAAAATTATAATACATATATAAAGTTAATAGACTATAAAATGAATTGTTTTGTATTATAAAATTATTTCACGAAAACTATAGTTTTGCTTATTTTATTGCAAGGTACATAAAATATATGTTAAGACAGAATCACACAGATATTTTATTTATAAGTACATAATCTATAAAGTTTCTTTTAAAGTGTATACTATAGCAAAAATAATAACAAAAATTAAACTTTACTTTAACTATTTATAAAGAAAACTATTAAATAAACGTTCAACAAATTACATTGATAAAAATAAAAATGTAGTCGCAATATTGGCTTCCAATACAAATTCTTACGAGACCATACTGGAACACGATTAAAATAGAATCGAAGTCGTCGGCGATGTAATCAAGTGCTCCAGTCATTCACAATAATGTGTTTCAGATAATAACAAAAAGGATTCATATATCAAAGGTGACAAATCAAAATAAACAAGTCACGCATTCCCGTACGGCTGTGGCAGCAAGAAAGCTGAAATCAAAGATCGAGACCTGAGCTCCTAATGTATATTAAATATGAGTAGACGCCTCACCACATGGCATTCAAGTGAAAAACAGTGCAAAAACAAAATGGAATTGCCATTATAGCTTATAACTCAATCAGTCTCGTCCTGGCGGTGCGGCTCGATAGGAATTTTACACTTTTTTAACCATTATCTGCATTCTTGCTGTGACAAATAATCCAGCTATCAGAAGAAATATCTCGGCCGAGTTTCAAACCTGGGCTAGGACTCGAGAGAAGATAAATGTAATAGTAAAAATTCCGCGCATTTCAACGCTCCATGTTAGTATTTATTACACGTCTACAAAGGCGAAACAAAATCGTAGATTTTATTGCCTTTTTCATTATCTCTCTTTGCATTCAATGTTATTTGAACTGTGTATAATAAGTAAGGAGTTTGATCTCAACTTGATTTAAGTACACATTTAACACTGTTTTTTTGCAATAAATGTTTGACTGTTTTGATGAGATAATATTTGTTTATTAGATACACTACACATCTAATTAATAATTATATGTAACTCTTACCGAAGAAGAAAATGTCTTCATTGCTTACATCCCAACTTTATTATGCTTTTCAAGTTTCAATCGCTAGTTATATAGAATATTCAGTTTATTATCAGTTTAATGTAATGTTTTGATATTTTTTATTTAATATTATTAACGGTAGTAACTCATGTGTGAAAAGGCCTTACGCAGAAAAAGCTAAAGATAAGTAATTAATCACAGGAACATCGAAAAGAAATTTCTCATTGTCCCCTTCATCATTGCGAGATTTAACAGGTGCTGCAAAAAGTTGCTGCAAATCAACAGCTACCGAACTCGCTGATGTGTACGGGCCACGGACGCTGCAGTGTTGAGACAGTTTCGAAGGCAGCGCGAAATGATGGACGATCATTACGACGTCATTGACATCATTTGTCTCATCCATCTTTTTTACGTTGTTTTGGATGAGAAAAACCGCAGGTATTTCATTGTTGCGGCTGGCTTCCGAAGATTTGTATATGTCACATTAATCTAATATTATCTTTGACTTGTAATATCTTTAATGTTTTCTGTTAATTGGTTATGCATTAGTTTATTTGTGGTTTTTTCTTAAATGCTTATTGTTTATCTCCTTCTTTTCAGTATGTTGCCGGAGACTATCTAAGCAGATACTACCAAACCATTTATTTCTATTACCAAACTATTTTGTGTAATAATTTTTTTTTAATCTGGTTTGAAAGGCATTGCAGTTTAGTGAATTATAGCTTTATTTCAAAGCTCGCAATATGTGATGATGTAGAAAACCTATCTAGTACTATATTGTTAAGGGCAGGCTTACAATTACCTATTGGGTATATGTGGTGCTCGTATTATAGGTGTTTTATAGAAAAAAAAATTAAATTTTATATAGTTTTTATGGATCCTTGTTCGATATTTCATTCGAAATATTAGAAAAATATTATTTATTAAAAATGTGTAAAATCGTTATTCGCTTTCGTCAAGTTTCTCTACTAGTAGAATTTTGTATTCTAATTTCGGATCAGTTATCCAGCACTGCTGCATCATCGGTGAACTAATCATGTATCAGACGAGATTAAAACAGGCCGGTCGGATCGCATCAAAGGCGGTATCACACTGTTATTTTGACTGATTGATCTCCTTCGACAAAAAAAGGTTGCAGCGCTACCGAGATCGACAGTAGCCGAGAAAAAACAAATTAGTTGGCTAAACCTTTTCATAAAGCATTGTTATTATCACCACCTACCCAAACTTACACGTCACAACCACAGTAGTTTTGCCACGGGCGTTTTATAAATACTTTTTACTGCATCCGCGTAGAGTTTAAAATGTGTACGCTCTTTTTTTGTCCTCAGAGTCATCATAAGTCGGCTTGTGATCGCGCTAGTTGAAAGGCAAAAATCATGCTGCGTTGGTGACCTTGCGTTAGTTACAAAAAATGCGATTTAGTTTTTTTTTTATATTTTGGGTGAAATGAAGTTCGGTGTTAGATATAGCGGCTCGGGCTTTGATTGTCGATATTCTCATATTTAGTTTTAATTGGTGGCTTTATCGAGTTTACATTTTACGGTCGGAGTCGATGAGAGGTTAATAAGCGGCTTTTTTAAAGGTATCTCTAGTTTTCGGAGTTCCGCATTGATGGACATGTTATAATTTTGGTTTTTAGTAATAAAACGCAAGAAAAACACATTTTTATTCAATTATGATCCACTTTATTTTTTAAGTAAATGTAAATACTTAGTTTTTCCACTTAAGAGATGGACAATTGTCAAACCTTAAGTTTAGTAATTTCATTTCTTATATCAATGATTTTAAAATATAATTTAACTTCACCATGTTGTAATAAAATCTTTACGGAACCATAAATGAAATATAATTGTAATGGGCTGTGCCCAATTTTTTATTGTTTAGGCAATAGCCGATATTGATTTCGGGTCTTTGATTCTAACGTATTATTGCTTGTTTTATTGGTACCTGAGAACATTGTAATTAACCATATCGGAACTTTTTTCTCATCTTTCTGGATCCTTTCGTGTCTAGCGTCTATAATATTGTGAGACTCACCTTGAAAGGCGTATGCGCCGAAAATTGGTCTCATATTGTTCAACGAAGACGAAGTTCCTGATGAGTAATCCATTCCGAAGTTTTAATTGCGATCCAATTTAAACATTTTTTCACTACACTATTTTATTCACAGAAAAAGTCACGATCACAAAAGATTACTATTGTTACGGGGTTGTTTTCAAAAGATTAAAATCTAAACTATTGCTATTGTCTAACATCTAAATCATGCTTTGAAGTATTCAGCGTCCACTACTGGCAGAATCAGCAAATCAATTACAAAGTCAGTGGTAGCGACTACATGCATTATTTCGGGACCCTATTCGTAGCCCACATTTCAAAAGCATTTCGCTCCACCTCTTTGCTCCCCTACTACTTTTTATTTACTGGTAATAATAGTAATTTATTTGGAATAGTCACGCATGTGACTATACTATTATTATTAAACATAATAGCGATTTTTATATGTAAAACAATACTTTATATAATAAATATAATAATAAACAGATCTAATTTTTCCACTGCACGGGGCCTTCTCTCACAAAGACATAAAATAAAATATCAATATTTTATGTCTATAAAAATTCTCCTAGTATTTATATATATTATTACAAATTAATCTTATTTAGTAATAATATATTATCTTTATTACTGTACATTAACCCTTATATAAACAATTCACGGAAATTCTAGTGACTAACTGTTTGTGTCTAATAATTATCAGATGTCTGTATTACTTAGTATATATCGATGAAGACAGTTTAGATACTAAGTAATCTTCATGTTAATTTTTGTTTTTTGTTGTTAAATAAATCTAGCATTAGTAATATGACGTAGGCTCTATGCAGCTGCTGATGTCGCACTGACAAAAATTGATAAAAAGTCGTCATACAAATTAACGTGCATTGTATCGATGTATTGTATAGTATTAAAAGTACGTATCTGAACGTACCGCCATTGCTTGGTGATTCGATCCGCATCAAATTTTTTGGGCAAATAATTGTAAATTTTCTCAAACAGCTGTTTTTGGATAGACATTTATACAAAACAATTGTCTTTAAGTATATTTATGCAGGCGTAAATTTCTTAAATGTTTTTATAACTTTATTCACATATTGTAATAAAGTAATAAGTTTCATCAGCTATCTTTTATGACTTATTGATTTTAATTTAATTTCTCTGTAAATTTGTAGGCATCGTTAAAAGTAACAAAGTCAAAGTATTGAAACATGTTATATTTTAATTATCTATGTACAATATTTGATAGAAAAATGTTATAAATAATAGGTACGTGGTAGGTGTGATAACTTCATATTAAATGACTCAAATACATCTTTTCAGACGGGTGTAGCAATCATATACTGTAGTATTTCGGTATATTTCAATAATTAAATCCAATATAAACATCTAAAGACAAGATATATAGTGACTACAAATATGGTAAATAAGACAAATCAACAATTCATGAACTATCCGTAACAGTTTGTCCTATTACTTTTATACTGGATTTCTTAAAATAAAGCACTGTAATTAATAATATAAAACATTAGATAAATTGGGAGCTCCTCATCACGACTCGGAATAAGACTAAAGCCCACTGTTAAATCTAAATATTTAAGTCACAACTGTAATAAAAGCTACCTTAAAGAAAACATCGATGTACAATGAAAATTTGTGCGCAGTCATGTTTCGTTATAATTCCTCATACAGATTTTATCACAAAAAATCAACTGAATGAGCATTTCGATGATGTTTTTGTTGTCACTGAGATGTATCAAGTGGCATGTACAGTGGCGACATCGATTCTGACAGCTTGGCGTGTGTCAAAACAAAATCGAGTGGTGCCTTGGGACGAGTTGAGTGGTTATGTGAAATTTGCCTACTGTGTCGAATAATAATTTCATCGTACATTTGCCTTTGGTTTTGCTTCTTCTCAATGTATGCTTTGTAGTGAGAGAGATCGCAAATTGTTACAATGCGAGGTTCTAACTTGAGGAAAAGCCTGTTTTAATATTTATTTTCTCTTTAGAAATCTTTATTATAGTTTCTGAAAAATTCAACTTATATTTATTGCTGACTATACTTATAGTTATTGCTGACTTTTTCAATAAAAAGTGTTCTTCTATGAATCTCTTTATTTTAGAAATCCGGCGGCAAAAGTGCTTATTATTATTTTTTGTTAACAAGAGGCTAGAAGCATTTTTAAGGTTATAAAAAAATTATCGCAATCTTTGAAGAGCATATGCAAGAATGTCTATATTAACTTACAACTAAATCATTAGAAGGTTTTACGACAATAGTCAAATGAAGGGTTGAAATCCCAGACTTTACATTTTCAAGAGGGGATAACATATTTTTTCAAAATATTTGCAATCGAACCTTTAATCAAGAGTAAAAACCTTTAGAAGTGTGTTATTTTAAAGGATGAAAACCTGTATACAGCTGTTGCCGCTATCGGTATAATGTAACCTAGTGAGGTTCATATTTGAGCAGAAATGTTTTTCCATTGTTCCCTTACATGCCTCGTTTGCCAAAGGTACACGAAAGCCGGACAACTTTCACCGGCTCATGCAAATCAGCGGAGCTCTGCTGGCATTACTGACTTTATGGTTTTTCGAGCCGCATGCTTCGCTATAGATTGGATAAGAACAGAGAGAAAAGGATAAATTCCCTTGTTACGACATCTGCCCGAGAAGTAATCCCTTTTACGTTTATTATATTTCATTCTGACTGTTCTAGTTCTAGCTCTGTTAAGAATCGACGAGTATTAAAATTTAATAGTTTAACATTAAATAAGGCCACAAGATTATTTAATGAATGACATAAAACTAGTAATATATTTATAGTAAGCTTCAATTCTTATGACGTTGTTGAAGTGAGTTTATAACTGTTATAGGGTCCAGCTGGTCCAAAAAAGTTTTATCAGAAAGCATTCAATTAGTGTTGAATACGTAATCTGTTATATTGTGTCAAAACAGTAACGACCGCGACCTAACTCAACGCACTTAAATTACAGCAACACATAGATGGAATTAATAAAATATGGGAATGTTAATTTAAGTCATTAGCTAAGAGCGAGTCGAGATGCCGACGTAATAAAAAAGAACTTTACAAAAAACTTGTGTGATCGGGCCGCTAACACCCTGCCTGTCCTTCTCTAACCCGTGTTTGAGGAAACAAGTCAAGTCAAATTTACTAAATATGGAACAACGAGAACAGTAAAATGTTCACTAGAAAAGGCAAAGAATCTCTTCCTTTTAAAAAATCATCCATTAGGGATATTAAGTCAGAAGAAAAAGTAATTTGCGATTATGTTCAATCGACAGATATAAATCTCCGTCGTTAATAATATTTATTGATTAATATTAAAACCAGAATTTGCGTTAAACTTATTTCAAGGCACGGATAATCCGGCGTTTTCAAGATTGGTCGCTTCCAAGGCTCTATTTCTTCGTGCAGCCCATTAAGTTATTCAATTCTCGGCGAGTGAATAGGATTTTCTTTGCTATAATGGACTCTAATCCGTCGTCGCACATGTCTCGTAGGGCGGTCTAATGCCGCTCTCGCATGGCTCGAGTTATAATTTTTCGTAACGGATCATTACAATATCTCATCGTGACACAGAAAAATTTAACATGTCATTTTGGTTCATTTATACGAGTGTTTGTTTTTCATAGAAGGCGGGCCCGGTTCACAAAGCGTTAAATTGTCGGTCGCCTTATTGTTTATATATTAAGCGCATACGGTGCCGAAGCTTGTTGATTTTATATCATTCAACGTTTATGTTCATACCATATGTGTAAGTATATTAAATTAATAATTATGAAGTACATGGTTCGCGCTGTGGCGGCGGGTTAATGATGACTAATGACTCATTTCGAGTTCAGAGTGTAGGCCTTTTTAATCAATTACCACAAGACAAGTTGGCGCTGCTCGTTTATATATTTAAACCAATCTTTTAAAACAAAGGCGTTTTATATTATATAAGAATTCTTTAACTCAAAAAAATATTAAAGACCTCTACTTTAAGAGCTCTGATTTTTACTTAATTTATTATTATTATCGTGGGGTTTACTTATGTTGTAAAATTAACAAAGTAAAATTAACAAGTAAAATTAACGTCATTTTCCGGAGCACTTGAAGTTTTTAAAAAGACCAAAAAATTATTGCTAAGAAATATGTAAACATTTCCATTGAAATGGAAATAAAAATGTATACTATTACTCATTACTATGATTAGATAATTAGAAGATATATTACAATATATAGTACCGTAATAATAAAACTTACGGAGTTATAACATTAAATTCACAAACGCGCCTGCTTGAAATATAACTTAGATTAAATTGCTTATAAGTTAAAGAATATATATTTGCTAAACTTGTGTATATATTTAAATATCCATTCTAGCATAGTGAAGTCTCTGGTTTGATTCTGGGACCATAGGTTGTAGAATTTGAGTAGTGTGATGTTTTATCGAACCCATCTTGTTAACTACCCTTCTATGGTAAAACAGCCACTACAACGACATTGCTGTTCCGGTGACCACATGGGAGTAACTATGGTCTCATTGTTAATAACAAATATTATGTAGATCTTATATAAATTTTAATAAGAACGAGGTGTATAATTAAAATATTATTTTAAACTAGTATAAGCGTAGGATTCAATGAAGTCGGTGTATGGTATCTCCGGAACTCATGGGGCATAACGAATTATTCTAATTACCAACCGAGCCCAAAAGGCCGGTGCGGTGCGACATGTGGCCTGGTATTACATCCGACTTAACTTAACTTACGATCATTAAAATTGGATTAGAATTTGTTAGGAAATACAAACATATTAACTATTTGATGCATTAATACTTTCGATATTTTAATACAGCGGAGAGGCAAAAGTAACGTTTGTTTTAACAAACATACGTTATTTTGTTTAAAAAATGTATTTTTTTATATTTCAGGAAGCCACGAAACGAAGGACGTTCACCTGATGGTAAGTGATATCCCTGCCCATGATGATGTGAAGCAAGTTAGGACGATATACACAGCATAATATTGTGCAGGTCGCTTTGAGACAAGATGTTGAGTCTCGTTACCCCAATAATTACGTTAACTACAACGCCTTTCAAATCGGAACACAGGAATGTATGCACACTACTGTTTAGCGGCAGAAATAAGCTCTGCGATGGTATCTATTTAAATGGTCTCAGGCTACAGAGACTTAGCTCCAGTGGAAAAACAGTGACCTATGGTTAAAAACAATATCTTGTCGAGTGGCAATGAAGATAAGTAATATATCTGTCGTTTTCAGTTTATTTCAGTATTTTTGCTTTAACCTCTTATTGCTAATTTTACGTTTTTCATGAGTACGTTTATTATTTATCATGATTTTTTTTATTTATTAAAGTATATTAATTAAAATTTAATGGAATGAGCTCTTCATACACTTGATTGTTAATATATAACGCACTTGGGGAAGGGATACTTGGGATAAAGAAACATGAGTAAACTTTAGTAATTTTGACTGCTTAATTTTTTTTGCATTTACGTTATAATTACAATGGTATTTACTGGTGGTATGTATCTGTTGCCGCAGACCAGCTGAATAAGGATCCACGCAGCGTTTATTTCTGTCGCCAAACAGAAGTGTGAAAACGTTGCTGTGTTTCGGTGTGAAGGGCACTGTAGCTAGTGGAATTACTGAGGTAACGAAAATCAACATTTTATGTCTCAAAGCTGCGATCACAACGCGGTGTGTAACATCTTGAGTAGCGCCATGTTGTCGTGGGCAGACGAATCACCTAACATCAGGTGAAAGTCCCACTCTTCTCGTCGCTTTTTTAATTGAACTGAGTAGGAGTGTCACTTCGATAGTGATGAAACATAATTCACAATTAGAAAAACATATATAACAGCAGTTTATAAACAAGCTTCGCACATATTTTTAAAAGCCATAAATGGGGAGGATATGGAAATTTCAGATGACAGTAAAAATATTAAGTCCACTCCATAATAGAGCTGCGGTATTGAATATTAATGAAAGAAGGTTGTATATGAACCATTAGCGCTGCACTAAAAGCTCTGGATTTGCGTAAGCTAAAGCAAACGATTAAAGTGGATTCATATTTTGAAACGAGGAAATGAAAGTGTAAATATTTGCACACCGGAACCTATATCTTTATTTGACGGGTAATTTTTTTTTAAATAAGCTATACAGCTTTGTTATTAATATATCATATTTTTTTTTACAATTCAATTTAATTAAACCATGTCCATAACTATGTGGCGCTAGTCGGGATGATATACACTGGGCCGCATTGCGGTCGTCACCGGAGACATAAGATGTTGTGTCCGGTTTCCATAGTAATTACGTATAGTAGCTACAGCGGCCTTTAAACATTACTGTGTTCCGGACACAGTAATGTTTATACACTACTATTCGGCGGCAGAATTAGGCACTGCGGTGGTACCCACCTGTTTTTGTTGTACATGGAAGAAATGCCTTTACATACCTACTAGTCCTGGCGGGAGCAGACAGACTGGGGCTTGCACTGATTAAAACTTCCACGTTGTTTCTCCGCCGTCGCTTTATGGCGGAGCCACGGGAACGCTTTCGTACACCTACGCGACCTGCCAGCGCCGATTGAACCGTGCAACTCCATCTCGGAGTGTGAGACCCTTCGTTCCACCTGTGTAAAGGCGCGCCGGAATATACAGCGCGCTCCCGTCGCGGCCTCTTAGAGTCGCATGGGCAATGGATTCTTCAGAATCTGTCACCCAGAGGCCATGGGAGCTAAGAGAGAAAACTCTCCCGACTTCCTGCAGCGGATCTGGTCTTGGCCTAGGCTGCCAACCGTTATACGGTCGCGGAGGATAGAGAGAACGGCGAAACGCAATATCGACACTCCTCTTCCCCCGCGGCCCCACCGCCACGGCAACGCAAGAACCTGTTCGGGGGGCGGTGGTACTCACCTATACAATCTCTGGCAACAGAGACCTACCACCAGTAAAATGAATGGTGGGCACTTGCGATTATAATCTTTATAAGCTGAATTAGATTATATTTAGGATTCTTCATTGAAGAGTGATTCAGGAGATTAAATACAGACACTTCTCTTTTTGTGTGTTTAAGAATATCATTACTCATTTTATTCATAGAATTTCTTTGAATGGTTGGAAATCTTTTTAAAATTTCATGTGTTGATTTAATTACTGATGAGTTATTTTGTTTTCGTATTCAATCCTGGGCTGTTGCATCCAAGTTGGCAATTATGAGATAGTCGCGTGGCCGCGTCAACGCATCCGCATAAATAATTTATTGCCGCTTTTGCGAGCACCGCCCTCATTAGTGCCGTAAGTAAAAAAAAAACCGCCTCAAAGGTTTTATTTTCGCGACGCGGTACCGCCTCGTGTTTTTACTTTTATCCGCACTCAGCTTCTTTGATTTGAAAATTAATGGATTACATTCACAAGTGTCGGAAATTAACATCGTGTCTCTACTCTTCACAATAGTACTAGCTATAGTAATAGTTATTTTATGTGTACCAATTATAAGTTGTCTTAATTATATTTGTAATAACTATTAAACTATGACAGACGAATAACATCAAATTCCAAAATTTTGCATTTCATCATATTAGTGATAGCCATCATTAAATCAGCTTTGTTTATAATTCAATATAGCGTTTTTGTTCCGCCGTTCTGTTTTACTCTTTAAAGATATAATTGCATTTTTTCTACAAAAAAAAAATTGACAAACGCGGAACCACTTACAAAAAACATTAAATCCGTGAGAACTGGAGATTCCTGTCCTCCCATCTATGAGTCACCGACCATTCGTTTTATTCGATAGCTGAGATTTCAAATGACGTCTAACCAGATGCTATTTGTGCCGTTTTCATATTGTTTAAAGTGTCTTTGAACGTTTCGTAGTAATATGATGAACGGTGTACGAGATCGGGAATCATGTATCGTTATAGTGGAACGAATCTTATTACCTGCAACTGATACCTACATTTATTGGGACATAACATGATGACTTGCAGGCTATAATGCTATTGCGATACTTATGTTATTTTCAACTTAGTTTTAGTTACATATCAAACACAATAAACGACTTAGCTTGCTACCCATTAGTAACTAATACATTATGATTATATTTGCAAATATATTTGTGGAACAGCTTCATAATGACTATAAAGAAAGTGTGATCTTCTGAAGAAAGTAGGACACACGAGCATAGATAAAGTAATTATTATATCACTAAATTGGACAAAGATTTCGAAACACCTATATCTATACAAGAGGTAGGTCTTTGTTGCCAGAGACCGTCTATAGGTAGGACCGCAGCACCTATTTCTGCAGCCAAATAGTGATGTGCAACAGCACTGTTCCGGTTTAAAGGGCATAGTAGATAATATAACTGAGGTAACGCGACTCAACTTCTTATGTTTCAGGCGAAGAGTGCAATGTGGTGTAGTATATATCATCCTGACTAGCGCCACGTTGTTATGGCAAGTGTATCACTTACTATATATAAGAACGTCTCGCTCGTCTCGTCGCATAATTGAAATAAAAAAAAAGCATAATATTTCAACATGTTATGCATAAAACATACAAACGAAAATTATGTTAGAGGAAAAAAATTGTTATCTGTACAACATACCCTCAAGTTAAAGCTATCTAACAACAACAACTTTTTAATCTAGAATTTAGTGTCAAGCCACTCAATAAGACTATAGGTTATGTCGTATTATTGATTTCGTGTTTACATGGTAACAGTATTTTTAATTACTCATATCTCTGACTAGTAATATCTCAGTAATTATCAGTATGTTGAGAATTAAACACGAGGATTGAAGCTTTAGGCTCAGACTAAATAGCCTCACAAATATATCACTCAACATGGAGGATGTGGAGGAGGTTTTGAGTAGTTTGGATTAGTTGCAGCCCCTAAATTTCATCAGCGTCACCAATGTGCTTAGATTATATGATGAAAAATCACGAGCACTTTACAGTGAAAAAGTTAAACTACTTGGTTTAAAACTACTAGCGTAATATGATCACCAAAAAAGAATATCATGAACATTATCATCATCATCACTCATTTTACTTTTCATAAAAATAGAACAAACATTTTTTTTGTTCATTCTTTTTGGATAATTTATTAATTTCCACTGTGCACTTGCAGCGTTCCTTGACTAATAACTTTACCGAATAGGTAGTCGACAACAGTATTTTTAGAGCAACAGGACTAGCTATAAGAAAAGGTCCTGATACTTTCTCAAGAAACGGCAATGTATCTGCTATTCCAATAGTGTGTAAAATTTACTGTGTTCCGTTTTAAAGGACGATGTAACAAGTGAAAATACTGGGGTAACGATATTTAATCTATGTCTCAACGTAACGAGCACAACTTGGTGCAGTGTATATAACCCTATATAGCGCTATGTTGTTATAGGCAGGCATATCACCAGCAGGTGAACGACTCGATCAATTCGTCGCTCCCCCTAATTAAAAATAAAATTTTGTATTTCTTTTTTAACTTATAATCTGTTGTTCATCTCCGATTCATCTTTAAAGACAAATATAGGTTTAAGTTTGCTAATAAAATGCGGCGATAACAAATATTCTAGATAATGATAGTAAAAATAATCTAATACCAGATATTCTGCTGATTAAAGTCTAAGCGAAGGGACTATCGTGCCTGTCAGCAAGCACAGGCATAATCAGCCCTATAACGAGTGGCGTCGGAACCCAAGATCGGATTCGCCGCAGGGAGCCGGGAAAGTTTTCTGTCTTGGGTCCTATGGCCTCTGGGTGATGGATTCGGGGGAATCCTTTGCCAGGGTGACTGTAAGAGGCCGAAGAGAGAGCGCTTTGTGTGTTCCGGCGTGGTGCCCCTACAGAGGTGGCAAGGGGGGTTCTTCCCTCCCTCTCGAGGTGGAGTTGCATTGTGCAGCCGCCGCTGGCGGGGTCACGGATGTGTACGAGAGGTGAGGAAACGGGTATGCGCAGGCATTTTCCTCACGTAAAAATAAAAAAACTTCACCTGCACACAGTACACCCTGCTAAACAACAGACGAGGCTCTGACCACCCACCAATCCACAGGACCAGCGTGGTGGTGCTAAAGCCTAATTTCTCATAATGAACTCTTCGATATGGAGATCTTTAAGAGAGACCTATGTCCAGCAGTGGATATTATTGGTTAATGATGATGACCCTGTTTCTGGAGGTATGATATGTGGGATTTCTACCCACTAAAACTCCTTTGGTGGTCGCCGTTAGTACATTAGGGCTCCGGGATCTCCTACGGAACGCACCAGTGGCCCCTTGCACTCTGGTTAAAACATCCCACGGAATGGCAAAGCCCTCCTTAGTACCCACTCTGTGCTACGGCAAATATGTATGTATTTGTCGCCCTCCTAAGGCTCGCTTATTGAACTATCAGTACCGCTTCCCTCAAAGTTCACGAACTCTAGAACCCTTTTAGTCGTCTTATACGACAGGCAAGGAATACCTTAATCCTATTCTTAATAGCTCAAGATTACAGAGCTGACGGGCAAAAGCGTCCATTGATATTGCCCCGACGTCTTCATCTTCGAACGGAGTCGGTCCTCTTCCAATTCCGCTTGGCGGCCTCGTAATGCATCATGTTGGTTTTACAGAACGAAACCAACGATATCCACGCGTCTTTATTTGCAAGTGCATCCGTTGTAGCTACTGGTATAGGAAAGCTCATGCCCGATCCTATGGACCAGCATTCGCCGTTCGGACTCCCACGTACGGCATTATGCCAGCGAATGCTGCGCGAAATCCAGGTCCCTGCTACAATGGTGGCACTGCGTAGTTGGTTCACGTTTGATCCTATTCAGATACTTACTGAAACCTCCGTGTCCGGTGAATTCCTGAGTCAGCCTGAAGGCTTGCGGATAGACAATAGATGCGCCGCTCGTGCCCACTGGTACCGTAGGTCATGCTGACTGCGTGAAGGTCGCGGGAAGCTGCTGGAGACTATAAGCGCCGGACCGATCGATCTTTACGGGAGGCCCATGTCCAGATGTAGACGTCCATCGGCTGATGATTAAAGCGGGAGGGGAACAGTTGCTGTTATATATATTTATATTGAATGTCTGTGTGTATGTGTACATTTAATGGCGATACGAAATATTAAATGTTGCATTAGTAATCGGAGGCTCGGTGTTGTGTCGAACGCGGTGCGATATGTTTACATCTGCTATTTTACTTCGTGTGCGGCCCGGCCCCATCAACGCTTATTTTCAGCGGCGTCTTTGCCGTTCAATGGGCCCTGAAGCGTTTACTCAGCGATTTCAGCGCATTTCACGCCTCCTTTTTTTTCCTCTATGTCGCGATCGTATGAAGATTCTTACAATGCGTGAAGTGTCAACCGGTGTGTTAATTACTGGGGTAAATAAAATTAACCATGTGATGTTGATAAATCTGTTAACCACACACAAAGCAGTATATATTTTAATTATAATACCCTGTTAGTTTGTCGGTTTATTATTATTTAAACTTATCTATTATTTTATGTAATTGCTTATGGCTTATTCTCTTTATACTATCTCATTATGGAAGACTGGGTGAGAATGCACTTTAGCCTTAAGTACTTCATTTTTGTACATTATTCTTATTGTGTATCAAGGAAGTTGTAATATATAAATTATTACATCATAATGAATCCGTTGCTTAATTATTTAACTTTATAAATAATAGATTTGCTCTAGCAAATTACCACTCTAAAATATATTTAAACTTAACAGATTTAAGAGACTTATTTTATGTTTACAATTTCAGTAGTCACATTTTGAGTGACAATACTTATTTTTAAACCTTTAATGTAGTTCAGATGTAATATTTTAATATTTTTTTCTTGTTAAATGAATGCCTTGGTTTCTGAAATTAGATTTTACAAATAACAACTAAAAGGAAAGTTGGGTTAAGTATTTGTAGGTAAATGGGATTTATAATAAATAATAAAGTCTTTGTATACATTTAAATGTTTTGATATGGAGTTAAGAATGTATTGCCCGATCAAAAAAATAGGATATTTTTAGTTTTAATTGTAAATTAATCATCGATAGTTTTAGAGTGAAGTACATATAAAAATTTTGTTTGGTTATGAATTGTTTCAATATGATTTCAAAATGTGTTAACGAGAGAAGGATATGGAAGGAACTTTGTGGTAAAGAACATATACATAATTTATGCAGACTTTAAACAAAGTCAATGTATATTGTTAAATATTTTAAAATACGCAGGTTATTTACAAAATAATGGGTTTCGCAAGCTGTGAGCTCGGTGGAGCGTTGCTTGAGTTTTAATTAAAATGTTTCAAGAGGCGATCAAGGCTATCGTTGTAATGATTAAGTCTTTTCTGTTCTTAAAACATCGCCAGCTCCAACTATTTAGTTTTTGTTAATGAAAACAAAGTTACAAAACGTATTTTTGCAACGAGAATGTTTATTTCAGTGAAACCTTGATTTATTTTAGGAATCAAAGGTTCTGTTAAATGTATTTATTATATGGGTAAAGTTATTCCATGCACCATCTTATAGTCGTGTTTATAGCTACCAGTATGATGAACTGCTCGTCTCGTCTGTCGAGAAGAATCTAATTGCAAATGAATTTTGAAGAACTTTGATTAGTCTAATTTTTACAGTATCTTTATGATAAATTTCTATTCAATATCGTTGGGGCAAAAATAACCGATTTTTTACAAAATATAAGTTTCATAGAAATTTATGAAACAGATCAAATGTTATAAGTTTTGTCTGATAAAATATTGATGAGATTTTTTGGATTTTATTTTTTTGTACAATTCCATTAAATCCTATTTAGTAATTGGCTTTTTGAGAAAAAAAAAATTAAAATATATGCAGTGAGGAGGAGATAGTTACATTAACAGTTTCCAGGAGGTTGTGATATTCCTATAACTCCTGCACTTCTTACACCACTTCAGACAGGCTTCTGGTTCTCTAGTTCATGTAATTTACATCTTCTTTTAGATTTTTTTAATTTTTAATTCAAACCTTTTTATTGTATTTTTGGAATATTTTGTTTAAATTTAGAAGACCTACGACGTGATCCTATTTTGATTATTATGTTATGCCAGAAAGTTAAGTTCTTTTGATCAAAACTTTGTGTGGTTTTGGAGTAATCACCAAATTCTGTTGAGAAGAATCTCTCTAAATAAATAATTTTTTAAGGTTAAAAAATTTAATAAAAATCGATTTTGCCCCTCTTAACTTTTTAGGTTTTATAACGTGTTCTTAATATATTTTTTAATTCATGTTTATTTGAAACAAGCATTAGGTTTAATATTTTTCACAACCTCATTGCTATTTATTTAGAAATTAGTTCTTACATGCTTTCTCTTTATTTAGCATAATAAAATTTTAATTACTTTACATTATTAATTAGTAAAACGATGTCAAGACTAAAACGTTTTCTAAATCTGTTACAAATTAGTTTTAATAAGTATTTAATAGTTTCAATTTGGCATTATTGGAAATTTATCATTGAGCTAACTTCTACATTTCTAATTTAAAGTAGGTTTTTTTTTCTTTTAATATTATTAGAAAGAAATAAATAAAATTATACTTTTCATTTGTGATGTTCAAAATGTCGAGAAAAAACGTCTAAAGTATGTATACTATTTAAAAATATTTATTGATGAAAAAGAAAATTGTAAAATATTTAAAAATGTATTGTGTACGAACGCAGAAGTATAATGCAATTAACTCACACACAAAGAACATTTTAATGTCTTATGTGTGCACACTAACTCCGCCCTGAATAAATTTTGACCAATCAACGTCAAGTGTAGGCATAGATCGTGGTGGCAACACGCCTCGTGTTTTTCGTCACGGAGCACCGACTCAGGCGCGACTCACACATTGTTAATACAAACGCTCTCCGCACCGATGACACTGGATCCGAGCCCCCGTGCTGTCCCCCTTACACACCGCTACGCTGTTGAAGTTCAACAGGGACGCAACATATCGTAGATCCTTAAACGGATAACTGAAAACTTCAATTTAGATCCAGTTTTAAATTCTTAACCAGTAACAAAACATTTAAGTGGCTATTTTGTACAAAATTTGACTGTAAAACAAAAAGTTTTCAAGGCGATATAACCATAGTGAACGACAGCGGTCGGGCATAAGAAAGAGACAAGCGATCAGGTGGAGGTAGTGTTGAAGGCTGCGGAGGCGGCCAGTTTAACCATTTTTTGTTGCACCGCTGATTGTGAAAGATTACACTTGAGAGTCGAAATACATCTTTACATCACACGTCAGTGGGCACTGGGCTGTCTTCAAAGTAACACGGATTAGATACACGCCGTTTTAGTCTACGTAATCATGCCTGCGTTCGACCTGTGATAGTGAAAGACTGAAATTGTGATCGTTCGGAACTATTGCTTGTGCATGGACTACGTTGGTGCTAATACCTTATACTTTTAGCGAAGATAGATAAATCTTTCCGTCAATGGCTGTTTCAACACTGAATATGACGCCATATTTCACAGGATACTCTTTTCAAGGTAAGTGCTGTTTCCATCAATATCGATTAACCTTTACGTCTGGATCAATCAAAGCAAATTTTTGTTACTTTTATAGATTTTTATATTTTTGAATCTGTATCTTAATATGGTAATGTTATTTATTTCTTTTCATATATGTTTTTAAGCAATGTTATCCAAGTTAATACTAATCACGAAGTCTAACATTTGGCATTTAATCTATTTGTTTTTACACTAAATTATTCAATCTTATACATTAAATGCTGTATTGTTTAAATAGTGTAGTTAAAATAAATCTTTTTATATTGGGTAAGTTTTGATTATAGGTAAATGTATAAAGAAGCAGCAATAAATTGATCACAGGTTCGGATCTGATTAATATCAAGTGATTATCGGTCACTAACATGATAGATAATTAAGATTGGAAGATTTGCTGCTCTAAAAGCCACGAAACCGGCCATAAAACTATAAAATGACGAGGAAAATATAAAGTTAAAAGTGCTTTTTATTGCTACTCATATAACAATAATTCATCCTCACGCGTCGGGACGGGGACTTGTTGGTAAAAAGAAACAATATATTTAAAATGTTTTCGTTAATAAGGAGACATCAGTTAGTCTCAGTTTCTGGAATGGTCAAGGACCGTAATCTATAGAAAGCGATTTCTATTCATTTCAATAAACAATTTCTGACACGTTTCTTCTATTGTCCTTTATTGGACACTGTTTAAATGGTCTTGAACTTAATAGTATACAAAAAATGCTTATAATAATGTTGTACATTTGATTATAATATTATCGAATCAGAATATTAATCACGATTTAAGATAAATTTCATAAAGTTAGCTTTAATTTTATTCACTAACAAGTTTTTCCCTGACCGATTTGATGGTTGTAATTTATATTACTATGAGACTATTATTATTAGATTTGGAATTTGTTTGAAATATTCCTCGAGAGCAACCGCGATAGCAAATGACTCTGTATCAACCGTTACTATAGCAACTGCATAAACAATACGATATGAAAATGTTTATAAAAGTTAATTAGAAATAAAATGATAAAGGAAATTTGAAATATAAAAAATAAATAGCCTTTGTAGGCTATTATCCATTAACACATCTTTCCGCGTCGAATGGTCATGTTTCCGTTTCCAGATACGTTCATTAGTTTTCACGTGATTGACGAACAAAATAAGTTCATTTTCATTATATATATATAGATTTACTTTTTAAATCAATTGTGGATTAGTTTCGAAAACAGTTCGTGTTATAAGCATTAGGTCGTAATGGTTTCCTTTACAATTAGTTACTATTTTTACACACAGAAAACATTTTTTAACTTTTTTATCTATATTATTAGATAAGTGATGACGTCGTCTGGCTTGAAGTAGATGGAATAATAATATGTGATATATGACAGACTACTCGTTTCACTTTGAGATAACTATCATCTCAATTTGTGTTAAAACCCTTTTCCAGTAATTTCACTAATTGCAATGACTTAAAACTGAAACACAGTGTTTGTATCAAACAGTTTGGTCGTAGAAAAAGAAGGCTGTCGAATTTGCTTGAATAGTATCCGACAGAGGGACATATGACCAGATGTTGGTCAATATAAATTGTTTATAATTAGATTATAATAAAAAGTATAGAATTTAACGTAATTATAGAGAGTAGACATAATAATTTTAAAAGATATTTCGAAACTATGTTCAGCTTCATTGACGACATATTGATTATTTTATGAACATTTACGATGATTTAAAATTTAACAAGAAGGAATGTTCAGTTTTTATCGTCTATTATTAAAAATATTAACCTGACAACCTTTTACAAGAGGCTTATATATATTAAACACCAGAAAGTTAGCAGAAGAAACGAATAGATTTGCCGTTACATTTCCAATTTTCTTAAAAGTATGTAAATCTCTTTGGTGCTGTTTTTTGCCAAATCATTCGTACGTATTTAATTTTTCGACTTTTCTTTTCGATGTATCAATAAAACATGTTGTAATTGCAAAATATGTAACGAAAAATTTCAATATTGTTTAAAGTTCATATAAAACTTATCCAAATATACTTGACTTTTTCTTGTTCATTCCACAAATCGCGTCAAAAGCTTGCGGTGTTAACAAACGTCCCGTAAAGATCTCGCTCTCACAATTTTACACATAAATCATTACCATACGAAAACATTTAGAATGTATTGTTAAAAACGTCACCACGACTTGTGACCTGTTTCGCCTAAGCTAAATTAAAATGAAAAGGGCAGCCGATGGGAAAAAGCACAGAAGAGCTTTATGGGAAAGAGAGACCCGTCATAAAAGAATGCCGACGACATTTATATATGTAATGTATTTATTTTTAAATTTTTACGATGTCTACCTATGAACTCTACCTTATGAAGAAGAGAAGCTTAGAAGCTTTAGAAAAGAAAATATTTTATTTGCCGTAGTTAATCCTATTATGTTTGAGAAGGAAAAAAATCACTAACTTCTATACAAATTTTTTTCGTCTTAAACCTATTATATAATTTGTTAAAATCATAAATTTACAAAATGAATTTATATGATAAATTTTAATAAATCAACTTTGTAATTTCAAGTAATAGTATGCTTTTAAATATGAATTTTTAACTTTATGGCGGTTGGTACTTAATATAATTTTAACAATGATTAAGCAACACAATTTAAAATATTCAGTTTTGCCGAAAATTTGACAGTTAATATCTAAAATATTGTGTTCCTTTTTAATATTGCAAAATAACGAGTAGATTTGAAAGACACGCGCCGGCAAAGCGGTTGGAAATATAATACATTCCCTTTCAGAGTTATTACAGCCTTTATGTTCTTAACACGTCTCCGAATTAAATATTTTTTAAACATAAATCGGGCTTAATGTCAAGCTGCTCAGACGTCTCTCGATTACCAGAAACATTTGTATAAAACGAAAAGCTGAAGGGAGATTATTCATAAATGCGCGGCTTGTAGTGATTTGTTAAATAATAATTTCATTGTAAGATCATCTGTTTTCAAATTTCAGTAATTAAATTGTAATAATTTTTCTATTTTCATATATCAAATTTAAAGTTGAAAATTATTTGGAGTCACTAATGATAGTTATCTTAGATGTTAAAAACCTGAAGTTTCTATTGTTCATTATTCGCAAAAGAACCTTAGTTTCTATCATCAGATTAGATGAACAAGTGAAAGACATTGATATTATTATATATCGCATGAGATGTTCGATGACTGTAGATGCTCGATCAGATGGGCCTCGGGCGGGTTGACGCCGATGAGTTGCGATACAAATCGGGCCCACGCCGACTTGCGCCTTGTAATTTCCCAGCGAACACTATTTTACGTTTTCACCAAGTATTTTTAACCTAAAAATCGGATAACAACGATACGATCCGTGTTTTAGTTTGCATTTCTGAAATTCAATCATTGATTAAATTTAAACTTAAACGCTATTTAATCTTATTGTGTTGTAAATTAAAATGACTGGAGCCTGTTTTCAACTGATAATTAAACTATATACAATGTTAGTGAAATGCACAAATTGTTTTGATATTATTATAAAATTTTAAATAGACATTCATCATCATCATCATCAGCCGATAGACGTCCACAGCTGGACATAAGCATAGAATAGAGATTATCCTTGAGAAATTCAACGAGTGGTAACTTGAAATTTCAAATTGTTTTAAGTTCGCTTGGTGCAACTTTAATACTAGTTCCTGCACCGTCACGAATGCAAAACTGTTCCATTGTCCCGTTCCAGTCATATAAACTGTGTTCCATAGATATATTCAACTCCACGTGTTTAAATTGGATTGTTTAATTGGCTTATAGAAATTAAATATCATCAAACAATAATTTTTATGAAGGACTTTATTAATATTGTATTTGTGACCTCCATAAAGAGTTCAGTACCATAATCAAGGTTTAGTCACATTCAAATGACGGGTGGACAGGCGGTGCACATCTCTTCGTACGCGCACACAGCGACGCCGCGCGCGCTCCGGGATCAAAGGCACCGACAGACTCTTTTAGCCGCATAATATGACGCGGCTACCCCGCCCGGCCCTCTCCACCCACCCACCACTCACCGCCCCGCATGCGTCCCGGCAAAATGCCTGCCCGAACCTCCAGGGCGCTTACTCGCCATTATTTATGCAGATCTATTAATAAACAAATTGGTATAACGGATGTTACGTTTATTGCAGCTCACAAAATTTCGCATAATAAATGACACTCAGCTAAATCGAGATGTGATTTTCTTAATTTTATCTGACGTAGTACTTTTCGAGTTTCATTAATAATAGCTTCATTTGTGTTGCTGTCTGTCGTGTAAGTGATAGAGCGAATATATTAAACTCCGCTTTTACTGTTCATATACTATAGTTACAAAATAATAATAAAAACATTACAGTAAATTTTTATATTCAAGTTTAATTTCTTTTGGATAGAATATTTGAAGAATACATCAATTGTCTTCTTAACTTGTAGTGGCTATGCATTCACGGGGTTGTGTGGTGAATTTTTGATGGTAGTCTGGTTTTCTCGTAGCCGCCTGGCTAGTATACCGCCCTAATAAAGATCATTAACTCAACATATGAGAGATTAATTTATGCGAGCATGTTTTAGCACCCACGACATTGTCTCATAAACACCAAGTAAAATTGAGGTTAAGTGTTAGCACATAGTAGATTAAAAAGTATTAAATATTTCTAAGTTTATATATATGTATATACGAGTTGTTAATAATTAGTGTGTAATATTATACCATAACTTATAAGTAACAAGAAACCCATAGCTCAAAATATTCATAATAGTTGAGGAGAATGTCAGAACAACACCTAGCGGCGAACAGCCACTTCAAAGGGAACCATTTCTTATTAGAAAAGAAAAGAATCCGTCAAATTAGTACATAACACGTTATGAATACGGAATGAGGTCAAACAGGGCATTCTCAAACATACACTATTATATCGAAATAAAATATTCTGTTCCATTCATTACTGACGTAGGTACCCATATTCTATTCGGCGTTGACATGCCGAAAGGCGTTTCTCGGTTTGAACAGTTGGCATTTTGTTGAATGGTGGAGGAGTTGCATGTACTTTAGATAGGTAAATTCTTTAAAATATACGATTTATTAAAAATATATTTTAACTGTCACAAATTTTACCGGTGTTTTCCGCATATGGAGAACAGGTTACATTATTCCCACCGTTGTTATCTCTTTAGGGTAGAAGATTACTAAGGGAAAAGAAGCAAGGTTACTAAAGGAAAGGGAACAACTCTAGGAAAGAGCAGCCGCTTTTCTAGTCAATTACTATGGTACTAAGATTATTAACCCGTATGCCATTCACCATTGGACATCATGATAATTATGTATTTAGTCCGGTCTATTTTACACAGCTGTAGTACAAAGATAATTATCAATGTTTCAGGTACTTACATAGAGGTGACAAACCAGACGTAAACTTTTACCAGAAAAAAGTTCTGTTTTAAAAAAATAAATACGTTTATTAAAAAAAGGTTATAGAGAATTCATAAGCTTACTTCCCAATGAAACTTCGTTCGGTAAACTTAAGTTCACTGAGGTAACCGACCATTGTTCTCTAAACCTCGTGGCCTATATTAGTACCCATGTTACCAAGAAATTTAGCAAACGTTCAAGTAACACGTCATAACAGTATGCATTTATATAATTTGAGTTGTTATAATTATAAACCATATTCTAGAAATATTAAAACGTTTTTTAATGAATTACAATACATTTGATATTGCTTAATATGTCTATGTGTGTGACAATTGATCACATATTCAATCGCGTTGTACTTTTGGCTGTGGCTGAGCCACGCGACTGCGGGCCACACAGAATAGTTTGAATGCTTGAAGAAGGCTTAATGGAATGACATAGCCTTTGTGAGAGCCGCCCAATTCTAATGCCTATTCAAATGGCATCTCTTCGCTTTGTTGCTTGATTTTGGACATGTATAGGTTATTTTATTAGTGTATAAATGAATTATAACTGGTTTCGAATGGAAAAGATTGATAATGAAATTTGATAGTCCTCTGACATATTAGGCCTCGATGAAACTTATCTTTTTTATAAGTTTATTTTAATACAGTCTATGTAAAAATATGTAAGATATTTCCTCGTATGTTGAGACTCATCAATATAAAACCTAAAATATTCCTTTTATTGATTGTAGTCAGCTAAGAACGGTTTTACAAAATTCCTTCCTGGAACGGAGTTACAGTGGTGTTACGGCCAGTAAAGCGGAACAGCTAGTTTTACATATTATAAAGCACAATTCAGGAAGAGTTTGTACAGGTTTTAAGTAAATTGAATGTGAAGTTAGTTCCAATTATAAACATGTCTGTTTTTAAAAACCTAGCTCCGTAAAATGTTCGTTGTAAATTTTGGTTAAATAATAAAGGAGTAATTGATGCTGTCATTATAATTTAAAAGAGCCTTGAACTACGACCGGTGTTCGAAGAAATTACTGCCTCATTCGTACGGTTATCGCTTGCATAAACTCATGTGGAAGAAAGCGGTGCGAAGTATGACGTAAAGCCTCATATAAATTTTACTATAGGCACATTAATGTCGCTACGTGAAATTGATTTGCAAGCAGAAACATATTATGATTGTGAAAACGGGGTTTACGATTTATTTACACAACACGATATCGACTTAAAACATTAAAAACTATCACTGTAACGCTGCAACCAAGTGCCTGTGAAAAAATCGTTAACAAATTTTATACTTGCTTTGTTATATTCAACACCAGTTTCATTGGTACAATAAAGCTATGATTATTGTTAGAAAACTATGTTAAGAATTGATTTTTACTAAGAAATACATTTTGTTTCTTATCATTGTTTATTTTCACAATATATTCTTAGCGCGAATATTATATATTTATAATATATTGGATTCATTGTTGCTATAACCCACTTCTGTGGTTTACAGCTGCTGTAAATATTATGAAGAAAAAAACAGTATAAAATTATTCGCTGCAATCAATATATGTACATAAATATATTTATCAACATTTAAGTTTAAGTTAATAATGTAAAAAATATACTATCTTTTGTTATCAATCATAATGGCAATAGTAAACACGATCAAAGGAGATGATTCGGTAGATTATGGAGTGTATGTTGGTAATAATGGAATGATATTCGGCATCGCAAAAATTGATTAAGAAAATTCAATCTCTGCCCGACAAATGATATCTTCGGAGTACAGCGGAAGTTGATGAAAATGTGATTGCTAATTAAAGTTGACACAGAAATGCTTATAGTGAATACGAAATCTTCATTTATTCGGTCACGGTTTTTCTCTTGCGTTTAGCATTAAATGATTGACTCTGTTTCAATTTCGTCTAACACGAATGCGGCAGTTGAACGAATTGGAACACGATTATGTTATTGTGAGAAAATTTTATACGTTCCACAGTACGGTGTCTTTATCTTATGCTTAGTATGCGATTATGTTCCGAAGCAACAAGTCTTGCAATGAATAAAGCACGTGAGTACAGTACTTTCTACAAAAAAATATCAATAAATTGTCGGCCACCTAGGTGGTCCTTTATGTGAACAAATTGATGCATGATCAAATGCTGCTTCCGGACGATTAGTTTTGCCGCCATTATTTGGGTTTGTTGTTAAGTTTGCCTCCTTTTGCGTTAATAGTGTTACAATATTTGCGAATTCTATTACGCATTGTACACTTTATACGTTTTTTTGCGTCCATTGTATGACTTTCATCAATTGTTACTTTGGATATTACTGCATCTAAAAGGAAATAAATTAAAGGTATGTATATTTTTACATGAAAGATAATAGGAAAATGTGAATTAACCTCATTTACTACATACTGATATTTTCCTCGTGGTATTGTTTTTTAAGGGAATAGAGAATGATGTATATTTAATGAAGTGATACATTATTACAAAGCCACCCACATTTGTATAGCGAAGTTATTATGGACAGGTTATGCGTCATAAATATTTCGGGTACATAAAATTAACACTCAAAAACATGGGTTTTCGAGGCACCGCAACGTCTGCGGGAACTCACAAAAAATATAGGGATCGTTTGCGTGAGTCCAGCAAAATCTCATATGTATAATCGAGAAGTTTATTACCGACTTTATTTTCGTTTAGCTTAAGATACAAATTTGTTTGAGCTGCAGGAAATATAACTTTTTAAATTTAGATACTTTAAAATTACAACTGTTAACCATATTAAGTTAAAGATACGGTTTATTTTGTAACACCCTGTTCCAGCGATGGCTATACTTACCAAAAGACACACTTGTTGACATGTTGTTTAATTGATAGGTGGTTCACGGTAGGGGTCTAGGGCTTTACGTGCAGCGGCTCCTTTGAGAAATCATTTGATTTTGATAAACCGTACACGCCTCAGCTTGTGGAATATGCCACTGTATTTTTTTTTGCAACGTAATTGATCTTCGTTTTCATATAGACGAATCAAGAATATTATTACATTTTTTCGTTTAGAATATTTCCCTAAAAAAACTGTTAGACGTAATTCCATAAATTAGATAAAAAACAAAAAAATCCGTTGAATTAATAGAAGTTAAAATGCATGATGAAGGCGTTGCAAAAATTGATGAACGGCGGCTTCTTTGACGATAGGTGGTCTTCAGCCATTGCCATGATGTGTTTATAATAGCCACACTTTACTCATACGTATAAAAATACAAAATGTCATTATATACATTAACATAACTACTTTGTTCGCTACAATAATAAAAATTTATAAAAGCAATATATTTTAAAATCAATAACTCGTTAGAATTAACTACAGTTTTTTAAATTATTGTAATTTTAATTTGACATACTGCGATGGTACTTTATGCTTTATCAGGTAATTATTAAGATACAAGTTGTCATAGTTTTTATATGAATTGTATACATGTTTTCTTATCGTCAACGCAATATCTATTTAACAATACTTTATTGAAGTCTTTGAGAGCAATGGAAGCCGAAAAGAGTCGAGTGTTATCGTTTCTGCTCGACTGTGCCTGTGTTAATAGAAATAGGATACTCTTGGTTGAGAAGACTTGCAATGGAACATGAAATTATATGAGGCCTACGATACGTCCTGTTCGACGTAAGCTGAATGAGCGCTATTGTAACATTAAATGTATTGTTGCTATTGATATTACTCACGCTACTTGGCTTGGCTGTCTGGTGTTGTTATTCTCTCATGGTTATTATTTACTTCTTTATTACACATGTTTTCTTAACTCATCGGTTAATGAAATTGTTATGATACTTAAGATGGTAAAAATATTCATTTACACTTTCCATCTTAAGTGTGACCTGTGGTCAAAATGTTGCCATTACTAATATTAGTATTAAGGAGTATAAAATGATTATTTGTGTAAAAGAGTTAACCATCATTGCAATGTTAATTATTTTATATAAGTATTAAATAAAACATTGTTATTTCTCGTGGAGGTCATTGATACAAACATTCCTATCACTTTTTGATCTTTCTGTGGATAAATATTATTTCAGGAAAGCACAGTAGTTTTTAGTTTCAGCGACTTTTACTACCATCAATTTGCATATCATAAATTGCAAACACCCTCTTTTGGGAAATCTTATGTTTAGCAATGGACTCCAAGTTTTATGTGTTGAAAACCATATAACTGGCAAATTCGAGTAAGTAGTGTCGGTTATATCATTTGACTATAGCAGCAAGTGCAAATAATTTTAATTATAAATAATATTCTTCGCATATATATTGTATATTAATAACACTGTCAATAAATATATAACTTTATTGGTGAAATACATGTAGTATTTATTTATTAATAATGATCATGATACTCATTTTTAAATGTAAACCCTGTGATTGTAAGATAATTTCAATTTATAGGACAAGGTCGTATGAACCAATTGGGTGGAGTGTTCATCAATGGGCGACCTCTTCCAAACCATATACGTCTGAAGATAGTTGAGATGGCTGCAGCAGGAGTAAGACCTTGTGTTATATCGCGGCAATTACGAGTTTCACACGGATGCGTTTCGAAGATCCTGAATAGATACCAGGTTAGACAGCAATCAATATAAAATAATTGCTTTTTTTTTTACTTTATTTTTTGTTTTGTTGTGACGGAACTTGTCACTATAAGTAATATTTGAACAGAGGATGGTATTGCGTCGCCCACAATACTCTGGCTTTCAAAACAGCAATTCTCTAGTGTTAGCTAATTCTACAGGCTCGAACGACTTTGAAGATAGTTGAATGTTTATAATGAAAATGTTTGTCTTTATAGTTGATAATATATTATAATATGTGCTTAATAATAATTTCTCAACATTCATCAAATAAAAGAAATAAAATAAACTAAACTTTTAATTAACGACACGACGAATTAACGTCTTAAGTTAAGGAATGCTATGTGGTGTTTGTGCGAAAATCTCTCAGGTGTCTCTTCATTATTGGCAACCGCGTATCACTTGGTATCAGGTACCTAGTGATATGCTGTGCTCGACTTGTCACAGTAAAGCGGTTAAGTTTTGAAATTAAGACTTTTTTTAAATGATATTAATATTTTATTTTTCTTAGGAGACTGGATCAATTCGTCCTGGTGTAATAGGAGGATCAAAACCAAGAGTAGCGACGCCTGAGGTAGAGAACAGGATCGAGGAGCTGAAGAGACAAAACCCAGGTATATTTTCCTGGGAAATTAGAGATAAACTAATAAAGGAAGGCATCTGTGATAAAAATACGGCTCCGTCAGTCAGTTCCATTTCGAGACTTATAAGAGGAGGCAAAAGAGACGAATCAGACCCTCGAAGAAATCATAGCATTGACGGTATTCTGGGTAAGTTAAACTTACCTTAGATTTACAAATTTTCACATTTTACATATATTTCCAATGGAATAAGAAATCGATAACTTTCAAAAGCCTTTTAAGTCCAAATAATCCTTATGCACTCCTCTATTGTTATATCTTACAAATTGTTTAAGATGTACACAACTTTTTTGTGTAAGAAAAAGATGATACTGATCTATAGATACTACAAGTCGATTTAGTAAAATTTTAGCAAAGTTGAATTATTTTTCTGTTTAAAACAATTACTTTTATTGGTACCGTATTACTATAATATTAATTTAATTTATGCATACATGTTGTACTCGGAAATAAATAGGCGATAATCGCTGTCACGTCAACCTTTAGCTTGTTGGCTGTGAACATAATCACTTAATTCAATACAGAACAAGGTATTATTATAATTTTATACTTATTATGAGATAGCCGGAAACGTTTACAAACTTCGCAAAATGGCGTATAAAGTTAATAATCTACGTAAAAGTAAAGCGGGCGCAGCGCGCGCACTCCACAGCAGCGCCCCTTGTGTCGGCTTCGTAAATTGTAGGTTATAAAAATGAAATTAGTACCCAAAGGTGTTATTATCCCATCGCGTTTGGCCGCGAGGCTTGCATTACGACAATCTGTCCGTACTGCACGTCTTGTGCCGTATAGCTATCCAATATAAAATGGCGCTCCTAATATCCCGGTTCAACGACGGAGTGCGGTTTTACCGGAGAGATTTTGCGCCGCGATAAGATTATGCATATTAAGTTGTGCGCCGCTAAAGTAATGTCTACAGTGGAAAAGCGGTCCCTTTATCCACTCTCATGCACCAAAACGTTTCGTGGCTTTCTCCATCTGAGATTATTGAACTCGGCTAAGAATTTAGAAATAAAAGTCAGTGCATGGATTAATGCAAACCTGTATTGGATATACGTCCTTCAAAAAAATATAAACTCAATTACAACGTTCTTTGTAGTAACTGTACAATGTGGTTACATTAAACTAAATCGAACTCGCGTGTGGTCCCGACAGTAGCCTAATAAAGGTACGTGTAACGAAATGAACAGGGTGCACATTTATAACAATGAAAAGAATAGTATAATAGCCCGCGGACGTTATAATGATTACAGTTATCACTTAAGATGTTAGTTAATAGGTTATGAAACCAACTGTTATTAAAATATTGAGTGAATGATTATGTATTGTATGTTACATACGTAGAACAATATTCCCAAAAACATCTTTATCTTAAAAAGGTCCCTCATCTTGTGAAGACTCAGATACGGAGTCAGAGCCGGGTATAACGTTAAAACGGAAGCAAAGACGATCCAGAACAACCTTCTCCGGAGACCAGCTTGAAGCGCTTGAACGGGCGTTTACGAGAACTCAATATCCTGATGTTTATACAAGGGAAGAATTGGCACAGAAGACTAAACTAACAGAAGCAAGAGTTCAGGTGAGTAGGTTTATTAATTACTTAAACTCAAATTGCTATTTAACACACTGTTTGTGAACATCTAATCATCTAGATAGATACTTTATCATCTACTGTATAAAGTCTGTGTTAAATAAAAATTCCTTAATTATCTTTAAAATTTATTGTTACAATACAATAATGAATGCTAGCTGCCATATGTTGCGCCGCGCTACCGTTTCTTTAATATTTTTTTTGTTTAATTAATAGCTCTCCTTTTGTTACACGTCTAAAAAAAGTAAAGTACTCTCATTCTAATAACGAGTAACGACTTTTTGTAACTAAAGAACAATTTATTAGTCCTTTAATGAAAACTATCTTTGCAACAAGTTTCATAAGTAAAATTGAAAGAATGAATTGTTTATTCGTAGGTTTGGTTCTCGAACAGAAGAGCTCGCCTTCGCAAACAACTTAATTCACAGCAACTTAGTGCTTTTAATACGATGTCCTTACAATCTGCATTCCCTTCTGTTCATCAGCAATATGAACCACCTTCAACCTTTAATGCTCAATGTGCCTCCTGGCAGCAGTCTTATTCATCTGCTTTAGGTTCGAGTTCGGTCTTAAATTCGGCGTTAGCTCCGTCACTACACCAGTCAACACTAACACCCTCAGTGTGTCAATCAGCTTTAGCTGCATCATCTCTTCATCCACCCACGTCTTCTTCGTTTCCTTCCGGAAACTTAACACCGCTCTCGCATTCTTCGGAACTTCCTACACCTTTACAACCTACTTCAGATGCTACTCCACCCAGCACAAGTCCTATTACTAGCAGCCCATCTGCGAATCACACTAATGGAATAACCTACCAGCACTCTGCTTATGCAAATCCAAGTGAAACTGTATCCCATCCTTATGGTTATGGAGACTATTCGAAACAAGAACATGCCATGTCTGCTCACAACCATTGGACTGCGAGACAACTCAGTGGGCATCCGCAAAACAAGCTGCCTGAAGTCGGTGCATGGCCAGAAAATTATAGGTAAGTTTATTCACTTTATTATCTTGGTTTGAACATAAATCTAGCATCAATCTTTTGAAACGATATGAACTTTAATGTCTCAATAATCCTTGTCTATAAAAAGATTATGAATTATTGATTTTCAGCTACTTAAATTTAGATATTCGGTTTTTATAAATCGTTATACAATTACAACAACACGAGTCTTGCCGACCAGTTAAATCATTATATAGTTATAGACGAATGATATTCTTATTCATTATGATTAATGATGGCTTCTAATTAATATAGATATTTATGGGATATTTCTACTCGGGATGTTACAGAGGGTCATATATTTAGAGTATAAGGTCCAGTGGCCATCGGACGGGCGCGGTGCTCGATCGCAAATCAGAGCGTATTCGTTTTATTTCTTTTCACCTTCCTTTATCATTAGCCGGAGCGGCCGCTAATCAATTAAGAGTGTAAGAAGTCGGCCATTATATGCCGCGCGGGTGGTTATTATAGCCCGCTCTTCGTAATACACGATGCAATCGTGAACCGTATAGGGTTGCTAAATTTATAGAGGTATTTGATTGATTATTAATCAACAGCCGATTGAATTTTTGGAGGTAGTCAACATATATAGTGAAAATATATAATGAAAAGTTCCATGTAACATATTTAAATAATATCTTCAGTGAATTTGTCGTAAGAGAATGTGACCTGCTCGTTGTCGCTTTGTATTCTAAATAGCGTCGACATTTATCTGTGTTATCGACACAAAGCAAGACTATAAACCTTACATTGGACCACACACAATATATCGCTTTGCACAATGACTGACATTCGAGTAACATATGGGCTAACTACGTGGTGTTCAATTTTATGCAGTTTTTATGTAACATCGTGTGATGTAATCATTGTTATCCTACTAAAATTTTTGTAAATTATTTTTCTTATTCATCTTTTATATTTTACACCAGACGTACGATCCACTTATATATATCATATCCTTGTTAAATTTAGTTTAATTTAATCTAAAAATTTAATACTAAATTATAAGAAGGCGTATAAAATAATAGTCAATAACCGTATTCATTATGGTAATGAGTAATAAACAATTTGCACTTCAATGCATTGTATGTATCAATAATTTTTTGAAATTTGCAAAGCCCTGAATCATGTTTCTAGTGGCTCTATTTTCTCTTAGTCTTTGTAAATTTTCCCATAAGAACTTACTTAATTTTTCCTTCAAATTCTATACTTATTTACCAATATTTTAATATTGATTCAAGGGTGAAGATATTGTGTAATACCCACACAGATATGTGTGTTCTTTAGGTAAAATTTTAATAGTTCGACTTCCTCATTTCTTTATTTAAATTGGGGTTGTCCTTGACCTCGGATGGTAAATGACAAATAAGGTCATAGACTGTGGCGTGTTATCGCTCTGAATACTCTTGCCCTCACAGGTATGTCCGACCGCACAAATGCTATCAAATCGATCAAATTCATTATCTTTCAGTTTTTTTTTATCATTCTGTTCTGAGAGTACATGATATACTTGCCCATAACAACGTGGCACTAGTCAAAATGGTATACACAGCACTACAATGTGCACGTCGCCTTGAGACAGAATTTTAAGTCTCATCTCTTCAATAATTTTACTAGCTATAGCGCGCTTCAAACCGGAACAAAGTAAGGTTTTACACATTAATATTTTGCGGCAGAGATAGAAGCTGTGGTGATCTACTACTATCTAAACAGTCCCCGGTAACAGAGATGTTCCACTAATTAAATATTTTATCATGTCCCTTTTAATTTTAAAAGTTATTGGGTTTTTATAATTTAGCGGTATAACAATAAAAAAAATAATTTCTATTTTTTTTTCATAAAAATCAGTTATTTTCATTTTTTTTTCCTATTACACTTTGTATACTAATTTATTTGTTAAATTTCAAATTAAACAGTGTTTAAAGTTTCAACTCTAAAATTCAAGGAATATTACAAAAACTTAAATAATTAATAACTAATTGTTTATACCATTACCGTAAGCGACGTATTCTCACGAGTAGAATCATGTAATCAAATAGCTCCTTACCATGCAAACCAATCAGTCGCTTTTTCTTTTTTTTAGAATTTTTATCCTCACGGGGCATATCAATATTATCCTGCTTTTTTCATACTTGATAACTAGTTAAAACTATACTATCTAAAATTAGAACTCTTTGATGCCTTTGGATATTGGTTTCACTAATGCTCTTTGGATCATACTAATATCCTAATGGATACTACATTCTAACTGTCAAAAATGATTACCTGTTTACAATCAGTAGTTACTGCGGTATTGTCTTCCTATCGTTGAAATTGCATACAATGTGCAGGTCGTGGTATACAGTTCCAGCACAATACTCATACGTTGCGGAAAACAGATAAACACATGTTGCTTGTGGCGAGCGTAGTGGCAATTAATGAGAGGCTGAACGTGACATTAGTGTAGTGAACCTGGGCATTAAACTAACGCGAGCCTGGTATTAACTTATCTGCAGCTATTTGCATTCGACTTCCTAAACTGCGGCGGGGTTCGCTTGCACTCGCCCGCGCTCACCTTTTATTGGTCACTTTATATCGATCGCTCTCGTTCGATGCTTTGTTCGTCATACTAAGTAACGAATGATTGATGGATGCAGTTTTGAGAAAATCAATGTTAGGTTTTATACGCTGAATTTTTAAAATGTCCAAAGAGTCTAGTGTATTCTACTTAATTGATGCCAAAATTATTGGCTTCACTATCAATGGGTATATACAGGGTGAAAGGTAATAGGTGTAAAAAATCTGGAGGGGTTTAAGTATAGCTCGTATCCTATCTATCTATGTATGTAATACAAAGACAATAGTTCTGGAGTTATTAATTTTTTTAATATTTTTCAAAAAATTCTCGATTTTCTAGGAAAAAATTCGATGATTTTATTTCTTACTTATTTCGACATAAATTTTAATATAAAAATTATCGTTTAATCATTGTTTTATTAAATTAAACTAATAATCATCACTTAGAAGCTAAAACATTTCTACTGCGTTCTTTGAAAGTCGTGACAATAAAAAACAAGGTGTCATGCTTACGTTTTTATTTAGTTTTAAAATAAGATTTTATATATAAAAAATACGTATAAAGCAATAAATAAACACCTGACTTCACTACCTATCCGACAAGGTATAAGAAAGTACATAGTTTCTAAAATTTGGAAAAAAAAACACTTTTTAGGTAATGAGTCAGTACGACAGTTAAAATTTAACTACTTTCGTGGGCGGATATACATTATCGTTGTATTCTTAATTCTGAATAGTTTTTCTTTTCCATACCAAATAAAATTTATTTCAATGGCGGGTTACAGTAATGAAGAATACGCTGACATTTTCTATTGTTATGGACTTAGTGATGGAGATTCTTTACAAGCACGAACAGAATAATTAGCTATGTTTTCCAAATCGTCACCTACCAAGTCATAGTCTTTGCTGCGGCGTTCGGCAGCGTTCAACAGAGGCGTCATGACGCAGGTAGGCCACGCATCTACGATACTGAAGAGGAAGAAGAAATCATAGACTTTTTTGTTATACAACCGACTTCGTCTACGAGGGTCGTGGAAAGATTGCTGAGTTTAACACAATGAAATGTGGTTTACTGTGCATACGGCAAGGCTCTACCCCTACCATTATACACCGGCCCAGGCCCTGGAGGAACGAGACCTTGCAACGAGGTTAGACTTCTGCTGTTTCTGATGAATTGAAGTTTGACAGAGGCGGCATAACAAATTTTCATAAAAGTCATTATTGGGCTCTACGAGGTGAAAATCCCCACGTGATTAGAGAAGTTGCTCATCAGTAAAGATTCTCCGTACACGTATGGATGGGGATAATTCATACTTACTTGATAGGCCCAGTCTTCTTGCCCAACAATTCAAATGAAGAGAAGTACGAGGATTTTCTTGGAAATATTTTTTTTAATTATCTGGAAGATATACCAATGAAATCCTGACGGTGGTCCCGCCCATTTTCGTTAGACACTACTTTCTTCCGCGATAGATTGGCCGAAGCGGACCAACACCGTGGCCCGCAAGGTCTGACTTAACACTGCGATTATTACTTATAGGGTCACATGAAATCTTTAGTGTACACAATACCAATTAACTCGTTAGAAGATTTAAAGTCACGCATCATCGCCGCTGCTGACAAAATAAGAGAACAGCTCACAGGCCGAGTCACTTGATCGGACTTAAGAAAAAGGCTTCGTGCTTGTATCAGGAACCATGGACGTCAATTTGAGCAAAAAAGTGTTTTTTTTTTTTAATTTTATAAACTTTATGTACTTTCTTATACCTTGTCGGATAGGTATTGAAGTCAGGTACTTATTTGTGTGCTTTATACGTATTTTTTTTATAAATAAAATTAAATAAAAATGTAAGTATGGCGTCTTATTTTTTACTGTCAGAACTTTCAAAGAACCTACTCGTAATTTAAATATTTTAGCCTCTACGTGATGATTATTAATTTAATTTAATAAAACAATGATTAAATAATAATTATTACATTAAAATTTGTGTAGAAATAAGTAAGAAATGAAATTATCGATTTTTTTCGTAGAAAATCGAGAATATTTTGAAAAATATTCAATAAATTAATAACTCCAGAACTATTGTTTTTGGATAGTGTATTATATACATAGATAGATAGGATACGAGCTGTGCTTTAGCCCCTCTAGATCTTTTACACCTATTACCTTTCACCCTGTATATATATCATCAGACGATAGATGTCCACTATTGGACATAGGCCTCTCTCAAAAGATCCCCGCATTGATTGGTCCTGCGCTGCCCGTAACCAGCGACTTCCCGCGACCTTCAGTCATTTTACGGGTTTTTCTGGGGAGATTTGGGCCATTTCGCACCAGGTAGGCCCAATGCGGGTTGGTGGGTGCCAGAGCCCCGTTTGTTCATTAGCAGGGTGCACCACGAGCAGGTGAGGTTGGCTTAGGTCCCATGAGTTGTTGTGCGGGATCCTTTACATTTATATATATCGGTTAGTCCTACTAAAACTAGGTGCTTCACCTTTATTTAATTATTTATTACCCGGACGTTTCGAATGCTGTTCAGCATATACGGGCACGGGAAGAAGACATTGTAAAAAATACAAAATATTGGGAGGTTGGGATGTACACTTGTTAAAGGAGTTAATTATAGTGTTTCCAATGATCTACATCAAAAAGTTTTTGAATTTATTTCAATAACTAATAAAAAATTAAATGTAACTGATGTTGGATTCATGAATTCTCTCGCGTGTGTTTCGCCAATCAATTTGGGCTGCATTCAGTAATGATGTAGTTAGTATGCTAATTACGATCTCTGTGTAATTTTTGCTTCACCTGTTCCATGATATATACATAAATATTAATGTTCACGTATTATCCATGTTTCCTTAATACGGAATCACGTTATCAAATTACATGTAACGGCGAAAATTACTGTTCGTCTTTAGTAAGTGAGACTGTTGTCGGAGACCGTCTAGCTATTTCTACCAGGAAACAATAGTGTGTAAACATTGCTGTGGTATAGTTTAAAAGGCACTGAAGTATAACTGTGCAGGCTTTTTTTAATTTATGAAGCGAGGACACTTCCAGGACGTTCACTTGATTGTAAGTAATACGCCCGCCTATAACATTGTTGCGCTAGTTACGATGTATACACAGCACCACATTGAGCTAGTCGGTCCTTCCCGTAATTTCACTATCTACAAAAATCTCTCGTTTGTCTCTTCGCTTTATTTAAATAATATTATATAAATATTAACAAATGAACTATTTTCCAGACCCACTATTCTATCATAAAATCACTTTACAATGTTAAGGTTTGTAGATGTTACTAAATTTCCGGTTTACGGCAGCAATAAGCGACACCGTGACTCACGGCCTTCTGCAAGAACAGCCTACTGTATAAAGTAATTTTGCCTGTTTGGTATCGTATCAAAAATATTACTGAAAAAGATATATAATTTGTTTGTAAATCTACGTCCAAAAGTACGGTTAGTTTTTTATAGTCTAAGGCGAAGGTTAGTTGTAATTAAATACTAAAAAAATCAATACTAACGTAACAGATATTAAATCTAACGGAATCATTGTTAATTGCGAGCCACGGTTTGATATTAGTCGTGTAGATTACGCCAACGGAACTCTCCATCATGTTATTCAAGCTTTACTAAAATTACGTATTTCGGAGGTATACAATTACAATGACCCAAAGTGCTACCGAGCTTTGACTCTATGATTAGTATCTTACATTATGGTTCATAGGAGTCAATTCTAACCGTTGAGTCAGCTACACTCGTATTTCATTTTAAAAGAAGATTCTCTTTTTTTGCACTGCATTATTTGTTCTGAACTTGGTTTTGGTTAAATAATTAATATTTTGATTTTTTTTTACATTATGTACGTTTATATTAGACATCAACGAGAAACGGTTATTATACTGGGTGTTCGGAGACCGCTTCTGAAAACAAAGATAAACAGTACTAATGACACCTTTGATGATAGGACGAAAAAAAAAATCGATGGTGATTAAAAAAATTATATTTTAAAACGTTTTATTAGCATTATTTACGCTCCATTGTGTTAGTACGATAATGAAACGATAGTTTCATATGACTATTACTTTACTAAAAGAAAAAGCAGCAATGAAGTACAAAATCAAAAACAGCTGATGCTCGGATCAACGAACGCACGGGCGCGGCCGGAACTCGAGATGTATCTGGTTTCAATTTGAACCTCATTTCATAGGGCCACGGAGCATTTAGATTAGCGCGGCCGCTTCGAGCCCCGGGTATTCGTTCATCCAAGTATTAGCTATTTTTCATTTTGAGTTTCATTGCTAATTTTTTTTTAGAAAAGTAATGTATTTTTCATGAAATAATCGTTTCATTTAGCTGTACTAACATGTTGGAGCGTAAATAATGCTCATAAAACATTTTAAAAATATATATTTTTTTTATCAGGATTGATTTTTTTCCGTCCCATCATCAAAGGTGTCTTTAGTACTATCGTTTGTCTTCGTTTTCGGAAGCTGGTCTCTTAACACCCAGTATATAGGCAGTAACAGTTTTTTACTTCACTGTTTCTGTTTTTATGTTTTTTGTTCTAATTGTTTGAAGGAACTGGTATCGGTAAGGAAGTTCTCTGTAGATTGAATATTTACTTTACAACTATAATTTTTGCTTTATTTATAGCCTTGAACTTCTACGATAGATTATTTATTTTCTATTCAATCAATTTCTTAGATAAATTATCTTGTTTTGTTAGAAAGTTAAGAAAAGGGTACACGTTTTGTTAATGCAATCCAAACCATTTTTCCGATGATAAATATCGTGAGGAAACCAACATGTTCTAAGTATCTGCTTTTCTGTGTACCTTCTGGCAAGGTGGACAAATGGTCATGACTTTCACCACGAGAGAGAAAGCCACGAGTACCAGCAATGAGAGAATTTAATTATTTACATTATTATTAAGTTGTTTGTTTATTTGTTGCAGCTCATTTTTCGGTACTAACGCGTCACATTACGTTTCCCATGCGCATTCTCCAACTGAAGCGAAATCTGGATACCCTTACCTTGGACAACTCGGCGGAATGGATATGGGTAGAGTGCATTAAAACAATTATTTAAAAATTTTTTGTTAGTGACATATAACATAAGGAGCAATTACAGAAAATTTCTATTATAGATAAATCTTTTACATTATAATGCCTTTATAAGTGCAGAGGCATATAGTTTTGTGCCTTCTAGTTTGTAAGGCTAACTTTATTGAACAGTATTGTATATAAATTACATATTTTGTAAACCATTTTCGAGTGTAGTGTACAAATCTTATCAATGGAATATTTTGTAAATTAATAGTCTAATTTAGTTATAGTTTTATATAAAAATTATATAGAAGTAAAATAATCGTTCCTATATTTAATTTGTTACAATGTGTTAACCCAATCCTTTGACAATGTTTATATAAATTTAGATAAATATTTTTTTTAAACTTTGTATATTTCCTGCACTATATGTCTAGGAGTTCGAAATAATTATTATGGAATTGTTGTTAGAATGTCTAAAATATCATGTGATGTATTATATGATGTCTGTCAATTACAGTTGCCTTAAATAATATTGTGATTCTTTAATATAGTTGTATTTATTAATATAACATTTATAGCACGTATTTTCATAACTTTACGTAGTAAGCACTTTGTCAAAAATTTTATTAAAAATAAATTGAATCTACATACCTCTTTTATTTCTTAAGAATAACCCCATACTACATACATCCACCTACTTAAATTAGAGGTTATAAAATATAAAAGCCAATCATTAGTAGGTAGCAGATAAAGTTTAATTTGTTATAAAATATTATAAAGTAAAAATGGTATGTATTTGCGAATAACACTTATTCTACTAGAATTTTTTCCCATTTAGATACTTGATGAATATTTTAATATAACTTCCTCGAGACGTTTATTTCGCGTTCATTAATAATTCCCAACAGATTCTAAGCCAAGGTTTGTGTGGGTGCGTCATTATTCTAACTACAATTGTCATTAATAAGATTATGTATAACAGTTACTTACGGAACTTATAATGATACCCTAAGATGACTGGAGGCTAATCGTGACTAAGTCGACCGCTGACATAACCCTCGCGTCAGTCCTTTGTCATAGGAAATGAATAATAAGCAACAAGAAGGTTATAAATTGAAGATTATTGAGGTAAACTCTATAAATGCAATTTAAATTGTAATTATTTAAAGAATCAAAAAATACCTTGATTGTTTAGCTACGAATAATTCTCGTACGAATAGAACTACAGTTCTGTTTGTAAGAAACTTTCGTACATGACGAAGTTATGCAAAAGTTCAGAAGAATCACATGAAAAATTTATTTAATAGTCAAAATAATATTCCCACTTATACACTGACCTTTTCTTTCTTTAACGTGCGGGAAATGCCTGCGTATACTCATCCTCGCGGGGGCAAAGACAGATTATGTTGGACTTGCACCGACTAAAGCCTCCACGATATTCCTTCTCGTCGCTTTATGGCAGGGTCACGGGAATGCTTTCGCACACAACCGCGATCCCGCCAGCGTCGGCCGCACAAGCTCAGGAGGGAGGGAAGAACCCTCTCTTTCCTTATCTGTGGGAGCACACCGGAACATACAGCACCCCCCCTCCTTGGCTTCTTACAGTCACGCGGGCAACGAATTCCACCGAATCCGTCATTCAGAGGCCATGGGAGCCAAGAGAGAAAACTCTCCCGGCTCCTTGCGGCGGATCCGATCTTGGGTTCCGCCGCCACCCGTTATAGGGTCGCGGAGGACAGAAGAGCGGTACATCGCAATACCGCCACTCCTCTTCTCTCGCGGCCACTTCGCTGCCGCATCAGCGGACTTATACACCGACCTGGCCCAGTGCAAATGGGTAACTATCAGCTATCGGTTTCTTAAATTGTCTAGAAATAACACAACTAAACCACAGTACTAGAGTTCTAAATGATTCCAAATTAAACTTTTGTATAATGATGGAAGCATCATTTATCTAATCCATAAATTCCTTAAAATATTATAAATAGATAATTTTGTTATATAATAATAACCAGACTATGAATATGTAAATATGTCTATATAACAACATAACCTATTTAAAAATGTATTGAACAGTACAAGACTAATTGTCTTTAGAATAGATGTAACATAATTATGTTTACTATAATTTTCGTTTAATTAATGATATTTCATAGATTTCAATACTGAAAGTAATTGACCAGGAATAAATACAGACATTGAAATCATTTCAAATATTCTTGCAATTAAAAAACTCACTACACTAAACATCTTGTATGTTACACATTACCGCTGCATCATCATCATAATCATCAGCCGATAGACGGCCACTGCTGTACATAGGCTTCCCCCAAAGATCTCCACATCGATCGGTCCTACGGTTACCGCTGCATCACCAAAGCTAAATAGATGATAATGGAAAATGCTTTTAGTATAATATACAATTAACGTATCAACTTAAACACTAACTTGATATATATCATGTTAGTGTTCTGGTTTATTTATATTGGTGATATTATGTAAAGTAGTGTGAATATAACGTAGGCACTATTCGAGTTTACTAATTTTCGTGAGTGTTCTTATTACGACATTTACAGGGTAAGCCATTTCTCATATCGTATTGACAATGGCTGACGTCTTTGTGCGCTGCATGGGGTATAATTAGATAGTCAAACACACGCTTCACCATTTAAGACAACATACCAATTTGATTGAATTTATTATAGTGCTTTTGTCAAGTGCAAATTATATCAATGAATAATTCAATCATTATATTACGAGTTGGAAGCAGAAACTGTGTCGTTTTTCTTGGAAAGGCGTAGAAATGTTTTAAGAATTAACGAAATTTCTTTAAATAAAAAGAGTTGTTTTGGCGATAAAATCATCTTTATCTTAATTAACATTTCAATTGCAAGGTTTCCGTAATATAATTTTAAGTAGACTAGCTCTTGAACTTTTTGGTCATCTGTAGTTCTAATACGGTGAGAATAGCTTGCCAAACCATTGACTGAATTGGATTGTTATCTATTGAGATGAATGAAAAGCGTGAGGTTATGTTTCGTTTTTCTGTAATACTCGATTTTTGGACGTAAAAAAATTGTCGGTAAGCTACACGCGTGGGAACTGTTTTACTGGTTCTAGTTAGATATGACCACTTGTGACACGCATTTTGCCGGGATTTAGTATTTTAACTGAATATAGGATTGTGTTTGAAATATTGAGTATAGTAATTATTTTATAATACTAGTAATAAATCTATCTTTCACGATATTTCCAGGGCGTACGCTTTGGAACAGTTACATGAAATATGGCTTGCACCTCAATAATTATAAAATTATTTTAATGAACAGAATATCGATCGATAATTAATGGTCTCAAACTATATCATTGAGTAAATAACAGGATTGCGTCAAACAATCTGTATAATGATGTCAGTTCAATTTAGAACGACATGAAACGTTACAATGCGATAATAATCAGATTGACGTCGACAAATTATATTTTTCCTACCGGTTACATTACCGTCGTACAGAACATTTCAACTGGCCGGTAGTAAAAATCATAGAACAGTAATATCGCGGTTCTATTTTATTTGGACATGACGAATTCCGTCGGAAAAACGGGGCGGTGACTCTTTGTTAAGGTTGATGTTAGGGTCGATTTTACTTTCCTAGTTTTTACCTATTATATTAGTACGTTGATTTAATCTTAGTCACACTTGTGCAGAATTACTTGTGCTCAATAGACATTGTGATTTAATAATAACTAAGTATAATTTTACAGTCTATTAATTTTAAATACACCTCCGCTTATCTCATAATAATTATGACATTAAACTTAATTAAAATAACCGTTCAATAAACCTACCTTTAATATTTCATCATCTGTTGAACTTGTTTCTGATAAACGTTGCTCCAAAAGAAGAAAATTTGCTGAACTCACTTTGCTAAACGTCTAGTTTGGTGAGCTCTTTATGATGGTAACAATAATCGGAAGTGCTGTTGTCCGTTTTCAAGATTTTTCTCTCTCTACACGCCTTTTGAGATACGATGTAATTGCTATTTCGATATTTCAATCTGGTACCCGAAAGAAGTTTTTAATAATTACCAATATTAAAATAAAAATAATTTTATCGTAGATTTCTTTTACAAATCTCTTTACAAATAAACAAACATTTGACGAAGAGTAACAAATTAGAGATATTATCTGATTATCATCATAAAAAAAGTGGTAACATCTTTCACACCTTTTATTCTTTTAAGACAGTCGAAGCATAGTCCAATAAGTTACGCTAGTCTCTATTTTCCAAAAGAATTTATCAAAACTGTGTACAATTTATTTTAAATATTTTGATGTACATATCGTATTCGCGTAACGAATAATGAATAGTATTTATTAATTCTCGCGTTCACACACAACAATGCGTGAGAAAGAAAATCACAACAGAATTGAATTTCAACTAACTGTCCGAACAATTAAAATTTCAAATATCAGCGACAGTTATAGCGGATTGGATGTGATCGCAGGTGGATCGTGGGTCTCGGATTTCGTGGCATCGAAAATTGTCGATAATCGGTCGTCAACTCTGAAGGTTTTTCGGAAAAATCTAAACGGAATCCGATCAATTTTCACAGCGCATAGTGCACGCACGTGGCGGTTCCCGATGCGACGTGGATTCGATACACTGCCGCTCCGTGATTGAGGGTAATCACAACCGACTACGACAACTTGTTTGACAAATACGTTCAGCGGAAGTGCTGATTAATTATCATTAGCCATGTTTTTATTGGTAATTTACAATTGATTTTGAACGGCATTTTTATATCATTTTCAGTTAGTCGGCTCGCAGACTATCCATATAAAACCATTTAACTCCTGGCCAATCAATATCTATGACTTAGTATGAAATTTACTATTGTTGTAATTAAATGTTTTGCTCTTATGTCATTGCTTTCTATTATAATTCTCACAAATCACCATCATCATCATCATCATAAGCGTTTCTTCATCCGATAATGGATATAGACCTTCTCTTATATGTTCCATCAGATACGGGCCTCTGCTTTTCAAATCCACTCAACAAATATAAATTTCTGATTATTAATTAATAATTTTTATATATATGTAGGTACTGCAAATATTAAATCGTACGGTGTTAAATTTGTTGCATCGAATTCCAAGTAAAATTCAATAGTAGCGGCTTCGTTTTATACACAACAAAATTTTTAATTGTTTATTGTTTATTAAAACAAAATGCATGACAAATTATATTGATTTAACCAAACTAAGAGTAGAATATAATAAATTGTTTTTGTTTTCTATCGTGATTCATACAAGATTGTCAGAATGCCGTAAGGCGTTTTTTAAAAATCAATTATAGAAGCGAGCTGACACGATTCTCAGGACCTTTGCCGTAAACTTTCATATTCCAGAAGACATTCAACTTACTAAAATTGCTTCCGAAAGCAATTAGCGGCGTGACTAAAGCATTTGTTTGGCAAAAATTTACAATCACCCGGTGAATATTTGACGACGGCTCTTGACATGGTCTCTTCTGCTGCCTGTATTGGCCGTTCTCACGAGAAATGATTCGGCGGCATTCCGTCGAAATGTCCACAGAATTCTCTACCAAACGCGAAAGTCGTGCATGTCCATTGATCACTCGACCAAAAAAGTGTTAACTTTAACACCCGATTGGTTTAATTTTTTTTATTTCACTCAGTACTTTATTGTATTGTTAATGTTATATCGAAAAAATAACTAAAGTTTTAAATGATGATAGTTTATTACGGGGAATAAAGGCTGTAAATGATTCACGGGCAAAATCTTCTCCATTGTAATGTTCATCTTTAACATTCTGAGTAAGTTTTGTATCATATAAAAGTTTCAGCAGTAGATCGTGTAACATAAAATGATAAAAACAAACTATATATTAGGTCCTTACATATAAAATTAGCGGTTTGTCGTTCTGACCACTTTGATCTGAAATATCTCCTCTTTGGTTAAGAATTCCAAATTCAAATTTATAAATTCATTTAGCTGGTACATTTGTGTTTGGAAAACAGTCATTCATTTTTTTCCTCATTATTTTTTTATCTTTGGCGTTGCTTATTACCGCACAATGGAAAACATGAAATATCGGTATATTTACGAGTACGAGTTCCACCGTGGCACCAGTGCTGCAGAAACAGCTCGAAGGATTAATAATGTGTACGGCGCTGGTGTCGCCAAGGAAGCACGGTACGTTTTTGGTTTTAATGTTTTCGTTCTGGAAATTTCTGCCTTCAGAACCAATCCGGTGGACGGCCGAAGACCAAAGTGGAAAATGAAGAATTAAAGACTATCATGGAAGCGGATCCATCACAAAGCACATCAGAGATAGCTGCAGGCTTCTGGGTAAGTGACAAAACTGTATTAATTCACTTAAAGCAAATCGGGAAAGTGAAAAAATTTAAACGATGGCCACCTCATGAATTGAGTGAATCGAACTTGCAAACACGCGTCTACTGCTGCTGTTGTGTTACTTTGTTCAACCGACACAATAATAAAGGGATTTTAAATCGCATCATTACTTGTGATTATAAATGGATACTGTATGTTAATCGGAAGTAATAGTCGCAATGGCTAAACCCTGGAGACCCAGCTAAATCTTGCCCTACACGAAAATTGACTCAGAAAAAGTTACTTGTGAATGTTTAGTGGACTAGCGCCGGTGTCGTTTACTACAGCTTTCTAAAATGTGACCAAATGATTACGGAAGATATCTATTGTCAGCAACTGCAAACTATGAAAGAAGAACTAGATGCTAAACAACCGAGATTGGTCAATCGCTCTAGGTCACTGCTGTTTCACGACATCGCAAGACCACACACTGTACAACAAACAACCACTAAGTTAGATGAGCTACAATTGGAATGTCTGCGACATCCACCGCACTCCCCGGACCTTACCCCAACAGATTACCATTTTTTCTGGAATTTGGACAACTTCTTACAAGGAAAAAAATTCAACTCCGATGCGGCAGTCCAAACCGCCTTCAAAGAGTTTATTGAATCTCGCTTCCATAGTTTTTTTAGTAAAGGGATCAATGAACTACCTATGAGATGTCAAAAGTGCATAGATAACAACGGTGCATACTTTGATTAATTAAATATATTTTATAAAAAAAATAACTTTATATTCCTCTCCATACAAAACGCCAATTTTATATGTAAGGAGCTAATAAATACGTTCAAAAGGTTTGCATTATGTCTATAAATAAATCTGTTTATTTTTATTTGTAACGAAACATATTCGTTGGTTGTATAGTGTTAGCATGCTCTTTAGGCAGTGCACATATTACATATAGCGATTGTTTCCGCCATGATGATAATGTTAACACGCCGTGGATACGGGTCCATGAGCCCAGTATCAGACAAGCTGTAAGATTCGCTTTGGCTTGCAGCGCTTACATCATCATGAATCTAGGATGATAACGATGATACTACCGCATAATTAAAAAATATGTAAATTACGTCCTTGTAAGAGTCTTATTGCTACCTTTTAGAGAATAAATATTGTTATGCTTTAAATGTTAAACTTAATTGTACAGGTAACTCGGCTTTTAGAGTGTGTTTTAATGAAAAATTAAGTTTATATATTACTAGGTTGACTAATTAATTTATTACATATAAGAATTCCGGGAAATAATTAATTATTCGGATGAACTTGAAACTTGAACTGTGAAACTGTAGGCTTGAACTATTGATTATTGAATAAATGGTTAGCATTTAAAATATCCCTTAAAACTTATAGAGAATCTAAAGCGTTTAAAAAAAAATGAATATAGTTTCAACAGTGAAGATAAATAGAACACGTTATTTAGAAATAACGGCCTTCATCATCGTCAGCAGTGGGTCTTTCAATACAGCAAACATTCGTTCCGACTTTTTGTTTCACATAGTCTGCGAGGAATTGTAATTTTGTACCAAATAAATGAAACGAGGGTGTCGACACGCCATTTTTATTTTCTGTCATTAAACAATGAAGTAACTTTCGACGCTTCGGGACCTCATACGGCGACCCTTTAAACGAAAGCATAGGGTCCCATGTTTTGAACAAATCATTACTCTGGTTTAACATAGAGGGAACAACAATTGCTGGCTGATTCCTGTTAGTATAGCCGTAGGCTTTTGATGGGACAATGATTTATTTTTAGTATCCTGAGTCATCGAGGACTATTAGACGCGCATATTGTCTCTAGAATAATCTACGAGTAGCCTGCAGGGAGTGCGTCCGCTCAGTGGGACGGCTTTGCATGTTTACAAACATTTTATTAAGGTGTTATATTTAATGGCTTCTTTGGGAGGAGATACTTATTGTTTCTAAGACAATGATTTATTGCAAGTATAAACATAAAAACATTATTAAACGTTAAACATTGCGAATAGTCGGATCTTTTCGTAAATAAATATTGATTATCGATACGAAAACATAAAATTGAAAAGTTTTTATGACAAAAAAATATCGGCGACTTAAGTCAATCATATTAATGTTTCTGCCCTTGTGAGGGAAGGGTGGATTGAAAGGGCTGTTTATTACATTACATAAACGTTTGTGTTTGTCTGTCTGTCTCTTTATATAGAACAAGTACTCGAACTGATTTTTAAAGTATCGGTTTCACAGTACTATACTAACTTACGCCTTACAAGATGGCCTAGGATAGCTGATCTAGTTAGTCGTCATTTAGACTATATATACGTGTAAAGGTTTTAATTTATTCGTTTTAGAAAACTTCTTAACCATCGTATCAATGAATATTAAAGTTGACTGTTATTTAAATTTATTAGTTATATTGACTAAATATGATCGGACTCATAATCAGGTGGAACTGAAGTATATCAAGTTATTATATATATATTGTTTACCTAATTGTCATGGCTGTAGTCGATTTGTATTAAACATACAATTAGATTTTCTAGATGAAAATGAGAAATATACAAAAGCAGAACGTTTTCAGAGTGTCAACTGGAGCTGTATCTGAAGTTATACTATTTACTCTGTTGTATTTATTTTATTCTTAATGGGCACAGTAAAAAAAATATAAGAACCTTGAGTACAAAGGCAAGCTTATCTCTAGTATAGTTCTATCTCAGTAAACCTCAGTATTCAGAGGATTAGATGTTTTATGCTAGCGAAACATTTAAGCACTATCAGTAAGCATATACTACGCATGTAATCGTGTTTATGTGTATTATACATTAAGATCATAAGAAGGCATGCATAAACATCGATGATAGATCACGCAATAAGGAAATAACGTATATCGATTTAAGGCAATAAATTTTTTAGTCAAACAATAAATTAATAGTAATTTTTGAGCTAAAAAATTATTTGAATAAATAACCCGTCGTTACGATTAGCCGGCCCGCGAAGCGCTTTGCAGGTGTTTGTTTCGATGTGGTAGTTTTAAGTGGCAATATATATTTTTTACGTATTCATCGGAACTAATCCGTTAACTGGTAATTATTTGTTACTACACGGACATTTAATTATTTGCTGTGAAGTGATTTCTACTTACCACACGTATTCGTACAAAAGAGGAGAATGGCCGGGTGTAAAAATAAAGTCTATTTTGTTGCCGGTAGAAAATTAGAGCCGCAACTAAGTTAACTCATACAATGTCCTACATTAGTTGCTAGACCGTAGTTTCGAAACGATTCTGTTTTTATTGAACATATTACTTCGATTACAGACAGATATTTTATGTTAAAACACCTGCTATTGTTTTATGTTAGAAGTACACTATTTATAATATCTCTGTGTAAAAAATTATTATTATTTATTTCTAAACCTAAACCTTCGTGTAGACATTGGTTAGTATTTTCCTAAATAATATTATCTCCATAAGAACAGGTCGATTTACGTAAAAAGAAGCGAATGTTGTACTTTTATATTTATATTTATTATCAGTGTCGACTCCTCTTTAATTATTACAAAGCATGAACTTGTTTGTTTCGCGGGAATCCATTGCATGCGAGCAACGCGTGGCCGATCGATGTGAAGATCTTTGGAGAAGGCCTATGTCCAGCAATGGACATCTATCGGCTGTTGATGATGATGATGAATTTGTTTAATAAAAACACATCTGTATGTATTGCTGTTTGTCTTTTCTCGTTATAAATATATAGTTAAAATTTGACCTTGTGGACTATATGTTAAAAGATTTCTGGAGCAAATATTGGTTCATCATAATTGTATCATTAAAACACGATTGATGTTATCTCCTTTCAAATGTAGTTATTATTGGTATACTATTATTATCATATCATTGTTAGTATGCAATTTGGCGAGCGCTGTACATAATTAGTGATGAGCAAAGCAAGAACAAGACAAGACTTGGACAATTGTATTTGTATTGTTTTTTCGGTCTTGGTCTTCTATATTCAGTTTTATTATAATACAACTTGTTTCCAGAAGAAGTTCAAGTTATGATAAATATTTCAAGTTATAGTTTTGACGAAATTTTTATTTTTTTGTTTCGTCTTGCCCATTAAGTGTGGCTTTGTGTAATAGGTTTGTCTTGGTTTTGATCATAGTATTGTTCATTCCGTCTTGGTTTTGGTTTTTCGTTTTTACGCGACAAAGACTAAGACTAATTTTACTCATCGCTATATATATAATACAGTTCATGGAAGTTGTTGCTCTTTTACTTGAATTACTCTGCTTTAGACGAAACATTCCAATCTATCCCTCATATAGCAACATCTTGGTTAACGTATCGTTGAAACAATATAATGAAAATCATCAAATGTACAACAGCGTTGCATGATGGTAAATTAGTACCGATCTATAATAAGGGGCAAGTATTTCATCCACTAACAAGAACAAACTTCGCATTGTTCAACATCTTCATTTGTCATCCGGAAACAAAGGAGGGGCAGTTAGGGCCAACGCCGTCGATTGTTGTTGCATACAAAGGGAGTAACAGTACAACAAGACATTTTTATTGTTTTATAACTCAGCTCCTGAAGCCGCAGGAGGTAGCACCCTAAAATATTGAGTAAAAACTTTTAGTGTAAAAACGAAGGCAATTAAATAGATTTATAACCGTTAACTATGTTCCCGGAAAGGTGATGAAAAGTTTCTTTTAATATGTAAGTATGTAAGTTTTAGGCTTTGTGAGACGCACTATGTTATCAACTGACTTTTGTAATTATTAGTAAACGTTAATTATTATTTGATACCATACTACTTACGTTAACCTTAACTGTTAGAGTTGAACCCGGTACACGTGTTGTCAGTATTTCTCACAAATTTAAACAGTTGCAAGAAAAACATAGAATTTAATAAATTGTTCATATATTTATGATTTTATTTTATAGCGTATCGGAATGATTGCTTTTGTAATCAATACTCACCCTTTATCTATAAATAATTGGTAAAATTAATTTAGGTGTTTTGGTGATTATCAAGAACAGAGTAAAAAAAATATTTTGTTTTTTTGGGTTACACTGTTTTATTGTAAATATTCATTTAAATTAAATGAAAAGTTGTTATTTACATTTAAATGTTAGTTATTTGAACAAATGTATTAATTTAAAGATGAAAAGTATTTTTTTTGTTTCACATTAAACTAGGACTATAGACCGTTCATAAAAATAATGGATAAATATATACATACCATTATTATTTTAATATGAATATACTTACGTATTTTTAATATGTTGTCTTTCTTATAACTTGCCGATGTATGGAAATGTATAATTTTGATTTCTATAGCGTCTATATAATCTACACCAAAATTATTTTACTTATTATTCTTTATCACGTGAGGATGGTGTTGCATCATTCGCATTCTCTTTACCATTCAACTAATTTTAAATATAATGTTCGGTGTATGCGGACCACCACCCAACATTTTGTTTATGTTGGCTTTTGGTTGGAGTTGGGTTTTATGTTTGTACATAAGGGCAAAGAGATGGGTATACCTTTATCTTATAATCACGTGTTAAATAAAAAAACGACTTAGCTCAAACAAGCTAAATTATTTAGGACGTTGTAAAGTATAACATCAAGTTTTTCATCACTACAAAAACTTTTGTTTTAAAAACCGCAGTCTGATTGCCACGTAATGTTTGTCTCCGCTAACCAACAATACGTCATGGTAACCTTTGCTAAATGCTTTGATTATGAAGAACAAAATGTTTCAGTGTACAGGCGACCACATTTTTGGACCGCATGCCGTCACATGAACAAAGGAAACAACTTACTACTGTCCGGTAGCAGCCCGACCCCCGCGACGCCGCCTGCGTGGAATCTAAACCACAAACAACGCTATTCATACAAGAGACATGTCTCCATGACTTTATTTTATTGTCTCTAACGAAAGTATTTTCAGCTCATTGTCGGAAAACCAAACTATAATGCTACCGGTGGGTGGCTACTCTTTATTACAATCGGCCTTGGTCTACCTGATGACAGATTTGCAACTTGTTATTGATTGCTTCCTGAATACGACGATAGAGAAGGCTTATATTAAAATATTTGTATAACCTAATATGTGGTAATAAAAAAGAAACGTGGTGATCATCTGTGTTCAAGCTGTTTTAAAGTTAACAGGCGGTCGACTTAGGTCTTCGAGTCCAGTCTGGATTCATGATGATGTCAGCGCTGCAAGCCATTCGACTATTACAGCTTATCTAACATTGGGCGCGTGGACCTGGATCCACGGCCTGTTAAGAGTCCAGTGTCAGATGAGCTGCAACAGTCAAAATGACTACCAAGTGCTCAACTTCATAAGAAAAAAGAGGGATTTAAATTATTAAGTCTATAATATATGCCCCCGGATGAAAATTCATAAATTCCTGTTGGTGACAATAATTATAATGGTGCTAATCATACATTTCTACTTGTGTACTTAAACCTCCCTCAATGATTCTCATTGAAGGGGAATTGGGCCTTAGCCCCACGACGCTGGCCAAGTGCGGGTTGATGGAAGAATTGTATACTTATTTATGTATTATTTGTGAAACTACATTGTAAAATAATTGCCAAAGAGAATAGCCAAACGTCTTGTTTAGTGGTGTGCACGTAGAAAGACCAGTATTGTACTGGTCTGATGATGAGTTTAATAACTCTAAGCATCGAGAAAATTTTACGGTTTTATACATATGTTGTACCATACCTTATTAATATGCGAATAGTAAGCTAAAATGGCAATAGAAGGAAGATCTGATGCTCTATGAGGTAAGAAAGTTGAAGTGACGTTGAAGTATAAGCAAGCGTAGTGCGAGACAACCAGGTGGATTGACGGGAATCGTTGAAAGCAAGTGGTATCGGACCGGTTGGGCTGAAAATCAATTGGTAAGGTATATTTTCAGCAATAGACATCACTTAAAATAATGATAACGATGTATTTACTAGATACATTACATAACAAACATACCTAAATAATTATGTTCTGTTGTAAAAACAGTAAAGAGTATTCTTGTTGATAAATTAAAAGATTTTTGAAGTAACAAAATTATAGCAAATAATTTTTCCTTGGGTTGCAACCACCCAAGTGCGCCACACACAAATTATGGGCGTGGACCCTTTGTCGTCGTGTGAATGTAGCACAGATAATGGCAAAGAAAATAATGTTCTGTCAGGATGAGCGACTGGCCGCCTAATTCGTGGCTAATACATCAAATACATGCAGGAGAGAAAGAAAATGAAGACCCATCGATTTTTGAAAGAGCCGCCGTAGTTATTGACGTTTATGTTGGAGTCATTGTATGTGGCGTCACTAGTATGAATGAAATCGGGGTGTAACGTAATAGGTGTGAAGTGTTCCTTATTGTTGTCTGTTTTGAAATCAGGTACTGCTGTGTGAAACGTTTGCGAGTGATATATATCGCGCCATTTTAACAAGTTAAAAAAAATTATGTTATATACATATCGTGACTATGGATAAAATAGCAGAATATAAGCAGAGATCGTGACCCCTTTTTGTATGATAATCATGATACAAAAGGAGGCTGCAGGATGGAATTGAGAGAGGAGAGATCTCGCTTGGAGACGATCTGTATTGCTTTTATACAAACTCTGAGAAGATCGAAGGATGGACGAAGTTTTTCGCAATTCTGATAGTAAAGCAATGGTGTTGAGGATAGCACAAAGAAGTCTCCGAGTTGATCTATCATAACATAGCACTGTAGATGCAGCAGTTTTGTTCGACACTGGTAGCTGGGATATATTTTAGAAGATTCCCTTTCCGCACTATAAAAAAGGCGATAAAGATTAACTACATTGTACGTTAAAGCCTATTTTATTTTAAATCATGAAGGAAAAAATAGCAATTTCCGCTGCTTTCGTTCTATAAGAAGATTAATTAATATTCTGTAACTTCGAACTAGTCTTATTACTTTACTCGGAAAATCCTCTTTCGGTACAGGAGCTTTGTGCAACTTACTTGTTATACCGGCCTCGGATGCCGTTTAATTTTATCTCAAAATTATATTATTTTAATGAAATTTAGAAAAGGACGAAATGTAACAGAATAATCTTTATCATGCCTTTAAATGTAAATATAACCTTTATAGCAAGAATTATTACCAAATGTAAATATTTTTTGATTTATGATTCATCTATATTATTTTTCTCTAAGCTTTTGAGATTTGACTTGTATAAGTAAATCAGTTATCGCATAAAAACTAAGATTTTCTATAAAAGAATAATAAACAAAAATATATTTTTAATGTTATAAGTTTTCAATTACTGAAAACAATATCTCTCTGTGTTTCCAAACAGAATCTTAAGAATGTTATTATAGTATCATTCAAATAAATTTCTTTTTAAAACTTATTACCAAATACTAATATAAGTTTAATTTTTTCTATTTAATTACAAAAGTGTAGGATAAGATTTTCTTACAAAAAGAGTATAAAATTATTTGTTCTCTTTTCATTTACTTATTGTCCTCGTCTGAATTTTTGTTTCTTTATATTTTATCCATACTATCTAAGATTTCTTATAAATTGAATATACAGTCAGCACGGTTATTGAATGTGACAACTGTATGGATTCAGAAGGAAATTGCCTCATCATAGACTCTTTCAAAACGTAACAGGAAATGTATCTTTCACAATGAATATTCCATTTTTCCGAGATACGATTGAAATCTTAATTTATTGAATACCTGCATTGGCTACTGTCACAACAAAAATATCGCTCTGCACAATATCCTAGCGTACAAACATAATAATGTACTTCAACGTTATTTACAAAGAATAATATATAGTAACTGTTGAATATTATATTAGAAGTTGTAAATAATTATTATAATGCAATTGTCCCACACTCATTTCGTGAGTGACAATCCAACCCCAAAAAGTGTTATGTTCCCCTCTCAACGAGGCGTAACTGAATGCATCCACCATTATAAACCTCACGGGAAATAAATTCTTACCCACCCCAAGCGAAAATATAAATCGCCAAAAGTAAATAAACGGCTGCCATTACTGCCCTGATTATTTGCTCACCCCTGAAGCCGCCATTTTAGTTTTGTTTTTTTATTTAACAAAAGTTCGGATAAGAGTTATGGCCCCGTTTAAAATAGCAGGGATCATAAAGCATTAAATGTGCTTTTATTGCGCGAATTTAAACTTTCAGAATTAATATATTTCAAAGATTTTTCACTATAGAGATAATTATATTTTATATATAATATATTTATTTATTATATAAAGTTGGGAAATGGCCTAACCCCCCATATGAATCCTAGTGCCCAGCGATACCAGAGGCTATGCTGACGGTATATGGAAATCTTTGAGTGAGGCTTATGACCAGTAGTGGAGTCATTGTTAATAAAAATAAATATAAACAGAATTTTTATTTATATTAATGATGCGTAATAACCTTGTTAAATAGTTTTGTAAAACTTTTATTTTTAATATCAGTAAAGAAAAGAGCGGAAACAGTAAAGCGTTTTTTTGTTACAACTGTAGGCACTAAAAATTAACAAATTAGAAACACAATGAGTATGTACAGTTATGGCCATTGACACAGAGAGCTGACTTTTCCTCTGAATTACTTTCCACTGGCAAACATTTTAATGAACAAAAGTTCCATTCGCTGTTTCACAAGTAATTTTCTAAAAGAGCGGTATGCACTCCCCTTTCTCTCCCCCTTCTCGCGACATTGACCCTGTTGGCAACGGGGCCCGCCGATCTGGGGATCGATTCACTGTTAGCTACAAATGATAAAAGTAAAGTTTGTTTCACTTCAATAAAACAGTAACAGATATATATATACTTAATTTAATATTTATTATGTATGAATGGTAGTAGCTGTCTCTTACAGGAGACCGGGTGTTTTTCGGTTTGTAGGACGTTGTAGTTAGTGAATTTACTGGGGTAAAAAGACTAAATTGTCGTGTGTCCAGAAGACGAGCATAACGTAGTGCAGTGTACATCATCTCAGCTAGATTACGCATCGCTCTTGAATCACAATTGAATATCATATTATCATTAGCCGATAGACGTCCATTGCTGAACATAGGTCTCCCCCAAAGACCTTCACGTTTGTAGGGGCTCATATGGATCATGGTGAATTGAGCCATTTTACACTATACTGGCCGAATGCGGGTTGGTGGAAACCAGTCTTATTTATTGATTAGCAGGGTGCATCACAAACAGGTGAGGTTGGTTTGAGTGCCGTGAGTTGCTGTGCAGGACCATCTACACTCCAAAATTATATGTATTAAGATATTTTTTTACATCTTCGTATTGCTCCTTACTTTTCCATGGTACAAGAATTAGCTTTTAGAGCGGTTTGATGCGTTTGCTTTTAAATCTTTTCGTAGTCTATATAATTATTGTATGTAATTGTAGTGATAGGATTTATATAGATTTTGTAAGCGATTATTTCTTATATTAGTATATGTTATCTAAGTAACAGTTTAAATATAATTCGAAAATACTTTAAAAAATAATAGCAATTTATTAAAAACATTGAGGTTCTGAAGTTGAAATTACCGATGAAAAAGTGAACAAAAAAAAGTCTATAAAGAAGTGAAAAGAAATGAAATTTTTATATATTAAATAAAGGTAATATTTGTTTGTTATGATATTATTATGAAAACAGCGGATATTCTTAATAATAAAAGTAGGGCAATTTGCGTCTTTGATCGATGCTTGTCACGTTTCTTATAATAGTAATCAAGAATTTTCTTTTGAATTATATTTTCTGAAAAATAAAATAAACCTTCTGCGTAATATTACAAATATTTAATTTTTCTCTAAACGATAAAAATGCTATAACTTTTCACAATATTTATTTGTCGTCAGTTTCCATGAAGAGCGTTTCGAATCTAACATGTTTCTTGAAATTATAAGATTAAAATAATCAAGTGATTGTGTTACATTTTAATGTTATTTTATTTATAATATATTGCTACCTGCAAAACAACATAAACCATTTTTCATTTATACTTGTTGCTATTTTGTTATCACTTGATGCGAATGGTGCCGACGTTTGTAACGTATAGTCGATAGTTATGTTACGTCTATGACTAACTGTTACAGTGCAACGCCATCTGGTGGAGATAAATCAAAAGGAGTAATAAAAAAGTGATTGCTAAAAAAAGCACACGTTTGTCAATCTTTCCAACCCTCAGTTTAATACTTTTAGAGGTTTGCGATCTTGAATAATTTTAAATAAATTTCGTTTATATTTATAAAAAATCTATCATACTAACAACGACTTTGATATGAATAATCATAAATAGCACTCATTAGCAGGTAAAAAAAATATAATAATTTCACTTAATAATATTACTAATTATAAACTACACGAATTTGCTAAAGCGCTCGCCGGCTTTAATCCTCCAGCTTATGAATTCGCTCGAATTCAAAGCGATACCGTCTATTGATGAGGAATTAATTGGGCTTGCAGTGTTACATCCTCTTTATGTATTAATTTCACATATTGGTAAACATAATACCATATAAATACTTTATTATTATACCAAAAATGTTAAATAAATATATAAACTATCTTTAGTCTTAATTAAAACATAAAAGGGTATAAGTAATAAAAATAGACAAGTAATTATTCCAGGACCTATGTGAAGATTTTTGGTAGAAACCTATGTCCAATTATTCATATCTATCGGCTAATGATGGTGATGTAATATTACTAATAATAGAATAAAGACAGTCAATTACAATAAGTAGAAATTCATAAATTATTAACACCTTTAAGGGTATCGAGGATTTTTTTTTGCATCTATTGATACTACCTGTTGCACCGCGAAAGCTAATGCTTCCGATCCCGTATAATTGAAAGTGTAATGCTAAGATACGTGTAAAATTAAGTGTTAAAAATTAGTGTAGTAATGGTGATTAGATCCAGGTATTTAGTGGGTTCGGCATGGTGCGATTGAGCGGTCACATCTCCGCCGCGGAGCACGGCCAACACGCATCTGACACGCCGCCATATCACAATTCTATGGCTCGTTTGTTCCGTTGTGATAGGCGTTGAATCCATGTCATATGCCTAATTATATACCACTAATTCCTAACTGCGGCTCAATTGATAGCTACGCTTCGACACCACTAAGCCGCTAAGACACTTTATTTCAGGAAATCTATTTCGTCGAATATATATTTTTTATTGTTCTCATTGTTTTGTCGCAGCGACCTTGCTCGGACAATGATGGATCTGAGCGCTCCCTCATCATAACAAATTTGGACGTTTAAAACTCGACAGTATTGAATAGGTAAGGTCTTTGTTAAATAAGAGACTACCAGTATTACACATGGGAATTACCAATCAAGCTTTGACGTTTCTGAGACGTTCGAGCGGTTGTAATCAGTCTTTCTATATTTTCGAGCGCTGAACGTATTGTGTAGTCGTCAATCAAGTAGCGGCAAGGTTTATTTTTGATACCTGATATTACTCCTCTTTTGCTTTTTGGATTTGAGGAATATTGAAATTTAATTAAAATTCCTTAGATCTCAGATTGGTAGATATGATTAAGGTTCTTGATCCACTAGTGCGTTTCGAAATTAAAAACTTGCCACATTTAAATCTTGTTAAAACTTTGCAATAAAGTTTGAAGCTTGTTTGATCTAATTATTTTATATTTTAATCGTTTACTTCAACGATTATGTTGTTGTTAAAGTTTCTAATTAAGTTAGTTTGTTAGGAATAAAATTATTTAAATCCTTTGCCATTTTACAATGTAAATTTTGATTTTAATACGAGTTTATAACATTTTTATTAATATATTTCAATGCGAAAACTTGAACTTAGGTTTTAGAAAAGTTTATCGCCATTAGGTTTATTAAATTAAAATAAACTTTTATTTTATTAAACATATTTCTCGAATGATATGAGATATTCCCTACATGTGGACATCCACCATTGTGCAGATCTACCTTAAAAATATTTATACATGTACCTTCGTAAATACAGACATAGCAGTGCGCTCTATGAATATCAAGGATTAAGCCTCCACATACACATTAAATATTCTATAAAGAGAATATGCATTTTGATTCTATTCAACAAAAACCATTTATGTTAAAATTTATATCAGGGATATTTTGCGTACAGGTCGCGTAGGTGTGATTTAGTATTACACTGTTATTTACTTACTTGTAGATATAATCTTTAATTAAGTATAAAGACGAGAATATAAGAACGTAAAATGTGTTATCTCTTTTACACGATTAACAGAAATCAATCAGAATAATATATATTCCTAAGAAATTAAGAAAAATGTAAAAACTATGATGTCTTTAGTTACTCAGTTTTACTGATTACTCAGTTACCCTGGGAATACATAAATTATATTTCATATCGACCCATAAAATATGGAACAAACTCTTAATATCAATTTTATCTATTTTCAGTAAGTTGTTTAGACGATATATAACTTCAAGGGTTTTAAGTGTAAGAAAAAGATTTAATGTTAGCTTTTGAAAATAATGTTAAAATTACATGTAAAATTTTGATAATCGTAGTGCTCTTGCTAAAGGTCTCTAAGATCAATGTTCAGTTAAACTGATAAAAATGTTATGTCTATATTAATATTTACTATTTAAATTGTTTTGCCTTTAGTTGTTTATTTAAACATTCAACAAAATTTACATTGTCTTTTAGGTGTACTCAAATCTTAAACGAATCAGCGCTGCAGCTTCATAAATTCTTAAAGCAACATATTGTAGTTGCCGGTTTGAGCAAAACATTGTATTCATCACAACATGAATTTTAAAGTTCCTTTAATAAAACAATTAACAACGAGACTCCGTTTACAAATACGTCAATTATCAGAGATTACGTGATCACAAAAACTACAATTTGGCATCATCAATATCATGATACAACAATAAAGAATTGAACGTAAAAATTAATTATCCGCCATCGGCACGCCGTTCTAATAATCATAAATAACGACTGCAATCGGATCAAACGCGGTAGGTCGCGTCACCGGCGAACAATGTGCGAAACATTAAAAATATCAACAAAAGAACTTCGGACGTTTATACTATATACATAGCGAAACAAATCTATCATTTACGTAAAAAAAAACATTGTTGCGCGATTTAGACCTTTGTTACAACCGATTAAGAGGCGTGGAGCGCTCTAGCGATGGTTGTGTTGCAGTGGGTGAGAGTTGTCGCTCGCGCCAGCTGGTGTACCGTGGAAAATCGATTTTCACGTGGGCCTGACGGATGTCGCATCTGCGCGCGGCTGGATTCCCTCTTGTCTGCATATGAAAAGCGCGGCGACCTGTAATGGAAATAGTAACTGATCATTAGTCTTAATAAACCGTAATATAATTATTCCACGTGTAAAATAGACTCGAATAAAACGAGATAAAAAATACTAGTTTAGTTTAACATTTAAACTATTTAAAACCGTTGCTAATATAATTATCCGCGAGCAGAAAAATGTTTTCTGTGTACTTTTTTTTTATATATATATAATTAAGCGACGGACGAACCGGACGTTTATTTGATTGTAAGTGATACGCGTGCCCATAACATCGTGGCGCTAATTAGATTGATTATACTGCACCACATTGCGCTTGTGGTCTGAGACACAAGATGTTAAGTCTCGTTACTATAGCAATTACACTAGCAACAGTGCCCTTCAAACGTGAATACAGTAATGTTTGCACCCTACTGTTTGGCGGTAGAAATAGGCGCTGCGGTAATATCTACCACGTCTCCTGCAATGGAGACTTACCCGCAGTGCATACTGTTATAGTTTTTGTGTAATGAAATTTTTCATTAAATTTTTTAGTAAGTATTATTTTGGTTATAATGCGTCTTGAAGCATTTACTCTTCTAATAAATTTAAACTAAAAAATAACGGATGATATACGCAATATTAAAAGGAACGAATTTAATTCGTGTAATTCTTATGTTAAAAATTAAGTATTAGTGTATTAAGAATAACTATAATATTCATTCAAAATTATTACTACCTTCGCGGTGATAGAATATACTTTTAGTACAATACTAGGTCCTTACATATGAAATTAGCGTTTTATCGTACTGACCACTTTGTTCTGAAATATCTCCTCGTTGGCTAAGAATTCCAAATTCAAATTTATAAATTCATTTAGCTGGTACATTTGAGTTTTGAAAACAATCATTCATTTGTTTTCTCGTCATTTTTTTTTTCTTTGGCGTCACTTATTACCGCACAATGAAAACATGAAAGATCGGTATATTTACGAGTACGAGTTCTACCGTAGCACCAGTGCTGCAGAAACAGATCCAAGGATTAATGATGTGTACAGCGCTGGTGTCGCAAAAGAAAGCACGGTACATTTTTGGTTTCAACGTTTTCGTTCTGGAAATTTCGACCTTTGGAACCAACCCCGTGGACGGCCAAAGACTAAAGTGGAAAATAAAGAATTAAAGGCTATTGTGGAAGAGGCTCCATCACAAAGCACTTCATAGATAGCTGCAGGCTTCTGGGTAAGTGATAAAACTGTATTAATTCACTTGAAGCAAATTGGGAAAGTGAAAAAACTTGAACGATGGGTACACTCATGAATTGAGTGAATCGAACTTGCAAACACGCGTCGACTGCTGCTGCTGTTACTTTGCTTAACCGACACAATAATGAAGGGATTTTAAATCGAATCATTACTTGTTATGAAAAGTAAATACTGCACGACAATCGGAGGCGCTCGTTGCAATGGCTGAACCCTGAAGACCCAGCTCAAATACTGCTCTAATCGAAAATTGGCTCAGAAAAAGATACTTGTGAGTGTTTGGTGGACAAGCGCTGGGCTAATTTGGACAACTTCTTACAAGGAAAAAATTCAACTCCGATGCGGCAGTCCAAACCGGATTCAAAGAGTTTATTGATTCTCGCCCCTGTGTTTTTTTTAGTAAAGGACTCGATAAACTACCTATGAGATGGCATGAGTGCATAGATAAAAACGGTGCATACTTAGATTAATTAAATATATTTTACATAAAAAAAAAAAATTACTTTCTTTTCCTCCCGTACAAAACGCCAATTTCATATGGAAGGACCTAATATATAAATAAATTTAGTATCCCCGATCATTGTTGAAAAACTGATATGTTCAATTAGCAACATGTCACAGTATTGTGAATACGAATAGAAACAAATAACAAAACACATTTTGCCCTAGAAAAACAAAAGGGACCACACAGGCAACACGCAGGGGAAATTCACGAAAGCTATCACCGTCACAAATCGCCTTAACGCAAACGTATAATCGGTCGTCAGTCGACCTATTTGTTTTAAGTCTCCCGTAACCGGCATTTTAAATAAAAACATCAAAGGGGGGTGCGTAAGAGCAAAACCGAAGGAGTAATTATGATTTGTCTCGCTTTACCGGAAATAGTTTGTGTCGCTATTAATTGTGGTGGTATTCTGGGAATACAGCGCCCTCTGTTGGTGGCGGAGGTCTCGCGCGCGTGCAGACTCGCTGGCTGCTTTCGTCGTGATACGTTCTTTAGTCACACACGAGGCTAATTTTATAGAAAAAAAACTTGTACTAAAAATAGTTTTAGCTATAGTTTTAGACACATGGCATTAGTTAAACTTATCCGATTTAATAGATTCCGGAAAGTAATTTCCTTTTGTTGTAATTATATCTGAAAATACTTTAATAGGAAGGCACACAAAAACAAAACATTAGGTTTTATTATAAAATACACTACGTATTATTCGTATTAGACTCATCTGTATAATTATCAAAATATAGGTGTATCTTAGATATAAAATAATATATTTAATTGGGAAAAAAGTGAGAATCCGAGGAATTATACCGCCAAGAAAATTACCGTAACTCAGGAGATGGTTATGACGATCAGATATGAAGATGCGTTTTTATGATGATAAAGTTTGCGCCGCAAGGTATATTGCCAAGTATTGCAGCTTCATCGGATTCAGAGCTTGCGGATCTGGTATTAGCGAGCTATAATACGTCTCTAGGAGGACACGAATACCTATTAAAAATGTTAACTTAGAATATTTACAAAGATTTATTTTTTTTCCATTATTTTGAGACAGCAGATTATTAGATGATAATGACTATAAACAAATCATAGAAATCTATATTGCCCTTAAATATAATTTAAATAAAGTTACACTACGGCGCTTCAAACGTACAATCAGCAGCGTTAGGTGATGTAAGGTCCGTTCTACATTCAGGCTGGTCGTCAGGGGCGGCTGCGCGTTGCCTGAGCGGGTGCATGGATCACCGTGACGTATCGCGATTTCCACGCATCCATCCCCGCCGCGACCGGCCTTTGTCACAAAGGAAATTAACTAGTTGCGCTCTTCGTGTGCGTTTAGATGATGTATGCTCGTGTGCGTGTGTATGCTCTGCAAAACAACACAAAACTATCAAACGATTGACTTAAAATTTACTTGAATAACATCAATTGAAAAAAATATTTTTGAGTGGTAAGTCTCTTTTACCGGAGATGGTCTTAGTATCTATCACTGTAACTCCTATATTTTTGTTTATTCTTAGTAAAGATCGTAGTAAAGCTAGTGTATATTTAGTTTTTGTACAAATATAGACTAACACTACTATAATTCCACCTGATGGTAAGCAGCGATGTGGTCTTTAGTGGTACAGCATTATTAGCGAAGATTACCACACCATACCTGGACGATCATTTCTACCACCTGACAAACACATGCAAAAATATTGTAGATAGTGAAATTGATGATGTATTGGTACTGCACGTCTTATATCTTAAAGCGACGACCATATAGTGGTGCTGTGTATATCATCCTAAGTAGGGCTACGTTGTTATGAGGAGGCATATCACATATTATCAAGTCTCCTCAAGTCATCCAATATATAAAACGATTTCCCAATCTGTTTATTAAACTTCATTTTGCAGAAAGGCAGCTCCTGACTTGTATTGTGTGCTTAAAGGCTTTCGTTTGTTTCTGAAGATTTTCTTCAGTTTATTGGGGTTAATTTGTGGTAATTTAATTTACTTTGGCAGACAAGATAATGAAAAGGTTCTGATGTTGTTAAGTGCGTTGAGTGTTCGCGTTGTAGCGGTAAATCACTTTAATTAAGAATAAGTATTTAGTTTGCAAAGTAATCGCTTGTTTTTTATTTTAGTCCACAAAAAATTGTTTTTAGAGAGTTCATCATAAGATTTAAAGTATTAGACAGCTTAAAAATAATTCTAAATAAAAAATTACAACAAAATACATACTTTTGGTGCTAACTCCACCGGAGCCATAATCAACCGTCAGTATGCCAATGAAGGAAGAACTATTGTTGTAATGTTGAATGAAAAGTTCTATTTAAGTAGACGTTGGGTACTTTTTTGTATTTTTGAAGTAATTTTCAGCAGATGTTCGTTTGATGGATCAGGTCCCCGTCAAAATGGCTATTATTTTTAGATCCATGAAATTACGTCCGTGAATTTGATAAGTAGAGACTCTAGATAAATTATTATCTGAACGTAAATTGTATATTAATTAAGAATGAAATATTGAGATTAAGAGGTACTATAATAATTAAATATATTACGTATTTTTATTAAAACAATTATTATTGTACTTACCAATCTGTTTTTATGTGAATTTATAAACTATTTTAATATCTCCCTTTATATGAAACAGACTTGGATTATCATCTTTATTGAATGACTTGACTTAAACCCTAGAATTTAAATAGTTAATAGCCACATATATATCAAACGTCTTAGCATTCATTAGAATTTATTAAACGAGTCGGATGTTTTAATTTAAGATGCGAACTTATTTTTTATACATCTTCACCGTTATCGTTTTCTGGCAAATATAAAACGCTTTAAAGAATCTTTGTTATTAAGTCAACGATTATAACGTTTGCCGTTGTTGTTTTTCGCTAAACTCCGTGGGAAAATAACGTCGTTTATTTGCTTCGGTTATAAAAAATATTTCGAGTATTTTCTTTTTGCAAACGATAGAATCGGTTGAAGAGGCAATCTGTTCTGCGCTTCAGGAGTACCGATAGCGTTTCAGTGACAAAAAACTATAATTAATTTGCAATTTCACGAATAACGTTCGCAATTTCAATGTTAAACAGACCAGATCAACCTGTGAGAGTTTCTCATCTGGGAAACTGTAAATAAAATATTTTAACACACTGCTTGAAATTTTTAATATAATAAAAAATAAATCAGGTGCAAAAAAATTTTTTTCTTTTATAAAATATTGCTTTCAATATATATATACACGCATAAATGTTATTAAATTATTGTGTCATATATTGTATATCATAAAATATTTAAGTCTCGTTATTATTACAATAGATCTCGTATTAGATTCTAAAGCTTTAGTCTGTAAATAAAATAAATTAAAGTGTTCTTCTTTCTCCAAATAAATAATATAAATACACACAGTACCGCCAAATTCATCGAAAGCGTGGTTTATTATAAATTTATTATCATATTCTTACATTACTTTGGTGGTCCGGGACGCTGAAGCGGCTTTCGAGAGCGGCCAAAAATACAAAACTTGGAATAGGTGAAACAAATTTCAAAGCAGTCCCTCAAACCGTAATGGAGGACTGTTCTTGTAAAAGGAACTCCGACAGTTGGTTACAATACGCCTATAAAACTTATCGCTTTTACTTCCAACTGTGCTTGTTTGCATTGAATTTACGTAAAAAAAAGTAAAACGAAATGAAAATTCTGTGAAAAGGGCGAGAAGTAAATAATATATTGGTATAAAAGACTTTAGTGTAGAAATTTGTTTAATGTAAACATTTTATATTAGATTAAAACACTAGCTAGCTGTTCTCCGCCGACTTTGCTGGCTGTAATATATAGCCTAGATTCTTGACGCTGCAGATCAAAGCGACTCTTACAGCTCATCTGATACTGGGCTCTTGGACCCAGATCCACGGCCTGTTCTGTAATATATAATTAGATTTGAAGTTAATTAAAAATATTCACGCTCGGCAGTGACACACCGTTCCTTACAAATCTTTTTAGGGGTAAAACTTCCTAAAATCCCTTCTTAGCTGGCCTATTACTTGTAAAAGGAATACTCGGTAAAATGAATATTCAGTAAAGGAATATTACACTCTTGCCCATAACAGTATGGCGCAAGTTAAGTGATAAACATTGCAACATACAGGCTCGTCTCCTTGACACATAAGATGTTAAGTCTTGTTTCCTCAGTAATTATACTAGTTATACAGTAATATTTGTTAACTAACTGTTATAATTTAATGATATATCTTTTGCTAGTCCTCTTACATATATCGTTGATGTTAAATGTTATAAAATTTTCACTCGTGCATTGCCTTGCGTTTATGTTTTTCGTGATAGAGTTAAAGTGAATGTAATGATGTAATTGAGGGTATCAAGCTGCATTGATACGACATTGCACGTGATGTCGTACAGGTCGCCTTGATGCCTTAGCGGCGCGCCTGAGAAAAGGCACTGCTGCGTTATCCGAACCTATTTTAATAACATAATTTACAGTATAGTAAGAAGACCCTTTAACGTATATTTAAATACTATCATCAGCAACGTCTTTGATCTACAACAAGGAAAAGGTATTCAATTCGTCGAGATATTGGTCTTTCTTTTTCTTTCGGCGAGACACACGAGATTTTCAACTGATGTTAAACGATATCCTTTATCCATAACAACACATTGCTAGATAGGATGATATACACTGCACCATATTATTTTTGCCGCAGTCAGTAATGTGTGTTGGCAAAAATAGGCGTGGTAGTGGTATCTATCAAATCCTTTCATTTTTCTGGATGATGGGAAATTTTCGTAGGTAACAGTGTATCCCGTAGATGATGTTGTAAAAAAATTTTAAATTACAAAATGTTATATTTAAGATGGACTAAATAGGACCATTAATTTTGTTTGAGTATATATATTGAAGATGATAGTTTTTTTTATGATCTTTTCTAAAGTTGTGAAAAAAATATTATTGAAACAAATCTTTGACAACGAATAGCTACTATGAAATCTTCACAAAAATACAGAGATTTAATATTACCACTACTAACTATAAATTAGATGTTATATGACTTATTAAATTGCTAATATATGGTGAACCATAATTTCATTTGATGATTTAGTTTTAAGGGTTTATTACAAATTTAAAAGAGAGTCTCAAGATATAACTGAAAGCTCCCATATGCTTCAGATTTTACTTAATCAACTGTGTATGTAAACGTATACACTATAGGAGATAAAACATACTTGGAAACATACTTGTAGCGAACCTGGTTGTGTACAGTAGAAATATCTGAGTCATCCATGGGTGTTTTATTTACTGTGACGTGCTTAAACCTGCGACATGTTGAAGTTTATAATATTGATGTAAGGGAGTAAGGGGATACCACCTAGCCTATAATATAAAAATCACATATAATCTCGAAGTTTTTACGGAATTTAGAGTATTTCCCAAAGATTTTCCATATTGTTACTAAAAGGACTGTCGTTATATATCCATATTATACTGTTTATTCTTGTATGTTTTTGAGACTAAGTTTGTTACTTAATTATATTTTATTTTATACTATGTTTCGATTCCATGAAAACATTGTTTTCAGTTTTTATCATAAAATGGAAATACAGTAAACCCATGTATAAATCAGGAACCTGTGGAGACCTTACTCATAGCTTTGTAATATTATGGGGCAGCGGCGGTACTTTCTTGTTGAGACTTTGTAATCATAAGTACAATTTTCTTACTAGTACAACTACGAAGTATTTTATTATATTTCTGTATACTCTTAGTATTTCCATCTCCGTTCAACAATATTACATAAAATAACATACCATAAAATTATTAAGTACTTTAACAAATTATCGATCTAGATAATTAAGTATATGTTTAAAGTTGTTCATTCTTTTATATTTACTTTGTCCGTTCGTGATTGCTTTGCGTGGTTGATTTCAACATAAAAACGAAACGCAACAAGGCAATTAAGTAAAGTTAAAGAAAACAGAGAATTTAACACAGTAATCAATGTTTTATAATCTGTGAAATAAAGAGTTTATTTTCATTACTAAATTTAGATGCAAAATATTTGTTGTTTCTGTAAAATTGCTAAGGTATACAATTATAAAAGAGAAGGAACCCTAAGAGGTCATTTCGAGCGCCGCCGTCTGTGTCCTATCTCATAATCGGGAAGTGTAATCATAATAAAGGGTGATTGTCCCAAACCCAGCGCGCTCGTGTGACTTGCAACTTTCGCTAACCGACGTACATACAAGCGACATTGGGGTTAATACAGTTAATGGTGCTGGCCTATTATAAGCTGTTAGGCAAACGACAAGTAACTAACCGACGCCAAAACGTGTTCGATACGCTGCGTTTACGGAACCTCTGTGACGTCAACTCTACATAAACAACGACCATGTCAAGTTAGTTTGAACGAAATGTCTCAACAGCTATGGTATCTCGTGGGACTTGGAAGACATACTATAAATAAAGGTCTAAACAGATGGGTATGGAAACATATCGCAGTTTCAATCAATTAAAATTTTAAGAAGCCTATCCAAGATATCACTCTGTTTAAGACACATCGTTGTAGAAAACTTAATGTTTTTGTTATAATAACTGGAGCTTCCCTTAATTGTGAGATGTGCAAAAAAATAGAGTATCATCATTATATATTAAAGGAGTGTGTTGAGAATAGAAAAGGCAGAGAAATAGTTATAGAATCATAAGAGGTTAATAAATATGAGATAGAAATGGATAGAGTATTGTTTATCCTATTAAAAATTAATATTCTTAAAAGTCTATTACAAATTAAGAAACACTAATATTGTTTGCATGTAATTATTTTCGTAGTACGTGGAGACTAACATACATGTGAATGAAAAAAACCAAAGCAAAACCAGAAAAAAATATGGTATTTACAGTTTAAATGTTTAAATTATGTGAAAATCTTTGACCCCATATCTATGAAGTTTTATTAATTTACAATGAAAGATGTGGCAAAACTGTAAAAAATTAAAAAAACTTCAATAGATTGATATTTTAATATTTTATTTCAGTGGAGAATTATGGTCTTTAGAGACTAGCAAACAGCTAAAAAGGTCAACGGATTGACTTAATGAACCTTTAAGAGAAAATACGTTGAAGAGAAAATTAATCCCGCTGCTTATTCAAGATACGCTTCAAAAATGGCCTCTTGTTAATGTTGCTCAGGTTTCAACTAAGCTAAATATTTTAAGCATGCAGCTTTATATAATATTTAGCGATATTCTGGTAATTTTAATGATTATCTCTTAATATATCATTTTCTATTAAATTTCCGCTAAACTGTATGTACGCGTGTGTTTAATAAAGCCGATTTTTAACGAATGACGTTTTATGGAAGATCTCAAATTTTTATTAGACATGAAATTAAATATATGTAAAGGAAACAATTTTACTAATAAAACGAATTTCAATACAACAATTCCAACATTAGTATGTAATTAAGAGATTTAACTGTAATATTGAATATGCTTGAGAATTGCTTCATCAAATAATAAGTACAAATAAACCGTGTTAAAAAGTTATTATTTATGTACATTATTAATACCAAAGGAAATTGTTTAATCCTAAATATAATTTCAATGTTCAAATTAATATAAACTAAGTCCATCAAAACTTAAGTTAGGAACATAAACAAACAACTTTCATCTCGTGGTATTAAATATGCTTGTCCATAATAATGAAGTCTGATGAATAGGAAAATGTAATTTTGTAAGTAATTTCACTAGAAACAGCATCTTATATATAGTAATATTTACACCTTATACTGGCAGGCGGAAGAGATGGAATCCACGGAAATACCTTCCTAGATAGTCTGCAAAAAAAGAAAACCAACAACTAATAATGTACATAAACAATTATGATACGGAAAAACCATCAAAATGTAAGTTAATATCAACGAAAGACTGTCATTGCGACAAATTGTACGTTGTTTTTAAAAAGGTATTCAATATCAGCTTACCGATTCGCTCATTAATAATTTCTTACCTGATCATTAGCATATCCATATTGCTACCAATTAATTAACCGCTCGCGTCACTCAAGACACGGCAATATTTCACGAAGCTGACAAATGCGTTCGCTCCATTACGACAGATAAAATATTATTAAAACAAACAAACGAACAAAAAGAAGAAAGGATATCTTTTCGAAGAGCCGAAATCAATGTGCGAGCTCCGGCGCATTGCCGGCATCCAAGAGTCGTCAGCAAACAGTTGTAACCGAAAATTAATTCATAAAGAAAACTGACCTTTAACTTTTAGTAATAGAGTCTGTTTTCCTTGGACAAGGAATATGACAATAAGTATGTATAGCAAGCGACTTTCGTGGCCGTAATTTAACGTAACAGTTAATATGACAGCGGGCATGAGTATGCCAGCGGGTCGTCTGTATATCATATTTATGCACTCACACCTGGAGGTCTCCAACTCACAAGGATATTCTATTTTTAATTTTTCTTTCCCTTTGACAGAGTACGCGTATTAAAGATAAAGTAGCACCGCAGCTCTTATATCAGTTGCCAAACATTACAATGTTCCGTTATGAAGTGTTGTAACTAGTGTAGTGTTGTGTATCAAGACGACGGACACAGTGAAGTATAGTGTATACCTTTCTAATTAGCGACACATTGTTACAGGCAGTCGTATCTCATCAGATAAATATTCGCTCGTTGCTTAGTAAAGTAAAAAAAAATGTTAAGTAATTGTAGTTTGCAGAATATCTTTCGTTTCATCATCATCAACACCCGATGTATGTCCACAGTTGGACATAGGTCTCTTCCAAAGATTCCGACATTGATCGGGTAGAAATTCATAGGGAGGGATTTGTGGTAATTCCCACTACGTTGCCCTATGCAGATTGATGGAAACCAGAGCCTAGCTTATTGAATAACAGGATGCACCACCAGCAGGTGAGGTTGGCGTGACTTGTTTTGCGGGAACCCTTGCCCCCAACATACTTTTAATTGCTAATCTACATTAATCATTGCCTTGTCAAAATTATAAAAACATTGTATGTTTTGTGTGTACAGCGAAAGGACTTAAATTGCTCCTTAAGAAGCATAAGTTACCAGAAAGATAAAAGCCTTATAAGAGCAGAAGAAACTTGCTATCTGGCGTAAAACATATATTTACTATAATATTATTATATATTATATATACTTGCATAACTATAATATTTACTTCATTCATTAATATTAGAGACTTAAAAAACTATTTAGTATCGAAAATTCGAATATTATTCGATCAACTTTTACTTACCTTCGCTATGTTTTTCTGTGGTTGCTATATTCGATGTTAAAAAAAAACTTTTGCTACTGTAAAAGTTTTCACGTCACACTTTCCAAGTAATTTAATTTTTCGCTTAAAATTTGCGACGGCAGCTTTTAAGACTTCTGTGAGAATCTGTTAGCAAAATTATTATAGTTATCTATTGCAAATCAATTGAGAGGTAAAAAATTGAAAAACGCTACTGAAATTAAAAATTATTATTTTTTTTTACATATATACAGTAATTTTTATATTATAAAAAATCTATAAAATCAAACATAAATACTTTGTTTGAAAGTATAGGACTTATGTAAGGATTAAAGTAACCAAAAGTATTGTTCTCTTTTTTTAAACTAACTTTAAGTTTAAACCTAAATAGATTACTTTAGTATAGGAGGCTGCCACTTGACCCGATCGAAAAGCTACGATAATTGGTTTTGAACGGATGAACGTCACCGAGTTGCCAATTTCGACAGCGAGGGTTCAGATGTTAACATCCGTTTGTAGTCGTGCTAAAAAACCTAAATTTAAGTACGGTTACCGATTAGTCTTACACTTTCTTCAATAAAAATAGAACATTCACAGAGTTTCTTTGGCAAATAAAATTTTACAACAACTCTTGAGAAACTTCGCGAAGCGGTGAAATAAATTCGCTTTCGCAATGCCCTCACTTTGGGAATAACTTAAGGCGAAATTCATGGAAACTTAAATTCGCGCCTTGAATAAGCTTTTAAGAAAGAATGTTTCACGGCAGGCACAGTGACTTTAACAATCGTGTACGTATACATGAGTAAACACGTATAATTTAAGATGAAATGTGAACCAATTGATGTCTTTGTTCACGTTCACAAACATTTTACGAGTGTAGCCAGCCGAAGGGCTGCTGACTAAATTCTCCACATACATTGTACAAAACAGAGAGTCGTTTGAAAGTAAATGTTTCCAATATCTAATCCTGAATTTTATGTCGAATCCGGAAAGATATTTTATTATTATAGATGCAATGTTTATTGCATTCGCTCATGATTCTTTGACTCAGAAAGAATATTTTTTATCAGGTTTGCGATAACCCTTTGGTTAAATTCATTAAAATAGTTTCTTTCTCTAACTTAAAAACGTTTCACATTTTAAAATATATAAGGTTGTAGAAGAAATACCATAGAATTTTTTTATTCAAATAAGAGTTACAGCGAGCCGGAGGTTCACCTGATAGTAAGGGATACGCCTGCCCATAACAACGTGGCTCTAGTTAAGATGATATACACTGCACCACATTGCACTCGTCACTTGAGATATAAGATATTGATTCCCGTTACCTCAGTAATTACACTAGCTACTCTTCGGCTACAGCAACCTACCACCAGTAAAAATCGATTAATATTAGAAAATAGAATTAGTATTCAGAGATAGACAACAGTTTATAAAAATAGGTGAGATTTTAATACTTCTAAACCTTCGTCAGAAGTGTTTAGTTAAATAAGGCTTAATGTAAATAAGTATTATCCTAAATAAATAGCGATTAATGACCTACTTAAAGCGTTTCATAATTTTGATTTGTAATTATTCAAAACGATGTTTGTATATTTCTCTTTGATCTTTAGAAAATTAAATGAAGTTCACATTAATGTTTAACCGTGCATACGTCTCCTCCCTTGAGAAGATTTAGGAAATTGTCATCAGATTTAAAATAGATGAAGTGTATAAACAAGTTTATACATAAAATTTTTTGCAATGAAGTTTAGTTAAAATGTAACGTCATCTTGTGGCAAACATAAAAAAAGTGGATACTAATCCCAGTGAAATAATATCTTCAGATATCTATTGAAATACAGATCTGACCAATTGTTTTTGTATATAGACATAGATAAGTAACTATTCGGTTCTGAAATCTACATATTTTTTGTCTAAGTTATAAATCCTGTCTCAATGATTCCCACAGGACTAAATTAGGTGGTAAAACAAGTTCGATACACGCGTGAACATCATCAATTATCGAGCAATTAACTCTGTTAATAGCTAGACAAGCGTCAATAGGATCAACAAAATATAACTCCGAAGCATTGCCCGGCAATAAAGAAATCAATCAGCGGATTAGGTATTTCAAATCAATAAAATCTGAAAAGGCTATTATTATTGGTGGTTATGTGGATATCTAAACTATCTGGATGTGATCGGTCGATAGGAAAAAGGCGGCGGGGATGCTGCTCGACGGCTTGGTCTAAGCAGATACGCAACATTCATAAAATGATGTTTTTTTCTATTCAACGAAGCCACGCGACGAGCGGTATGTTCACCTGATGTTAAGTGTTACACCAACCCATAACAACGGAGCGCTATTTAGGATGTTATACAGCACAACATTGTGCTCGTCGTCTTGAGAGATGTTGAGTCTTCGTTACCCTAGTAATTCTTAAAACGAAACACAGTAATGTTTGCATACTTTTGTTTGACGGCAGTAACGGGAGATGCGGTGGTACCTACCAAGACGTTCTCCAGTGATAGAGACCTACCATCAATATCCTACTGGTGAAACATCGGAAGTACAAGTGATAGATATGACAGGGAGATGATGATGACCTTGATAAGAACAATACGAGATAGAGAGGAAAAGGGGTGGAAAGAAAATGTGATCACATTTTTTCAGTTTATTTTTTTTTTCTAATTTTTCGAGCATAATTTAATCTTTTCAAAAATTCTGGTTTTCTATAATAATGAAGATGAGAAAAAAGCGAGAAACGTTATAGATAGATTACAGTGGTGAAAATTACTTGAAATTCAAGATTTCTTTCATCATCATCAGCGGATAGACGTCTACTGCTGGACATAGGCCTCTCCCAAAGATTCTCCTATCGATCGGATTCATATGGGAGGATTTGACCGTTTCCCACCACATTGGCCTAATGCTGGTTGGTGGGAGCCAGAGCCTCGTTTGCTAATTAGCTTAGAGGCTGGGATCGCGTGAGTTGTGATTTTTCTTATGCGATTACTTTATATATATTTATTTTATTGTACAATGTTAAATGACATCATAGATATATATAACATATATTAGTTATATCCTAGATTAATGAAAATTTAGAACATGAAATTTATTTGTTTGTGTGTGTACAAATTAAAATTACGTTAAGCTCGTTATAGATTATAAGAGAGATATGAAGCCGTATCCAGAAAACATTGATTGTTGTTTGGTAATTTTTTTTCTCATGAGAGTGTATCATAAGCGAGGCGGCTCGTGTGATGCATAGTGGCGGGAGGAGATGTGAGGCGAACGAAGGGGAGAGGAGTCAAGGGGGGAATGCATTTGATGCCGCCAGCCACAGGTGTGATGCGAGCGTGATACTGTTTAGTTCATTTCCCGGTTATACCGTTACCGTCAAATTTATACTTTACTAAGATTTTGGTAACGATGAAATACAATACTCATTTCTACTGTAAATTAACATAATTTCTTTTTAATGATATCTACAATGAAAATAGGTTTAATGTAGTATTTAAATTTTTTCTAAACCTTACAATTTTTATTACTCCGACTGGAGGAGAAAGATAATATGAAAGTCACATTAAAATAATAATTCAAACTGCAGATAATCTATAGATATTAAAAACGGTGAAGCTAAACAAAGGTCACGGGGTTCAAGTTTTTCAAATATTATGCATTGCATTCAGTTAAGTAGTCATCGCAATACGTATTTATCGATTCGATAATTCTTATCAATTTCCAATTTGACCTGAACTTTCGGCAATGCTTTATATCTATAAACTTTATTTCATAAAGGTGACCGTGTGAATGACGGACTAAAATAGCGTTATTACAACTTTTTTATTCGATTCTTTCTTCCAAGTAGATAAATTTAGTAATAAACGAGTTCGAATTGTTATAGGCATATAACACGAAGGTCGGTCTCTTACGATGAATCGATTTGAACGTTTCCCGTTGATTTTATGGGAAGTCTTAATGTGTGGTCGACACGACTCGAACCTTGAAATAGTTTCTGTCAATTAAACATCAATCTGACAAAATTCTTTTATAGCGATGATTCATTTAGGTTGAAAGTTATTAAAAATTTCAACAGCAGGTTTTCATTTAACGGGTATTTTTATTCATTCTTATCTAAGGTATATTAGGCATTAATATATATATATATATACGCTTATATTTTTATGTATTTTATTAAAGGTTTTGTGTATTTTTCAACTAAAATAATACTGCGATGGGTGAACGTATTTTAATTTAAATTCCACCACTATTGGTTTCCAAAATAAACCATGGCGGAAGTTCTTTACAACCAGCAATAAGTATAAAATACATGTTTCAGTACTTCAATCAACCCACAAAAAATTATTCAAAAATGGTTGAATCAGTTGTAATTATTTGGTTTTTATTAGTATTTAAATTATTTATGTAATTGTTAAATTTCGTTAATATGTGCCTCTTGGAGTCTACACATATAGACATATCTATCTGTCTTTGAAGATATTATATTTTAGTTTTCTTTGCATTCGCCGATTTGCGAGAAAAAATACGTAAATTGTGACCAAAAAGGTTGTATATTATTTTTGGGTTTAAATTACCAATGCCTTAACGGAATGTTGATGTTAACAGTTGTCAACTGCTTACACAACTTTACATGTCAAGTGAAAGGATTAAGGAAACAAAACGTTTCACCATTGTTACTAAACATAGAAGAGTTAAACATTTATCAAAGAGAAAGCGTTACTCAAGCGAAAGAGGTGTTTTTTTTTATTATGAAATAAATTTTGATTTCATAAAAGGGTTGAGCTTTTAAAGTGTTATGTTGATGTTCAATTTTCGTTTCACTTGCCACCCTGAAAGCACAAAAGCAAGTACAATACGCAACAAAACGGATACAAGGATTAGACAACCACCAGTTGTGACAAATAATTGACAAAATATTATGTCGAGAGCTTTCTGTTTGTTGTCATTTATCTAATCCCATTTTGTAATCAGATTAACAGTTATAGCCCTTTAAACGATAAAGATCTCTTCGTTATTAATTTTGTCTGTTTAGTAAAAGTATTTTTATAGGAAATATATTTCTATTTTCTTCAATTTTAACAATAAACATCCGTAACAGCATTGCTGTCTTCCGGTGTAGAAGTAAGAGATATGTCAACATCATGTGAAATTGTGATCAAAAGTTACCCATTACTGTTCAAAAGTAAAACCATTATTTAGTGCATATTCATTGTTCTGTATATGATGTCTCGATTGCATAATTGCATTATTATATAATTTTGACGAATACGATGTACTACACCTAAAAAAACGATGAACAAAATAACAAGATTAATACATCTAAATATAAATTCCAGTAACACAAACCATTGAGCTTGATAAATGCAATTGAAGTTGCTGATAGTGATAACCAGTTTATGCCGAGGCAAAGTCCAGTAGAGAATTTACTTCCTTTAGTTTAGAGCGGCAGATATTTCGTTATCGTTAGTACATATCAGATTAGATCAAAATGTTAATAGCTAAAGCACATGGCACTAAAAAAAAGGATGAAACAATAATGAAAATCATATTTTTTTCACATTTAACTGATTGAACTATTGATTTATTATTTAATATAAGCTTCAACAAGTGCTAAGTTCAATGAATGCGAGCTCATGCATAGAATAATTAATTCATTGCCATCGGTTAAGTGTCAGGGCGAAACAACGTCGAAAACAAATATATGAATATTAAATGAGGCATTATTCCCCGTCACTCTTATTTACTGCCATTAATACTGGGGGTATAGTTTTTATTTTAGAAGGATAGGATCCCTTACTCTTGCTCTGTTATATTGTATTTAATAAACGTTCTCTTTAATAAACGCACAACAAAAAGCATTAAAACTGACACGGTTGGTTTGTGGTAATGTCAAGTGATTTTTCTTATTCGTCAATACAACTTTTCCTCTCTTTAGTCTCTATTTTAGAAACTCCCATCTTGTGTTTTACTCTTTCATTCACTTATTCTTACAGTGGCTCTTCATAACTGGAGATCAAACGGATTTAAATTTTAACCACAAAAAGAGTGTAATTTCTTGTTTGTTACATATAAAAGGTATCAAATTAAATTTATTAGTATTTTCAAGCGAACGCTTACGCCAATTGTTAAAACCATTTTTCTGTCAGCGGTGATTTTGTTCCTGAATTTTGCCGATGATCAAAATCTTCACCATTTATGTATATCAAATGAGTAGAACATTATTCTTTCGTCGAACTAAATCATATACACAAAGTTTACTAAGTTTTTATATTGAAATGTTTTAACTGGATTAAATGTATCGGATTGATTTAGACATCGAATTTTCACCCCTAAAATGGATTACCCGTCTAAAGCTTGTCACAGCAAAAACAATTTTTCGTTAAACTTTTGTAATTTGTAAGTTTATTTGTGAATAACCGGTTTTGTGTGATGTTTTAGGCGCAAGTAGCGAGTTAATGCGATGCTCCGGGCGGTGATCGTTTTTTGCGTTGCACCCGAATCAACCACCTTGAGCACAACAAATGTGTGGGCAATCCGGTAATTTATTTTTTTAGCCAATAAATTACTCATACGTCAAAACTTCGGACGCGGCCGGGCGGCGTGCTGCGGATACCAAGTGATATATTGGCCCTTGTCACAGCATTCAACCTTTTTCTACCAGTTTTAATATGCTCCTCGATTAATTATTTTATGCATTGTGGATGCACCGCTTATCCTAATGAGATTGTCTATTAGACATTTATTAATTTAGATTAGTCTGCAGGTCTACATTTTGTCTTCTTGTGCGTGTACAATAAAGGACAAAGAATGATTCTGTACTAAAATGTTATTTTTAAACCAATGTATTGCTGAACTTGAAACAATGTACTGGATTAATTTTGTTGAAATATTGTTATAAATTTATATTGTACCAAAGTTTTAGTAAAATTTTTGTTTACTATGGTGTGCTCTTTTTCAAGTGAAATTGACGTCGCTTTTAATACCAGATCTTAATTTAGTGAATGTGACTGTTTGCGGGTACTTTTTAATTTAAAAAAACAGGTTTTTTAGGTCTGTACATAAAATATTATTTACGTATTAAATATTAGAAGTAATGAACTAAGTAATATAAAGATCATCATCATCATATAAAGATATTGCATTTACGCGGTTTGGCATGCTGTACACCAAGTTTCTTATACGATTTTGGTAAATATTCACCCATTCCTCTGTGAGAGCAATTATGAGCTCACGAAGTGTGATTGGGAGAGGGTTTCGTTGTTCTTCATTTCCCTAACTTGTCCCATGCCCCATGCATACTCGATCGGGTTGATATCCGGGCTGCGTGCTGGCCAATCCATACGAGTAATGTTCATTTCCTGTAGGTAGTTATTCACAATGAAACCTGTATGAGGCGTTGTCATGCATGAAGAAAAGCATCCTCACCCAAATTGACCATAAATGGCTCAACGTGTTCATTAAGGAATTCTTCTACATATCTTACGCTAGTTAAAGTGCCGTTTTCTATGAACACCAGTTCTGTGCGACTCTCAGATGAAATTCCGACCCACACAAGTACAGACCCACCATCGTAGACTACTTTTTCTTCTATACATGCTTGCTTGATTCTTTCCCCTGGTCTTCTATACACTCTGTGTCTTCCATCGTGCTTGAAGAGCATAAATTGTGACACGTCGGAGAACATAGCTTTCGACCAATCTCTGATAATCCAATTTAAATGGTTCTGGACATATTTTAGTGTTGAAATATTATCACCACGCTCCAGTTTAGGACCTTCTGCAGGTCTAAGTGGTTTCAAGTTAGCTTCAGCAAGTCGTAGTCTTACTGTCCATGCGCTTGGGTTACTTCCTCCGAGGCGTCGAAACTGAATTGTAAGTTCAGTTCCTGTGAGAAAGTAATTACGAAGCATGGTATTCACCAAGTATCGATTTTCTCGTGTTGTGGTACACCTAGTTCTGCCTGTTCCTGGTCTACGTAGGTTAGAGCTAGTTTTCTCGTAACGTCGGAGAACTCTTTGTCCTGTTAACAGCGACACATCGACAGTCCTGGCTGTATCGCGCTGATACCGGCCGGATATAATAAATATGAACACTATCAATATGGTTTATGCACCTACTTAAATGACAGATTAGAAACAAAAGCAAAATCAGATGCAGTAATTACGTAGTTTCATCTTCGAAAGTGTCCCTTTTACAAATTTGATTTTTTATGACATAACCTTGCAGTAACTAACAAGTTTTATAACCTCAATTGAATTTTTTTCCTTGTAAGAAGTTGTCCAAATTCTGGAAAAAATGGTAATCTGTTTGGGCAAGGTCCGAGGAGTACGGTGGATGTCGCAGACATCCCAATTGTAGCTCATCTAACTTAGTGGTTGTTTATTGTGCAGTGTGTGGTCTTGCGTTGTCGTGAAGCAGCAGTGACCTAGAGCGATTGATCAATCTCGGTTGTTTAGCATCTAGTTCTTCCTTCATAGTTTGCAGTTGCTGGCAATAGATATCTTCCGTAATCATTTAGTCAGATTTTAGAAAGCTGCAGTGAACGAAACCGGCGCTAGTCCACCAAACATTCACAAGTAACTTTTTCTGAGTCAATTTTCGTTTAGGGCAGGATTTGGCTGGGTCACCAGGGTTCAGCCATTGCGACGAGCACTTCCGATTATCGTACAGTACACGTACACTTTTCATCACAAGTAATGATTCGATTTAAAATCCTAATATTTGGTATTTAGGCAGTTACACATTATTGCAATAAAATTGAAAATTATTTCCAAATTTGTCCGCAGTTAGTTTTGTATTTATTAAGTATTTCTTTTGCATTCACATAATATGTTATCTAAGATACCTGCGTTGGTTTTGCATAAACATTCGCATTCTAGATAGTTCATGATATTGTTTTTGCAAAGATAAATAATTAAAGTTTTTATTTTGTACTTGACCTTACACTGTGATAATTACCGTATTATTATATACATCGAGGTATATATAGGAGTTTTGTACTGAGGATATTCACTGTCGACAATGGCGCCTCTGGTGTTGTGCGTGTTGGCTTTGCTTGCCGGCGGGCTGGCGGACCCTATTCACAATGTCCAGTCCAAAAATGGTGAGTACACAATATTGCATCAGAATTTAGTACATTGTTATAAAAATAAAATAATTTAAATTATAAATCAACTTATATGATATGTATACTATACAAAATCATATAGTTTTATTTATCAGTCTTTGGGCTATTTGAGATTGAGTCTATGTGAAGTTTCAGTACCTTTTCAGTTCCATAATACATATTATTACGTGACTTTGACATCAATGTTATTAAATATTTAGATTTTTTGAAAAATGGTTTTTCAATCACCATTCAAATGTTGCCAACAGCCAAGTAAAGACCAGGCCATAAGCATAAACCTTTCATTTTGTTTTCGCTGCTGGATCTCGGTTATACTCATTCTTCCAAGTGCAGGTTGTTCATTAATTTTGTTTTGGTTGCAGCGGACCCGGAATTCCTGCAACGTGAAATTGATGTCTTAAAATTATTCTATCATATTCATGAACCCATCCACGAGCCTGAGTTGCAAGTAATAGCCAATAGCTGGAGTTTTACAGAAAACACGGAACACTTTAACGTAAGATATTATTTAAACTTGTTACGGTATATGGAATTTTTAGTTTTCTAAATGATAGAATAAAATGTTATTTTTCAGAATCATTCCGCTGTAAATCTATACAATGATATGATTAAAAACGAGATTTTAGTTCCTCGTGGTGTTCCGTTCTCTGTTTTCGAAGAATTACATGTGTTTGAAGTGAAAATCTTATTTGATGTTTTGTATTCCGCGAAGGACTTCAGCTCCTTCTATAAAGCTGCTGTCTACTTGAGAAACAAGGTCAATGAGGGACTTTTCGTCTATGTGTTGAGTGTTGTGTTACTGCATCGCCCCGACACGCAAGGCATCGTAATTCCACCAATTTATGAAATTTTCCCTTCATACTTCCACAACTCCGTAATCATGAATATGGCACAGAGGATCAACACTCACGGCAAGCGTATGATTGAGCATTACCCCTCGACTTATGTATGGGACGATAATGTTGTCATAAGGTGGAACAGCACCTCGTGGCCCTACTACCATGATGATGTACCCATTTCATATTTTACCCACGATGTTACTTTTAATGCTTACTACTATTACATAAACTTGATATATCCATCTTGGTTGGGCAGTGACATCATACCTTTAAATAAAGATAGGCGTGGAGAATTGTTCTGGTTCTATCACAAACAAATTCTTGCCCGATACTACATGGAAAGATTATCTAATGGTCTTGGAGAAATCCCTGAACTCGGTCTTGATGTTGTTCAACAAGGATATGCTCCTGAAATTTCACACTACAACGGAGTACCATTCCCAGTGAGACCTAACCACTTCCATTTAGACCAACCAGATTTTGTCGCCGCCATCAACAATATCATTGATTACGAACATCGTATACGTGAAGCCATCGACCGCGGATATTTCGTGAATGTAAGTTATACTTTATTATCATAATTAATTTAATAATTATCACTGTGTTATTAATTTCATGGTTATCATTTGATTCACAGCACTTAGGCGAACATGTTGATATCCAATCGCCAGAAGCAATTGACATTTTGGGCCGATTGATTGAGGCGAATGTTGACTCTCCGAATACGAAATATTACAAAGATTTCATTAGTATTTGGAAAGCTCTGCTTGGTAACTCTAAGTGGCCCAGGGTACAGTACTACAAAAAGTAAGTTTATATTAATATAAAACGGAGGTCACACCATGCTTTACCCATATTTTGGTTTTTAACAGTTATATGTTTTCCACAGTTTGATCCCACTGGTGGTGCCTTCAGTCTTAGAACACTATGAGAGCGCATTACGTGACCCCGCTTTCTACATGATTTGGAAACGCGTTTTGGGATTATTCCAAGTGTGGAAGAAAAACTTACCATCTTACACCGTCGAACAATTGAAAGTACCTTCTGTAACTATACAGAGTGTAGAGGTAGATAAACTAGTCACATATTTCGAGAACGTTTACTTCAACGTATCTAACCATTTGCACATGAACAAATATGAAAGTGAGTTCATTTTATTTCCTTACGCATAATTTTTTTTTGTTCAAATTTCGTGTAATACTATTTAAAAATTTTTTTCTAGGCGAGGCGTTAGTAGATGATGTCAGTGTCTTAGTGCAACGGCCTCAGTTAAACCATAAGGTTTTCACGTTCCGCGTTAATGTTTCGAGTGAGGTAGCGAAATCTGTCAACGTTAGGTTCTTCTTGGCACCTAAGTACGACAGCAAAGGTTATGAAATTCCTCTGCACGAAAACTTTGAAAACTTTTATATGTTGGACGAATTCTCGTATGACTGTAAGTATTAAACTTAATATTAAAGTTTATAATAATGTACTTATTACTATAGGAATTTATGAAAATAATTTTTAATTTTCAAAATTGATATTATAAGTGGTTAAAGACATTAAGACATTAATTACAGGAAATTAATCCTATGTCCAGTAGTGGACGTCTGTCGGTTGATGATAATGATGACAATGAAAGATATTAATGTTTATTGATTATTATTAAAAATTCTGTTTCGCAGTACCAGCTGGCGACAGTGTAATTAAACGTGAGTCGACAGATTTTATGTTTACGATCCGTAACTGGATACCAGGGAATAAACTCTATGAAAAGACCTACGATGCCCTCCACGGCAAAGGAAAGTTCATTCTTGATAAGTCGCATAAAATCGATGGATTCCTAGATCATTTATTGCTACCCAAAGGTAAGTGACTTCATCAATCAGTTTGTTTTATAATAGGCCCTGGATGCGATTCCACGAGCTCAGTATCATACTCTAATATATAATGTCAGAGAACAGCGTTTGCTTTATGTGTCAAGAAGCACGGAGAAAATATCTATTTCACTACAAGGAAATCTCACGAGAGTATGTAACTGTCGGCTCTTATATTTTTTAATGTTAAATGCTAATTAATTTGTAAAATAATCATTTGATTCTAGGTCGTGTTGGTGGAATGCCATTCGTTCTTTTGGTGCATCTCTCTGAATATCACTCGGGCAAGATTCCGTACCATAGCAATTTCGACGATAAAATTTCATACGGCATCGGATCGGGAGCTCGCTGGTTGAGCGACGAGCCGATTGGATACCCACTCGACAGACCTTTGTATCAACACCAGGTTGATGCAGTTCCCAACTTATATATTAGTGAGGTTAACATTGTCCACAAACATGTTCCCGAAGTTGCTGTACTTTAAATGCTTCTTATTTAATTTTACAGTCAGTATGTTATATATTAAATTTATTTATACTGCTTTCTATGTAGTAACATTACCAAAAATTCTTGACATTACAATAGCAAATTAGACATGTAGAAAACTTAATTTGTTTACAACAATATGCACCTTTTTACAATAAAAACAATAAACTTTGCGCAGACCATTTTTTTATATTGCCTATAAATGTTATTAACTGTATGTATTGTATTAGTGTATGTATTGATTGTTTTTGTTTGTTTTGTATTTAATTAAAATATATATTTTCTTTGATTTAAAAGTGTTTTTCCCTTACCACCTCTAGTAAATATTATATTCATATCCTATTAAATAATACGATTTGACTTTAATCTAACCAAATTATTAAATGTTTTAAATATAGTTTAAATTAACGAGGGACGAGTGTACGTCTATGCATCTTATTATATATATTCAAAATAATTTTTAATCTACTTGGAACTACAAAAGTTAAAGTAAAAACTGAAAAAAATTAAATTAATAAATTTTTGAATATTTTAGTAATTTTTGGTACAATTTCTTCTATCAATTATTATAATAGTAATCTTAAAGAAACTGTTAGTCAGTAAAATGACTAAATTATCACTATTTCTTATCATTACTAGCCCTGATCATTTAAGCAAAAATTAAAAACGATGTTACATAATGTCTAGTATATATTTTCTAATTTATTTGATAATAATAAATTATGTTTTATAACTTTGCTTTCTGTAACCTGCACACTATCTAAAGCTATGGATCATTACATAAAATTAACGAATTCATGAGTTTTTTTAAAAAAAATGCCTCGATTACTTACGAAATAGATGGTACCATATATTCAGAAGAGTTTTGATAAATGTAAGCACAACACATGTGAAAAGTGACATTAAAAAAAAATAGATTGTACTATGTTACTATGCTACACACATATAAATCATATCTTGAACCTGTGATATTTTAAAGTATTTTTGGTTTACATATAAAGGTTTCGATAATATAAAGATCACATAATATATATAAGTAGGTTCTTTCAAAGATTTCCCTCCGAAACCAAAAAAATAACTAATACGCCTGCCCATAACAACGTGGTGTTATGGTGTATTACAGCACATTGCGCTCGTCGCCTGAGATATAAGCTGTTGCGTCTCATTACCCCTGCAATTACACGAGCTACAACGTCCTTAAACCCGGAACACAGTAATGTTTGCACACCGCTGCTTGGTGGAAGAACAGGCGCTGCCGTTGTACATACCTAGACAGTCTCTAGCAACACGTACCAACAACCATTGAAATTTAAAAGTGACTCTCCACATAAGCGGATGCAACGAGACAACGAGACGTTTATTTGATGTTGTGATACGTCTGCCTGTAACAACTTGGCGCTAATTAGGATGATATATACTGCACTCATTGTGATTGTCGATTTGAGCTATAAAACGTCAAGGCTCATTAAAAGTAATTTTTCTTGACACAGCTCCATTCATATCGAAACATAGTAATATTTTTAAAATACTAATTGCTAGTTATTCCTAAACGGTCTCAGATACCGGAAAAAATGCTGGTAGTAGTTCTCTGTTCAGTCCTGTAGTCTCGGGCTATTAATAATAGTAGTAAGGTATTATTAAGATATACTATACACTGTAAATACACTTTATAAATTAATAAATCTTAATAAAAGTTAAATGATTATTGAAAGAAGAATAAAAACTAGACGTAAAAGATAAGCAATACTTTCGAATTTCAATGATTGGGTACTTAAAGCGGTTTGGATTTTTTTTTATTATCACGCCTTTTTTCCCTAGTAGTAGGCAGAGACGAATAAACACCCACTTTTCGCCAGATGTGGTCAGATTGGGCCTCAGATGGCGAGCCTGTTGCCAGTTTATTGGGGCCACCACACACACACACACAAAGATAATTTCAATGTGCGGGTTTCCTCACGATGTTTTCCTTCACCGTTAAGTACGTGGTAATTGTAACAACTGTAACAATATACACATTAGGCATTGAAAAAATGCCTAGGAGGTGCATGCCCCGGCCGGGATTAGAACCCTCGTCATCTGTTTGCGATGTCTGAGTTCATGGCCATTGAACCACCACGACTTATTTGGTTTACGTTACGTTGGTTACGACATTTTGTTGGACGTTTGGTTTGGAATCCTAGAAATTAATAAAATTAAAACCAAAAACTATAAAACATCAAGATACAATGAGTGAGTATGCGCCGATCAGATTAAAATAATATAAAAAATTTACGCTACTCCTTCATTACTATATCAGGATATCTGTCACCTCAGTTCTCCTGTGACTATTGCTATTGTAAACAATTTGTAATAAGTCTGTTGCCGGAGATCATCTATGTACGTACCACCGCAGCTCCTATTTTTGGCCTCAAACAGTAGTGTCCAATTATTACTGTTCCACATTAAAGGGAGTTGTAGCTAGTGAAATTACTGGGGTACCGAAACTTAACATCCTGTCTCAAAACGACAAGCTTCTATTCTTGTCACTAGCGCCACGTTGTTGTCAACGGTTACCTTCAAGTGACCGTCCGGATGGTTTCGTCGCTATGTTCAATAAAGAAAATATCTCATATTAATATATTTCGAACTATTTATATAAATAAATTAATTTAAAAAATCATTAGACTAATAATATTTAATACTGGTTGCAGCAAATGTACGAATATCACACCCCCAATGCCTGATTACATTTGTTGTCTCTCCCGTTAGACCTGTGATGTAATCGTTGGAAATATGTAAGTTTTGTTTTCACAAAGTGAAAGATAAACGTTAATTAGTTGTATTGTACATGACCTAAGATAATTAACGAATTATCATCTGTGTGCGGTAGGTATAAATTATGTGTTTGGACAGAGGCTGATTACAATCGATCATGGCTCGCATGGATTTGATCTGGTTAGCTCTCTTTATAGGAGGGCTAGCGGACGCCCTCAAGAAAGGACCGCAAAAAGTTGGTAAGTTTTTATTAACCTCTGTATATCTTTTTTGTTCTTTATTTTAGAACTCTTAATACTGGTTTATGAACTACATTTAATGCCATAAATATCCCGTTACATGCAATGTATATAAAATATTTAAACCAAATTGCCACCTTACTATTTCATCTGATCGACACTACGGAAACTTGGAAAAGACAACCCTTTGCTATTAAATACGCCTTTTTAAATATTTTGTGGGTACAAATAAAGTTTTAAAAAAAATATATTTTAATAATATCATTTCATAACGAACATTGGATCCTATTCTATTTATATATATCATGATAAACTTGAAAAAATTTAACAAAAAATGCTCTAGACTTTTCTCCGAGCTCGCAGATATCGGACTACTGTGAAAAGGATATGTATTAGAAAACCTTTAAGGCTTCTGTAACAATTCTCCTGCTCTCCCGATTTCGGATATATTGTATCCCTTTTATATGTTCTCTCTAATAGGTAAAAATACTTATTTCATCGAAAATATTACGTCACTTGAATGTGTTTGAAGCGGATTTTTTTGGTCTCTTGAAATTTAAATATACTTAAAAAAGAGTATGATGAGACGGTTCACATATATTTCGAGATAGATACTATATTTTAAAGTTTACTTTTTTTAACGTTAATCTAAGCTCTGTTCTAAAGTTTGTATAAATTTCCACTACTTGTAAATACAAAGATATTAAGATTTATATGTTGATCATCCGAATACAAATTACACATTAAAGGAAAATATATTTATGAGTTATAAAGTTATAGCGAGTTTTAAATACTGTTGAATGCTTCTTCAGCTGGACCGGAGTTCCTACATCATGAAGTGGATGTATTAAATTTGTACTATCATATCCACGAACCCATCCATGAACCGGAGTTGCAAGTCATCACCAATAATTGGGAACCTATCAAAAATGTAGAACATTTCAATGTAAGGTTTTCATTAATATTTAGATTATTCTTTAATATATAGATTAAAAATAAAAACAACTATATACACAAAATTTTATGTTAAATTGCTTTTTATTTTACAGAATCACACTGCAGTAAAGTTATACGACAATATCGTTAAAACCGAGATGTTACTTCCTCGCGGTGTTCCGTTCTCAGTCTTTGAAGACTTGCATGTGTTTGAGGCTAAAATTTTATTTCATGTTTTATACTCCGCGAAGGACTTCAGCTCCTTCTATAAAGCGGCTGTCTACTTGAGAAATAGGGTCAATGAGGGACTTTTCGTCTATGTGTTGAGTGTTGTGTTACTCCATCGCCCCGACACGCAGGGCATCGTAATTCCACCAATTTATGAAATTTTCCCTTCATACTTCCACAATTCTTTAATCATGAATATGGCACAGAGGATCAACACTCACGGCAAGCGTATGATTGAGCGTTACCCCTCAACTTATGTATGGGATGATAATGTTGTCATAAGGTGGAACAGCACCTCGTGGCCCTACTACCATGATGATGTACCCATTTCATATTTTACCCACGATGTTACTTTTAACACCCAATATTACAATATACATTTGATGTATCCATCTTGGTTGAGCAGTGATATCATAACTTTAAATAAAGATAGTCGTGGAGAATTTTTCTGGTTCTATCACAAACAAATTCTTGCCCGATACTACATGGAAAGATTATCTAATGATCTTGGAGAAATCCCTGAGCTCGGTCTCGATGTTGTTCAACCGGGATATGCTCCAGAAATTTCTTATTACAACGGAATACCTTTCCCAGTGAGACCTAATCATTTCCATCTAGACCAACCAGAGTTTATCGGTGCCATCAGCAATATCATTGATTACGAACATCGTATACGTGAAGCCATCGACCGCGGATATTTCGTGAATGTAAGTTATACTTTATTATAATAATTAATTTAATAATTATCACTGTGTTATTTATTTCATGGTTATCATTTGATTCACAGCACTTAGGTGAACATGTTGATATCCAATCGCCAGAAGCAATTGAGGTTTTGGGCCGATTGATTGAGGCAAATGTTGACTCTCCAAATACGAAATATTACAAAGATTTTATTAGTATTTGGAAAGCTCTGCTTGGAAATTCTATATGGCCTAGAAGCCAATATTATAAAGAGTAAGTTATTTAAAACAAAAGACCTCTCACGTTATGTTTAATTCATATTATGTTTACTAATAATTAAATATTTTTCAGTCTGATCCCACTTGTGGTACCTTCAGTTTTAGAAAATTATCAGACGGCATTACGTGACCCTGCTTTCTATATGATTTGGAAACGTGTTCTGGGATTATTTTCTGCTTGGCAGAGAAAATTGCCTCCTTATAGTGTAGAGCAACTGAAAATACCTTCAGTGTCTATAAAGAGTGTAGAGTTAGATGACATTGTCACCTATTTCGAGCACATTTATTTCAACGTTTCCAATTCTTTGTACATGAATGAATTTGAAAGTAAGTTAATTAATTTACACTAACGGAAGTATACAAACTATGGTAAAATAGAATATCCAAGAAATCTGTTTTTTACAATTAAAATTTTGCTCGTACTTCAGATAGTCTAATATTTTTTTCATATTTTAGGCAAAGCAGTTATTGATGAAGTAAGTGTATTAGTGCAACGTCCTCAGTTAAACCATAAGGACTTCAATGTACGCATTAATGTCAAGAGCGATGTCGCAAAATCTGTTGTCGTTAAGTTCTTCCTGGCACCCAAGTACGATAGCAAGGGTTACGAAATTCCTCTCCACGAAAACTTTGAAAACTTCTATTTGTTTGACCAATTCTTGTATGATTGTAAGTATTAAAACGGCCATTAACATGTGCACCGAAATTTTATTGTTACTTTAAATAACCGTTACTTTTAACCGTTATATCATTACGATTAAACTGTATCTTTGCATAAAAAGTCATTTAAAATCTATAGTTTTATAATATAATAAAACCGTGATACAGTATTTTGTTAATATTTATCTAGAAATAATAGAGCTTTTGTTCAATTTAAGAATTTATTTGTTTATTACAACTATTAAAATTCTTCTCAGTAGTATCGCGCTAGATAAGATATTTTACCTTTGATCTACATGTTAATTTCTTAATTCGTTGATGATAATACATTTTAACAGTGAAATGTTTGATACCTTTTTATAGTACCCGTTGGCGAAGTAGAGATAAAGCGTAAGTCCGTAGAAAATATATACACAATTAGGAACTGGATGTCAGGGATAGACGCGTTTGAAAAGGCAAATAGCGCACTGAACGGCCAAGGCCAGTTCGTTCTCGACAAGTCCCACGAAATCGACGGAGTCCCCGAACATCTTTTACTGCCTAAAGGTAGCCTTGCAAATTTATTTCATGTACAGCACAAGCACTGTATTAGGGTTTAATGGATGCTGCAGATAGATAAATTACCAGGGTAATCATACAGTACTCAAAACCTAATTGGCATTTAATTACAGCCGGCTTTAATCATCATTACTATCTTTTTCAGCCGTTAGTTCAACAATACTCTTACACAACAAAATTAAGTATACTTAAAGATATGAAACAAACAAAAATTTCTTATATATGGTCAATAATAATTAAAAGTTTAATACTTAAAGAAAATTTAGATTTGATTGAACGTTGACAATTTTTTTAAATGAACGTTTCTTCACAGGTCGTGTTGGTGGGATGCCTTTCGTACTTCTGGTATACATTTCCGAACATAGCCCCAGCAATGTTTCCTTCGAGAGCAACTTCAATCCAGCTGTTTCGTATGACAATGGTTCGGGAGCGCGGCCGATGACCAGCGAACGATTCGGATACCCTCTTGACAGACCATTGTATCAAGGGCAGGTGGATCTGATTCCGAACATGCACGTACAAGACATTAAGATTTCCCACAAACCCGTGCCTGAAGTTACGGTGCTTTAAATAATTCCGTCTCCACTGAGGTTCTAGGAACAATATACTATATAATACTATATGTATAATGTAACTTGTTCTAATTTTTTACTTAATAAAATATATGTATTTTTATTTCATATGATGTTTACGTTATTTCGCGATTATTTAAATGTTACTTGTTTCAAGAATCCTTTTGATTTTAGCATGTGATATAGGGCCTTCCTTTGTTTTTATTTACATCTTATTTATAATGAAAATGTTAATAAATTACCCATTCCTTAATTGATTATGTAAAAAGAGAGACTTTTTAATTTTCATCAATCAAATTAATTCTATCGCCATAGTAATAGACAGCTTAATTAATGTTCCTACTTAGAACATTTTCTTGCAAGGAATGTTTCAACCATCTACCCACCACCATGGCTTGTCGCTGGTAGGGGTACATACCATGTCTATAATAGCTGGTGTCCTTATGTTTCTTCCTATACGATAATTTCATTCACTGTAAGTTCAATCTTTGTGAATATAGAACCTACACACGTATAAACTAAGCCTCCAGCACTTTATTGTCATAGATTGCACTAATTATCCCTCATTTGCCATTTTTTTGTCAGAAAAAAATTAATAGCTGACATTTTTTTTTTTGACATCCGATTGACTTAATTTTGTTTTTGTATTATCAACGTAGAATTTAAAAATTATTGTCTATTAGAAACATTGGTTATAACTTTAATGTATTAAAATGATTTTATTTTATTAACATCGACAGTTTGTATTATTATTAAGAAGGTTTGGCTAACGTTATTATTATTACTACTACTAGTAATAGATAAATCCAAATAATTTTTCGTAATATTTTTGTCTTATCAAATTCGCACCAAGATTTCAGAAATTATCAGAGGCAAGCAGGCAAGTAGACATCCTAGAATGGTTGAAATTGTTTGTTTGTATTTTGTACTTGATTTATGTAATTTGAGATTTGTTCGACCTTTATGAGAATGAAATAAAATCCTTTTGTTATGTTACGAAATTATAAAGTTTAGTAAGTTTAGTAAAATTTCCAAAATTTACACGTACACAGTGATTAGTTGAATGGAGAGTGAAATGCCATCATATGACGAACAAAGACGAAGAACGTTACTATGAAAACGTGTAGATTTTAACAACCTTTTTTTGTATAAATATATATTATACATAACTTTCATTGTTTGATTGATACCCATGTACATATAATAATAATCGCTAGTAACTCACCATTACATAACTTAACCTCTCATGCCTAAATTATGGTATTATACGTTTAACACGTGTATCTGATTCGCCATCCTGTACCTTTTTTATTATTGTATCTTAAGTCACTATGAATGATGGAAATATATGTTATTAGGTTATTACATATGAAAATGAAGTTTTGTACGGGAGGAATATAAAGTCATTTTTTTTTTATAAAATATTACAATTTATTCAAAGTATGCACCGTTGTTATCTATGCACTTTTGCCATCTCATAGGTAGTTCATTTTCTTTTACTACATACATTCCCTTTACTAAAAAAACCATGGAAGCGAGATTCAATAAACTCTTTGAAGGCGGTTTGGACTTTTTTCCTTGTAAGAAGTTGTCCAAATTCCGAAAAAAATGGTAATCTGTTGGGGCAAGGTCTGGGGAGTGCGGTGGATGTCGCAGACATTATAATTGTAGCTCATTTACTTAGTGTTTGTTTGTTGTGCAGTGTGTGGTCTTCGTTCTTATGAAGCAGCAGTGACCTAGAGCGATTAACCAATCTCGGTTGTTTAGCAGCTAGTTCTTCCTTCACGGTTTGCAGTTGCTGACGATAGGTATCTGCCATAATCGTTTGGCCAGATTTTAGAAAGCTGTAGTGAACGACACCGGCGCTAGTCCACCAAACATTCACAAGTAACTCTGAGTAAATTTTCGTTTAGGGCAGGATTTGGCTGGGCCTCCAGCGTTCAGCCATTGCGACAAGCGCTTCCATTATTGTACAGTATCCACTTTTCATCACAAGTAATGATTCGATTTGAAATCCCTTCATTATTGTGTCGGTTAAGCAAAGTAACGCAGCAGTCGGCGCGGGTTTGCAAGTTCGGTTTACTAATTTCATGAAGTACCCAACGTTCAAGTTTTTTTATTTTCTAGATTTGCTTTAAGTGGATTAATACAGTTTTGTCACTTACTCCGAAGCCTGCAGCTATCTCCGAAGTGCTTTTTGATGGATCCGCTTCCACAATAGGCTTTAATTCTTTATTTTCCATTTTGGTTTTCGGCTGTCCACGGGGTTGGTTCTGAATGTCGAAATTTCCAGAACGTTGAAACCAAAATCATAGCATGTTCTTTGTTTTGCGACACCAGCGCCGTACACATCATTAATCCTTCGAGCCGTTTCTGCAGCACTGGTGCCACGGTAGAACTCGTACTCGTAAATAAACCGATATTTCATGTTTTCCATTGTGCGATAATAAGTGACGCCAAAGAAAAAAATAATGAGGAAAAACAAATGAATGACTGTTTTCAAAACTCAAATGTACCAGCTAAATGAATTCATAAATTCAAATTTGAAATTCTTAACCAAAGAGGAGATCAAAGTGGTCAGTACGACAAAACGCTAATTTCATATGTACGGACCTAACATAATATATACAATTAAAAGAGTAATAGGTAATTTATTAAGTTGACTAATATTACAAAGTAATAAATGAAAAAATTAAATATTAAGGTTTACTTGATCCAGAGTGTTTTCTATTTTTTGATGATGTTGAGCGCTTGGTAGTCATTTTGACTCTTACAGCTCATGTAATACCGGGCTCTTGGACCCGGGTCCATGGCCAGTTCAGAGTATTCTCAGCCACAGTGCAAAAAATTTGTTATGTCGTTTTAGTGCTTTATTATTTACTTTAAAGAGATTTGTGCTTTCATGAGAAGTGCATAAAGTAAAATTAACATAAACATTAAATGTTTGCATTAACGACACGATTAAATCTGGTTTTATTATTTAGGTTAAATAATAAAAAGATTGTAGCTTGTTCATTAATTTCCATTTTTATTTTAATGTATAGTATCTCCATCTAGTATCATTTCTAAAAATATATCCGACACAGTTTTGGTTTACAACGCCATCTAGTAGTAAGATGTAAGAAGAGAAATATTGTCTCTAAGATGCTTATAATGAAACTTGTTAGATACTAGATGTAGTAAATAATTATTATATATCTAGTGGAATTCTGCATTCATTTACTGTCAGTACAAACACTGCTGTTCAATAATTTTTTAAAACGTTAATATAGTAATTATTATATTTACTCATTAAAAATTAACTATGTCTACATCATTTCTAAGTTTTAAATTACATAATAGCGTTGCTTGTAAAAGCTTGCCTAATATAATATAATTTTAATTTCATATTAAATTTAATTTAAGTTACTTCTCATAACAATAGTTGTTCTACTTACGACAATTTGTTTACCATTATATATAACTACTAGCTGTTCCCCGCCTGCTTTGCTGGCGTATATTAAAAATTAGACTTGAAATTTCTCAGAAATATTTCCGCCCTGCGGCAACCCTTCGCCTCTTGCGTCTATTCCGGTTATTAACGCTCCTACAACCCTGTTTGGAAGTAATATTTTGTAAAATCCGTTCTTTGCTGAATTGTAACAGTAATATTGCTAGCAAATCTATAATCTCTATGCCTTATCGTTTCAGAGGTATCGTGTTGAGTATCGACATAAGTCGAGATTTAAATACTCATACAATGTTTTTTCTTTTAACTAAAACGCAGTAAAGTTTGTGCACTTCTTCTTGATAGCCGAGGTAAACATCATTTGGACGAAAGACCTTAAAAATACAACAAAACAAACAAATTGACTTAAATATTATATGCTTTTGGGTATTAGAACAAAACATACTAAAATATTACTAATACTATTATGAACGAACTGAAATAAAAAAAAACAGAAAATACAATTGTTTAACTCTTTTTCATATGATGATGCGTATGTGGGGTGTAAGGGTTTCCGAGCAATCACTCACGGGACGCAAGCCAACCTCACCTGCTCGTGGTGCACCCTACTAATCAACAAACGAAACTCTGGGTCCCACCAACCCGCATTGAGCCAGCGCAGTGGGAAATGGCTCAAACCTACCTATATAAACCGCTACAAACGACGGCCAGTGGTCCCCGGCGATACCGGAGGCCATGCTGACTGGGGGTTCTTGTTTGATTCCCGGGTCATGTGTTATGGAGTTTGGTTGGTGGTAGGGATTTTTTGAACTCAAGGAACTTGTTGTGGTTCAACTATCAACATATTAGAGCTCTGGCTATATTTTGGCTGAGTACCTTTAACCGTCTTCATTGTTACTTAAAACCTTTTGAAATCAAAGTTAAGTGATAGATAGCCTGTTGTTGATAAAAAATATTCCACTATTATTTTATTTGAGTATGTTAATGTTTGTTTTGTTAAATTTCCAGATAACCATACCTCAGAGACGACCTTTGCATTGCGGGGAAGTTATCAAATATTTGATTAACGGAAGTCTTAACAACGAATAGACTTCAGGGAGTCTAACAAATATTTAGTCTTTGTGGGTAGATGAATAACATGCACCGTTTCTAAATATACTATGTTCAGAATTTACATCCTTTATTGAGAATTTATTAAATCATCCTGAAGGAATTTTTGTATAGTTTATTTTGTCAAAGTTAATATTGATACCTGTGACTAATTTCCTTCATATATAAGAATATTCGAAATTATAGTGTTTTTAGTATCTTTGTACTTATTAATAAACGTCGATTAGTCGTAAAACAGTATTATCTGGTTTAAGTGCTTAAGCGGCTATAAGTAAGCAGTGAGGTGAAATTATAATTATTATACGACTCTAAGATACATGTCTTCGATCCTATGCGATGTGTCGTTGAATGAAAATATCTTCAAGAAACATATCTTCAGATCAACAGCTTTCAAGAACATACGCATTTGGCAAAGAAGAAGATTTTTTTTTGAGGTACATACACTGCTATCTCAATGGCGATTATGTTATGTTATCACGAAATAGCAGTGGTAAAATAATGACGTACTGGTATTTTTATAAAACGCGTTTTCGTGGGGCAAAAAGAAGTCGATCACAAGGCTGTGGATATAAATAACTGAAAAATGAATGAAAATCAGTTTATATTGTTGTACACGTATAGTATTTTTATCAATATAATTTACTATAAAATTACGACGGGGCTATACCAATAATGCATAAATATTGCATCAGCTGTATAAGAGTTTCCCAGTTTGCATATTTCATTCAAGTTAATATATTAATAATCTTAATGTTATAATAACACTTCAATGTTTTTTGTTTCTAAATCTATTTCCTTTAACTTTAAAGAATAGTAAAAAATTATACAACTGTAAATTATAAATTCATTTTTTGTCCTCCGCAAGTCCATTTTAATGGAATTTGTTAAAAAACTTAAATTAAAACATAGCCGCTCAAATAAAATTTTGTATTTCGCTTGAAATCTTTATACAGATGAATATTGTACTCAGATTTACCCTAAATATTCCTTTCAGAATAAATAGGTTACTGAAGAGTCCTTCATGAATAAATCCTTAAAAATTCTGCGAATAAGAACATGTATTAATTTTCCTTAGAAATTCGTAGAAATAATAAAGCAAATATAAAAGTAAATAGGATATAAGTTGTTAAATTTCAGATCTCCATTTCTTTAGTACATTTAATGAGATTGTGAATGCACATTTCATCGCAAGTTAATCGCATGTTATCATAATTAGCATATTTACACAATTTGGAGTAGGAAAATTCACAAGGGTTATCATTGTTTACTCGGACGGATCAAACAAAAAACATTGTAATGAAGTGTGGTCAAGAAGTGAAAGGTATAGAAGAGTGGTCATCATCATCATCAGCCGATAGACGTCTACTACTGGACATAGACCTCCACTGAAGATCTCCTCATACAGTCAGCATGGTCTTCGGTACCGCTGGGCTCTAGGGGCCATCGTATGTAGGTGTTCATAGGGAGGGATTAGGGTCATTTTCCACCACGCTGGCCCAAGGCGGATTGGCGAGAGTTAGAGCCTCGTTTGTTGATTAGCAGGGTGCAGGTGAGGTTGGCTTGGTTGGCGACATCCACGTCGTATTTGGACGGGAACACCGGCACCGGAAACTTGTGCCACTCCTTTGCTACTCTAATAAAGAACGAGGAGCTAACCTCTTTCTTGGCAAACTGGGGCCGCCCACAACTGATAAAATTATTAAGTTAACAAGAATAACGCAACTTAAGTGTTAAGAAAGACGTACAACATATCATTTGAAAAATGGCCATCATCACTGCTACCACTGTCGTTTAAAAAATTTTAACAATACAAAACTATGAAAACAGTTTACTTCTTTTGTGAGTAATCTTAAAAAAATTTTACCAAATCGTAAACTTCAGTCCTGGCAACTAAGAGGGTACTCCGCACTAGCAGAAGAGTTTCTCTTATGCTGCTGTAGAGCTTTTGTCTCTCTTTTCTCTTCGTCGTCTATTATTTTAAAATTAAATTAATTGTTTTTATAGACAATAGACTATTTTTGACATAACCGAAGAGACTATTCTCACTTGGAGATCTTTATTATACAAGAATTGTAATTTATAAGGGGTAAATGATCTTTTGTATACAAATGTTTCATCTGCTGTAAATTAAAGATTTTAGGATATATGAAATTGGAGCCCATTAATAAATAATTACAGAATTGCCTCTTTTATCCAACATTCTAAGTAAGAAATAATTTTAAGTTCTTCTACGCATTTTTGCCAAATGAATTTGTTTAACATCGTGATTTTTTTTTTGCACAACACATTTAATAAGCAAAATATCAGATCTTGTCCTACATCTGCATATTTGTCATTAAATTAATTGAAATTTTGATATATTTGTTTAGGGTTAAAATAGAATAACAATATGGGAATAAACACTATTTAATATTTAAGTTTACGTATTTTTCATTATACTAGTCTAATTATTCATGATGGTTTAAATGCAACAGGAACACACAATGTTTTGTTCGTACGTCCTTCTATGGGCATAACTAAGAATATAAGGTTGTGTGCACTTTTACCAAACAATATAACAATTAAATTCTTTAAAAACAAGACCCGTTGCAAATAATCTTGAGGAGATCAAGGTGAAAGGTGGAATGATAAAATAATCTAAAAACATTCTGTTACCGAAGAAATGTGACAAAAATTTGATAAGAAAAAAAAATACTATAAAAGCTAAGTGCATTTGTTAAACAGGTACAGTAGGGATACAATGAAGACACTGGTGGTACTGATAGGGTTTGTGACCCTGGCGTTGTCAGACGCCGTGCCGTCTCAAGCTGTCAACTATAAAACTAAAAGCGGTAAGTTAGTTTGAAACTACCATTGAAAAGGCATCTAGTTTTAAAAGTGTGTTAGCTGAACTCTGGAAAACATTTCTGGAAAGAAATTAAAACAAATTTTCAGCACTTCTTTGTATTGTTTAGAAGAGATGCAGAAGTCTGTGATTATAATAAGAGGAAATTTAATTAATTAAAACTATGTTTGCCTTGAAGGTTATTACGTAAAGAATTTGAAATTTTAAACAAGTTTATTTTAAACAAATATCTCTTCCAGCAGAAAATTTTTTTCCTTCTGAAAATAGATAAAGATATTATGCTAAAACTGCAATTGTATTGTTACTATATATAATTGTAAAGTACATTTAATACCAATGTTTTTAACAATTATAATTTTAGTCGATGCTGAGTTTGTGAAGAAACAGAAAAAAATCTTAGAACTGTTTGTTGCTCCTAATCAAATTGACAATAATGCCGAATACTATAAAATTGGTAAAGAATATAACATCGAAGCTAACATCGACAATTACTCTGTAAGTATAGTTAAACATCCCAGAATACCTTATTTTTAATTATTAAGTTATATTATGGTTTACATTTTATGTATGTGATATATAATTTAATGTTACTATTTTACAGAACAAGACGGCAGTTGAAAATTTCTTGGTGTGGTATAAAAAAGGGTTTATGCCTAAAAACCAACTATTCTCTGTTTCCGGCAATGCCCAGAGAGATGAAGCAATAAGTCTTTTCTATTTATTTTACTACGCTAAAGATTTCGAAACTTTCTACAAAATTGCTTCTTATGCCCGTGTGTATTTTAATGAAGGACAGTTTTTATATGCATTTTACATCGCTTTAATCCACCGTCCAGATACTAAAAATTTTGTGCTCCCAGCTCCTTATGAAGTGTACCCTGATCTCTTCGTCAACACAGATGTCCTCTACAGAGCTTATCGCACGAAAATGCAAGACAGTGTCTTCAACCCGGTTTTCGCTGCGGAGTATGGTGTCGCACTCGAAAATAATAACTTCATTTTCTATTCAAACTACTCTAATTATTGGTCTTATGGTGACGAATACAAGTTATCGTACTTTACCGAAGATATTGGTTTGAATTCCTTCAACTACTACTTCCATTCGTCTCTTCCATTCTGGCTCAGCGGTAATCTTTCAGTCTTCTGGAAAGATCGCCGCGGGGAGGTTATCTTCTTTTACTACAAACAGCTTATCGCTCGCTATTACTTGGAACGTTTGTGCAACGGATTGGGTGAAATTCCTGAATTCTCTTGGTCCCAACCGATTAAGTCTGGATACATTCCCTTTTTAAGTTATTATTATCCATTTATTCAACGACCTGCACACTACCAAATACCCTACGAAAAGAACTGGCAAGATTTACAATTCCTTGACACTTACGAGGAAACCTTCCTGCAATATCTCCAAAGAGGCCACTTTAAGGCTGTAAGTATATTATTATAATTTAACAAAATCATGACATCAAGTACATTAATATTTCATGTTTCTTTTTTTTTCTTTCTAGTATAATCAAGAAGTTGATTTCAGCAATTCGAAATCTATTAACTTTGTTGGCAATTACTGGCAATCTAATGCCGATTTGTATGAAAGCTTTGAACCTAGAAACTATTATCGTTCGTACGAAGATATTGCTCGTCGTCTTTTGGGTGCTTCTCCGCAGCCAATTGATAAGTACGTATAAGTTACTGTATCAGTTATTGATTTGGCTTTTTGATATAACAGGATTCAAAGATTCCGAAAAACATTTGCTTTGTTAATTTAAATCTCAATGAAGAAGAAGAAGAAATAATAAATAAATTTTGTTTTTTTCCAGATATAACAAATTACCGAGCGTTCTTGACTTTCATCAAACCTCTCTACGTGATCCTGTTTTCTATCAGTTCTACAGTAGAATTCTTAAATACTTTATTCAATATAAAGAATATATTGCACCGTACAATCAAGATGTACTGCACTATGTTGGCGTTAAGGTCAATGACGTATTGATAGATAAGCTTGTTACATACTTTGATTTCTTTGATTTCGACATTACTAACAGCGTATTCTTTACACCAGAGCAATTAAAAACCAACAAATTCACAGCTTTCAAAGTACGTCAACCTCGTCTTAACTGCAAAGCTTTTGGTGTAACAGTTGATGTTAAATCTGATGTCGAAAGCGATGCTGTTGTCAAAATTTTCATTGGTCCTAAATACAATAGTGAAGGTTATCCTATTAGTTTGGAAGACAACTGGATGAACTTTGTCGAACTTGATTGGTTTGTTTATAAGTTGAAAGCTGGACAGAATAAAATCGAGCGCCGTTCTTCTGACTTCTTATTCTATAAAAAAGATGCAGTTTCAGCAGATGAAATATGGAAATTGCTTGACCAAGGAAAGGTACCAGCCCATATGTCTACTAGTGCAGATTACATGCCCTCAAGATTGTTGTTACCTAAGGGAACGAAGAGCGGATTTCCGTATCAAATCTTCGTGATGGTTTACCCTTACCACGGAGTAGAAAACGTAACAGAGATCATTGAAGAGATTATTTCCGATAACAAACCATTTGGATATCCATTTGACCGACCGGTGAACGAAGTTTACTTCATGCAGCCTAACATGTACCTGAAGGATGTCTTTGTATATCACGAAGACGACGTTTATCCTTACCAGTACAGTTATCCTTACTATTTAGGTTACAAGAACACTTTTACTAAATTCTAAAAGGAGAGAGAATTAGCTTAAATAATAGATTGTTCGTGAAACGAAAATAAAGTTATAAGTTGTTATTTAAAAGGTATTTTAATTTTTTTCGTGAACCCGACTTATCTAAGTTATTAAAAGTATAGTTTCTTTATGTTTAACTATAAAGTTACTGCATTATCTAATAAGTTTATAAGTACTACTTTACTAAGTTGTTGGCACAACGTTCTACTTGTTGAGTTGCGGTCGTTTACTGTTGAGCTCGTCGGAGAGTTATTGGGGCCTCCGATCTGTCTCTGCTTCCTATTTCTATGTAATAATACAATTTCTTTAACCTAAGGGATGTAATTATTTTTTTCTATCTGAGGCATTTAATCAGTCCAACTAAAAAGAGAGAAAACATAAACAGTGCGAACAAATAATAAATCCTTCGCAAACATAAACGTCTTTCATATAATAATATACTACATTGTATGTTAACACAAAGATTTTACTTAAGAAAAATAGGATTTTCTTTTCTCAATCATTGCTTGATTTGGTAATAAAAGCATTTAAAATCATTCAAAACGTTTATATTAAAAAAAATAATAATGAAAAAACACCTTTTTTATTTTTTCACATAAATTCCTGTGTAAATTTGTTACATCTTCGAATCATGGTTTCTTCTTTTGAGTATAACATTATAATACAACATTATAATACAAGTCTGTAGCGATAATGCCCTAAGATAAAATAAATAAAAAAAATGTATTTAAACTGTTTATAAATAATTGTATGTTTATTATTTAAGTCCAAATTTGCAGAACTCAATTTAAATTAGTTGAAAAGTAACCCTTCTCGTCTTCTGCTCTCTTCTTATGAATTATAGTAATGTTGAAAAATCTATAATTATTAGCAAAAGGTTTAAAGTTTGTTGCTTCTCGATGAAATGGAAAGCCTAATGGTTTTTTATCAAATTCTTCAGGAAGAAACCTTCGATAGTTAGTGTAATAATCTCTGGGCATTTCTAATTTTAACAAATCGTCCTTGGGAGTAATTATGACAAAAAGTGTAAGATTCAGACCTTTGTCCAAACCCCTAGGAATAACGAGACTTGCAGGAAATTTAAATAAGTTGTATTTATTTATCTCTCTCACTTGCTCTTCCATGTTATAGTAGTTTTCAAATGAAAACCGAGATAGACGTTCGTTTATAGACCAGGTTATATTATTTAGACCACTGTTGAATTGATATACGAAACAGTCGAGTTCGAAAAAATTTGGAAATAAAATCCAGCAGTTTTCATAATTGCACTTTGGTCCTAGAAATAATCTAACAATAGCCGGGGAGCTAGTGTTTGATTTAACAGTAAAAATAAATTCGAACTTTGCGTGATTTAATCTTTTCAATCTTGCTGTTATCGTATAGGGCATTTTTAGATCATTCTTTTTCAAACCTTTGTTCAGGATAAATTGGTAATATGAAAAATATGTTGTAACTTTAGGAACTGTAGCCTGTATAATTTCTATGTCATTATACTCATAGTTTGATAAATCAAATGGCTCTAGTGTCCTTTCGAATTCATTGAAATAATTTAAAAGAATCTGCATCAAATACCAATAAATAGGATCTCGTAAAGATGTTTCAGGGTGATGTAAAACGGAAGGCGCCGGATTGTAGCTAAAACAGAAAACACCAACATTTAATAACATAACAATTACGGACATTAATAAAATATACATTCATTATAATTATCATGTAAAGTACTACATTATCGTTAATGGTATTTATGTACTTGTAAAGAGACTTACTTATATAAATTACTAGGGTAACATCTTACATCTCAATATGACGAACATAATGTGTTGATGCAGAAACAACTTCATCAGGAATGTATTGCTATCGGCAGGCGTACATTTGCCATCGGCTAAAGGACCTGCTCGCCTCATCTCTATATTGTTTAAAAAAATATTGAAAGTTTCATCTTACCTATTTATAGGAAACGTGTTACCTCCGTAACCAAAAAACGATCTTATGAATTTAGCCGACTTTATTCCGTCTAAATTTGCACGTAAAATTTTTGCCAAAAGCTCTATATAATTATCCTCAGTCATAGATATTTTTGTACCATTATCCTGAAATGTTATAACAATTATTATAAGTATAATATGTCAAAAGTTATTTGTATTTAAAGCCAAAATAAATATTATGTTTTACGTTACTGTTTACTAGATATTTTTAATAATTTCAGTAAGTAAATTATTCTTAAATAAATATTTTGTTAGCTTACCATGAAAATAACTTTTCTCGAAATACATTCTCTAATTGCGATATCTATCGATTTAATTCTGGCTTGTTCTTCATTCCAATCCTTTAAAGTCGACGATCTAATTGGAAACGGAAGTCCGTTGTCGTAATACAAATACGGATTGTAATCAGTGAAACATTTCTCACCAGGTTTACTTTTGTCATATTTCTGAAACTCTTTTTCTAAATTATAACGTGCGAGTAATTGTTTATGAGTGTAGTAATAATATTCAGCGTGGTTTAAATTGATTTCTTCTAACTCATTGTTCGACATCCAAAACGGATACAGTAATTGAAAACCGTAATAATAACTGTTTAAACCAATGTCTTCTCTAAAGTAATTAAGTTTTTCGTGACATCCGTTGCTTGCTAAATTCCATCCGGAGTAATTGGTGTTTATTGCTATGACGTCACCGTTCTTATAAAATTGGTTTATGTACGCTTCCTGTTCACTAAATGTCCCATTGTCTATCATCAGCTGCATGGCTTTTCTTATTGTTTCACCGTTAATAAAATAGTTCGGTTTAGTAATATAAGGTGGTTCGTTTTCAAATCCATTCATAAATTTATTTTTATCAGAGTAAACTCCTGTGAGTCTTAAAGCATACGTCAACAAATCTTTGTTGATATTTTCCAGCGCCCACGCTATAATTCTTTGCATTTGATCGACATTCACACTTTGTAAGAGCCGAAACAAGGCTACAGCCGCATTTCTTAAATTATCGTCATAAATGGTAAATGTTAAGCCTTCAGCGGTGAAGCCTTTGTTAACGTATGACATAAATAATTGGTAATATTCATTTTCCTGAAAATAATATATTGGAAAAGGAATGAATGTTTTCCCCCAAATTTATTAGTAAACTTATTATTTAAGTAATGTGTCGTTAAATTATTTTGAGTTTCTATCCGGAAACTAATTGTTTTTAACGACGTACATTAACTGAACAAAAAAGATGAATACCTTAATTGGTGTTAAAATTTGAACTCGTAGTAGCTCACAAGCGGTTAATGTTGTATATAAACTTTCATATATGTTTTGTGAATTTTAAATTCAAAAACATAGGTTAAACCCTTTGAAGATTATCCTTTCTTTTACAAATTCTTTTGGATTTTATACTGTGTATTAGGACACCGCTTCCGAAAACGAAGACAGGCGATACTACTAATAAAAGATTTTTTTTTTTAGTAAAGAAATGTATTTTTAATGCAACATTTAGCTGTACTGACATGATGGAGCGTAAATAATGCTAATAAAACGTTTCAAAAATATGATTTTTTTAATCAACATCGATTTTTGTTCCGTCTCATCATCACAGGTGTTGTATTATCGTCTGTCTTCGTTTTCGAAAGCGGTCTCCTAATACACAGTATATTTATTTAAATATTATACTTGCTAGAGATTTTGCCGAAAGTAATTTTTTATTTATATTTAAATATTAATCACTATCCACAATTCTTCTTCTATCGTAAAAATATTTGTGTGCCAAAAAATATAAAAAAAAGCTTACCTCCCTTACTAAATCAGATAGACGACTTTCATCCATTTGATCGTATTTTTGAGATGGATAACCATACCCGGGGATGATTTGCATTAAAAACTTTTCATCGTCAAAAGATAATGCTAGAAAGCACAGTTTACATCTAAAATTATATTTATAACAATTCTATATAAGTTAAATCGAATAATTAATTCATAAATAATGAATAAACATTTCTTTGAATTAAAGAACTACGTTGAGGATTCGTGTTTGTATTATCTTTAGACTTTTTTTTATTTAATGAAACGACGAGACAAGCGCGAAGTTTACTCAATGTTAAGTGATATGCTTTTCCATAACAACGTGGCGCTAGATAGGGTCATTTATATTGCTCCTCATTGTGCTCGTCGTTCTACAAGTATGATGTTGAGTCTCGTTACCCCACTAATTTTACTAGCTACAGCGTCCTTCAAACTGGTATACAGTGATGTTTGCACACTACTGCTCGGCGGTAAAAACTGAGGTGGTACATAAGTCTGGCAACAGAGACGTACTATCAGTAAAAATGTCTCCAAACAAAAGGGTGCAAAACATTTCTGTTTCTATTTGGACGGGAATGATATATGATATAGTATTGTGGTGGAAGTATTAAATTCAATCGCCATTGCTACATTTATCATTAACATCCTAATTTGTTTTAGGCAAATATCATTTACCTTCGGATAAACATCTCATCATCATGCCAGCTGTATTAAAATGTTCGTAATATGTATCTAGCTAATGAACGCCTATTGATAAATTTAACTTACCTCCGTCGTGAATAGACTTTTTGAATTCGTCAAGTGGCAATGCATCGACAATTTCTGTCGAAACTATCCACCAAAACAACACAGCGACAAAACGAAACATTATGGATGGTTCTCCTTACACCGACTTATTTTGTGAATACAATCCAAGAGTTCAACGTTGTTACATATCAGTATGTTACTCCTGTCCCAGTTGGAGCCACTGTGGGCACATTGTACCTATTAAAGGTACAATTTTCTCCGTACAACCGTGAGCGTAATTTTCTCAAGAATTTAAAAAGGTTTGTTTAAATATGACAAGATGTGGTAATCACATAAAACTATTAGGAATAAAAAATAAATGCAAAATTTCTTTAGTTTTGATTATTATTTGTTACTTAAATATAACTAAATGTTTACAAAGTACCCTTATTAAAAATAATATTTAATATTAATGTCCATATGTCAACTTAAATTTAATGTAGTGTGACTTGAGTATTTTAACTGTTTGTTATAATTTTTTTTAATAAAGACAAACAGGAGGTACATGTAAGTATCAAATGATAAATGTAATATTTTGAATTTAATATTTAACTTGTTTTTAAAGTTTTTTTTATAAAAAAAACTTTTTATTCGGTCAAAATAGAAATACATAGTTTCGGTTTGTTTCCGCTTTGTTTCTTTGTGTGATAAAAATTTGTCATTTCATTGTAGCTGTTGTGCACTCTGTAGTTACTCATCGATTGCCCAGTGCATCGGTGATTGTAATGTAAGTTAAATAAAAAAAGTAAGTTAATATGGAGAAAATACAACTAAATTTTCGAAGAATGTCTTCTAACTAATTTTAACCCTCAATTTTACTTGATATTGGTTGGACATGGTAAAGCGTGTTCGCTTAGAATAATCTGACTTTCATTAAGACAGAACACATCGATGCTGTTGTGATATCAGACTTTCTATGTGAGGTTGGTAGCTAGCGAGGGTGTGTCGAAAAACCCTGGAATCAAACAAATAACCCCTGTGATACAATGCAATTGCTTTACCGCTGCATCACTGAAGAAGTTAAGTGTATAATACTAATGGTTGTTAGGAACAAAGATATTGATATTTACTTTAACTTTTTAATAGTATTTGTGTATTATTGTTTTTTTTTATATTTACCGGAAACTTTAATTGGATAAGTATTTGAATATTTGTTTGAACATTTTTTATGTATTTAAATACTCCCAATACTTATACTTTCTATTTCAAATTATGTTTCATTATTTTATACATCTTCCTACTTTTTACCCTTAATTTATTTACTTTCTTCCATAGCTTTGCTGGCAGAAAGCTCTTATTGCATCATATCTTTGTAATTTTACTTTCACATATATATGAATATTTTTTATCCATTTGTGCGCACATTAAATAATAAAGGATTTAATCGATCATTATAATTATGTCAGTTGTATTTTCATTACTCGTTATAATAATGAAACATAAAGAATATAATGATAACACTTTATGTATCCAGCAGTACGCGTGACTGAGGAAGCACAACGAAATTGGTCAATTTTCCAATTGTGTCCCTTGGAATATAACTAATTTTGCTCCGCAAGTAATTGGCCATCTACAACCACAGTGAAGTGTCAGTATATCTAACATCTCACTGTTTTAATAAACGGTGACAGTACATCTCCCTTGCATGTATCTCAATACAATACACACGTAGGTTGTATAAATTTATAAAGTGATAAATAAAAAAAAAATCAAAAACAATTATATAACATTATACTTTATAGAATACTTTCAGATAAAATATACATACAATGCGTTATAAATATTAGCACAATATTGCTCACATATTTACGTTCTATGAGAATTATTACACAAAATAATTACTACGAACGGAATCTTAAATGAATATCACAATTGTAAGAGTCATTCAACTAGTGCCTATCTAAGATAGAATAAAAAAAACACTAAGTTTCTAACATGTTACACAACAATGCTAATACCGCATTAGTTTGTACTTATAACGATGCCTTGCAACATCTCAAATAATGTAAAATGTATACTGTAAGAGGATCTTTTTAATCTCCAGTCATCATCTCCATGAATTCTGTAAACAAACATTTACATTGTTGAAACAAAAAAAAAAAGTACAGAAACAGGAGAGAATACATTCGACTAATAAAGTGAATTATTACATGTTAATTAATATAAAAAACACTTCACAAAAATAATTTAAAAGTTATAATGTTTATATTAGTGTACAATGTTTCTAGTATTTACTTTCTATAAGAGCAAAAATTATTAGAGGAATAAACAAGATTGTATTGAATTAAAAAAATTGTAACAGCTTGATAAATCTCTTATGAGATGAATTATTTGAAAATTTTTATAAAGTATCAGATTATTTTACTCACCATCGAAGTCAACAGTTCCGGATCCGTCAGTGTCAATTTCAGCGATGATTCCGTCTAAGTCAGCGTTGCTTAGTTTGTCATCTAAAGCTGCGAGGATCTCTTTCAATGTGGAAGTAGTGATGTAGCCGTTGCCTTCACGATCGTACAATCTGTAAGTATTTAAAGAAAAATGTGATATAATGTTTATCATTTCCTTTTACGTTTAAGGCTTCATCGTTATAAAGTACTATATGATTTAAAGTTTTTACCTGAAAGCTTCTTTCAGTTCTTGCTGCATGGCTTCAGCATCTTCTTCTTCTAAGAAATGGGAGGCGATGTTGCAGAAACCGTCAAAATTAATTTTACCCGAGCCTGCAATGAAGAAGTTTATCATATATGTTATTTTATATAAATGATTAAAAAAATCATTATAATTATATTTAATATAATATATTATTAATCTGTGTAACTTAGGGAATACCAAAAATATCTAGACTTAAATACAAATTATTACAATAATTTATGCTATATATGTAAAATATTTATAACAAAAATTGTTTTATACAATGACATAATTAATTTAATATAGTTTTTTTTTTACCTTCTGGGTCATTTTCATCAATAAGCGCTTGGAGTTCAGAGTCGTCGAATAGCTGACCCATTGTATTCAGGATGGTGGAGATTTTAAGGACATCGATGTAACCAGACTTCGTGGTATCGAACATTTGGAAAGCTTTGCGGAGCATGGCCATTTTCTGATCGTCGTCGGTGTCCTGGAAATTAAACATTTTTATATGACACATATGCTAATGATTAAAATAGTAGAAAGCCTACTACCGTGGTAATGCTCAATTATTAATAGTTATTACGAAAAAAAGTACCGTCTGTGAATCTTTTGTAATATTATTATATTAAAAATTAAAAAAAAATACTAAATTAAATAGTACATTAGATTAATATATTAACTTATCCAAATTTGTTTATAATCTATTGATATTACTATTTTCGTTACTTTAAAGGAAACGTTTAAATTTATTGATATTAGATCAATAGGATTTTAAAGGATCATAGTTTTCTTTATATGTATTTCGTATTTTTTTTCTACACATATCACTATTATGACATTGATTTCCGTTTAAATGGATCACTTATATTAATTTTGGAATTCTCACCATGTTTTCAAATTGTGTCAGTTACTGTAACAAGAACCGAATCTGAGTGCGAGTGTTGTTACACTGAAATTTAACTTCACGTGGATCCCATATTTATAGACGATTTCAGATAGTCGAAGTAACACCGAGATACGAAAATACTTGAAAAACTGTATGTCTCTCTCTATCCCACAATCGCCAATGGTGACGCGGCGACGTTGTCGTCTCAAATACGTCAGGAATTGGAAACTGCTATTATTGCAGGAAGTGCTCTGTTTATTTTCAGAAATTTGTTGGTTCAATATGACAGTTCCGTTTTTATTGCTTTTTAATGAGAAACAAAATTGTTTATAACTAACTATAGTGATACTGAAAATACATTATAACATATTCATTTATAAAAAAAAAAATTGTGAAAAATGTGCTGAATTGTCTTCGAATAAACTATAAAAAATTTAATAGTTACAGATATTATTTTTTTTAAAAAAATAATGTACAATACTTTAAAGAAATAATTACGTACTTTTTTATTTTATTTTCATTAAATTCTCGTCGATACCTACCTACCGGAAAATAAATGTCAAATAAAAATTGAATTTATGTATTGAATTTAAACTTTTTGTTCATTTTCAATGACCTTCATAATTTTTTTTTATATTTTTCTCCATACAAACTTTCAGATATTTTATAAAATTAGTTAGAGAATAATATTTTGATTAATGGCAGCGAAGATATTTTGCAAACTTGCTCTAAAAATATTGATCTCATGTTGAAGGTGTAAACTAAAAGCGCGAGCGTCTATTCAGAAATTTCCCGATTGAGAACAGGAAATACCTTTGAAGTAAATGCCGCTCCACTAGCATCCCAATGATAATATTACGCGCAACGACGTCACTTTGCTGGAAGGATCAAGGCAACTTTTCAATAAAATATTCTAATTACATAAATAATATACTTTTTTAAGTGCACATTAAATATCGTGTTATTTTAACGGCATAGAAGTTTATTGTGAAACATATCTATTATAATGAAATATTTATAAATGACGTAATAACTTTGGGACGATTTGTTGATTTCGTTGATTAAATCGTCACCTTGATGTGTTCAGAAGGTGATACGAAACTGTTTTTGGTATGCGTTACTAATCTGCGACCACCGGCGCGTGAAACGGGTTATACGCCGGAGCCCGCGCAGATATAGAATGTCGGTGATCGACTATAATTTTTGTGTTCCCCACTGAATAGCGAACGTCACAATAACAAAGACGTTCCGCGCAAACGGTGAGCATCTGCGAACGCTCATTCCTTTGACGTTCACGATATACTTCCTGACCTACTTTGTGCACTTTCTTTACTAACTACAATCTAAATTAGTTCACAAATAGCTTGCATATACCATTCAGTAATCCATTTTAATAAATATCATCATCATCATCACCAGCCGATAGACGTCCACTGATAGATATAAGATTCCTCCAAAGATTCCCACAGAATCGGTACAGATTCATATCTGAGCCACCTCCCACCACGCTGGCTCAATGCTGCTTGGTGCGACCCAGAGCCTCGTTTGTTCATTAACAGGTTGCACCACGAACAGATGAGGTTGGGTTGGATCCTGGAGCCGTTTTGCGGGAGCCTTTACATCTTTTAATAAATATCACACCACCTTTATAGACTAGATTTTCAATACGTTCATCATCATGAGTCGATTTGTCCACTGCTTCGGCTTTCCTTAAAACAATACCACTGCTGCATCCAGCGATTTCTCTTGTCTTCCAGCACTTCTATCGACTTGTGGCCGTCAATTCGTTATATTTTACATATAACGATATTAATAAATAAATAGTTCCTCACAATAATGCCTGTTTTATATCATAGAAACTTTGAATGAATTCTCTCGTGTACGGTTTCGGTGTTGTTTACAATTGTTAGAAATTGTTATGCATATTCTGTTCAACACGGCTGTCTGGACAGACATCCGTGTTGAACATGCGCAGCTTCTTGGATATATTTAATTGCAATGGACCGATGTTCGAGTAGGAAACATAAGACATTAGCCAATAGAGACGATATTTGGAATACTTTGGCTTCACACGTCCTAAACTATTTTTGAATTACGCTCGTGAGCATTGTGAGTTACAAGTTATTTTTATCGCTTCATCTCAAGTGTCTGTGTAACTGTTTGTGAAGAACACTTTATTAATTTATTTAGAATAGTAATCCAATTATGGATGCGTAGCACATTCGTTATATATACATATAAATAAGTTATTTCATGACCACCGTACATCTGTGCCTTTATTTATACCATACGCATATGTTTTAACATCGTATATTTTTATATTAGAACTAAATTCATTTAATTGATGGTAATTAATACATTAGCCCATAATAATGTGGTGCTACTTAGAATATTCGTACGACATTCCTCAAATATTCTATTGTAAGGTTCATAACTATTTGCTGACAGAATCCGGTTAAAAATATGTAGCTCCTTCTTCTTTCTAATAGCAATTAATCAATATGTTTTCTTATATTCTTAAATCTACTATATAAAAATAAATATTTTATGTAATTCCTGCGCCACGATCTTTACCAAGAATAGTTGGATTACGTAGCAAGAGTAGTGCATCGTTTAGGTCGCTCGCTAAACTGCAGCTGAACCCTGAGTCATTTGTGTCAATGGAATAGGAATATAACTTCAATTTGGCACAGAAACGACAACGTGCTCTCCGCGGGAACTACTTGTTGCATCTAGCGCCAAACATGATTATATTGATCTTCAAATGCGGCCTTCACATGTACGCTTTCATTTATATTGAGATAAATGTGAAATAAAGCATTACGGATATGCACTATAGATTAATTACTTAACATAACCACAATAAATAACATTTAATATTATGACGTTTTGGTATTAATCACTGTTAATACTTTTGAATTAACACAAATCAAAGTTTCCATTTGAATTTTCATTAATTATTCATTGTTTTCATGTCCTTTAAAATCATGGTTTATTTGAATAATTTATAATATTTTAAATAGAAAGTTTTAGGAAATTATTTGTATATATGTGATTTTTTTTGGTATTAGCAAAATCGCATAACCATGTTTTAAATAATAAAAAAGCTTTTTATACTATGATAATCGACCACAGTATGATAAAAAAATACAATGTTTCGAACAAAGGTTCGTATTAATTTTTTTACCTAATAGTGGTCTTTTTAGATCATTTTTTTGTGTTCCTTTAAATAAAATATGTTCTCTAAAAAGTTATGCTTGATTATATAAAACGATAGCTGACCTTCAGAGGCAATTTGTAAAGATACAAAAATATTGAGAAAAGTAAACCCTTGTCTGTGTTTTAACAATGGAAACGGAAGTCAAAAATTTATATAGCTGCCCAAAGGTTTTTTTATCTTTTTTAAGACTTAGTTGTGAAATATATTTTGTACATTGTTTTCATAATTATGTGAGAGAAAAATCAAGGAAGAGCATGGGAATATTATAAAACAATTGGGTATAATAGTAGTTATAGTAATAGATGGACATAATGCATGCGTAAACTTCATCTAAAACCTTGTAATCGACTGTAAAAATATTTCTGTTTGCGTTGTAGCTGTTGTCACAGTGGTGAGCGATGGTTTTTAAATTTTCTGTGATGAAAATAGGGAAAGCGTAACGGTGTTGCAATTTTTTGGATATCTTCCAAAATAATGATAGAAAATTGAAGGAATTTACATTTTTTTGTAATTTTATTTATATTGGCTACTGATAATTTTTATGGTTTATCAATTACCTTATAATAAATATTACAACCAATTTTTTATGATTTTGGCAATACGTTATTACAAAAAGTGTTTGATCCGTTATTTGACATTTATTATATCATAATAGGTTTGGATAATGTTTAGAGGATTCCTGAAAACTATAAAAAAGAAGACAATACAAGAAATGATAAAACAACTAATATGCATTGCCGTCTTTTTCTTTGATGATAATGTATAATATTTTTAAGACCTTCAAATTTGAATTTCATTGAATTTTATAATTGTCGTTTCGAACGTCGTGTAAGATTATTTGCAACTCGAAAATACATGCCTTGAGACATAAGATATTTAGTTTCATTACCTCAGTCATTCACTAGTAACTCCCTTCAAACCGTAATGTAATAATGTTCGTACACTAACTACTGTTTGACGGCAGAAATAGGAGCTGCAGTGGTATATACCTGGACGGCATCCGAAAACAGATACTTATCATCTGTAATATACATATTGATAAATCAGTACAAACATCCCAGACTTCATATCATTAGCCTAAATTCTTTAAATAATAAATATGGTTGATCTTTAGTTTTCTCGTAGCAAAAGAAATAGGAGTTCACGATATTCAAAATAAACAGACTCATGACTTCTATACTTCTAATACCAATTTGGATTATTTTTAAATTTAAATATGAAAAATAGTGCATTGAGCAATTTGATAATATTAATAGTTTGCCAAAATTTTTTTTTAATAAAAGGCTGTAATAATAAAAAAACGTTTATTTTAATAAATATAATTACAAAGTACTGTTAATATTATTGATATAAACAAGAAACTCAATCGTTTAAAATTATATTAACATGTACATAATTTTAAGGAATCATACTTAACTATTCAACGTGATGTAGGTTTTAGCCTATAAAATATTTTTTAATAAATAATTTTATTACATTACATTAAACATATAGTTGTTTCCAGGCGACGAGCACAATGTGGTGCCGGGTATATAACTTTAACTAGTGCCACATTGTTATGGGTAGGTATCACCTGACCATCAGGTGAACGTTTCGTTCTTCTTGTCGCTTCGTTGAATAAAAAAAACCTATTCGTAAATTTTCTCATCGGAGTTATTAATTTTATCAAAAGGATTTTTAAAAAGGTAATCATATACTGTTGGATTACGTTTTTTTGGTTGTACTGCAGTGTTTCTAGAGATTTCAATATCGTAATCTCGTTCTTCTTTTATGTCTTCAACAGATTTTTGCAAACTTTTATCATTTATATAGTTTTCATCAACATTAATGTCCGCAATACTTTTGTAAACATCGTCATCTGAACCTAAAACACCCACTGTTTTGCTGTTACTGTCAACTCCAATCGATGAATCAATTTTACTAGTTATTTCATTAATATTTAATGTGTCCTTTTCTGTGCTACTAACTTTATCAGGAATGTCTTGTTTGTATTTCTTATATTTTTCTCTTTTTGCTAAATTATCATCTTTTTTACCATACTGTGCTCGTTTTGATTTGTAATCAAAAGGTTCTTTCCTCACTGTGTAGTCAGGTCGAGCTGATAATCGTAAAAGCCTGATTGGTTTTGCTTCTTCACTACTCGAAGAGAAAATAGAATTAACGTTATATACTTTATCGTTAAAATTCGGAAGATAGTTATTTTCTAAGGATTCATCACCTACATTTTTGTTTTCTGTTTCATCAGTACTTGAAAAAGGCTTGGAAACTTCGTATAACACTTCTTTGCCTGTATTAATATCAGTTCCATAACTTGAGAAATCTTTTTTATCGTATTGACCTCTTTTCGATTTATAATCAAAAGGCTCTTTTCTCATTGTAAATTCTGGCCGTGCTGGTAACTTTAATAGTTCGATTGGTTTATCTTTTTGTTCATTTTTCCAACCATTACCTGAATCTTCTGTGTTACCTACTTCTTTTATTAATTTATTTTCAGACTTGTGTGTTATAATTACTTCCTTAAGAAAAGCATTCGGCATATCAAGTATTGTATGCATGTCAATGTTTAAATCTAAAGGATAACTCGGTGTTAGCATTGCCTCGTCGTTGTATTCTATTCTTGAAAAACGTCCACTAATCGTTGGTTTTACATATGGTGCTACAAAAGCAAATATTTGGAATGGTAGACCATCTTCGGAAAAGGTTCCTTTAGGGACTACTAACCGCAAGGGAAACTTGGTTTGTGATTCCAATATTTTTAAAGGTAAGGCATTTAATCCAAACTCTGTATCTTCCAGCTGTTTTTTTATAATTTTTAATGATGTCAAATCTTCGGATAATTTCATATCGCCTGAACTTCTTGTTATTATATTTTTACCTTTTTTGAGATTAATTTCGAAAGAGTCGAGCATGAAGAATAAATCTTTTGCTTCACTAAGCGCAGTGGGTAAAATTTTTGGGCTTATAAATATTCTCGCAAAACCTTTTTGTGCTACAAGTGATGAAATGTTCAGTTTTATTGTAAAAGGTTTATGATTTAATCTATATTGCCCAATTCTAATTTGAAATTTATTATCACTGGTTGAAACTTTAAGTGCGTCAGTAGCATCGAACTCAAAGTATTCGAAAGACGTCAACATTTTCTTAACTTCTACATTAACGATTTCAACACCCGGAAAAATTAAGTCATTTCTAGCATAACTAGGTAATACGCATAAGGCATGGTCAACTATGTCGACTATTTTCTTGTTTATTATCCAAAATACAGGATCCCTTATGACTGTTAAGTAGTGTGCTAATACTGATGGTGACCTGGAAGAAAGGTTTTGTATTTTAAAATTAGGTAATAACACCAACTGTTAACTCACTAGAAAACATTGTAAATATATATAGTAAATTTATCAGCATACGTAAAAATAAGTATCGAATGTAGAACTTCCTGTCATCGTTTAGAAAATAATTTAAATCATCTCATCGTAAGCAGTAACGCAACAAATGCTGGTGCCATCTTTTTTCTCACTTCCATGATATTTTTTATAAAATAATATCTTAAAAAATATTCTATTATATAAATACAGTATTTATTATATAATTGGATAATATACCTTTGTTCCAAAATAAAGTCATTGCCAAGTAATTTATATGCTACATTTCGATAACTGTTGTTACCAATTACTAAGATATCCATTAGATGATTTATAATTTCCTCTTTAGTATATCCGCTATCTCTCTGGAAGGTATTATCATTGTTAAATATTATAAACTTTGAAATAATTTAAATAATGCCGACAGGGTTTACGTACCAAGTGAGTAGTAACTGTTATAATGTTATTTTCTATACTCTGTAAAAACGCCAAGTCTTCACTGCTGAATGAAATTGTGAAATTCCGTTGCCCAAAATCATTTCCGTTCGAATAAATTAGCTTTGGATCGTAAGGTATAGTTGACAATGAATCCCAGTTCAGAATTTCTAAGTCTGGTAGCCCGTTGGAATATCTCTCCAAATTGTATCGGGTTGAAAGCTGTTTCATTAAATGGTATATCTGTTCTCCATATTTCGGTCTTACGCCAATAGTATCGTTCAACCAAGGAAGCGTGTTTAACTTTTGGAAAAAGTAAAAGGAATTTAAACCTATATCCTCACTGAAATAAGTTAAAGAATCTAGGTTGTCTTCATATCGACCATTTGAGTAATAGGTATCGATAATGTACGAGTTTCCTTCCTCGCGAACGTTTTCCATATCAAACAGTTTTCCATTTGTTAATAACAAAGAACCCTTGATAATGGCGTCCTTATTAATAAAGTAATTCGGCAATATTTCGTACGGCGGTGGAATTGAAAGATTTTCTGTGTCTTTCCTATTGAAGATTGCAAGGTATATTGCATCAATAAAAAGTACACAGTTCACGTGTTGTCGCGCCCAAGCAGCTGCTTTGTAAAATGTTTCAAAATCTTTGGCAAAGTATAAAAGTTCATAAATTAATTTTAGTTCTGTTATATGATTCTGGTTGAATTCTGTAAATATTTCGCCTTTAGGTAAAAATCCTTTTGCACTTTTGTAATTTTGCAGAGCGGCTATTATATCGGGATCCTGCAAAAAAGTTTTTTTAAACGTTGACATCAAATTTAATTATTATTAGTAAGGATCGGGAATATTTGTAATATTTATATTACCAAATAATTTCCACTCCCAAAATCTTTGTCAAATTCGTTTGCCAACGTTATGATCAAAGAATTAGTACTATCTTCACAGATATTTTCAAATAAAGGCATTATACGCTTCTGAATGTAGACCCATTCTTCTTTTTCAACTGGAACTAAAAATACTAATTTATATTAAAAATCATAAATAACCTATGCATACAATATCTAAATAAACATGGATGATTTTTTGTTCACTTTAAAGTAAAACATCTATACCCTAAATAAAAATATGTTCATACGCTAGAAACTATTAATATCTTATCTTTAATAACAGAAAATTAGTTCACCGTTTCAACTTCAGGTTTTTGATACACACCTGGTAAAGGTTGCCATGCCGTCGTTGGTATTTTGATGAGGTATCCTGGTACCTCAATGCAGACCGCAGTTAACACGATTAAAGTTAACTGAAACATATCTGTAACACTGATTTACTACGGTATTCCGTTGGCTTATATATACCTTTATAAAAGGGCAATGAATTAAATATCATTTAAAATTAATAGATAAGTAGTTTAACGGCTCCAAACTTTATAACACAAACAGAAGGCATTAACTTATTACGATTAAAATGTTACATTTTATTAATGTCAAATGTGTTATTTATATTTAATACAGAGAAGGTAATTTTATAAAACTTTAACTAAGAAATCTCCTGTACCAATGTTATCAGCTATCACAACAAAATTGAATATAAACAAACGAAATCAGCAGGAAGTTTAATCAATGATAGTTGATAAGCTCTGCTTACTAAATAGCAATACAGCACTAGTCAAGCTTTTCACGGTTTCATATGCCATTCAGTACTTTGTGAAATTGGTATCTCTAATGTCCTTGTTAATAATACATGGAACTGTTTACCGTTAGTAAAACGAAAACTGTTAGTAAACACAACTAGCAGAACGATAAATTAGACAATTAATGCAGCTATAAGCTTTGCAACCGGAAGACTTTCATAATAGCACTTTTGCTTAACGCCAGAAATAGTCATTGCTGTAGAGCTTAATAAAAAGGTTACCGCCTACACAGATCTATAGTATCACCTGTACATACAAGATCAAAAGTTTGCTATTATTTTAACAGCATCAAAAGCTGTCTTTATTTAAATATCAAGCAATAGAATCCTATAATGACGTAATATTTCAAAACAACAGGTTTTTTTTTTTTAAAAAATACTTTCTAAAATATAAACATGATTGTAAATCAATAAAAATTGTAATAGTTCAACACCCTTGCGTTATCAGTTATGAAAGAATCAAAGGTCAAATTATATCATTAAAGAGCACTGAACAAACATATGCAGTAAATATCACAGACCTGACCTATCGTAAATATGTAATAAAAACTGATCACTCTGTTTTTTAATGGTAGCAACTAACTTTGTTGTTATTTTGCATATGTTTATACAAGGATAATATAAATCTTCGTGCATCATACATAATGCGAATTAATTCAGTAAAAATGTTAAATTTTAAGGAATGTTAATGAAATTGCTTAAAATAATGAAACCGTATGAAAGGTTCAATGGAATTTCAACAAAATTAAGCTTCTTTACATCCTATCAATTCATGTACCTCGGGAGTGTCGTGTCAGGAACTGAGGGTACTGAAGAGGACATCACTTCACGTATTGCTAAGGCTCGGACGACCTTCGTACGACTCCGACCCTTTGCAATCACGGAAATTATCTCATCAAGGTTAAAATATTACAGTCTAACGTTAAATCCGTATTGCTGTATGGTTGTGAAACGTGGAAGGTCACCATGATCATCTCGCACCAGCTCTAGCTCTTCGTTAACCGCTGTCTTCGCCGTATTCTCGGTATTCACAGGGCCGAGAGAATCTCCAATAGACAATCTCCTGGAGCTCTGCCGCGAAACTTTAATCGATTTACTAATCAGGTGTTGCAAATGCAAGTGGATTGGTCATACTCTACAAAGAGATCCTAAGCAGGCGCTCGATTGGTATCAGCAAGGAAAACACAAGCGGTCGCCCCAGGCACTTGTGGAGCCGAACTGTAGGAGATCAGGAGGCGAAAAAGGTCGGGTAGACGTGGAATGAGATTAAGGGTGAAGTCCAAAATCGAACGCGATGGTGAATCACAATGGACCCGCTTTGCACCATATTGGGGCCATGTAAATGAAAAAGGAATGACATCCTATCAAACGAAGTTATACAATGATAAGATATAAAGGATTCAGGTTTGTATCACAGCAACGCTTATTTTTGATTTTAAAATAGTGCATCTCGTTCATTGTTGTAGTTATTGTGGACAAGCTATTCAAATGAGTTAGTAGTTACGTAGGTTTGTTAAATAAAAAAGTCATATTAACTACACCATTTAGCCATTTCTAAACTGATGCAGTTGCACCTAAGTGTTTATTTTTGTTTTTAATTATCTTTCACACCTTGACTGGCATCGATCCATATTATTTTACTACGCCGCATGAATGTCAGTTTCGGTATTGTCGCCAAGATTATGACTTTCATTTTCTTATATGTAGATTCGATATATACTCTAAGCATAGCTTTGGGCTTAAAAATATTTCAATAACGTTAATAAATTCAAAGTAAAAAAATAAACTGAATTGTATTATTAAATAGCAGATTTAATAAGTTTTGAGGTATTCAAATTAATTCAGGATGTTACCACATATATCATACATTTAGAAATATTGACAGAAGCGTGGATGTCCATAAGTTGAAATGATGATGATGAGAGTAGAAAGGCCAAGGAAAGGCCAAACCTATGACCTGACTGAAACCTACTGATATGATGCGACTCGTTCATAAACAATACATGAAATAAAAAAAATTCATGACAGAAAAAAAGGAAGACAGATTTTGTGGATCAGATATTATTGCACAACATAAAGTAGCGCAAAATAAAATTTATTAGAAAAACAAATCCAACTTTATTAAAAAAAAAAAATTACATTATCAAGCAAGGAGTCTAGCCAGTTAACCTGATGGTAATAATCACATACCATACATTTGCTTAAAAAATTTTTTTTTTTTTGGTTTTATTCGAACCAAAAACTATAAAAAACATGTAAGGATATATACTACTATAGACGTTCACCTGATAGTAAGTGAAACTTCTGCCCTTTACAACCTTGCGCTAGTTAGAATGATATATACTACAACACATTGTCCTCGTCGCCGTGAGACAAGATGTAAAATCTCGTTACTCCGATAATTTGACTAGCTACTGCGCCCTTCAAATCGGAACACAGTAATATTTGCATACTACTGTTTAGCGGCAGATATTTGCGCTGTGGTAGTACTTCCCTAGACGGTCTCCGGCGACATAGACCTACGACCAGTGAACATACGAATGGAAAGATATAATTTTCATATGTGTTATTACAATGATGTGGTTAACAGACTTTGGCAATCAATTTAATTGTTCTAAATATAATAAGTGTCGTCTTTAATGTCATCTGTTTGTTAGGGTTTTAGGTCTGTCGCCAAATGTCTCTGCTTACCGAACCTTGTCACTGTGCCACGTTTTGATTAGAGCTAATGAATTCTACGAGTATATGTGCATGCCAAGCATATTTGCATAAATATCATAAACTTGAAATTTACTCATTTAATTTAAGAAGAAAATTAAAACGTTTCCTGTAAGTACTTTTATTATGTATTTTAGATTTACAATAACTTTTAAGTCGTAAAAAAAAATAATTAACATGTTATATACATGAAAGGTGATTAATTATCATATTTAATTCATCATAATCATCAGTTCAAGAGGTTAACTTTTTTATTTTGTAAAATTTGTTATATACTACAAATATATTACAGAATAATATCACTATCAAAACTTCTATTATAGAAAAGAAAAAGAGAAGAATTTGATAAGGTCTTAATTTTCAATAAAAACTTGCTTTTTTAATTTTATTAAATAAAAAGTCTAATTTATACGTATACGAAGAATATTAAAGCCTTTATTTCAATTTTGATTTGTGTGCCATCTAGTGTTCATGTTTGTAACAGTATTATTATTATTCTCCTTTGAATTAATGGCTATCTAATAAGATTATTGTAAATGTTTAGGTTATATTAATAAAACGTTTTGAGTCACAATTTTCTTTCTATTAAAATAAGAGCTGTGACATTGGTATTAAGAAATTTCACAAAACTCTCGGTAGATGGCAAAAACAACAGCTAATATTACATGTAGATAACATACAAAAAAAAAACATTTTTTGTTTATTAATTTACTATTATAGCTGTTTCACCAACCGCTTTGTTGGTTATAATATAAAATTGGACCACAAAATGAGTTTCTGTAGCAACCGTTACTATAGTAACCGCATAAATAATACTAAATAAAAATATTTATAAAAGATAATTAGAAATAAAATAATGAAGGATCTATGAAATTCAAATCATGTCACATGAATTATTTAATAATGATATTTCTACTCAATACTTAAATAAAAAATAAAGAAAATATTGAAGAGATAAGATGAAGATGTCACAGCAGCTTATATTCTGCAGGCAAACCGTACTGTGATAACATTACTGTGTTCTGGTTTGAAGGGCGTTGTAGGTAGTGAAATTATATAGGTAACAAGACATAATATCTTAAGTTTCAACGCGACGACTGCAATGTAGTGCTGAGTAGATATCATCCTCACTAGCATGTTATTGTGGGGTTACAACACTAAAATATAGTATTATACTGGGTTGACTTTACTACACTGACGTTTCAATTACAATCAGGTGAACCACCTAGTCGTTTTAGAGCTACATCGTGAAAAAAAATTGGATGTTTTGTGTCGAACAACGCGTGCAAACAAAGGCCTTTAAAAATCTATCGTTTCCTCGCGATCTGTATGGGGTGCGAAAGTAAATTCGTTATATGAGAAGTTATTGTACCATCATATTTAATATACATTTATGTATAAAACATTTGTTCTATACAATACCTATTGATCTTCACACTTCTGTAGTTAGTATATTTACAAATATCTATTTAAATAAATATTTACAAACACTATATGTAATGATTTCAAACGGAAACAATGATAATTCATTGCCTTTTTACATTTGACACTGATAAACAAATTTGCGTACAAATTAAATATTCATATTCAACTTGAAATCTTATCAAAGATCTGTATAATAAGTTATGCTGAAGGTTTCTTAACGGAGATGAATGCTCTCATATATCCGTATATTTTAAAACCTTTATTCAATTTGCAGGTATTTTGAGTAATACCATCAAACTGAAGTTTTATTGGTCCTGAGTATCTTAATTGGAAATTAAGACGTTACCATTGAAAAATAGATGGTAAGAATTTATTTAATTAATGTATTGAAAATTACGATTCGATAACAATTACAATAGGAATCATTTAGAAACTTCTTATAGTCTTTAGCCATGGTTGAGGAATATCAGGGAAGAGACTGGCATATCTGCTGCGTTCGAATTTTTCCGCTGAGCCAGAGACAAAGAACTGTACCATGCTGATCGCCAACCTTCAGTAGTTGGAGAGGCATTTTAAGAAGAATAAGATAGTCTTAATATTTTTGAACAGTGTTTGATCCTGACAACCGATACCTCGAAAGAGAGGTTTTAATCAATAAGTAATTAAAGTTATTAACGTTATTTTATATTTTCGTTGTAGATGGGGGCGAGTTAGGTAGTATTCAATTGTTAACGTTTATTTTACAACCTCCAAACAAACACATATCTGAAGCTGCAGTCCTCTCAATTTACTAACTGAATGGTTCCGTTGACAAGTGAAACGTGTCGAGTATGTAAATTGAATTGAACGATATCTACTGAATTTAGGACAAAACTAATCCAAACAACTACTCTGTGTCGAATCTTCTAAAGTAGAAGTTATGGTTATTGAAAACGTTATTTTACTTCAGAAACAATCACGTCTAAATTTAAAAACTGCTTCCTATAACCTTTTTTAATGTTCCCTGAAAGTTTGGTAATACTATATTTATTTTGGCTGAGTTTATTTTAAACACAAATTCTTCCGAAAATTACCACAAAAGTATTATAATATGTAAGTAATTTATGTTTCTCAGCATTATTTACAAAGTTAAAGTATTAATTTGTTTGTTTTCTAAATTTACCTAAGTGTAATGAAGTAAACAATGTTTAACAACTAATAGATTTTGGTAGTATAAACACAACAAAGTAGTGCAACGATAAAATTTATTTATTTATATATTTTACATTATAATAGTTATCTGTTGAAATTGTTTAATTGGAAAGGTAACATTTTAATTATGAAAAGATTGGATTAAATTTACAAATCAAAAAGATTAACGTCCTTGTCTACTTTTCTATTGATGTCAACTTCTACATTGTAGGCATCATTTTCCTGAAATGTTCGATCAATCATGTTGTAATTCTTCATTACCCAACGGTCCCATCTTGTCTTCATGTCACAAACTTGTTTTTTATGGAATATAACCACATTGACAAATTTCATATTTGGAGTAAAGAATTTAGCCAGATCAATATAACGATCAAATGGAAAACCTAATGGCATTTTATCTAAAAGGGCAGTGGATCTGAAGTCTACAACAAAGTCCTTGTGGTTAACATCTAAAACGTTTTGAACGTTATCAACTAATTTTAATGGAGTAACAATTACGTAAAGCAAGAAAGTCATGCCGCCAACTCGGCCCTTTGGAAGTAGAAGTCTCGTGGGGAAACCAGTGTGATAGTTTCTTAAATCCTTTCTCCATAGATCTGTCATATCAGTGACAGAGTCAACCTTTTTCCAGAGATCACGAGTCATGATACGATCACGTACTAAGTTGTGCATATCGATTGAGTTTCTTATAATCTCGTTCTTGCCAGTGTTCAATTTATAGAGGAAAGAGTCCAACTCAACAAAGTTTAAGCGGTTTAAGTTGAGATCAATTAATCGACCTAAATGATCTTCTTTAGGTCCCAAGAATAACCTGACGACACAGTCAACAGATTTATCGGATATCACATCCAGAGTAATTTTGAATTGTTCATGATTAAGACGGCGCTTACGAGCAAAGAATATCATATCAGATGATGTCTTTTTATGTTCATCGTTGGTCAAAGTTACAGCGTTAGTCATATCCATTAGGTAATCATCAAAGTAAGTAATCAGCTTATCAACCACAACATTTTCAATTTTGACGCCGGGGAAATAGAGTTCTTCCGTAGTGTAAGATGGTAGACGTAACTTGAAGAAAACGAGTAAGCTGCATAGACGTTTCTGTAGTTGAAAGAAGATGGGATCTCGAAGAGCAGTTTGATATGCATCGAGAACTGTCGGTACGACAAAGTACCTAAAAAGGGAATGTATTTAAAATTATAATTAAATTATTAGAGACGAACTTTATGAAAAACTATTTGTATATGTTGCACTAACGATGCTGAAACACGTGAAAGTGATAACAAAAAATTAAAGAACTTAATTCAACTTACTTATCCGACACAATTGTGTTCAAGCCCATTACTGAATGCATGATTACCAGTAGATAACGATAAGCATCAATGTGGTATTTGTCAACATCTATTTTGTCAATTCTACCGTAAACAATTTTTCCTAATATTTCTACATCTTCAGGCTTTACTAAGTTCAATCGTTTACCGTTGATCTGTATAAAACAAATATAATCATTAATTTTAATTCTATTGATATTTTATTAAAAACATTAAGAAAATATAATAAAAAACTTACTTCAATGTAACCCTTAACTATGGCATCTTTAATGATAATTTCGTAATTTTCAACCAAGCGAACGATATTAATATCTTTGTCTCCAACGAGGTTGTAATTGTTAGGTCTCAATGGGAACTGAACACCGTTATGATGCATCATCCATGGCCAATAACCTTTTCTGACCGGTTTGTTCCATGAGAGCGTAGGGACATCTCCTAGGCCGTTAGATAGACGTTCCAAATAGTATCTAGCAAGAATTTGCTGACATAGGTAGAGCTGAAGTTCCCACCTCCTTACTTTCAGTTTATCGAAAATATCTTCATTCATCCAGAAGGGATAGTCAACATGGAAGTAATAGTAATAAGTGTTTAGATCTATATCTTCCGTGAAATATCTGAGCCGGTCCTCTTCATTAAGGTAAACTCGTTTGTCATAAACATTTTCGTCAATGATATAAATATTATCATTAGTTTTTTTAATGCCGTAGAAGTCACAAAGTTTGTCATCGATTAAACCCTTCTTCATTTTCAATAAATAAGCTTTTTGGATAACATCAGCTCGAAGGAAGTAGTACGGATAAATTTCATAAGGAGGTGGTAGTATAATTCCTTTACAATCTTCACGATGTCTGACGGCTACTGTAAGAGCATACACAAACATACCCTCGTTCAAGTGTAAACGCATCCAGCAAGCTGTCTTGATAAAGGTAGAGAAATCTTTCGCATAGTAGAGTAGATGGAACATTGACACAACTTCTTTAAGTTGACGATCAACGTGGATAGTAAATATTTCACCACGAGGAAGCATTCCAATTTTCACACAATTGAGAAAAGTTTTAACTATGTCGTTTCTCTGAAATTTTAAAGTGACATATTATTTTAATTAGAGTTAATGTATATATCTAAAATTATGTACAATTTATATATTGACTTACAGTATACAAGTTAAGGTTGTCTTCAATCTTGAAATTGATGCCAATCTCTTCTATCTCTTTGTACATAACTGGCTCGGTTATATGGTTCAGCAATTTTAAGATAAAAAGTTGCCTTTCTTTTATATCTATATCAACTAGAAAAAAAAAACACTTTTTTTAAAATTTGTTATGGAAATAAAAATAAATCAGTAACAAAAATGTTATAGAATATTCTCAATATTTTCAGATGTTTTACCTATCTTGTCGTCCTCAGGCCGGGCCGCAGCCATGGCGGCTAGACCCAAAACTAGCAACGCAACCGTCTTCATCATGGACTCCAGCCAATGCTAGTGTGACTGATTTTTCTACAGCAGTCATCGTATTTATACTCGAAAGTTTACCCATGATTGTTTTTTTCTTTTGATAAAAGTTTATAAAAGACTATACCTACAATACATTAATGCAACTTTGTTTTATTGTTGATAACTTATCGGACTGGCGACAATGTAACTATTTCTATATCAATGCTTACATTGTATTTTCTGCAGTGTTAATAACAGTTTGTACATAACAAGTATTATATTCTACTGGGACAAAAAATCTATATAGATCATATGTCTAGTTTACTTTAATTACAAAATTTAGAAGGTAGACTGAATATGATATAATATTTCACTGTCAGCATGTTATTCTTTTGTCATTCATCATCATCCACGTTCCTGGTAAAGTTTGACAATGTTTGTGCTTAAATATATATGTAAATGTAATAATCATATGATCATGATTGCTAAAATAAGATAGCCATGGCGCCCCTGTCTATACTCAATAGACTTTTTTTCTTGTCTTATCTGTACTAATGATAGTCATCTGTTGCCAAAGAGCGTCTAGGTATGAACCAGTGCAGTGTCTATTTTAGTGTGTAAACATTATTGTCTCCAGTTTTGAAAACACTGTAGTTAGTGTAATCACTGGAGTAACTGTGTTATCATCTTATTTCTCGTGGGTTAATGTGATGTCGTGTATTCCATCCTAATTAGTGTCACATTGAGGCATATCTCCTATCATGTAAAGGTCTCGCTCAACTCGTTGCATCGTTAAGTCAAAATAATTGTATTACCGCCTCACTATCTCCCCCCAAAAAAAACAACTTATATCGTTGATATCTTTTATATTGTGTTGTTAAATACCAAACACTTAAAAAAAATTTTGTTAGAAACGAAGGTAGGATTGATATTATAAAAAAAATTCAATCGGAAATGGGCTGTTTATTCTTTATTTAGAAAAGTGAAAGTAAACTTTAATTTTTTACATTAAATTAGTAAGACTGCTATAATGGTTGTATTCGAATGAAAATGGATTTTAAAATAATCGCTACCCTTGATCGTTGAGGTTGATTAGTTTACCATTAATAACTCTGATATCTAATTATAACTGATTAAATTAATTTGTTTTATTTATGTTCGTATGTTTTATTACAGTTAAGTCTGTTACATTATAACTGTTTTTTTTTCTCCAATTTTAGACATTGTTAATTTTCATTAATAGCCTTCTGTTTAGTATAATATACATATTTTCACTTTTTAACCTTTTAATTTATATATTATTCATGCAGTGCCCATCTACTATTAAAGATGAAATGAAAATGTCATATACTGGGTGTTAGGAGACCGCTTCCGAAAACAAAGATAGACGTTAGTACTGTAGCGATCATAGTGTAGTAAAGAGGTTCTATACTTTATTTATTCATAATAGTAAATAAACGGTCGCTATTTTTAAATGTACACTAATTTGAAGTAGATCTGTCATGAAATGGCATAACAGAATAACGGACGTTTGGTACACAGATTCTTACTGATTGATTGTTTCCTTTGTTGCGATAACGATTTACCGTATAACATAAAGCAAATTTCATCTTTATTTCTCCAGACTCCCAGGTGATCTGTTGCAATCTTCTTCTGCGTCTAATTCGGATATTACAGACTTACAGCACGATTACGTTCAATAATTTACAACTTGCAACCAAGACCCGCCTCGCACCGCAGTAAAAAAAATACATTTGTGCACAAAGATTTGGCTACAACCTCACATGTATATTTACGTGAGGATGCCGTAAGAGGATCTCTGCAGGCAGTATACACCTGACCACATGAAGTAATGGAAAGAAACGATAAAACCTTTAAAATCAAGATACGAGGTAAAACAACGACTGTTTCCATAGATAGGCTTAAGCCAGCATATATACTTCGCGAACAATCGCCACCGGAGCAGCCGCTGGTGCAGCAGTCAGTTGCGCCTAACGAACCCGAAGAGGAAGGAAAATTTAAAAAGACACGTTCTGGTAGAACAGTGCAATTTCCATCCTATTATCGCCCGTAAGGACGGTCTCTTGGGGGGAGTGGTGTAGCGATCATAGTGTAGTAAAGAGGTTCTATACTTTATTTATTTATAATAGTAAATAATCGGTCTCGATTTTTAAATGTACACTAATATGAAGTAGATCTGTCATGAAATGGAATAACAGAGTAACGGACGTTTGGTACACAGATTCTTACTAATTGATTGTTTACTTTGTTGCGATAACGATTTACCGTATAACATAAAGCAAATTTCATCTTTATTTCTCCTAGTGATTTCTATAAATAACTTAGCTTGACTTCGTCGTCCCACTGACCGACAGTACTAATGACACCTTTGATGATGGGACGGAAAAAAATCGATCCTGATTAAAAAAAAATATATATTTTTAAAACGTTTATTAGGATTATTTATGCTTCAACATGTTAATATAACTAAATGAGACGGTAGTTCCATAAAAATACCTTACTTTACTAAAAAAAAACCAGCAATGAAACACAAAATCAAAAACAGCTGATGCTCAGGTCAACGAACGTCCGGCCACGCCAATCTAATGTTCTGTGGCCTTATGAAATAAGGCCCAAATTGAAAGCAAATACATTTGAAGTTGAACCTTATGAGCTCAAATTTCACCAAATTTACTGTATAAGGGAATGTTTCCTGAAGAGCTTTTTGGTTTGTTGACTATAACCAATATTTCCAATCACCCGCCGTTAACATCAAGTCCATCTTTATACTTGAGAAACGCAGTGGTCATGTGCGGTGCAGTTCCAAAGAAATATTCTATCAATAACCATGAGGTTCTACGGTATAAGTTTCTGCCCATTTTTTCTAAAAAAGCTAAAGTAAGGGATGCTTCGAAATGAAAATAAAGATTCATTGTGTATGTATTTGCAAAAATATGTTTGGCTGATTTTTTATTTCTTGTTATTAACTTATTTATATCACGCCGACCAATTTATGATAGAAATACTTTTTATATGTTCTTACATTCAAAGATCTTCTAAAAATAATAAATTGAACAGTAATTTTAATGTTATAATTTAGTCAATAAATTTTTACACTATGATAGTATGAATTATAGATAACTTTAATAAGTTATATTGCAAAACTGCCCTTTTAACAAAATTGCTGTATTGTAATTTTCAACATATGGTAAAGCAAGTTATTCCATGACCGGCCTCATTGTCACTTAATCATCTAAAAGAACACCCCTAAAATATTTTTGACCTGTAACTTAAAAAATAAACTTCTGTAGTTAGTTTCATACCATCTGACTGTTGTTATTAATATTTGTTTTTATACTCACTAATACAAGATTTTCAGTGCACAAAACGATTAACTTCGTAAAACAAAAAGTTGAAATAAGTTACATTGATTTTTAAGATTCTCTTTATAATATAAATTCAAATATATTATATATTATAAAATACAGATACAGATTTCATCTAGTAGTCATAAATATTATCTTTTTATAAGCGGTATTTAAAAATTTTGTTGTTTTTGTTTTGTAAATGTACATATCGGTCATATTAAAAACATACGAAGTTTACATAACTTGATAACAGAATGCAATTAACAATACTCAATTTTTATTTTAATGTATAATTTCGATCAATATAAGGGTTGGGATGTGAAAAAAGAACAAAATAAATTGATTATTATATTTTATTTCGAAATGCTACAAACTTCTGTTTTTACCCAAAATGCCATCAATACATTTTACAAGTCAAAAAGATTTACATCACGATCGACTTTTGTGTTGATGTCTACGTCCAACATGTAGTTGTCAGTTTCAACAAAACTTCGATCCATCATGTTGTAGTTCTTCATAACCCAACGGTCCCATCTTGTCTTCATGTCACAAACTTGTTTTTTATGGAATATAACCACATTGACAAATTTCATATTTGGAGTAAAGAATTTAGCCAGATCAATATGACGATCAAATGGAAAACCTAATGGCATTTTATCTAAAAGGGCAGTGGATCTGAAGTCTACAACAAAGTCCTTGTGGTTAACATCTAAAATGTTATGAACGTTATCAACTAATTTTAATGGAGTAACAATTACGTAAAGCAAGAAAGTCATGCCGCCAACTCGGCCCTTTGGAAGTAGAAGTCTCGTGGGGAAACCAGTGTGATAGTTTCTTAAGTCCTTCCTCCATAGATCTCTCATATCAGTGACAGAGTCAACCTTTTTCCAGAGATCACGAGTCATGATACGATCACGTACTAAGTTGTGCATATCGATTGAGTTTCTTATAATCTCGTTCTTGCCAGTGTTCAATTTATAGAGGAAAGAGTCCAACTCAACAAAGTTTAAGCGGTTTAAGTTGAGATCAATTAATCGACCTAAATGATCTTCTTTAGGTCCCAAGAATAACCTGACGACACAGTCAACAGATTTATCGGATACGACATCCAAAGTAATTTTGAATTGTTCATGATTAAGACGACGCTTACGAACAAAGAATACCATATCAGATGATGTCTTTTTAAATTCGTCGTTGGTCAAAGTTACAGCGTTAGTCATATCCATTAGGTAATCATCAAAGTAAGTAACTAGTTTGTCGACTACGACATTGTCAACTTTAACGCCGGGAAAATAGAGCTCCTCTGTAGTATAGGATGGAAGTCGTTCCTTGAAGAAAACGAGTAAGCTGCATAGACGTTTTTGTAGTTGATAGAAGAGGGGATCCCGAAGGGCGGTCTGGTACACATCAAGAACTGTTGGTACGACGAAATACCTAGAAAAAAATATAATAAATTGATATATGATGAAGTACAAGAAAAGTTATTACTAATCAATTATAGACGCATAAAATTGAAATCAGGTGCCATAAGTAAGCGACAGCCAAAAAATAAATACCTCAACACAATGGAAAGTGTTGTGAATATTTTCTTTTTAATGTTTTATAACAAATATTTAAAATTGTTTTTAAGGTTATGTAAAAGCTTCCAAATTATTAGTACCATAGAAAAAAATTGGTATAAGAAAGATTTAAAACTACTTACTTGTCTGATGTTATTGTGTTTAAGCCTAAGACAGAGTGCATAATAATCAGTAGGTAACGGTAAGCATCAATGCGGGACTTGTCAAAGTCCAATTTGTCAATTTTACCAAAAACTATTTTTCCCAGCATCTCTACATCTTCTGGCTTCGCCAAGTCAAATCTGTTACCATTAATCTATAAGAAATATGTAATATTAGTTTTCAATACATAACTCTTTAAAATTTATCGAATTCAAATTAGATAGTTACCTCTATGTAACCCTTAATGATAGCGTCTTTAATAATCATTTCATAATTTTGAACCAGAAGAACTACATTGATGTCTTTTTCTTCAACAACGTTGTAGTTGTTAGATCTTACAGGGAATTGAACACCGTTGTGTAGCATCATCCATGGCCAGTAACCTTTTCTTACTTGTTTGTTCCATGAAAGCGTTGGGACATCACCGAGGTCGTTAGACAAACGCTCCAAATAATATCTGGCAAGAATTTGCTGACATAGGTAGAGCTGGAGTTCCCACCTCCTTACTTTCAGTTTATCGAAAATATCTTCATTCATCCAGAAGGGATAGTCAACATGGAAGTAATAGTAATAAGTGTTTAGATCTATATCTTCTGTGAAATATCTGAGCCGGTCCTCTTCATTAAGGTAAACTCGTTTGTCATAAACATTTTCGTCAATGATATAAATATTATCATTAGTTTTTTTAATGCCGTAGAAGTCACAAAGTTTGTCATCGATTAAACCCTTCTTCATTTTCAATAAATAAGCTTTTTGGATAACATCAGCGCGAACAAAGTAGTACGGATATATTTCGTAAGGAGGAGGCAAAAAAATTCCCTTGCAATCTTCACGGTGTCTAACGGCTACTGTGAGGGCATACACGAACATACCCTCGTTCAAATGTAAACGCATCCAGCAAGCTGTTTTGATAAAGGTGGAAAAATCTTTGGCATAGTATAGTAAGTGGAACATTGATATAACTTCTTTGAGTTGACGATCAACGTATAGAGTAAAAATTTCACCACGAGGTAGCATTCCAACTTTCCAATAGTTGACAAAACTTTTAACAACTTCGTTTTTCTAAAAGAATTGGAATATTTATTAATTTATTGAGTATATGTTGTATCATAAAAATAATATTACAGGCGTTTTAAAATACTAACCGAAAATAAGTTGACATTTTCTTCGATATTAAAATTAACACCAATATCCTCGATGTCCTTATACATGACTGGCTCTGTAATGTGGTTCAGCAACTTCAGTAAAAGTATTTGTCTCTCTTTCATATCCACGTTAACTGCAACAAATTAAACATATTGGATAATTAAAATGTACATTTCATCAATTAATGATTATAATTATGTAATGAAATAAACTGAATCTCACCCAAGAGCTGGTCATCCTTCTCAGGTCGAGCCGCAGTCATAGCGGCAAGCGCCAATACTAGCAACACCACGGACTTCATCCTGCGGTCGAGCTGACGCCAGATCTACTGTAATTCTCTAAATGTTTATAGGGTATTTATACTTGCTGTACGATGTATGAAAGTAATTGATGTTATTTTTTTTATTTTGATAAATTGATACAGGTCGTCGACACTGCTGGACTAAAATCGTTTTGCACATGATAACCTATCGATTCCTGTATATTATTATAAACTTAGTATAATTAAATGTCACTGAAGCTTGTTTCTATACAATCTAAAAAATCAATCATCCCTAAGTACTAAATAAAGATTTTTTTCCGAGTTACATCTATATTCTTATTTTTATGATTAGATATTATACAAAACTTGTGATACGGATAAAAAATGAAGATACAAGACATTTGATTTAGGTATTTCTAAATAGATAAAATTTATAAAAATCATCTATTGTTCTCTAAATTATTGTTGGATGTTACCTAAAGTGGCTAAAACTGAAAACAAGCCTAAGACTATCTTCTATCTATTCGTATATTTAAACCACTAAATCTTAATAAATTCATCTATTTAAGATATAGTCATAAAACATGATTGCAACATTTTTACATTATTTATCTAAAGACAGCATAGCAACTTCAGCAATAACAATTTCTTTTATCAACTTTCCACTCGATAATGTTTATAGTAACTGAACATCGCCTCAGCAAGAGTTCAATAAAATCTTTAATGTTACATTATAAACAACAAACAACTTACAACATTTATAATAAAAAATATGATTTATCAATGATGTTTATTACAAAACAGGGTAATAACAATAAACAATGGTTTGTGTAGTTAAAACACATTAAAAGATTAAATATGCAATAAAGTGGACTTTTTATTTATTAAATTAATATCTCAACAGGTCTCACTATCGAATAAAGACCTTCAAACATTACATAGCATTTATCATGTCAATAGCTGTCTGTAGCTGCTACTTGGCTGTCTATACTAAAATTTTCTCATCTGGAAAGATTAGATTATCCCCTTGCTAGCTTTAGTAGTTGATACAGGAATAGAATGGAAGTTATTCCCGTAACCGAGAAATATGGTCTTGTTTTATAATACGAAGCGATGAGACGAGCGGGACGTTCACCTGATGGTAAGTGATAAATCCGCCCATAACTCTGTGACACTAGTTAGGATGTTATAAGCATCACCTTGCGCTCATCGCCTTGAGATATGTTGTCGAGTCCTAAAGTTTTTGTTAAGTAAAACTTTTAATATTTCTGAAAAGAATTATATATTTTATGCATATTCACTAAAATTTATGTTAATGTTAGCTTTAATATTTTAAATTCAGTGGAATTAAAGCGCTCCCAAGGATCTGTTAGAAGCTCATAAATATAGCGCGCGTCAGATTGTTCGCAACAGAAAGTAGCGACTATGAAATACGAGCTGCATTCTTTGATTTATAGTTAATTCGAAGTTAGTGCACCTGTTGGAACATATTATATAAATACCCTGTTCAACTTACCGCTCATTTAAAAGTTTATAGATAGGAGGGCTTTAATAATGTACATGAAATTATATTATCATGTTTCTATTATTCCAAATCATAGATTTCAAGGCACAAAATGATCAAAATATTTCGCGTGCCTTATATATTTTTTTTAATATTGAATATGTTCTTTGTTAAATGCTAAAGTACCACACCCGTAATAAAATTTAAATTATTTTAAATCTCTATATCCTTTTTTTTTGTTAACTACCTATTTACGTCCCGACTGTTGGGGCACAGGCTTACCCTCAATATGCGGGCGATGGACCATACTCACCACGCAGGCCCAATACGAATTGGTGACTTCACACACACCTTACAATAAATTCAAATTCATGTGCAGGCTTCCTCACGATGTTTTCCTTCACCGTTTGTACTTCGCTTGTGTTACTAAAGTTCACAAATGTACATAACATAAATATTAAAGCTATCGGTACATGTCAACATTCGAACCCGTGATCTTCGTAATGAAGACCGCACGCTTTTACCATTAGGCTAGCGAGCTACCTCTATGTATACATCTGTGCAAATAAGAAAATTTAAAATGTGTTTTTATTTTTTATTGTCTCCTATTCTAGGGTATATTTAAGTTAATGAATAAAATCGTTTCAGATCACTGACCTTCAACATCGATTAACTAAGACCTATAAAAATTTGTACAGATTTGTATTTATCATAGAAAATGTTTTCGTTACCATTTTTATATCGTTTACCTAATATTCACAAATAGTTGATGACAATCAAATATACATTTGCTGATAACGAAGTGAAAACGAGAAAACCTGAAATTTGTGACGATTCTAGAGGTTTAAACAAGTCCATATAATTTCACTGCAATGAGCAAGTAAATGATTTCTTGTATTTATGCGAATACTCAACGTTCAATAAAACAACGCTCTAAAATATATGTTATCTGTGACCATGTTTGAAACATCGCAATCATAAGATCTGCTTTGATGAAAATCAAAGGAAAACGATTCCAAAAAACATTCTAATTTCAATAGAGAATATGGTTTGGTAATAGCACCTGCTGGGGATTGCTTTCTTAGTAAAATTAAATCAAACAGGAAGCACACCAATGGAAGACTTTAAGACACAGTGACCTCTCATTTTACGTAGATCGGACAACAAATAATATTTAAAAAGTTATAAATACTCCATGATAGCTATCACACGAGGACATCTGTAACCTCAGTCCCTCAGAGACCGTCCTGCAAAGCGGTCGAAACATAATAATAAAAAATAATCAAATTATACAATATACCGATAAAATCCGTAAAATCTAGTTTTATTAAATACTATGGTAACCTTTTATTTATTAAAATAACAGACTTTCGGTTGATATATTTACTTATCATGCAAGGGCAAAGGTCAAATATATTAAAATTATTGATATACTGTGATACGTAACTACAACAATATTTACTTGAAGACACCAGGTTCTTTCCAATCTGTTTGACATTGTGGCTTTGCAAAGAAATTTGACATGTCTTTGCATGTATGCCATGTAAGTATATTAATTTTTCATTTTAACGCTTATCGTTTGAGATAATTATGATTAATTCTTAATGGGGTCGCTATTAACTGAATGCCCGTATAGTTGAAGACCGAGCTAAGTGTCGATCCTTGGATGAAGCTCATGTCTGTCAGTGAACTAAAGCGAGCTAACGGTGGAATATCCACCATTAATTTGATTGAAGTAAAAAAATGAGTACTAGTACATTTGTGCTTGGATAAAGTTAATGTTATTTAAGTTCCTGGTGGTAGGTCTCTGTTGCCGGAGACCATATAGGTGAACACAACCGCAGCTTTTTTGTCTGCCGCCAAATAGTAGTGTGCAAACATTAGCGTGTTCCAGATTAAAGAGAGTTGTAGCTAGCGAAATAATTAGGGTAACGACCAAACGACGATTCGACGTCTTATGCCTCAAGGCGACGAAAGCAACTTGGTTCTGTATATATCTTCATAACTATCGCCACGTTGTCATAGGCAGACGTATCACTTACCATCAGGTTAATGTCATGCCCGTTCCGTTGCTTTGACGAATAAAACAGAAATTCCATGAGGCAGGGTTCTAAAATAAATAATACATATATGATCCGTTACATATTAACCATATATGTATATTCTTTGGTTTCATTCGTGTTACACAATTTCTATCTAAATTCCGTCTGAAAAAGTCTAGAGTTATATTTTTTGTTATATTTAGGGAATTTTTCCCGCGTACCGAAAATAAGTAAGTTCAAAATTCAAGAAAAGGGTTAACTACCTTCTTATAGATCGGCATCGTCGCTGCAAATGACGGTCCAATGATATCCTTAGCATACAAATATCTTCACCGCATAATCTATAAATGACTGTTACTATAAAGAGAAAGTTCAAAAACAACTTTTTATAACGGTCTTATGGCGCTTGTTAAATAAATAGAAAATAATAGTCTTTACTTAATTAAGTGACTTGATAGATTTTACTAGATTCTTCGTTATGAGATCATAATATACTTTTGAATCAAATTTTGTGGTCTTAATACGAAAGTCTGTAATTGATGAGTGACAGTGTTATAATTTTTTCTACTTTTTAAATTTTTATTGTTTTATAAATATTTACAACCACCCCCTCTTTCGATTTGTCACTTGTCAAATATAACCATGTTTGTTAATAGAGAGGAAATGAATGAAGATTTAAAATTTTAATGCTTTTGTTACAACTTTGTTAAACAAAAGCTTAGCCGTCATTAACATTGTTTGAATTCGATACACTTTCATAATGAAATAATTAAGTTAAAATCGCTTCAGCGGTGTTTATACAAGGACAAGGTTGGGTCACACCTGTGGGATTATTATCACTTACTCAGTTATAGACAATGACTGTATGCTTTTAAGAATAAAATACCGCTATGAATACAAAAATATAAATAAAAATAACGTACTCAAGTTTAGCTTAAATGTAAATAACCTATTATTTAAAATATTTTAAAGTTCACTTTTCATTTAAGTCAAAAGAAAAGAAACTTAACCAAAATAGTCGATTTATTAATTAAGAAATTATTGTTTATCCCAAATATTTTTAAATTTGGTTTTCGACTTTTATTATGATTTAGATCAGTTATGATTTTTTTTATTTCATTAAGTGACTAGTTGAGCGAAACGTTCACCTGATAGTTAGTAATACACTTGCGCATAATAACGTGGAACTAATTAAGTTATATATACTGCAAAGCATTGCGCTCGTGGTTATTACACATAAGATGTTGAGTCTCGTTACCCCAGTAATTATACTAGCTAGCTATAGCGCCTTTCAAACCAGAACAGAGAAATTTTTGCACACGTCTGCCACACCTATCTAGACGATCTCCGGCAACAGACACCACCAGTGAATACCAAACATTAAGAATTGTCGAAAATTAAACTAGTATAAATGTATTGAGAGTGTGGTTGCCGGTGAATGACAACCCACGCAAGCGATATCAGCGCTATATAGACGATGACAAAGCGACTTATAAAGTACAGAGCAAGTTTCTAAGAACAACATTACACGAAGATCTAGAAAGACCAAGTTAATAGATACAATTGCATACTCCGCAACGACTTAGTGATCCAAGTCCATGAGCACAAAAATGTACGAACCTTTTTTTCTCTTCATTTGTTTATCATTTTCTTATCCTATCCCTCGTTCTCTTCTTTCTCTCCACATTCTATCATACCTTTTTTTACGCAAACTTCCTTTTAATAATTTTATTTCCTTCTTTTATTCGTCTTAAATAAAAACAACAAGCACTTCATTTTCTTCTGCTTACATTTTTCTATTTTCTTTTCTTATCTTTTACTGCGTGCTTTGTTTTTATTTATAATTTCCTCTATTACCTCAAGTCATGCTACCTGCGCTTATGGTCTTCTCCAGCACGGTGCATGATACAGAACGCTGCACCCACTTTGTTGTCGATACGGATGCAGTCGGTGTTTATGGCCAAGTCGGCAGTGTTACAATTGTTAAAATTCTGCTGTTAGAACCGCTATTATACTTTTGTGTTTTTGCTAATATGTTATTTTGGAGTTAAGCTAAACAAGTTAGGTATTAATGTATAAATTAATAATTTAAAGGTACTTTTTTTTATTATAGCCATAACGAATAAATATCAATCGAGTTATGCGTTTGTCGATATCAATCAGGCGCTAATTAAAATATTTACACACCGTGCTTATAACCATAAGATGTGGTTACTTCATTTATTTTTCTAGTTACTGCTCTCCTTAAACCAGAACAAAAGTAAATTTCTATATTACTGCTTAAATATTTAACTTATTTTCTGGGGAAAATATTTGAAGTCAAGTCAGGGTTTATTGAAAATTTAATTAAGTAAAATATTTTTCGCAGTTGCTTTCAATCACCACCAGGATACACTGCTATAGTAAATAACCTAGGCTCTGTCCAGCAAAATGGTCGTATTATACTACCCTCCTTTTTAATATTAATATAACACGGGACTGCTAGTAAATAAAGAAGTCTCTTAATATCGTTTTTTGAACATACATGTAAGAGTGTAATTTGGTAACATTTTCTATGATAATAGAGGCTATGAATTAATAATGAATAACGTATCTAAATTCATGGTATAATTTTCCCGTAACTCAAGTTCCAAATAAATATTTATGCGGGTTTCTTCGTCGCACGCTTTATTGAAGTATTGTAAAAGATGATATTTTCCATAGCTTTTACACAAACGAAGCCCTTAAATAGATACTATTTACAGCTTCAGTTGTAATCTCTTTACTGCTACTATTGATCTTTTAAATTAATATAAAATGGACCTAGTTTTTTTTTTAATAAAATCAAATCATTACGTAGTAAACAGTAAATATTTGGTTCTGTTTTGATTTATGGTCATCATCATTAATATAATCAGTTTAAAGACGCTTAATGATGCTTCATGTCGCGCCATAGGATCTTCACACCGATTGGTCTCTTTTTCTTCGTGTCTAGTGATTTCCATTGACCTTAACCAAATTGTCGGACCACTTTGTATAGGCCCGTTACGTCTACCGGTACGTAACCGCCCCTCAAGGACTTCGTTGACAAATTGGCCGACAGTCCTTTGGGCAAAAAGCTTTGCCCGATACCACTTAAGCTATAGCTAGCTATCTTTTCTGCTATGTCGATGAACCTAGTTCTCTGTTATAGTAATTTGATTAATATATTTATGTTAACCTATGTATAAATCAACAAATGTATGTGGTAACAGCAAAAAGAATTTAAAGCTACTAATAAAAGTATTTACTATGTAAAATAATTAAAATAACAATTTAAAATTGTACATTTTTAAATAAATACGCTTCAGTCTTTGTCTGTTCTTAAACTGACTAAAGGTCCGGAATTGTGTTGTTTTCCCTTGTTTTGTAATTTATTCCGAAAAGTTTATAATATTTCATAGCTTACGGTTAAAAAAGTTTTATCGCAAGCTTTTAATAAGGATTAATTGTGTCATCCAGTACGAGCTTTGAGCCTATGTAGGTCAAACGGGACGACGCACAAGGAAAGGGAGAATTAAATCGTTTTCATGGGTCGCACGCGTTCTAGGAATATCTTTAACGTGTAGTCTGTGTTTATTGTTATATATTATGGTAAAGGAGAAGCTCTTTTACCGATCGTGATATGAAAATAGGACAGATAAATCTTCTCCAAACATGTGTATCCTTACCAAATTCGACCTTCCTCTTTGTATTGATACAATACAAGCTGTCACCGGTGTCTTCTACCAAATATAACAATCACAGTTAGCTAATAATCAAAACGAATATATCATGGCATAATCAGTTAGAACATTGGATTGAATCATTATAAGATTCATTTCAGTAGGTACCTATAATATTTTTATTGGGAATACCTCAATGTGTCACTGAATTTTGTTGCATTATAATGTAGCACACTTATCGATGGATGGCATCGTTAAAAATATTTAATCTGCATTTATATTAGGTTATTTAATGGCATGATTAGTTTTTCTGGTCGCGACACTTATTAACGTATTTCAAACATACATACATATACATCACGCCTCGTTCCCCGTGGGGTAGGCAGAGATCACCTCTCTCCACTTGCTACGATCCTGGCACACCTCTCTCACCTTCTCCACTTTCATGACGTATTTCAGTTTTGGATATTCTATTTTAATAGTACGATTTTTCCTGATGACTTGGTTTTTTCTGAACCCTGATTCTGCATTGTTTAAATCAAAATTTTGCCTCTAACAGCTTTTTTTACATTTATCCCTGTGTACTGCTCTACTTATCTATATTAATATTAACTCAAAGCGTCTTTACTGTTACTACATAATTTGTTACTTTGCGTATATATGGTAAAATTTAATATTAATTTCAAAGTATTCTTGTTGTAGAATTAAATTGTAAAGCAGTTTTTTTTTAATGAAATAAACTGCTTAAAATAATTGAGAAAACCTAATATTAAGTCAAAGAACAAATCTTGAATCAGACGATTCAATCAATTGCCATCAATACAATAGGGAATTAAAGCACCTTTGGGATTCCTCTTCCCCATGTCGAACAATTCTAACGAGTGTACTGTTGTGATAAATCGATAAGGGTATTACTTTGAATGAAACGACACAATTATAGAAGATTCTGTTACTGAGTGGTCTTATAACGTTGTCACCTACATGCCTTGGTATAGAAAATGGTACAAGGATTTCCTATATTTTTTAACGATATATTTCCGGATGCTTCTGAGTTATCTCATATTCCAGAAAACATAAAATATATATAGATTATTGGAATTTTCATATTTTTTACGATCCAGTCTAGTGTAATATATATTAGGTCAAAATAAACTCTTTCTTTGGTCAATATTTTTTTTAACATATTGTTAAAACTAAGAAGATAAAAAATCTAGTATGATTTCATAAGCAGTAGAAATAAGACTTTGTATTCTGGTTAATTTGTAAAAGAATGAGATGAATACGATGATGATAAAAAAAGAGAGAGAAAGTAATTGATCGTAAATTTTTTTACTCATCAAGAAAGCCTCCATCCAGCACTCTCTATTCTTACCCGTATTGATCCATCCCTTACTTATTTAGATCGTTACCATTTTATTACAAAATAACCATTAAATTTTGCTGTTCATTTTAGTAGCGTCAAAGTTAATGGAAGTGAAACTGTCAATAATATTGTATTAAACTTGAAGTTATCCCGATATCGTACCGTTTATATGTACACAATACACCAACTGTCAGTAACAAGAACCGTAGCGAGAACAAGCTCTGATAATGTCACCTGGCGTCAAAGAAACTGCGAGCAGCGAAAGTATGATATTTATTTTGTTTTTTCCGAAAATAATATCTCGTAACGTAAAAGTTAATGTCATACATTTAACAAAGAATCATCAAAATGTATACTGAAAATAAATATAAAAAAAACAATGCTTTAACAGAACTTTACACATGATAGGTCCGGTTCCTTTTGCCAAAGACCGTTAAAGCAATTACCACCGCTGCACCTATTTCTGCCGACAATTAGTACTGTGCAATCATTACTGTATTTCAGATTGAAGGACGCTGTTAGTTAGTATAATTACTGAAGTAACGAGATCTGTTTATATGTTGTCGCGATTGCAGAGTTTTTTAAAATCCACGAAGTGGTTTAATTTTGATTCGAATTTTTCTCGAACAAAATGTAGCCTATTCAAGTAACCGTATTTTCTTTCAACGTTATCATATCGTTTACCGGTGGTAGGTCTCTGCCGGAGACTGTCTAGGTAAGTATTACCGTAGCTTCTTCATCTGTCATCAAATAGCAGCATAAAACCATATTGTTGTGTATATCAATATTAACTACTGCCACGTTGTATAAACATGTCTATCACTTATCATCAGATAAACGTTTCCAAGAGACGAACTCTTCGCTTCGTGGAATTAAAAAAAAAGTAGAAATTTTCCAGCTCTTAAACGTGTAGTTATTTTTTCTTTTCTACTAAAACAATTTTAATTTACTTCTGTTGTTATAAAATAAGGATCATCCATAGCGCCAGTATGTGAAGTTAGTATTACATCGAAAATGTACGCTTCTACTTAAGAACTTCCTCCTTGTCATCAGTTTAAAAAAAAAACGATATATTAAAGTTTTAGTATAATTCATCATTCTTAGTCATTCATCGTTATATCACAAAAAAATAAAAAGATAACTATCCAAAGAAAGCATATATGAATTCAGTCACGATATTGATAACTGATGATTTATTGTTTCTTGTTGTTACATACATGAATAATTTATTACAAGGCAGTAATCTATTTTGATAATAGATTTTTGTTAGAAATATCATCTACATAGTAAAGATTTAATAAAAAAACCTGTTAATAATTTTTCTCGAACCATTGTTTTTATGCTGTTTCAAATTATAACCGAAAGTGTCTCCTATTTGATACTCTCACATTTGATATTCTTCTTTTGCTTCTCCTGCTTCCTTACGTCCGAAGATTGTTGGTGATCTTACTATATTTTCTACACAATATATCATAATTTGAAGATATTATCGTCATTTCAGTCAATTACGTTTCGTTTTATACGTCACGTTTATCATCTGTGTAGTAACTTGTGTCTGTTGTCGTAAAGAAATTTTTATGAGGATTCCCCTTAGTTTTATTATTATAGACTTCTGTTGAGTTATATTGCGCTCGGTTCCCTTTCTTTATTAATTTTTATAAAATAAAGTATTATCATAAAGTAATATTATATATTAAAACTTTCTTTATTAAAGTAATTTTTTTTAATAATATTTTACATTGTGTGAGTAGCGTCTAAATCGACAATAATTACAACCGAAGGCGTGCACTTCATACTGGCAAATAAGCACTGCATACCCTGGCTCCCTAAACCATCTATCATCTAAATAATAATATCTCAAGTTACTCAAAAGGTACACAACTGTGCTTTGACTATTGCTAAATTCACTCTTTTTTTATTCAACGAAACGACGAGACGAACTGAACGTTCATCTAATGGTAAGTGAAGTCGATGGAAGAAGAAAAAGAAGAAAATGATGTGCTGTGTATAACAACGTGGCGCTTGTCAGCATGTTATACACTGCACCACATTGTGCTCGTAGCCTTCAGACATAAGATGATCTCCAGCAACAAGGGCCTACCATCAGTAAACTGAATCTTAAAAGACTGAAACGCTAAATTGGTAAGTTTATTTTTAAATATATACAAGCGCAGAGATTTCAGGAGTAGTTTACATATCCTACCTGTAATCTCTGTGCACATACCTGATTATAACAAATTTTTAGTTACAGTATATGGAAAAAACAAAAAAAAGAGAGTTTTTAGATGTTTAGTATACTATAGTAAAGTAGTTACGGACAATTTTTATTTTTTTACATTATTTAGTTACGTCTATCGGCTGATGATGATGATGAACATTATTTAATTATTTGAAAAAGTGAATAAAGGGGAAGTGGAACACTTTACCGGGTTCATTGGAAATGGACGTTCTCGTACAAGGTCCGCATGATTGCAAATGCAGAGATAATTTTCGGAACACATAAAACACTTCTTCTAAGGAGCCTCCCCGACTAGTGGAGGTTCGCGGCCAATTCACAATATTTCGAATTGCTTCAGCTCACCTTGATTGGTAAAGTGGCGCGTAAAAAGAGTGTTGGTTGTAGGAAGAAATCGTGGCTGCGCAACATGAGGACTGGACCCGGATCGCGAGTAGCCTCCAACTTTTCGGACTCGCAAGAGACATGGCCAAATATGGTGATCATAAAATGTTAATGTAAAAAAAAAACATTTGCTAAAGTTTTTTCTTTACACTACTTCTTACTGTATAAATTAAACATAAATATGATAAATTGGTATAAACAAAATTAAAATATTATATTAACAACAAGGATTCAAAGTTTTTTAAGTTTCGTCCACAGTCTGAAAAATATACCGCGTAATAGTATTTAAGTTTTAGACAATTATCATCACCACCATTTCATTACATCGCTGAAGTCTGTTTTACATAAAGAAGCACTTTTTTATTGTATATTTAATTAATTTATTATATTGTATATCCTAAGAGATCCTAAGGGGTCTTGATGAGAGATTTCTTAATACTATCAATATTTTAATACTATCAATATCACTACTTATCTGATTTTTATCTAACAAGTTAAAACAAATGTTATGCTAAATCTATATGAATAATTTATTTTTTATTTCTCTTTTTGTAATAATAATACATTGTTTATAACTTTTATGAATTAATTAATGTCTTGTTCTAATGTACGCAGTAACTTTGTAGTGTATATTTCAAAGTTGTATGACAGTTTCCAAGTCGTGACGACGACAGAAGCTGCTCTTAAGAATAACAACTAAAATTTTGTTTTGTTATTTTTTTTAATTTAGACAATATTAGACCTCGAGTTAATTTTACATGATATTCAAATCAACACTAGTGAGAATTATTACAAAAAACATTTACTTTTGGTCAATACAAGAAAAATGTTTAAAACATAAATAGTACCGAGTGTCTTGCTTATTTAATAAAGTTGGCTAAATTATGATATTTGACTTCGTATGTATAACTTTATATAAAATATTATCAATAAATATAATTTAGCATTTATGCACTTCCTTTTCCAAAAGATAAACGGTAAAAATCATAAATTATAAATTTTTGCTTAAAACATATTCCATGGAAATAGCGCTTTTTTTTAATGTCTTGGATTTATTTAAAGTACATACCTTCACTTTACAGTGACTTGTATATTATTTCCTCTTCATATAACTGGATCATCTCATAGGGAGCATAGAATCGTTTATTCTATATTTAAAAAAAACGGAATAAATGTAATTTCCTACAAAATTAATAAATTATTTACGAAACATTTTATACGTTTGGTCAATGATAAAAGAAAGATCAAAGTAATATTCCTTTCGAGTAGTGTACAACCATCATTGTGGTACTGTGTGGACGCTGTAGCGATTGTAGTTGGTAACTAGTTTCCATATCGTCGTGTACATTTATAAACCTATCTATATCTACATTTACAGTATATATATATGTATATACATCTTACCATGCCACCAATTTTTTTTTGCTAACGGCAGCAGTTGCGTAAATTTACTATTCCCTAAGAAAGTCATTAATCTATATATGATATATACGTTATAAACATTCGTGCATCGATGTTTTATAAACAATAAAAAAACAAGATGTTGGAAATACTTTAAATTGAATAAGAGATGTTTTATGAAAGGATGATTTAGTTATTCATGTTCCCCTTGAAATGCCACATACGTGCGCTGGTTACAAATACTTTATACCGTCGGTTTTAATTAACCGCATCCCACGTTGAAAACGTTAAGCGCGAATTAACTTTTTTGTTGCGCGAAAAAAGAAATAAGAGAAAGCTGTAAGAATTATATTTATTTAGTACAGAAAATATTTCTATTGAATCAAATCTGAAATTTTTTTAACAAATAATATCTTCGCCTGTATCGCGAGCCGAGGGCGGTGAGCACCGCCCGGGCAGCCAGGTGTGACTTGTGAGCGGTGTGCGAGCCTGACGGAAGTCTCAACCAGCGGCGGAAGCGGCGCGGCCGAATTGTGGTGAATCCGTGATTGGTGTCTTTACGTTTGGATGTCGTGTTGAGCGTGTCGGACCGACTCTCTACATCGATATGGAGTGGAAGTATGTTCCGAGGACGTCGATTCTTACTGGTGGCATCGAGGATCGGGACGTAGTCCACTGTTTGCTTCATTAATGCGTTCGAGTGGTGTGTGGCCTTCGCAAAGTGATAGATAGCACAATCCTGCATGAATTGTGCTACCGAAGGAAGTTTAAGGTCGCTGTGCAGGTCGATGTTTCGTTGGTACCATTCCGCCTGGGTGTAATTTTTGAGTCTCTAATGAGCAAATACAGTTGTAATGAGAAAGTTGAAGGACTACTGTACATTAAGTTAAACTGTCAATGAAATCTTACACTGTTTATTTACTTTGTTAGAGTAAAATTTCTGGACGTTGCAATAAATGTTTGTATCCGAGATAGTAAGCAATTCGCTGCTAACTAGTAATTTAATTTGTCGACAAACGGAGACGGGCGTTTATGTTTTCACCCTGCTCTTAACAAAATAACAAACTTCGTAAAAGCCTTTCAAGAAACTTGCTTTAACTTATATTGATTAACCGCTTTAATTAGTTTGCGCTAGAAACTTTTAACACAGAGATATTTTATACTCGTTCAAAGTAAATACAAAAATAGAAATAAATGCTTACATGAAATTTTCTTCGTGTTATAAGACAAAAAAACCTACGATCTATATATAAGAAATAAATCTTTAACATTATATTCTTATGATAATTTTATAGAGAAGTTATAAATAAAAGTAATAAAAAGAAGCGGGATAACGCACTTTTTTAAACATATTCAATTAAACAACGAAGTTAGTATGAAATTCACTTGATAATATGACAGGAATACTTAATTACTAAGTTTTTAGTAACGCAGACTTCGTGTTGCCAGAGCTGCCTATTTCTGGTTCCACACAACAATATGCAAAATTCACTGCTTTCTAGTTTGATAGTAAAATAATTAACTAACTTAGACTTTATATAAAATTTTCTATATGAAGGTCATACACATAATGTAATACTGTATTAAGAATGTAACTGCTTAATATTGTAAAATACTCATTTAAAAAACCATAAAATAATATCTATTTATCTCCTTGAATAAGAGGTGTTATGTAAATATTAATTGAAATAGCTTTAATTCAGTTTGTGTTATTATTCCAGGTTCGATCCTTATTGAGTTTCAGCTTTCAGTGAAGTAAAACATCGTATGGATACCCGCATCTTTAACAAATAACAGCTTTTTCATATACTCCTGTGGATAATCCTTTTTGACTTTCTCCTGGTGAAAGAAGGTTCCGATTCCCAGTAGATATATTAGTGGGTTGTTTTTATGTAAATTTTCATTTAAAGTATGAAACAAGCTCTTTTTTGACGCCTGTTAACTTTATGTTGCAATATCATCGATAATTTATAAAAGATTTTTATATATTATAGTAAATATATCTTAATGATAAACATAAACGAGTAATAATCTTTTATTCGTATATTCTTTTTCACTTATTAAAATAGATAAAGATATAGAGATTTTGAAAATAAAACCACATCCGTTTCGCCAATTTGGCGTTACACTTTTTTATTCTTGCTTGCCCACAATAGTAAAATTATACGAACTACATATATGGAGTTAGATATTGGTTAAATATTTTAAACATTGATATACGGTATAATGCTACACAAATATCTATTTTCAAAAATAGTAGATATAATAGTATATATTTCATTCAATGTTATTTTATTCAATAAAGCCACAGCGTAGTTAGAATTTTCGTTAACTAAAATAATACATAGTAATAATAAAACAACGATACCCTTATTACGTTAAAAGTATGAAAATAAATTTTACCGAAAAAAGAAAACAATGATATAATTATTAATAGAAAATACAAAAGTACAAAGAATGTTAACATTTATAATATAATGTATGATAAGTAAATTTAAGTTATATACAAATGTTTAAACCATACAATGAAATCTTATAATTTGCAAGCAGAGACGGTTATTTGTTATATAGTAGCCGGAATATATTATTTGATATATTTAAGTGTTTTTAAAGTTTGTAGATCGTGATTTTAATTTGAAAATAGTTATAATTATGAAGTTTGAGAATCGTACTTATTCGCTATCTTAGAGAAATATCAATTTGGCGGGGGTTGTCGCTTTTAGTTCGTCAGTGGGTGCCATTGCTTCACCTGCTCCATGGGGCTGGCTAGAGCCAAATTCCAATGTTGCAACGCGCGTCCTCTTGCAAACATGTATGAACCTAATACGAATTTTCCTAGCAAACGATCTGAAAAGGAAAAAAAAATTAACACCCGATCACATTTACCAAGTTTAAAATGACGTATGTAACATCACCGTCATTATTGAAGTCTATTAATGTTCAATACTGAATCATAAACCATGTGGAATACAGGTTAGATATGCCATATCCTCACTCTAATTTTTACGTGTTTGTAAAGGGCCACTAAAAGAGAGATATGAAAAGGGTTGTAGACTTTATAATTGATTTTCAGCAATGAAAGTCAGTAGCTTAAAATCAAATTAATAGTAACAAATTTTAGCCCTTTCGATTAAGATTCAGTCAGCTATAGTTAGTTACCTTTCGCGTACGCGGAATGGGGCTGTAGTGCTTGTATTGTTACGCAAGTGGTGTGCAACTCGTCAGCTCGCAGTCTGAAGTGGAAGCATTCAGATACGACAGCGGAGCCTTCATCCGATACTTCGACAGCGGCTGTTCGCCTAGCGCGGACTCCTCTGCATGCTCTCTCCTGAGTCACTCGGGCTACGACTTCGCGTCTTGTCGACGATGGATCGAGCTGTTTCAACAATTAATATAATATAACCTAAAGCTTATGACGATGAACTGTGGCAAACCTTTTAGACTGGATCTAATAAGAAAAACTAACTTTATATCTGTATAGAATTAAATAGATTCAAAACCATAAACCTAGTTTCCGGTTTCTTTTACTATTTTCAATAAATAAAATCAACACGTTACCTAAACACTTTATTGTAATTCAAAATTAACCTTTAACGTTAATGATTGATAATTTTGCTTATGTCATCGATAAATAAAAATATAATATTTTGTATATATATTATGAATGATACAACAAAAATATTGACCAATGTCAATATAAGACACGTCATCCACGACAATTAAGTAAAGTATTTTGTTATTTCAAAGATCCAATGTGACTTCGCTGTTATAATAATATTGTTTTAATTTTCTTAAAGGGCAAAGTAGATAATAGACGGGGTAATAAAACACAATAGAAGTTTTATATAAATTACATTACCTTCAAACCGCGAGCTTCGATTACGGTAACTGAGAGCCGATTCAGGTTTTCATTGTAAACCAAAGATACTAGAATTTCCCCTAAGTCTGATGTTGGTTCTTGTAATTCCTAGAAATGTAATGATATTTTAAGCTTTACTTTCCTAACAAATTGTAGTCTTTATCTCTTTCTAAACTCTCATTAATCACCATACAAAAATATTAAAACTTTTTAGGGATTCGAACGATTAAAGTTATACTTCACTGCATTTCAAATTTCATAAAGTATAATAGCGATTGTTACATGCAATACCAATTCATAATTCATTATATATATTTGTCTTACAGACCATGCATGGACACAGTTGATATGATATTATTTTATATTTTCTCAACATCGATCCGTGGATCTTTATAGTTAATAGTAATAATAATAAAGAGTCACAGATAGATGTGGCCAGACCGTTGAACTTTTGCTTATACACAGGTTCATCGGTCCGAATGGAATACGGTTACTATGTATAAACAGCTCTCACTGTCATGCACATCAATAACAAATAATATACGCCTTTATTTACAACTAATACGTCTTAAATAACAAACTGTAATGAAATGAAACGGAAAGCAAAAATAAAGTAAAACTATAGCGTAACTTAGGGATGTCATACAAGAATTATTCAACTTCACTTTGTAACTCTAGTACAAATAATTAACAAACGAAACCTACTCTTCAGTTCTCTGAAAACAGCCTGGATAGGGACTGAAAAATATAGTAGCTAATAGCGTGCATATATTACAATGGTTTGAAGGTTGTTATAACTAATGAAATTATTACAGTAAGAACAATTAGTCTCTTTCTAAGCGGACAGAACGAAGTGCTGTAAAACAACACAACTTCCGTTATGAAAAGGCGTATTTCTGAATATTAGGCAAACCCCCTGATGGTTTGTTCGATTAGTTGTTTGAAAAATTATAGGTTTCAAACGCTATAAATAATGTATATATTGTTGTCATACCACATTGTCTTTACGTGTTTGGACTTTTTCTAAGTCATGTCTATCTGAAGAGTATTATTAACTGCAATGTTATTATTTGTTTAACATGATACACAATAAATTATAAGATATTTTTAAGCGCTGTAAATGTTATCACAAAAAAACTTTCGTGTTTAAAACTATAAAGGAAACAATGTGTTTAATTAAAAAATATAGCCTCCAATTAAGGGTAGAATATTAAATACCCTGTGTAATAAAAGACGCTGAGTACATAATAACAGACACCGATCGATTTTATACATCATACCTTATTCAAAACTAAGTTGTCAATAAACTATACATATTATGTACTTAATTTTGTCGTGAACATGTATTTATAATATTTATTTGTAAAAAAAGTCAATTTACCTTTTCTATGTCCATTTTATAGAGTTGAGGTTCTTCATCAGAAGCTACACCTTCCAATTCGTTCAGTGGTAGTATGATGTGTCCTATAAGTTGCTTGAATCTCCCAATGCGACCGGCGTCAAGTACGGATAACTTCAACGTCAACGATTCTAATTTTCCTGGTGGTATCTAAAAGTAAATATTATAAGTAGATCATATTTTAAAAGATCTAATATTGAAATTTGTTATCAATTACAAGTATCACAGCTCACTTGATAGACGAATGTTTCATCGAAGAACGGATTGCATGATTTCTTTTTCTGTTTTGTCTGAAGCACTCTCCTTTCATCGGGCATTAACTGAATCCTAAAACAATAAAGATATAAAAGATTTAACTGTATACATTTAACAAATAGTTAAAAAATATATTATTAAACTTTTTTTAAATAACTAAAAATGCACGAAACCGATAATAATAAACAATACCGATTCGTTTGTTCAGTGTGTTTGATACATTTACTTACTTTATGTATGGGTCACAAGCGTTGGCAAGCGCTGGTGTGCGGGATGGTAGATGCTTCGCCTTAATAATGTGGATTTGGAACCTTTCAGTGGCCGATTCATATTTCAGTGTAAACCATACACGACCCTATGAAAACACAGGCAAGTTTATTTCTAACAATATACGGGTATATGATTGACCAAATACACAAAACACGAGGACTATTTTGTGGATTTTCATATAAACATTCGCTACCCGAAGAGATTACTTAACCCCGATGAAACATGTCTGTTCGTAGCTTTTGCACGATACTCAAAGTATTTAAAATTGAAATACATTTCTACTACTTTAATATTTATGAAATAATTTTCTATAATACATGAGTAAAAATTTACAGTATAAAATGTTTTACGAAGCCAGTTAGTACAACTAAGAAACATTTACACAAGTACATACATTTTAAGTTTTTTTAGACGTGCACTGTATGATTTTTTTATAATATCCTCTATGAATATCCATTTATTATTATTAAATTTCTATGACTATGTATATATATATATATATATATATATGTATGTATTAGAATGTTTTAATCGTCCTTTTTCAGATTTTTGGACAGAAATTAGAGTAAAGGGACAATGTTTGCATAATTCAGCGAGTGTTACATATTGTTTACGGCATTTCTGTCTTTTACAGAATAATAAACAAGTTAAAAGTTACGAATAGTTTTTAAGGACTATACATCTGTAATAATGAAATCCTTTATATTATGTAATTGGTCTCTTACCACGTGTCCTTCCGGCCACATATGATCAACGTCCAAACAGTCGGATTTATACAGCGATGGATCCAATACGCCCAATTCTGTTGTATTAGCTAAAACAAGAGTTACTATATTCAAACTATTTATAAAACTGAAGAAACCTTTCCCCATTTGTTAGCATTTAGCAATCCGCAGCTGGACAGTTTATCATCCCCAAAGTCCTCCACTATTTACAGTCCTCCAAATCATACGACAATTTGTATATTACTACTGATCGATTTCTATTGTCCGAGACTGTCTAGATAAGTACCACGGCAATTCCTATTTCTACCGCTGAATATAACCGTCTTCCGGTTTGAAGCGTGCTGTAGCTAGTAAGATTATTGAGATAACTTAACGTTTTATATCTCAAGACGATGAGCATAATTGTGTTTCTGCGTATATCATCCTAACTCGTTAATTAGGACGATATACTCGCTTGCTCATGACAACATGGCATTCCATCTCGTTATGGGCAAGCGTCTAATAATAACTTACCTTCAGATTTGCGATAGATCTATTAAAATAAAATTGACAATTTATTTTCATTTTTAAAATACGTTTTAAATAATCGTTCAATACTTCTGTCAATCAATTAAAAATGTACCGGATATTCAAATGAATCAAGTTGTAGGCGCGACTGTACCACAAAGAGCGGGTGTGGCGGTCGACAAACTACCGGTACTTAGTTTAATGCATGAGCAAATTACCCGCAAAACTCTTATAATAATTCAAATGGATATGCTGTAATAAAAAAAAACCTTGATCGTTCACCAAAATGACAATGACCTATGCTGAACTCTAATACACCCTTAACCTTCCAAATAATACTAATTCCGTTATTAGTGTGATACGAGTAAGCTAAAATTACATTAGACACATGTTCGAAGTGAATTACATATATCCTTAACATAATATATATCATACGAGACAACCTCTCTTGGTTGTTATTAAAAAAATATATACTCAGATAAAAGGGATGGTTTCTCCTTGAGACGAACTAATACATATTGAAGGAATAGATTAAACTTGGATACCAAAAGAGGTCACAGGTAGATACAATCATGTTTTCTTAAATAAAATCATTAAACTGGATGAACTGGAACATTTGTTGGATCGTAACGCCATAACTTTGTTAAAAAAAAAATTGGTCTTCATAAATAACTGTTTTATTGATATTTAAAAAAAATGCATAAACTGGAAAAGTAGTGCGATAGATAGATACAGGAAAAGTGGAACAAGAAAGAAAATTTATACAAAATTTTACACATAAAATGCATAAACACCATAGAAACGGGAAAGTCTGTGTTATAACTCCCAAGGGTAAATACTTTTTTTACTCGTAAACGCGATGTTTTTAATTAAAGCCTTCATATAATAAATAGTACCTAAGGCTTAATCAACATTAGGCGTACGGGACAATACAACGAATTTATTCCCTTTGATAAAATAACGCTGTACTTTCGATTTTTTTTTTACGAAAGTTATAGGATAACTCTAATGCACCAAATTACCAGAGAGATCTGTAATGACATTATTATTAAAGAGCAATAATTATTTAATTAGAAAACGGTAATACTCGGTTGTATACGACTTGTAACCGTGGGTTCGATTCCTATTGACCATTTTTACTACGTAACGACGAGACGAGCGGGACGGTCACCTAATGGTAAGTAATGCGCCCATCTATAACAACGTGGCACTAGTTAGGATGACATAAACAGCACGATATTGTGCTTATCGCCTTATTACTTAGCATGTTAAGTGTTGTTATTGTAATTTCAGTAGTTATAGCACCTTTCGAAGCGGAACATAGTGATGTTTGCACACTACCGTTCGGCGGCAGAAACAAGGGCAGCTGTAGTATCTGCTTTGCTATTATTTATCTATTACGGCAGCCGAGGCTTACCACCAGTATAAGACCATGTTACATGAACAACAAGATTCAAAAGCATGGAACAAACATGCTCTTAACTAGTCAGGTATATATCGCGCTAACTGTATCTTTGTGTAAGAAGTCTCTGAATCCCAGAAATGAGAACATTAAGAAGCATGCGTGAAAAATAAATATTCTTAATATTGTATCTTTCGAAGTAGTTTTTTTTTGTTAACAGTGCTATGGTCCTTATAATTTTTTTTAAACTTGTTTATGTACTTAGAAATACCAGTAGAAAATAACTCCATACTAAAATTTACGTTTTCGGTAAGTATTTTTGACTTAAATTACTATACATATTTTAAATAAGTAATTAAATAAAATGGCTGAGTGGAAGTATTACGCCACTGTTTACTATTTTGTTCTACAGTATATAGACAGACGGACTCACTGAAAGAATTTGATCGGAATTGCGTGGGCGTGGGCGGGCACAGCGCGTCACCGGGCAGGCTCCCAGCGCTGACGTCACGCAACTCCCCCAGAGAGGACGACCGAAGTGACGGCAAGGAAAAGTTCACCTCTTTCGTCCTACGAATAAATTACAGCTTTTGTTTATAGAAATATTTACGTAGCACCACGGCCCAAGCATTATAAAATTTGGTATATATACATGTATTTGTTTTAAGCCTGGTCCTTAAATGTAAAAATACTAACGAAAGCATTTTTTAATAAAATAAATTTGTACAGTTTATTTTAAAATTATTCAGTCGCTTCTATTCGCCTAACAGAATTCTGTTTTATGTACTTTGGTGTATAAATACACAGAGGCTTTAAAAAAATTGTAGAGAACATTTTGTAATGCTTACGTATAACATGGGGCTGTGACGTCATGCGGCGGATATACCAATATCGGAGGTGAAGGTACCGGCGATGGGCTATTCTTACGGCGGCGTGCCACGAACACGCCCGCCATCACGATCAACAGGACCAGCGCAGCGCTCGCACCACCAAGAGCTACCAATACTGCCTCTGAAGCAAGATTACTTATTAAGGATATTAGCTAAGCTATTGCTTAAATATTATGATGGTATTACGTTGATCCAATAGTTTATGTGCTAATTTTTTTTAATCACTGATAGATTTATAGATGATAGGCTTAAGTAATAACAAAGGGATGAACTCTCTGTCACTTCGGTTTGCATATTTCATGTTACTCGCCTTCAGTACAAAACCACAACGTGTTTACCGCCAGATTAGCTACACTACGTTATACATTTGGAATATATCCTTTTAAAACAAAACTGATACTGAGCTATTTAAATTAATTAAACAATAATTTGACATAACAAAGTCCTTACTACTACCTAAGGAAGCAACAAAAGTACATGTGTCCGTCTGTATCATGTCTGTAGTGTCATAACTTCTGAAGCTGAATATGGAACAAATTGATCTGGAAAATCTATTATATATGTAGGAGATATTCAGAGATTCATTGACGCAAAGACTAAAAATTTTGATAGAGATATTACTTCTGCCATTCGGCTAAGAAAAGATTTTACAATATTTTTTTCCTAAAGGTGGTTGCGGGTGTCTTGATAAAGGTATGAGCGCCCCGGAGGCGAATCGCCGCTGAGAGAATTTTTTTAGCAAATTTCAAGTATAAATTTAAAATTTTCGAAGAAAATTGATCAAGTAATATAAAACTTTACATTAAATATTTTTTTACAAGAATCATAAAAAAAATTTAACAATGTAATATAGGTATAAAGTAAGTTTATATCAACAAGTGCTCTTTAATAATATTATAGTTACTAAAAAAAATCATGTGTTACTACTGTTTTTAATATATATATATTTATGTATGTATGCATATATTTATGTATTTTGTATATGTATATTCGTGTATTATATATTATATTGTATTTATTTGATGCACCTACCTCATCCTCTCTGCATTACCTAAGGTAGACTGGAAGATAATGCCAATGTCATTAAGGAGGTGTATAAAGTTAAATATATAAGTAAATAATTACTAGATGTTGAAGTAAAGTGACAAGCTGCATATTATGGAAATGAAATATATTATGTCGCCATAACACTTTTATGACATCATTAAACGGCTAGACTCAAGGAAAATAAGTGTGTAATAAAACACAATACATGAATCACGTAGTAAAAGTAATCTTACTGTAATGGGAAACGTGAACATGTTAATATAAAGGCAGTGAATATAATTTAAAGTATTCCTATTTTTTTAATCATCCCTATGCTCCACTTCGAAGAACAGTTCTAGGCGCAATTTTTTTTCACCTCATTATAAAACTTTGCAGCGAGGTATACAAAAGGAGTGGTAAATGGCTGTAGGCATTCTCTACCAACCAATCTTCACTGGGGTGAAATGTTGTGGTACGTGGTAATTTAAGCACCGACTCAAAACAATATTAATAAAAGTAACATATGTAAATATATATATATATATATATATTTGTAAATTCAAATAAATACATATATATAATATACGTAGCTCGCTGGCCTAATGGTTAGAGCGTGCGGCCTTGAATCCGAAGGTCGCGGGTTCGAATCTCGCCATGTACCAATGACTTTAATATTTAAGTTATGTACATTTCTGAATTTTAGTAACAACAGCGAAATACAAATGAGGGAAAAAAAAAAAAAAAAAAAAAAAAGTCCCCAAAAAGAGGGTTGATGTCAGGCAGGCGGCCGGTCGTAAAAAAGTTTAGCCAAAACTATTTACAACATGTTCGGTAATGAAGAACATGTTGTGCCGACCCTACATAAAGTGGGACCAGAGCAGGAGAAAGAAGAAGACATATATATAATATACACGAATAATAATCAGGTCTGTATCAAATTCACCAATACCAAGGCTCTGAATGACCTTAAATGATTGTAGAGATATGAATTGCATTTTGACGTCAGCAAATTTTATTAAAAAAAATAAATATTTTTCAGTAATGTAACTTAATATGTGATATTTAAAATGTGATGATTATTATATTATTATTTATATAGTTTGTTTTAAAGTTATTTTGTGTATGTGGGACTAGCACGTAAGCAATCCTTACGTTTATATAATACATTGCCTGTTTATGTTATAGAGTTGTGTAGTGTAAAGAATTGTTCACTAGTCGTTATAATAAAACAAAATCATCCTAATCATCGCATCATGTCATAGTTCTCCGCGGTTGAACATGGGCGTCTCCAATCGGTGCCCAGTACGGTCAGATGCCATGTTTCCAACGATTTCCTGCATTGGTACCAAGTCGCTGGTTTTATCTACTTTCTTTAAATAATTTGTTGTTCCCAATTTTTATTTCTACATTAGTATACAATTAGCGATTTCGTTTGTCGAGAAATCTTTAAATATTTGGTTAGAACTTGGATATTAAGACGATCCTAATATTTAAATGATTGCGAATTTCCTTTTCCAACAAATACTAATGTTAACGAGTAGGTTAAATATGTATGTAGGTTAACATTGACCCGGTTTTCGCATCACCGTGGCCTAGTAACCGCTTCTGATACTTAAAGAAAGATATGTTACCAGACTTGTGACCAGCACCAGGATACATTACTGGGACTCCGATGTAAAGGGATTTAAGCGAACATTGCCCAGAATTTTCCTACCATATTTGTGACAACAAAACCCACTTTTTCAATTTGGGGACTAGGCGTATACTCTTCGAAGACCCAGCGACTGTCCAAAATAATAAAAGATATTTCTCCACTCGACAAAGACATTAAATACTTGAATCGAAAAGAGTCACTGGTGTTTGTATATACTCGTATTTTAAGATTAATAGCTACAGCGAAGTGTAGTCAATAAAAACTTTTTACAACGGTAAAATTATACGTTACGTATGTCGTCAGTCGACAGCAAGTGAATTATAAATATGAAGACGTTATTCCAAGATTTATTTTCCCTCAAGTTACGTAATGTGACGATCAATTAAAATTTTACGATATCCATAACAAAAATAGAAATAATCATGGAATATAACAAGAATACACGTATGCCTATTTATACATACTATACTTTGTACCTTGTAATTATAATACAAAGAATCAATATTAAAGTCTTACCGCGTAAATTAATAGCATTTGCTATTGAGAATTCAGCTACGGAGCTCGTGGTGGCTGCTTGTTCGTATTTTGGTTGCGGCGCTTCCGTTTCCAATTTCCCTAATACTTCAACGTGCTGAGAAGCGACGAAATCTCCGTATTCAGGTCGATTATCGTAATAGTCCTCATTTGCGTTATCATCTGTATCATAACCTATGATGATTAGTGGATTTTTTTTATATTATACTGTACAACTAAATCTGAAAAATATGGTTGATACTAATCTTTACAAATAAATATAATCGAGAAAACTAAATTTTATAGTTTCTCATCGTTTTTATTTTAACTATTCACACCCTCGGTCACTGAAGGACGAAAATTACATATTTACTAATGACATAATTATTACTCATGGAACATCCCCATTAAATTTTTTTTCCAACGAAGCAACGTGCGGGACGTTCGCCTGATGGTAAGTTATACGCGTGACAATAAAAATGTGACCCTAGTTAGGATGGTAAACACTGTACGACATTGCGCTCGTCGCCTTGAGACATGAAATATTAAGTCTTGTTACTTGAGTAATTTCATTACAGCTACAGCGCCCTTCAAACCGAAATGCAGTCATGTTTGCACACTACTGTTTGACGGCAGAAAAATAAAACTCGCACAATACTATTTGAAGGCACAAATAGGCTCTATGGTGGTGCCTATTTAGATGGTCTTCGGCAACAGAGACCTTATACGACTCCTTTTATTATACTGAATATAATTTTGGATTAACTATTACTCCCTGTTTACTTTTACTTACGAGTATTTAAATTCTTACCTGCATTAAAGCCGTCTTCTTTTACAACCTCAATGGGATCAATAGGCAAGGCATACCAAGGTCTCCTTGAATAAATCTTCTTGCTATTAACGGTCCGCTGCTCATCATCAACGTCCCGATAACTGGATGGAGACAGGTTTAACATCTCTAATCATCTGACGAGACCTGCAACAAAATCATATTTATTATTGAACCTCTAAATCCTAACTAAATATTCGATACAGCAGAAATATGAATCTTTATTCCAGAGGAAACTTTACAGGTTTGATGCAGAATAAAAGCTCTAAAAATAGGAACAATGGAAAAAGTAAAAGCTTTCGTTTAACAATAGGCTCTATTGCATAGACTACGTATCTAATCCGAATTATATGAAGGTTCTAGCAAATTATATTAAAATCAGGGTCAAGGTATTTTTATATTTATTAGTCATACTTTTACCTTACACGAGTACATACAATATGTATTACAATAGTACTAAAAGAAGTGTCTTTACTTCTATCTGTATGTGATGTGTTTTCTAATTAAGTAAGGTATTAAGTACATACGTTTAGAAATCAAACGTTTTTACATTTAAAGATTTATTAATATATTAATAAGTATACAAACTATACATATATTACACTATATCTAGGGATGACATATTTCAACACTTTAACAAAGCGAAGTTATATAGCAAATAATGTTTCATGAATATTTTACGAGTTTACATTTCCTCCTTTCCCCGACTACACGATCGGAAACTAAAATCAAGGAACTTGGTAAACTTTTTTAAAATAACTTGTCGCTGGCAGAGCCAGGCAACGGGTTGACTTGCCTGCATACATCTAAATTTAACGAGGTTATGTATAACTAACCGTTATATATTTCTACATAATTCTTTTACTTTAAAAACTATAACTGTATCTTGAAAACATAGTCATAAACATTAAAAGTACCTGAAAAAATATATTCATTTAAAAGAGAATATAAATTTGCAATATATAACTCGTGTATGAAAACATGAATAATTATTTATAACTTAAACTAAATAATATTTTTATTTGAAAGTGATATTAAAAAATTATTAATAACTGTAATAGATGGAAACAATCTTTTTAGTGGACACAAAATACCGCCAGGGGAAATCTAAAACATTTACTCAACTAACGTACTATATAAAGGAATAACGTGATAAAGTTGTCTCTAATTCAATTTTTCTTTTAGATTAGCGAAAAAATCTCACTTTTCCGACCTTTTTATATCTGAATAAAATATCATCAATACATATAAATCATATAAAATAGCCAATAGTAAAAGCAACGGTAATAAGACATCTTATATCTTAATGCAAGCAAAGGGGTGTAGTGCTGTGTAAATATCCTGTTTCTAGACAGATGTATATCTTACTATCAAGTAGGTCCTATTCGTCTCGTTGCTTTATTGCATAAAATATTGCGATTTATACTTATAATAGTTTCGTTTTGCACTTAACAGTTATAAGCCCCAAAGACGTGACGTTTTATGTCCTAATACAATATGCTCTTAAAAGAAAGATGCTTAGTGACATAACTGTCTCATTGTTATGGACAGACGTATCATTTAACAGGTTAAGTATCTTAAATGGAAACTGAAGACGTGAATTATATGTGATATATTTAACTTCTTCATATAAAATTTTTTTTTTTTTTTGCATAAAAGTTATTTAGTTTTTGAGCTTTTGTACACACTATGCAATAATCACTTTCTTTAAAATCTCAGTTTATTCACACTACTTGTACTCGTAGTCCTGGAATAAGGACTTGGCATATGAAACTTATATTATGGTATAGCTAAAGCTGAACGGCTATAATTCATATAATAGTCTAAGATATTTTTTTTGTTTTGGGAAAAGTTACTTGGTATTATGAACATGAAGGAATTAATTTATTATTATACATGTGTCTTTCAATCTCTTTCTTTACTAAGTATAATGGTCTACAAAGAAATATGTTGCTAAACCCCTAACAAATAACAAATTTATTTATGTAGGGATAACATATTTTTCCATTTAAAGGTTCGGCAGGTGGTCCAAAAATAATAGTCTAACCCAACCTTCTCAAGAAAAGGTAAATATATTTCGATGCTTGTGTAATGTGGTTGGATTTTTGGATTCCAATAGACACCTAATGCTTCAGTAAAGTTTTGTATAATTATCTACGCTTTCTAATTATTTATTGTTATTGGATTTCGTGTTTAAATTATATAAAGTATTTTCTATAGCTATCTGAAGTATAGAAAGATAGCTTTGATGATGAGAAACGACAACCTACAACCGCAAAATCCGAATCGTTAAAATTGTTTCATTTTTAAGATCGCTTTTAGTATAATTAACGTAGCTCTATAACTCTAACTTGCGGTACTTTTACGCAATTATAAAAGATTTTCTCCCTTTGTAGTTGTATTCGTGTTACAAGTTTTCCTCATATGACATTATTAAGCAGTTTATTGCGATATATTAGAACTAATAAAAAGGCTACTAACAAAACATGTTAAACGTGAGAAGATGTTTCGGGTAATAAATAATTATAACTATAAGATAAAGAATAGATATCAATCACTCTAGTTGTCATACCTCAACCACATCTGGTGGTTAATTATAAAAAAACACTTTATAGAGGTCTTAAAGTGGGGTGCGGAGATCAGGAATTAATACTTATAATAATAGTAGTTCCTCCCTTTTAGTATTACGAAGACCCAGAGCGATTCAGTTGATGGATACAATTGTTTACTCTGTAGTGAATTGTTGAGCAAAGAAAGTAAACAAAGATGTAAGATCCTTATAAGGAATTGCGCTATGATAAACGATAACGTGATTTATTGTTTATGGTGGCGCCATCTGTTGGGTTGCTGAAAAACTTCTTATCCTTTTTATATAAAATAATATCTGTAAACATGTACTTATACCTACATTATAAAACATTAGTTATTTGCTAATGAAAAATCCTTTCAAAATCAGTTCAGCCACTTAGAAGATTAGCTGTTATTAGTAACAGCTAATTGTCTATTATCTAGTAATAGTATAGCTAATAATCTATTCTAGTCTATTAGTAGACAGATAAATATTTTTTTCTTACCAATATTGTTATGAAAATAGTTACACTATAATATAGTTTTATAACAGATTTCAATTCACGAATTCTGAGTATATTTATTCACATAACAATGCTCTTCGCTGCTCCTCATACTGTAAAACGTTTACGGCTTTGTTTACATACAAACTTATCTTATTTTATGTTAATAGAAAAGATTATAATAAATGAAATAAACAGCTCTATGTTCCCACTATTGGGATACATGATTTATTTCACAAAGAGAGTTAATACCATTGATCCACCTCGATGGTTAATTGGAGGTTAGTTATATGTTAGAGGTTATATATGCACGAAGGCTGTTATTCTCGGAACATGTCTATTTGCTTACGATGTTTTCCTTCAGGGGTAGCTAAAACTTAATGAAGATTGAACCTAACAAATACGAAGCATGTAACCTACATATAAACCGAACTAATATAATAATTTTTTTTACATGGTAGAGAAAAAAACTTGCAAATACTATTTTAAAGAAATTCATTCATCGAACAAAAAAGTAATGTATATGATTATTATATTTAACGCAGATGGTACATAAATGTTACCATTAAATTTTACGATACAAGTTAAGTAATTTAGTGTAACAAGCGTAAGTTTTGCTTTATAACAAACTACAATAATAAAATAGCGGCTTATACAAGTACATATTGCGTGGTTAAAATTATGTTGAAGTTGTAACGGCTTGAATAACTTAAACAATATTTTTCATAATGTTTGTACTTTAATTAAAAAGTTACTATAAAGTTGGAGTAAAATCGTTAATGAGAAAAGTTTAAGTTTTTGTTGATTAATAAAGCAGTTGAAAATCTTAAACTTTGTATAATAAATTTTAAAGATAACTTCTTTTATATAACAAAGCTACGAGATAGGTGGGACATTCATGTGATAGTGTATGTTACGCCTGAACATATGAATGTGGTGTGGTTAAGAAAGTTTATTCAGTAACATTGCTTCGCTTTGAGAATTAAGTTATTTAATTTTGTTTCCCAAGTAAATTACGCATCAAGAACATAGTGTTGCGTCTCTCCTTTCATTTTGCTAGCAGCTAAGGATTGGATCAATGTGTTGTCACAGTTTCAATCTACATATGATTTAGTTAGGGGACAATTGAATAGACTTCTAGAATAGTACGCATTAATACCAAGTATTATCTATCTTACGATCAGGTTCTCTTCATTCAAAGAAGCGATGAGACTAGCAGGTCTTTCACCCGATTATAAGAAATACTGTCCACGTCAAGAAGGCGCTAGTTAAGATGCCATACACAGCACCACATTTTCCATGCGGCCTTGAGACATAAGACATTAAGACTCGTAACCTCAGTAATTTCATTAGCTATAACGTCCTTCAAACTAGAACACAGTTTGCATATTAGGATTTGGCGGCAGAAATTTGAGCTGTGGTGGTAAGTATTAAGATCGTCTCTGGCAATAGGGATCTACAACTAACAAGTTAGTTACTAAATTAAAAATTCTACATAAAAAAGTAAGTTCTCTTCTTAAAGAGGAATACAATAAAGTATGCACACTACTGTAGACCTGAGAAGTACGCGATGCGATGATATAAACTTAAATGTATTAATTAATTATCCAGTAACGGGTTTTATATAACATGTACGTTCGTTGGAATGTAATTCCATACACAGCATTCATCATTCATAACTTGATATATCCGCGCCGGAAATAAATGAAACGGATAGAAATTTGTTACGCATGAAATTGATTGAGTTTCATTCAATCGCAACGACACTTATAAAGCTTTCACACGTTTTTTACTTTTCACATACACGTTGAAAACAAAATTACAACGAATAAATTAAAAATAATCTAATTGCTGTTGACTGTATTGAACATTATTTGATATACTAACGAATCCTAGATCACCACATTGTCATGATAATTATTGTAAATATATCACAGTAAAACCTTGTTAAGAGAATAAAATGTGTTAATTAATAAATAACATTAATAGCATAAATATTTAATACAAACAAAAAGGGATAATCAACCGCTGTGACCTTTAACACAGGAAACCGAAACAAAAAAAAAGAAAAAATAATTTACATACATAATACCTACAATTTTTTTTGTAAAAGATAACTTCTTTTTCTTTGTGAGAAATAACTTAGAAGGTTGTAACTTAAAATCATTATTTTCATATATACGATATACATACACAGTGATTGAGAAAATCAATAAGTTGTGCTACGTACATTTTTATGTCAGGTTCGTCTAGCCCATGGTCATGACCTATGAATAATCAACTCACCCCACTTCATCATCTACTTGGATACGAATAATTCGAAATTTATAAAAACTTTAATCCTTTATTTTAAGCTCATAATTTAATAGTTTAATTAATCGTTGTAGACTTTAGTATTAATTAGACAAAAAAAAATATTTTATACACAATTAGGGAACCTTTAATAAATATCCAGACGAATCCTGCAAGCAATTTTAAGAGAATATAATTAATTTTCATAAAACGTTCAGTAAGTTTAAGCAAGTTTTATTGTAACGAAAAGATTTACTAAAATTTAAACAAGCTGTTAAACAGAAATAAATACAATTGAAGTGCTGTTCGTTTTCTTTTCTGTAAAATAAGATGCACTCAACTAGCTATGGAGGTATTAAGAATTTCGTAAGCGGAAACTATATCAAAATCTGTTTGCTTCCTACCGTAGATATTTAGTCTCTTTAAATAACAAAAAAAAAATTAATAATAAAATCTATCATTGTAAAATCTATTAAAAAGCAGTTTATGGTGTTTTCACAAAGAAAGTTGCCAACATAAAGGTATACTTTATATGCGACCCTAGAGTATAAACAGGAGATATTTCTTTGTGAGTAATCGACATTACCCTTTTCCTCATATGTTACTCTTTCTACTCAATTTACTGTCCTCGAATCATGATGAAAAAAAATTACTCTATGATTACACAAAACTTGTATTTCATTTATTTGTAATTCTGTACTAGGAATATAATATTATTTAATAACTTTTATAACACAAATATCCTCAGATTTTATTTAAACGTCCATTAGGTTTAATGTTACATACGTTGTAGGGTAGGTATTTAATATAATGCAATTGTGCGTTGCATTATCAAAATCCATTAACGGTAAGCCGAGAGGTTATACATCAAATTTGTGGGTATTACCATTTAATTTGAAACAAGTTTAAAATATAAACAATCATAGAAAACTCAATAAATATTTTATTTTCCTGAAATCATACATAATTGAGATTGTCATGAACGCAATATTTATAACGGCATATTACTTATTTTTTGTTACATTCTCCTTTATTCATAAAATGAAATATAATTTAGTTTTATAACAATAGGCCTGTATATATCCCATAAAATTCTTAAGCATACTTAACATCTTAAATATATAGAGTAGACAAAAATTTAGATACTTAATGTAACTTTGATAAATTTAATCAATAAACTACTTTTCTATATCGAGCGGTTAAACTAACACGATTTTACAAAAGTATCTAAAAGTGCGTATTACCAATAACATTTTCAAAGTACACGTCAATTAGTCAAAAATTTGTTTGTGATTTTTTTATATTGAAATTTAAGTAACATAATATAAGAAAATTAATAATTTTATTTGTGTTTAACTATAAACTATTTACTTGCTTCCAGACGGTGAAAGGTGTTCAGAGAGACATGAAAAGTAGTTGTTTTAAACTCTGACACAGGTTAAGAACTTACAGTTTTGTACTATATATATACGGAGAATAACGACAAGTGCTCTGCACCTCCTGCAGAACCTTGAATGGGATAATTTAATATTAATTGTACATTAAAGTAAAATACGGCACGATTCGGAGACAAGGTGACCTTACTTTGAAAATGGCATCAGATCCATTTTCATTCGGACGTATAAATAACGTGTCTTCGCTCCGAAAAGCTTAATTATTTCCTACGACCTTTCCTAGATTCTGTTTTGTATGACAAACGATTGAGATTTGTTTGCACTATTATTTGTATTGTATTATTTAATTATTATTATTCATTTAATTATTACAAATCATAAATTACCTAGTAAATTAACTTATCAGTCATTTATCTATTCCAGCTTAATAAATTTAAAAGAAGCACAGACTAAACAATAACGACGTTATTGGTTCAGCCTTTATTTTTAGTTTTCCGTTAGGTAAAAACATGGAACATAATATATATATGTAATGAGTAGTTTATTTAATATTCATACTAATAAATTAATAAAATATTGTTTAACATGGAAAGGAATTTTCTTATTGTCTAAGGTAAGAAATTAGATTACTATTTATTGGCAGTTGGTCTCTGTTACCGGTGACCGTCTGAAGGGGTCCGTAGCGGATTTATTACCGCCAAATAATATCGTGTATATATTTCCGAGTTCTGGTTTCCAGGGTGATGCAACTAGTGAAATTACTAGGATAACGAGACTTACCATCTTATGTCTCGAGGGAGCGAGGACAAGGAACTGTGTATATCATCCTAACTAGCATCTGAAGAAGAGAAGTTGTTTGATTAACAATGATGAAAGTATTATCTGTCTGTATGTCAGTTGCTTTCAGCCCTGGAGAATCAGTAGGAATAGAAGTAAAGTAAGGCCTGTCTGTCGGCAACTAAAACTTTGCCGTACCTTACCGATGATGCTAAGCTTAAATGTAAAGTGTCACCGGTGCATTCCGGTGACCCGCCTAATGCTGACAAAGCGACCTAGCAGTTTTAATAGGTAAAAATCTCACGTAATATTGACATGTTCCCAGAAACAGGAATCGTTTGAAAAATTCTCCCCCACACATACAGTTGGTTTGTATCCAGAGACCTTCTATATTACACCAAAGGGCCTATTTTTGACATCAAGCAGTAAGTAGTGCGCAAACAACATTATGTTCCTGTTTGAACAGCCTCTTACCTAATAAAGTCACTTGGGACGTAAACCTTCTAATGTCTCATATAATGCACCTTTATATACATATAATACTCCGCAATATAACGCATCTTTATAGTTAAAGAAATTTCTATTCTCATAAATTACCTTGTCGCTTTACCATAAAGTATCTATCACTATTTGTTATGAAAGCTTTCACTTTGCGCCGTATAACACGAAATAGCATTTGGGGAACCGCTTCTCGTTAGAATTTATATGAAAATGCATGCGATAATAAAACCCGGTATAGCATTTTATAGCTTGCAACACCTTTTTAAATTTATGTGATAGTAAAATGAGCAGATTCTCTCGTCGTAGATTCAAAAGAGGATAAATTTTTAACTCTTTTCAGATTTTTTTTTGTCATTAGAATAGAAATCTACTAAAAGACTTTATCAGTTATTTTATCAAATCTCATGTTTTCCGGATTATTATTTTTTCCTATCGTTGATAAAACAAACAGGTGGCTTTTAAAACAAACCTGATAGAGGTTATATTGAAACCCTGATACACTTCAGAGAGCGAACATTAAAATTTAGATGTCATCTGATGGACTTATGTTTAGGTTACCTAAACTAACCTGGTTATTGTAATTATTTCTGAAAAGCCTGCGAAGGCATTTCTTAAGCAATTAATTGTTGTTAGAAATTAATCGTAATTTAATAAAATCATAACTCAAATACTACTAATTTAAGTACAATAATAAAACAATTAAATAGAATTTAAAGAAAAAATTTAAAGCATATTATTATTACATTTATTTATTATTTATTAAAAAATATTTATTAAAAAAAATTTAAAGCATATTATTATTAGATTTTAATTGTTGTTTTAGTATGAAGGGTATTATAAGATAAAACATTAAGGCGACATTATAGGCTATAATATTTCTTGACTAATGATTAGTATTATCCAGCTTATAGTAATAATGATGATGATTTACTAAAGTTTAATTTAAATATCTGAGTTTGATTGTATTCCTTAGGTACGTACCATCTATACTTGTTTATTCTTTATCTACGAACTATATGTACTTGTTTATTTTTTTAATTTGTTACATATTTAGACATTAACATCGGGAGATACATAAAATTTATTCATTTTGGATTATCAATAAAAGTTTTTTTTTATATGCACAAAATTTGCATAATTAAAGTTGTCGCGTTCATTCAATCTACTTTTCCAATCTTAGTATTCCTTTATACGTCTATCCCATATTATTGAGTGCTTGGAATCTAAAGTGAATTGAATTTATGCAAATAGAAGCTTTATTTTATTACTCGAGAGTGGAATGTATTTCAAACCTCTTTCTTATTATCATTTAAAAGGAAGTTAAACAGTCCACTTTTTATTTTTACGGTAACAACGTCGGTGCCGCAATCGAGAAACGGAGCAGCCGGAAATGTTTGCAATCGCTGTAATGAGATTTCTTCAAAAAAAAGAATATACTTGGCATTTCTTGGTTAAATTTCGCTTTCATAAGACAATTTCGCGAAAGATGGCTGCTTCACGTAATATTTTCTATACGTTGGTATGTATAGGTAGCTAAACAAATGTTTTGCAACGGAAATTAATAAAGAACTATCAATCGCTGTACATTCAATTTGTAGTCAGTCTTTTCGCTTCATCACCGGAACCACGACTGCTTTGTGTATAAAAAAAATTCGACGAATCTAGGAAAAAGAAATGATTTAAAGGAAAAAATTTAAAATAATATTATAAAAACAATTAAATATAAGTGATAAATTACTTACGTACTTTTTAATCTTATTGTTAGTTGTACGTAAACTGCATATAAAATAACAAATGGAAATTAGAGTATTCCAATAAAAGAAATTCAATAATATCTATTTCACAAATTAGAAAGATATCCTTGAAACAGACTATTTTTGTTATAAATAAGAATAAATGTTTTTAATAATAGCTAAAAATACTATTTATTAAATTACCTTCCCCGAGGAATATTTGTTAGAATTCAGTGCAATGGTTTAGAAATTACAAAGCCACAGACAGGTACAGAAGCAAGATTGAAGTATTTCCACAACCCTTAACGTATATTACAAACACCTGTTTACTAAAACTGTTGTTTACGCCCAATAAAGTGACCGTCTTTACTTATAACTTAATGTGAAAGACAAGATTCGTCCATTAACCTCAGCGCAAGTTTACGTACAGTTTACAAAGCAGAAACAGTGCTCCTCGTTTTCATTGTATTGCTTTAGCATTGTATTATAATAATTCAAATGCTAGTTATAACTATACTCCAGGACTGTTACAAGACAGTCAAACGAAACTGTAACTCCACTTGACTGAATATATTCGGTTGTTCTGTACCTTAAACTTTTTGATTTTTGCAACATCAATGAACTCGGAGCCAATGGATCACACAGGAACCTATACAATACAAAGAATAATAACTTTCCTGATACTATTTATGATGTCTTTTTTAATGGGATTGTCATGTGACACAAAAATGGTACATACGGTTGTAATGTTATATTTAATGGTTGGTTTAAGATACCAGTACGAAAGGGCGTGGATTCGTGTCAGCTGTCACCATGTAATGATACGACGGTCTCGCTAAAACTGCTTTACTTTCTTTCGACTGCTTTTTAATACTATTTATAATACATTTTTAATATTTATAACAGTTGTATAAATACCTTCCCAGTGTATAACACTTTTTATCTATAACAATTTATTCCAAGAAGATTACGCTGAGGTACTACCGATTCTGATTAAACAGATGTTTGTGACAGGTGACGCTGGTGATGCTCTACCATAATGAAATGTACGTGGAAAATCGTGGGAGTTGCGTCGGTACTGTTGCGACCTATTCCCTCTGGACAGTTGACTTATAATGTCATTCACCCACGTAATTAATAAGGTATTTAAATAATTAGAAAAAGAAAAAAACGGCCATCAAACAATGTACTATACGTTTTTATTCCTCTTTAATCATGATATATGTTCAAAGTAACATCGCCCTTGTCGTAATACTGCGTATCGTTATCTCCGTAATAGCTACAACGTCTTTCAACCCGGTACATTGTAATGTTTGCACTTTATTGCTTTAGGGAAGAAATACGAGGGAGGTAAAAACCTTAAGGTTATATTAAGAATAACGTGTAATATAACACGAGTACAATTCGTGGTAATAACTTTATAACCGCTCTCCATGAAACACAATCTGAATTTGTGAATCCCTTCATTAAAGCAATTAATAAAATTTGGAAAATATTAGACAAATTGTGCTTATATTGCCGGAATAAAAAAAACCAGATACGATAGGTTTTTTGTACGACCAATCTTACCGGTCATAACCAAAAAAGAGTTCACATATATTTAATCAAAATAACATACTTAAATCAATAACACCATTTTATATTAAAATATTTCACGGTTTTTATATATATATTATATATGTATGTATTATATTAATATTTTAGTGGTAAAACAAATGTTTTTTGTGTCTATCTACAGATGTATTTTGACTTTCAAAACATGTTTATACTCATACATAGTATTCTAAAACGTGTTTTTTATTGATCCACAAAATGAGTAGAAGGGTGTGATTTTTGATCATCACATTATTTCTATTAAAAAGATGCGTATCTTAATAGTTATTTGAATGAGATTTGAACAAAAGGAGTATAAAAATTATAACGTATGATAACGTAATTGTGACATACTTTAGTTACTCTTACGTTTCAACTAGAGTCAAGAGGCGACTACTTAGATCATTTAGAGCTTTCAAATTATCTTAGAGCCGTTCTAACCATTAATTTTGATCAAAGAGCGTAAGCTAACAAACGTTATCAACAACCCTCGAGGGGCCCTGATGATTTATATACTGCCCTGGCTCATTTACTAACCATTAAATTTATATGATTTCTTTGTTGTAAATTTTAATGAAAAGATTTTATAAACGTACTTCTTTGGATGTTTGAAACGATCATTTATAAATCTAACATGGTTTTCTCCTTTTTATTAAGTTTTTATCCTTATTGATAAGACCCAGAAAAGCATTATATCTAAAGGCAATAGAGAAGAAGCTTCCCAGATATTTATTATTCATAGTTAAATTTGATTTATTTACTACTATAGTGAAAATTTGTATAACAATTATAAAGCAAATTTACAATAGACACAATAGCAACAAAATATATTTTTTTTAATTTATAAATATGAAATGATGCAGTTTTATATCATCATCATATTCATCAGTCGATAGAAGTTCGCTGCTGGACTTAAGCCTCCCCAAAGATTCCCACACGATCGGTTAGGGATTCATATGAAGTGATTTTTTTTTGTTTTGTCATTTCCCACCACGCTGGCCCAATGCTGGTTAGTGGGATAGTTTTTATTATTATAATTAATTATAATAATAATGTAACGAAGTTCGCAATATTCAGCAGCAGGGTAGAGATGTTAATACAAAAATGAAGCGGCTCTGTTTACGCATATTTCTAGAAAATTAATTAATATGTATAACTAAAAGTAAATACAATTAAAAAGTTTGTTAAATGTTACTATATTGTTACTATCTATAAAACTTATGCTAATTATACAACGATCATAAATTTACGAGTATATGATAACAAATAGGCATTCTTTATACAATCCTTTTTTTATTGTTGATAATATTCCAGAGGTCCAGGTTTTTATATTAAACACACGTTAAGGGAAGTTTTTTTTACCACAATTTAGACCATTTTTTTAAAAAGGAATTCACTTGATCTATAGTAAAGCTTTAAAGGAACCCCCAACATGGTAAGTTGTTCAATTCCTTTGCTATTTTGCATTATAAAAGAAAATCTAAATCTCTTTGTACGGACGATGAAAGGTTTCTTCGTCAAACAAATCAAATATTCATTAAGTACGACGTTAATTAATAATAATACGGCACTTGGTTACTTCTTTCATAACACTATTATTATCGATCAAATCATTAATTCTTTATACGTAATTACGAAAGCTGCTTATAACTTGTATGTTGATTAACGTAACATACAAGTTTAATAATAACTTACATAAATAAAAGTCAATATTGAAATTATACAATTCATTTTCATTAATAGTACTAATTTGTTATTCTATGAGACTTACTAATGTACCTAATTTACATATTAATTTTATTTAGCCATTTTAACATAGCATAAATATGACGGTAAACCAATATTATTATACAAAAGAAAGTTTTTCAATTTTAAAATAATACTAAGTTATGTGACCTAATTCTATTCATTTCATTGAGAGCATTGACGTTTCCCATAAAATAATTCATTAATTATCAATTTAATCAAACTACAACTAACATCAGTAAGTATACACATAATAATTAGATTAATCTACGATTATAAAAGGAATCTAATATATTTGTGTCTTCCACGAACGCTTCCCAAAAATCAATAACTTCCTTTTTGAAAACGTCTACCGATACATCAACATACAACTGATAGGATAAGGTCTACGAGAATTAATTAGAGGACTTTTTCGTTATTTTATTGGTTATATTGAAAAGGTTAGAAGAAAGCACAAAAGGAATAACCAAGCACAGCACCAAATGCTAATTAACATAAAACAAACATAACTGAACTTAGCAATAATTATGCTTTATCAATACGAGATTACAATAGCTAATTTCATTCTAAGTGAAATAAACACTGTGCAACTTTTTTACTTCGTTTTTTTTTAATGATGGAATTTTTCAACATATTTGAATTTTTATTTATTAACTTAATAATTTGCGTTGTTTCATAAATCAGATTAATAAAAAAAAATATTATTATCCGTTTATGATCTATAAATATACATTCCATGCACAACTACTTTTTAATATATTCCTACGTTTCCGTCTATTGTTGGTCACGGTTAAACAAAGGCACTTTATTATTGCATATTAGAACTAAAAAAAAATTTTTTACAATTTATTTTAGGTTATAAGCAATAGTTTCCTACGTAACTTTATTTTAAACGAGTTTCAATTAAATTTAGAAATATCTTAAACTAACCAAACCATGTCTAAGTCTCAAGTTAGGTGATTGATTATCACCTTAGATTTGAATATTTATATGTATATACCGTTGTTTTAACATACCATAATTAAATTTAGTACAATTATTTTTTTTTACGTTAAAAATTTACATTCTGTTTGCTTCTTTCCTTCGTCAAATAAAAAAATATATATGAAGGAAAGAATAAAATAAATAAATATATAAGTCAGAAACACTGTTGATTACTATGTAGCGGGTACATTAGGATTTTGACGATAGAAATGTCACATAAAAAAAGTATTTTTTTTAAAATAAAGCTTCTGGGTATATAATACTAACACATTGTTGGGAATATTTAATTTTCATGCTTTGTTAACAACAACAACGGCTCAACAGGCCGACCGACACCTGAAACTCCCATGGGCCACCTAACAAACAAGCGAGTTACTTACCTGTTAAATAAAATAATCACGTGCACCGAGACCCCAAGAAAAATTTAATATATTCGCTAAATACACACGGACATGCTTTCTCTACTTTTTCAAGTTATGCTTACATAAAACACACGGTGTTTTACTTGTTGGCAATTTACACGAAGGAATACCCGCCGCCGGTTCGTACGCACGGCTCAAAGGGCCACGGCGAAGCAACTGTTTGAACAGACAGCACCAAAGTTGCTCAAGGTATTTACTGCGCATGTACGGCCCACGGAATAAACTTAGTGCACGTACACGTTCTGGTAACTTTGATAGCTTCATTCGTAACTGCGGTAACATGTAATATCTCCGTAGTAGGAGCGACAGTGTGACACGATGTGCATAATTACAGTAGTTAATGGTGTGACTATTACCACTTAGCCAACATGCTTACGTATACGTTGTAATTAACTTTAAAGTTAGTGCTTACGTTGTGAGCACATACTTTTAAATAGCTTTTCGATTCACTAGTGGTAGGTCTCTGCTGCCGAAGACCGTGTAGGTAGATACCACCGTAGCGTCTATTTTTTCTACGAAACAGCAGTGTGCAGACATTACTGTGATCCTGTTTGAAAGGGCGTTGTAGCTAATTTAATTACTGGGGTAACGCGACTGAACATTTTATGTCTGAAAGCAGCGAATAATATATATAACATCCTACTAGCGCTACGTTGGGCAGGTGCATCACTGATCATCAGGTGAACGCCTCCCTCGTGTAATCGCTTCCTTGAATAAAAAAAAATACAGTAAAACCTGTCTTTTTACTGTCCTCTTTAATGCGATATATGAATTTTATCAGCGTTAACATCAAATCAGTGTTTCTTATACAAATTAATTTACATGTTAAAGACAAACAAAACAACAACAGCTTTTGACTTTATATAAAGTACAGGTCCGATCGTGTATGAAGTACTATTGCCATATCTGGGCCGGTGCTGCCAAAACTCATCCAGCGGCATTAGACTTGGTTGTGATCATGAACTTGTCACAACTGAGCTCGACAGCCTTGAACACAGGCAACCTGTGGCAAGTCTCGTGATGTTATATAGTATACATTTTGGAGAGTGCGATGAAATTACAAGATGTAATTCCTCCATCACACTTTTCACCACTAAATGAACAGACGCACGGCAAGACGCAATCCTTATGTTGTGGAAATCCTCACGAATAAAGAGGTTAAGCCCCTCGTTCTTTATGAGAACAGCAAAGAAGTGGGGCTCCAGCCACCACCAAGGTAGGAGTGCAAAAACATTTGAACAATGTACAAAGAGGTTTCGCCCAAAAGATTGTTAAAGCGTACGAAACTGTATCATTAAACTCAGCACTAATACTCTCTGGTTTACTACCAATTGACCTCAGAGTTAGAGAGGCTGCTGCACTCTATGTGGCGAAAAAAGGTGTACCCCGGGCAGCAAGAAGCAAGCGGCACAAAAAATTAAAACAAAACCGAAGTACGATTTATGCCCTGTTTCATTTGTCAATCGACAGAACCGCATGGAATCGCTTGAGGAATGGAACAGGCACTATAAAGAGGGCGAAACCTCCAAAACAACAAAGGTATTCTTTCCCGATGCCATTGAAGCATATCCTACTATCAAGAAAAATACCCAAAAACAAAATAAATACACAGATCTTCACAGGAAATAGCGGGTTCTCCGAATACCTACAACGCTTCAAATGCAAGGAGAACGCGGCATGGGAATGTGAACCCAGCGATAACGAAAAAATTGTGCATTTAATAACTTAATGCCCAGTATACGGAAAAGAAAGACTAAATCTAGAAATGGAAATACAAACAAAACCACGGAAAATAACAAAAAAAAAACAGAGTCCTACTAACAATTAGTGATGGGTAAAACTAAGAGCACTACTGATATTTTTCTTAATTTCGTGCTCTCATTGGACAAAAGAAATGATTAAATTTAAACTAACGGATGTAACATTGTTTATAAGTTTTTTTAACAAATCTTAAATTACATTAATTTAACATTATCAGATTAACCTTTTAAAGTTAAATTGTCGATTTACTTGTGACGTTGACTGAGTGGAAAAGGCGTGTTAAGTAAGTAATCAGCAAACGATTTCCCATTAGAATACTTGTCATAAACTTTTGCGGGATACGGAAGACGTTTAACAAACGAAGACTTATAAGCTCTAAAGTGATTAAAATACAAATTAATATTAATTAAGAAAGTAAAACGTTTATTTCTTATATGTTTAAGTAACCATTATATATTCCTATCGGGGAAAAACTATTATTACTTATTCTAATAGGATATTAATATTGTTTACAATCAAAAGTATTACAAACAGCTGTAAATAAGTTCAAATAAATGATATTTGAGACTTATAAAATTCATATTTAGAAACAGGACACTGTTCTCACTCCTGGGACTGGGTGTCTTTTATTACAAAGAGACCTTGACCATATAAAGGTTATACTATCAAGATTTTCAATATCTCTTTTATATATATTATTAAATTTAATGCTGATGTGAAATCGATAGATGCTGGGAATCGATTGAGGCCTGTGTGGGCATCAATAGGCTGAAATGACAATGATATATGATTTACTTTCACTTTATACCTCAATATATCTTATAAATCATGTAAAAATGTAGTCTATGGTATATTTATGTATAAAATCACTTTCTAGGCTTCATCAGTCCATAGCTACTTTCTACAGGTACGTATTTTGTGTATAATCTTAAATATACTTTAGAAAACAATCTGTTACAGATCTGATTACATGCAATAAATGTGTCAAATCTGAATAAATATATTGTATATGGTAACATAACCTACTTAGATGCAACTTATATAATACAAAGTGATAGCGATAGTAATGTTTATTTGTCTATATTTCCTTTTCCTTTCGCATTCACTGAATTGTCATATGAAATTATTGCGGTCCAGTAACGGAACTTGACAGGCGTACATATCTTTGTTACGTCTATGTTATTGTATTTTTTTTAGTTAATACTAATACGTGTGTATGAATTTTCGTGTAATAATATGGGTAGCCAATGTTTACTTTTAAACCAAGTATTATAACTTGTTTGGATAAGTATTCTGTTGCATTTTACTGTGTTGCTTCTCGTAGAATTATTTCATTTGTATAGCTTACGTCTGTCATTTATATATAATAAAGTTAACAGCTTAAAAGATGCAGTAGCTAGTTTAATTTCCTTGGTAACGAACTTAATATCACATGTCCGCATAATCATTACTTACCTATATAGTAATTACGTTTGCGACGACGTAAGCAAATAAAGTCGAGGAAGTTAGGATTTATTTCCATAGTTTTAGGGTTTATTTAATATCTCTATGTTTGTAACCTGATTTTGTAAATTGAAAGTGAAATTTGTGTCTATTAAAATATAATCAGCTTAATATTCAAATATGAATGTGTCTAGTCTGGTATTCAGAGCAGAGGAATCCGAGAGCAGAAAATCTTAACATTTTACAATAAACTTATTAAACGAAATGAATTGCAGACAGAATTATGACTTCATTTAACGTATCAAATATCTCTTAATAATATAAAATTGGTGTAATTTCAACGAAACTTCCAATTTGTTTATTACTATGTAAAGTTACAATTATAGATACAAGAATAGAAAAAAAAAACTGCAAAGTATATTTACATGTGCGATGTGTTAGAAATATTTTGCATTATTTCCTCAACACAATACAAATAGCTTCTCTCTCTCTCCGTGGCATTTATTATTCCCATCTGATGGTGGGGTCTGCCTTTCTGGTCTTTCTCTTCCACTTCGCTCTGTCGGACGCGTCCTCTTCGGTAACCTTGCAGAACTCTAGATGTTTTTTGACCACATCTGTCCATCTTGTCTTTGGCCGCCGTCTGGGTCTGGACCCCGTGATGTTCAGATTGACCATAACATTTCCAACATAGTCAGGAGGTCTTCTTTTTATGTGCCCATACCAACGAAGTCTGCTCTCTTGCAGCTTGTCGGCGATGTTGCGTACACCGAGACTGCCGCGGACGTACTCGTTGCGGATTTTGTCGAGTCTCGTCACTCCGCACATCCACCGGAGCATTTTCATTTCGGCGACTTGGATTTCGTTGGTTTGGCGCTGTTATGGCCCAAGTCTCGCTGCCGTATGTTACAATACAAATAGCTTAAAATGAAAAAGTGTTTTAGTGTTATTAAGTCAATATTAAGTTATGGAATACTATGTATCGCTTTGATTATTTTTTGGTTCAAATAGAAGACTGAAGCCTAGTGACCGTCTCTTTTTACCGACAATACATGTAAACCCAGTTTATAATGTACGAACTAATTAAAGTTATAATAACCTATAAGTTTGTTTTATACACAAAGAGATTAAACAAATTATAAGAGATTCGTAAGGTAGTGTAGAGTCTGAAACTAAATATAACTTATATAAAGCGTGACAAGATTTCCGATAAACAATTACCAAGTTTTCGAATTAAAATCTCACCAAATTTATGATTGACAATTTGCAAAGGCCCGCAACGATTTTCTAATATAAATGTTAAAACTTATTTAATGGAGAGAAATTTGATAAACCGATATGATTGAAAAGCGCAAAATTAAAAGGAAACCATACAACAATTTCATCGTCATTTTCAATGCGACCTATAGATGTCCACTGCTGGACATAGGCCTCGCAAGTTTTCGGAGAAATTTTCTTATATGACTAGCTTGACTTGCGGATCGGCGAGCGCAATTTATTTGAAATGTTCTCCGGAAGCCTGACCTTTCTCTGTTCTCTCCTAGCAGTATCGCTAATTCATCGTCGACGCGCCGAGGGTAAATTGAATAACTTTTAACTTCAATCCATCCATTATTCCATTCAATCCATTTAATGCATTTAAAACTTATGTTTTAACATAGATCTAACATACCTTAAAGTTCGTATTTAACACTTTAAAGCACACATTTCATGGATTTATTTCAGAGTACCTTCTTAGCTCCTTACTTGTATATATAATTTTAAAAAGTTGTAATCAGATTATTTTTTAAAAAAATTACTGAAATAAAAGAAAACCTTTATATTAAAAATGAAAAATCTCAAACATATATATGTATGTATAATACAAATGATGAAAATTAAAAGAAATATTAAGAAGAATGCTCTCAAAGAAATTTTCGTCTAATTAAGTTACATCAATTATACTTCTATTGAATATTATTTAAGATATATTTACCATTTGAAGGCATATTTTAATTTATTTTAAAAATACTCCTTTTATATATTTTAGAGCTAGTAAGGGTATACATTCATATTGTGCCAGAATCGTAAAAACAAGTTAGGTAATATGAAAACATTTATGTTAAAAGTTTTACTCAATGCAGTAAAGCATAAAATAATAAATTTGAAGCTCATTTCGTTATCCTTATACTCCTTATGACGACGAAATAACATTCCGAGCAGAATTTTTACGATTCATTATCTTTACTTATGTCTCTGTTTTATTAAAAACATTTTGCTGCGATTTTGTAAATGAGATTTTATGAAATAAAATCTGAATAGTACCTTCATGGACCTTAAAGCATCCTCATACACAATAATAGAAAATGTATTGCTACTGAAAATCATATAATTTCTATTGTTCGCGCTGAAAACCCTTTTCAATTTACGGTTAATTGCTAGTTAACCTTGATTTCAGCTAATATATTGTTCTCTTTAGTACAATTATGTACTTTATTTCTTTGATAAAACCCATTGGCTCGTTCCAACAGTCAGACAGCAATTTCACATACGTGGTATTTTGCCCCAAGGTGCTTGCCCACAAGGATTTAATGTATTAGTATGATAAAGTGATATGTACATCAACACCGTGAAATTATACAAATATATTCTTATTGTTTGACTTGCGGTAAAATCCGTGTAAAGAGAATATATCTACATAATTTAAGAGTTCCGCTTTTGTTAATTAATCACTTCCTATTTCTTTTTCCCTCTACGCTCAGACGTCTCTTCAATTCTGATACGACAGGACAGCTATTTTACTTCTTTAATATTTAGACTTACTTTTTATCCGTTACCCTACCATCTAGATAGATGCCGCAGATTCTATTTCTGCCACCAAATAATAGAGTCATAGGGACAACAACATTTTGTGAATGGAATTCTTATGGTACGATGGGGTGTAAAGGATCCCGCACAACAACTCACGGGACCCAAGCCAACCTCACCTGCTCGCAGTGTACCGTGCTAATCTACAAATAAGGCTCTACCTCCCACCAACCCGTATTGGGCCAAGGTGGTGGGAAATGGCTGAAATCTTCCATATAAACCCCTGCAAACGACGGCCTCTAGTGCCCAATAATGCAAGCGGCACAGGACCGATTGATGTCGGGTTCTTTAGGGGAGGCCTATGTCCAGCAGTGTACGTCTATCGTCTCATGGTGGTAATGGTACGATGGCACTATCATGATCGCTAATTAAAAGTTCCAAAAAAAATATATTAATAGTGGCAAACAGCGCTGTAGCAAAAAAAAATTACTGTGATAACAACACTAAATATGTCTCAAGAGAACGAGCACATTGTGGGGTTGTGTATAATATCCTTACCAGCGCCACATTGTTATGGGTAGGCGTAACACTTGCCATCAGGTGAACATTTCGTTTGTCACTTCGTTGAATAAATATAATAACTATATACTTCAATATCGTGGGAGTATTATTTTTATCAATATTTTTTTGAAAAATTGATATAAGAAGCAATGAGACATAATAAAAATTCTATGTATTTGGCGTGGCCTACGTCGGATATCCGAGAAAATCAAATTTAGTTTCAATATTTGGCCGAACTAGTAAAAGGTTCTTTCCATTATAGAGAGTATAACATGTTCTGCGTCGTTTGTTTACTTAGTGTTAGCAAATAAATAAAATTTTATACAAATTCCATACATTATTTAATCCGATAGCCTATGATTTTAATTACTATTATACTGTGTTTAAACAACGTGGAGAATTATCTTTGTATTTTTAAGATATACGCTTGAAGTCAACTGGTGATGTTTATATTAGACAATCAGTTGTGTGAAGTGATTAATACCAGTGTTATGATTTTCCTCTCTTCTTTCTTCATTGAAAATATCATAAATACCAACCGCTGTTCTAGAATGATGATTGTTTTATAACTAATTAAAATAATAATTAAATACTGTAAGATACATAGAGCAAAAATTTTACTGGACTATAGGTTATTTACGAGTACCTTCTTTCGAATCGTATAAATAAATCTATAGAGGTATAGGATAGATATATTCAATGTATATCTTCGTACATTAGTCAAATAAATGCCAATAGCTTACTGATCTCTTTGCGATAAATTAATTTACTACGTCTGCACGTTATAATATTTTTAAAATACTATACAAAAATCACTATTTTACCTAGCAAAAAGGAAAAATAACTTTATAACCGAGACGAGATAACATTGTTTCTTTATATAAAACCAAAGTTTTACATTATTCGGTGGCTTGGGAATAGTCGTGGTAAAAGGCATTAAAGTTTGTATGTACCTGAACCTTGGACTCCTTCAAATCGCGAGGGATTAACTGCTGAATACAAAATGAAAATGCAAAATTTCTCAATGCTGATAGGACATTTTAATATCTATATATGCATAAGATATTTCCATCTATGTAGAAACTTATCACGATATATTTAGAACTATAAGGCCTACAGACTTGAAATTTGGTAGGAATATTCTTTTAACCGAGTAAAGGTCAGCTAAAAACAGATTTTACAAAATTCCTTCTATAAAGTGAGTCACAGGGGTGCTACCTCCAATAAAGCAGGCGGGGAACAGCTAGTTCTTTATATTTATTCAAAAGGATAATTTAGATCATGGCCTAACAAAGATGTTATAATATTATAACTAATCTGTCCATAAGTACTGTTGCTTTAAAACTTACCTTTTTTTTATTTTTTAATTGTTTTGAATTTGGAACACGTATTTTATTTTAAAAACTTCTTTCGTGTTTGCGCCATTTCACATATTTTTTCGAGTTCATTACCAAATTACAATATGGAATGGGGTGTTAAAGAAAATAGGATTGCAGTGATCGCCTTGTACAAAGTGGATGTGGAGCCGTCGGTCATATTCCAAGCGCTTCAAAAGCTTGCTATCAGCCGTGTGTTCGTAAATCGTACTATCAACAGATACAAAAACACTTCCTCTGTCTAAGACCAGAAAAGATTGGAGCGGCTGTGTGCTATTAGAACTACAAAGACTGTTAATGCTGTTAAAGCCAGAATTCATCGAAACCCAATTAGGAAGCAAAAAATCTTATAGCGAGAAATGAAGATTCCTGCTAGGATTCTTACACGTGTTATAAAACAAGACCTGAAGCTCGGTGCTTATCGTCGATATACAGGACATGCCCTAAATCAATCTTTATAATTAAAGAGAGTAGATCGTTCAAAACGAACAAACCTTGTCGCGATACGCAGGTGAAAGCACAGAAATATCAACTTTACTGACAAAAATTTTTCACTATTGAAGAACACTACAATAAGCAAAATGATAAAGTGTACTCTCACAGTTCTAAAGAAGCTGCTTAAATGATCTGAAAGGTACAACGTGGTCATGGTCATCATCCAGCGTCAGTGATGCTTTGGTGGGGCGTGTCTTATCAAGGAGTCACAAAACTCATATATTGCGAAAAAGAAGTGAAAACTTAAACCAAAGCGTATCAACATTCAATCTCGGATCATGTTGTGGAACTTCTCAGCAATACACTTTTTAAAAATATACCGTGGACTTACCACCTGGACTGCACCTAGTAACAAGGCACGAACTAATTAAGCCTGGATTCAAACCAACGATCCGGACTTTATAAGAGCTGGAGACTGGCCCTCATCTAGCCCAGAATTCAACTCTAGACTTCAAATAATGGTCAGTTTTAGAGGACATGGCCTGCTCTAAGCGACAAGGCGACATTGAGTCTCTTAAAAAATCTTTGGAGCAAGCAGTGGAGAAATGTCCCTTAGAAACAGCGCGTAAATCCATAGATTGGAGGCCAAACAGATTAAAGGCCCGTATAAAAGCCAAAGGTAGCCATTTCGAATAGAATATTTTTTTAATTTTTTCCTGAGACTAATAAATATGTAGGTATAAATTTTAATAATATTCCATTACTTCATTAAAAAAAATGCATTTTCCTTTGTAACACAACTTATGGCCGGACTAGGTAGAAAGTATAAAAAAGGATCCCGCATAACAACACTCGGAACCCAAGTCAATCTCACCTGCTCGTAATGTATCCTGCTAGTTAACAAACGAAGCTCTGGCTCCCACCAACCTGTATTGGGTCAGCGTGGTGGGAAATGGCCCAAATCTCCCCACATGAACCGCTACAAACGAAGGTCTGGATGCGAGCAGCGCAGATTCGGTCGATGTAGAGATCTTTGGGGGATGCTTGTGTCCAGCAGTGGAAGTCTATCAACTGATGATAAAAAAATTAACATGAATGTCAGTTTTTATTATGTTATTTAAAATACCAGTCTTAATAAAAATAAAACGGTTTTTTTAAACAACAAAGCGACAGAGAGGTCGTTCGTCGGATTGTAAGTTCTCCCTGAAAAGTTTACGGCTGGGGAGAACGTTTCTTCATTGTGCTTGTCGCTTTAATAAGAGATATATCGAGTCTGTTTGAGCTACTCAAAAAAAAAACCTTTTAAATGAATACCATTCTATACCGGTTTATTAAGTCTTTTTAGCTACAGTAATTTTTTTAGCTACAGAGTAAGGTCTTTACATTACTGTTTAATGGCACAAGTAGGTAATGCGATGTGAGGAGTGCAGGTTATAAAATACAATTTAAATTTTCTCTTACATATAAATGAATAGTAATAAGTTTAACACTAGTTCAGAATAAGTATTATTTGGAACTAATTTACGAGAAACATTGTTATTAATAACGTATTTCTGGCGAGGTATAATTTAGAGGAAAAATTAATAAAAAAATTACTGCTACAAAACTGTAATTTCGCATAATATAACAGGAAATAACTGGTTGCTGCATAATATAGAAGTTAATAATTCGTTTCAGGTGCTGCATGTGGTAGAATATGGAGTTTCTGATATTGTAAATTTGCTGCTGTCTGATCATCATATCAATCATTTCTATTTTTCTGCTGTCAATATAGGAAAGGCATAATATGCTAAAGGTAAATACAATTCACTATCTTTAGTATCTATATTAAATATTCTTTGAATACCTAAGTTAACTCAAAGCAGACAAAACATTGATGTACTACATTTTACATTAAATAAAAAATAAATAATCGATTTGATTTACGATTCATCGTTAATAGAGAATAAAATTTTATAACTTTTTTAAAGAAGTAAAATGTGAGAATTTTTAAACTTTTCTCACCCATGTAAAAATTTTAAAGCTAACAAGAACCAGTTCATTTGTCATCGGCCGAAAGGGTTTGATTAATTTCAAGTAAAAACAAACACAAAACTTTACATCTGATTGAGATCGACATTTTCACTGTATTTTACGTATCGAGGTTATAACGAACGATCGCTACCCTTTTTACCTCACTCGTGTATATTAGCACTCTAAAATGATAAGGGTAGCGATTTGTGTTTCAAAGCCATTATTAAATTAGACAGTTAATTGTGAATATATTTAGCCAATATCAAATACATTACAGACATTTATAACGCTTATTCATTAATATTTAAAAATATATTAAATAATACTCTTAAAGTTACCACTGCTGGGTTTCGGTCCCCGAGACAAACGGGACGTTCACTTATGATATGCATGCTCATAACAACCTGGCACTAGTTGGGATGATATACTCTGCTCCGTATTAGTTCATAAGATGATATGATTTTTTACCCAAGTAATTTGATTAGTTGCAACGTGCTATAATCGGAAATACAGTAAAGTTTGCACACTACAGTTTGGTGACAGAAATAGGAGATAGAAGTGGGGAGGAGTTTCAAATTTGCTGCTTCGATAGTGGATATAAGTTTAGAAGCCCTACTATTATTTTTGAATAGATAGACAAGTATTGCAATCATCCATAATAATTGTATGATGATACCGAGGGAACAAATTTTCTAAAAGATTTTCCAAGTCGGAGAAATAGTCTATGGTCAGAGAAGGACTGTAAAAGACTACAACCAGGAGTTTAGTGAATATTCAAATGTTAAGGAACTGATGATTTGATTCGAGTATAAGAAAGTAGGCCAGGACAGGAATATAAGAATATTTTCCATAACTGTTGTTAAAGCTCTTCTAACAAGCATGTCAGCTGCATATTTTCTTTGTGAACGGCTCTGTGTAGGATAGTCTCATTATTTAATATTTATATATAAAAACTTATTTAACATTTTATCAAGAAATGAAACTTATATTTAGTTACTTTTGTGATTATTCAGTTTTCACTTTACTTAAAGAAATTCTTAAGCTAGCATACTTTGTTATAAAAGTCTGATTTATTTTGAACGTTTATCTTACCAATATAAACCCGAGTTTTATTAGTTTTTCACGTAATAGGAAAACTTTCGGAAAATACTCTTGCTATTTCAGTATGAAAGTACTCTTTGTTTTGACAACAGGAAATATGTCATTATCAATTAATACAGCACGACGGATTGTCATCAAGATTCCCTTATTTCTTTAGATTAGACGATAATCTCTAGTAGTAGTAGTTCGCTGAAATACAAACGGTGAAGGAAAACATCGTGAGGAAACCTGCACATGACTTAGAATTTAATGTAAGGTGTGTGAAGTCACCAACCTGCATTGGACCCGCGTGGTAACTATAGCTCCATCGCCCTCATATTAAGTGTAGGCCTGAACCCCAACAATGCTGACTGATGTAAATTGGCTGGAAAGGAAAGGACGATAATCAACTGTTTTAAAATTTCTTTTCATGGTTTACGATTCCAACAAGAATATTGATGTAAACCCTAATCCATCTGGTACATCAAGAGAAACATAATACAATTTGTCAGTTTAGAAGTGAAATATTTCTTAATAAATATTCAAAATGTCTTTGTAGCGAAATCTACACAGGTTCTCTGTACCAAAATTAAACAATGAAAAAGAAAATAATAACATAAAATTTAATTAAGTTGTTTAAGTACTATAACGGTACCTGGAAATTGTTTGTGCCCAATATAGAAACCAATTACAGGGCGAAGGTATTCTCAATTACAAGTAAATTTGTTACGCCAAGCTATTATGAAATGAACTTCGCATAAAACAAAATAAATATAGGGTTATGAGGTTCGAAACTCTATACAGAAGAAAGGTATGATCTATAAGCATTGGATTTAAACGAAATTATTATCTGGTAGATTTCGAACCGAACATTATGTCCAAAGAGTTCGAAAAAATGTTGTCCCCAAGCATATACCACAACCTATAGAAATCGAACCGGAAACCACGTTTTATATAGCAAACGGTTAGCTATTGAGCCGCGGAAGTGGTTGAAAAGTTCAGATTGAGATGTAATGTATAGATCTTATTATTTCCCAATTATGCTGATTCAAAATTGAACATGGTTGCAGCAAGCTTTTAAATAACACGACAAAGTATATATATGTACGTAAATTATATATGATATAACTATATACATAAATACATGTGTACAGAGTGTACTTACTGCTGGTAACGGTTTAGGTGAGCGAAGGTTTAATTATGAAGCCATCACGGGCCTGTAAGGGTAAATTGATCACAGACTAGATCAAGTGGCCATTAGGCCGTCAAACGTGCGAAGTAATAACAAGGCTTTTATCTCCTTTAACACAAGCATTATTTATATATAGATACCATAAAAGTTAAGTGTTTTTTGTAAAATATTATAACAAATATATGGTGTTAATATTCTTGCGGCAGATATATAAACAGAAGTGTCTTCTCACGATAATGATGATATCCATAGTTTTTTTTTTGTGTTGAAATATTTTACTTACTAAAACACAAAAAATAAGAAGTTTGATGAAAACTAGTTTTAATAAATTTTTGTTTCCATTAAACCAAATGTTTTTATCTAAACACTTCGCCCCTCGCAAGGTATTTTATGGAATCATATCCCGCTTGTGGTATTTCCAGATCGATAAGACTTAGGATCCTTCAGGAAAATAGCCTACTTCTTTCTTAAAGGTCGGCATCGCAGCTGCCGGGTTAAACGTAAGCCGCTTACTCGTTTCATTCCCTAAACAGCGTTTTATATATTTTCCAAATTTTATTAATTCTAATTCCTACTGCGTAATAAAATTACAGTAGTAACAAAGTTCCTTTCAGAAATGATTACATATCATATGCAAGACATGTATAACTTGTCTTGTATAACTTGAATCCAGATCAATTTTATAAGTTTTATATTCTGAGTATGATGTTAGCTTTGAAAGAACTCTGTAAGCTACAGCTTATGATTATTTTAAACAAATAGCATTTTCGCTATATAATTTAAATTCTTAACTTAATTTGCTACAATCGCTCAGTTAACAGAAGTTATAAACTTCTATTTAAGGAAATAAAGTAGAAAGACAAAAATTTGACTTAAGTCTTTCTTGAAAATATTTTTTCAGAAATAGATCCAATATCTTTAACAATTTATTGTCTCCTCTTTCATCTACGTACAAAGCCAAACGGAAACCTTCACACGGCTGAACTTAACTACCTTAAAGTTTTTACTTTAGACGTATGTTTTGTGGGGAATGTTAAGTTATCCCACGTTCATAGGATGCTTATTTGAGTTGACAAATAAATTGCGTGTGTTTCATTTGACTAGAAGAAGTGATAGAACTTACATATGAATATAAATTTGATATAAGTAATCCTCGATTACTTGAGCCTCTTGTAAAAATCAAAACAGTAAGAATAATTACAAACAGACATTACTAAATTCTTCCATATGAAAATACTTCGAAAGTTATTTATAAGTTTTTAAACTGCTTTTCCCTTTGTAAAATTAATTAATTAATCACTAAGTTCTTCCAGCGAAGAGAGTCAAAGTGTGTTAAATAAGCCAAAGTACACCGCAAACTTAACCTTTATTCGTTACTTACTCCCGACTTTGAACTTTAGAATATTTCAACCGTAAATCATGAATATTTATTAAGAAAATTAAACAGCTTTAGTTAAATCATAGTAAATATCTTAATTGTAGTATATATCTTTTACTTTTATTTAAATAGGTAAAACTAAAACGTAAATATAATAAACATTTATTTGATATCCAATTTTCAGTACGCTTCTGGGTCTTTGAGGGAAACTTTAATGTGGATATTAAATTCTTACACTTTCAAAGCTTTTTTTAACAATAAATTAACTATATAGTAAAATATAATTAAAGATAAGGTATATATAATTATCCTTCACAAACCGCATGTTCAATTATCCGAAAGAAGGTAGTTCATAGAAATAAGTTATACCAAGCGGATAGCACGAATTCATTCTTTAATATTTAAACCTATATAAATTTATATATAACACATTGTATATATAAATATATGGAAAAACTTTATTTTAACTTTATTTTAAACGAACCATTCGTTGTTATCAAACATTTACTTCTACGTAGAATATAAATTGTGAGCCCCTAACAAACACTAGATTAACATTAATAGCGGATAATTAATTCTGTGCCAGGGATTTTACAGATTATGGCCTCAACAGATAAGATGAACAAAATTTGTTTATGCTACAGAAGTTTTACGTATATTTTAATTAATCAAACAGGTAGTCAAGTAGTCATAATTACGGTACTATTATATTATACGGGACCGATCGAAGTGGAGATCTTTGGGGGATGCTTATGTCCAGCAATGGACGTCTATTGGCTGATAATGATGATGATAGTAAAATAAACCATTTGTTGACAATAATTTTTTAAACACGTATAATAAACTTCAATTTTCACTTAACAATGATTTTGTTTAAATTTATCTTTTTAAAGATCAGAAACTATTATAATTTATTTACGCAATTTTAAACTTTCAGTGGAGCATTATTTTTTTTTATATACTATCACGCCTTTTTTCCCAGTAGGAGTAGGAGGCAGAGGCGTATAAACACTCACTTTTCGCCAGATGTGGTCAGACTAGGACTCATGTAACAGAGGGCGAGCATGTTGCCACTTTATTGGGGCCACCACACACAAATAGAGATAATTTCAGTGTGCGGGTTTCCTCACGATGTTCTCCTTCACCTGTTTGTTTGTTGGTTTTTCGCTGTTGTTACTAAAGTTCACAAATGTACATAACTTAAATATTAAGTCATCGATACATGCCGAGATGCGAACCCGCGACCTTCGGAATGAAAGCCGCACGCTCTAACCATTAGGCCAGCGATTACTGGAGTTCTTGGAGCATTAGAAAGCAGCATAATTGTATTTTGTATGTGTATATACATGTACGTACATAGCAAGCGACGAGGGGTTAAACTTCGAACTAGACCTTTGACCTTATGTGGGCAAAATGTCACCCTAGCACCGTTGCAACTCTATTACAGAACGTCATAAAGTTTCAGTTGACTATAATTTATCAGTTACGATAACATTAATTTATCAATACGAAGTTGATAATTAACATTATTACTAAAAAAAAATTAAGCTTACTGTAATGAATTAAATTAATAAGTAGTATTTTTTAATATAGTTTGAAAATACAAGTAGATGAATGATATATAAATTGATCTATATATAATGAAAGTAGAAATTATATCAATGATTTTTTTTTATATATATAACTGCTCACTCAGTTATTATGTCCTCTATTTGATAACATGATTTTGATGGGCGAGACTTTCAGTTGATGGTATGTGGTACGCCTACTCTAAACAACGTGGCGTTATGTAGAATGGCATATACAACACCACATAGCGCTCGTAGCTTTCAAGCGTATGATTTTAAATCACATTACTCCAGTGGTTTTATTAGCTATATTTCTCTTCAAAACGAACCATAGTAATGTTTGCTCTCTGCTGTTTGGAGGCAGAAATAGGAGCCGCTATGATATCTACCTAGAAAGTCTCCGACGACTGAGATCTACCACCACAGGTCGATAGGTGCATAAGTCGATAGGTGCAAAGATTTATAGATGGATAGATCGATATGTGGGCAGATCGATAGGTGGACAGATCTATAGGTGGATAGATCGATAGGTGGCCAGATCGATAGGTGGATAGATCTATCGATAGGTGGATAGATTTATAGATGGATAGATCGATAGTTGGACAAATCGATAGGTGGTCAGATCCATAGGTGGATAGATCGATAGGTAGATACATCTAAAGGTGGGCAGATCGATAGGTGGACAGATCGATAGGTGGGTAGACCTACAGGAGGACAGATCGATAGGTGGGTAGACCTACAGGAGGACAGATCGATAGGTGGGTAGACCTACAGGAGGACAGATCGATACGTGGATAGATCGATAGGTGGGCAGATCGATAGTTGGACTTATCTATAGGTGGATAGATCGATAGATGGACCACCATAACCATATATAACATATTCCTGAACATAAAATAGAAATATTTATCGTTTCTGTCATTGTTTTATATAATGCGTTTTGTTTAAAAGTATCTTCCATATTCAAATAGAAATTGCTAACATAAAAGTGTCTGTTTCAATAGAAAAGCTTCGTATCTCTCTTTATACAACGTGTTCTTCATTTTTCGCCAAATAAGCTACTTTACGATGTATCAATCTTTTAAGGTGAGCAATGTCTTAAAAGTTTTGTATTACTTTTATTGGGTTTAATACATAAATTGAATCATCTCAGTCTCCTGACAAAATGTACAATATTAAACAACGAAAATGTCTCTAAATATTTTTATAGGTACTGTCTGTATCTACAAAAAACGCATACATTTAAAAAGATAAAAATTTTAAGTTATTAAGTGAACACTAAGTAACTACAATATTTGTTACAAAAAGGTGATATTTTTAAACTTGAAACCAAATGGGTCCATTTCGTTTTAAAATTTAAAAAAATTCATAAAACTCCTAAAAATTTACCTTTTATCTCTCGAGTATCATTTATAAATTTTTAAAGAGTTCTTTTTCGTTCAACTTAATTAAAAAAATTTTTAACTTAAATTTAAAAAATATTAATTACAATTTAAGTTAAAAATTATTACCTTTTCATTAATTTCAGAATACATAACTCTAAGACGTATCGAGTCTTACTAATCATTTATAGATATTTAGTAATTTAGATAAATGTGTCGTTTATTGAATCAGTGAAAATTGTTATTTACACGCTTGTTAGCGTTTAAATAGCTTTCAAATAATCAAATTTGACTCAAGAATTTTTTTTTTTTACAGAAGTTTAACATCTTGACTAATTAAAAGTTCTGATTTTCTCTCTTACTCCGACGAAGGTAATGAACTTTGCATGGAAACTATAGTCTATAGCTTTTGATGATTTTAAACGACGTTGAGATACATTTTAGATGATTCGTTTTAAAAGATATTTTTGACTTTTGATAAAAATAATATTTTTGACGAACTACGTCATCAAAAACACTAATATTCATATCTTTGTACATTGTCCGTACTTAGATATTTATGTGAAAAGTTGCCGCCATTTTACTGTCATTTTTTGCAAGTAAATGGATAAAACACTTCAAATTTAGATTAATGTGCTTCCCTAAAAGCTGTAACGCGTCGGCAATGTATAATATTTGCGTGACTAGAATAACAACACGCAGACAAAAGTGTACAACACTGATTAGTACAATGTAGGTCGATTTAAAAGCAAATATTCTAGTTTTGTTCTTAAAAACAGCAACAGAAACAAAATTTACATTATATGAACTATTTATACGGCTGACATATCCTTAAGAGATAAAAGCTCCCAAATAAAAAAGACTAAAACACTATTTATACAAATTATTAATTTTATTTTTTCGTTATAGAAACTGTGGGCAAACGAACGAATAGTATAACTAGTGGAGAATGATCACTGACACCCATGGACAGTCGCGCACAGACGCACAGACATCAAAGGAGTTGCAGCTGCGTTGCCGACCTTTAAGGAAATAAAATAAAAAAAAAATATCTTACAAATATTAATATCTGTAAAAGGAAGTTTTTTGTAAACCAAATACAACGAAAATTGCGATTTGGTGGCTATTTACGCTAAAGGTATAAAAACAATCTCTATAAAAAGGTTACCTATACATTAACAAGTTTAACAATTTTCCAGCAATTATTTCCAAAAATTACTGAAAACAAACAGAATTTAATATTAGGAGCAGACACTAAATTAATTTCTTCCATATATTATCTGTAGTCAACGCAGTTATAATACAATATAAATTAAAATAACACAGAAATTTAACGGGTTGTCCGGATTGACCTCCGCCCATATAACATCGTAATCATCATGTCATCGACAGAATGGACATTAGTCCCATGTTAGGTATTCCACAAAATACGATAAATGATGATAGCTGTGTATTTTTCGAAATTGTGAAAAAACCATTCCTTATAATGTTTTTCTTCACCGAATGTTCAAGCTATAAGGAGATTGAACCAGCGCTTCTGCCAGTCGCCCCTTCACTCTTACAAACTAAGTCAAAGTTGTATTAGCAATATAATATTTAATTATTTTTTATGAATGTTTATTTAAATTTATTATATAAGATATTTAATATAATGAAATTTAGATCAACCTCATACTCCAATGTTACGAAAAAACAGCTAAACATTATTTAAAACAGATTTTTTGGTATTGTAAGTAATAGAATCGCTCTTATGAGATCATCGGTCCATCTGGCGAGAGAGGACCCACAGTCGTACGTCCCATGTAAGGACTCCAAGATTTTCCCAATGCCACTTCGACTTGCAGATGTTCAAAGCTATTTCAAGATTTTTGATCCTTCGAAATAATGTTTCAATTCGGATCCTGTCCCTTAGAGAAATTACAAACGTAGCTGTCGTCCCATTGCTCCCTCTGTATGCATCATACAGCCCGAGTGGTTCATGCGAAAAGCCGAAGTTCACATTTGGGAGAAGACATTGACAAACCCTTATGTCCTGAGGAGGATAAATAAAGGATGATACTGATGAGGTTGAAGTTGATAACATTCTTAATCCGAGAGAAAAAAATAGAGTTCTTTAAAATGGCACTCCATTCAGTAATTTCCTGACTAAAGTTTTAACCTGAAATGATTGCCTGATGCTTTGATAAGACCATTTCAATAGGCCTATTGTGTTATACAATATAAAATCCATTATTATGAAATTATTATATAAGTCTATTATACAATTTGCTATCGTTCCGTCGGGTTCAATCCGTAATTGCAACGTAAAAGCTTCTCCGTTAATGAAATTACTCGCAATTGAGGACGCTTTACCTCCACAGCCTTCTATTTTTGCTTTAATATTACACACTACGATGATTGTGTTTAAGTGATTAAGTTAGAATTTATACATTTTAAGGCAAATGTTAATATCATCGATGAACTGGTAAATTGTAAATTAATTAGAAACAAATATAAACATACGTTTCTTCAACCGCTATCCTTGCCAAACTTCCATCGGTCGTTGTTTTTTTTTTTAATTTTAAATGTAGTGAAGAAATTTCTAGATCTTCCCACGCTATTAGTCAATTCATAAAATTCTAAAGCGTTTGGAAGTATAAAAAAGCAAAATAAGAAAACATCGCTCCGGGGATTCGCTTTAATTGTACCCTTTACATTTTCTGTACAATTGTATTTTAGCATTCTCTAGCGAATAATAGCAATCTCATTTGAATAGATCCATTTAATTCTACTTTGAAACGCCGTTATGATACATTTAATGCTTTTATTTTCCTTTAAAATCTACATATAAATATATGTATTCCAACTTTTAATTTATACATTTTCTTCAATTACAACTAAACAGAATAAATCAACTTCGCCGTTCAACAAACTAAAAGTTGTTCTAAATACATTTCTATAAAACACTCTATCATTGGTCAATCTATAGTATTTAGATTCAATAAAGTTTTTCTTTTCGTATTTCAAGAATGAAGAGAGAGAAGAGTCTTAATTTCCTTTTTACTTTTACTGCATCAAATTAACTACTTCCTGTTTGCTCTATCATTCAAAGAAAAAATATATTTTTAACAGCAGACTGAAGACTTGAGAAAATATTCGTTTAAATTCCTTCTTTCTGCTATATATAAAATTTAATACTAATTACCATGGGTATTATTAAGTTTTATTTAAAAAATTCTAATACATAAAATGAAGTATTTTCTATGTTTTCTTATATATTTTTTTTATAATATGAACTAGAATATATTTATTATTAAACTCATGTAATGTTATTTCTCAAAATTTTTGTTTTTTTATGTTTTATGTACTCGAACTTGATATGAAAAAAAACATTGAAAGTTTGCTTGAACAAACTTTCATTGTTTTTTATTCCTTTTTTACTTTAAAATTTTTGTTGTCTCCATTATTTAAACAACAAAATTTACCTTACCTAACAGTTGTTTTTTTAAGATCGGTATCCCATGAGAGTAAGCCTCCGATTTATTTATTGATCACAACGACTTGTTTCAGTGAGTCTATATCTGTTCGGCTGTCTTGAGATAAAAAATTAATAATGCCAACCAAGTGCGCTAGGGGTCACGCTTTTTAAAGGATTTCTAATTTTCCGATACATTACAATCTTAGAAGGGATCTCTTACATGTATTTCCACAGTAGTTATTTATTTATCAATATACCTACATATATTCATAGAAACTCTCAAGTAATTATTATTTACAATTTCTTTATTCAAGTCAATTCATATTTTAAAAAAAAATTCTCATGAATTTGATAAACTTTTTGATTTTGTTTCTTCAAGTACATTTTAGAATTAATGTCTTATTTAACCAATGACATTATTTTAACTGGTAAGCAATGACAATGACTTTAAGCCATAAAGCCACTTTTCATACATAATTACTCTAAACGTTCTACAGCCAAAGATTCTATCCTTTAACTTTGTGAAAAGTGTATACAAAAAAAGAAAAGTACATTCAAATTTTAGAAAAATTCCTATCTAGCTCATATAATTGATGTCATATTAAACTATCACTTAATTATTAAATTTTCTGGTACTAAGAGTCACTAAGCTAAGCATTGGATAGACGCGCAGAATGTACAGAAACTTTAGATGCCCATATTTGACAACTGAACCCTAAAAACGTTACAAATTATTAATACAGAAAATTCGGTTGTAATTCAGATATCAAAGGTCTCTGCGAATGACTTTATTTCCCTTCAAAAAAAGTTACGTCTGTGCTTAAAATGTCGCGACTTTATTGTAAAAAGCTTATACCGAAATTACTTTGTATCTTAATATTTCGTTCGTATTTTAGTATAAAAAAACTAGAAATATTTATAATGAATATTTATAAAATAAACCATTAAATAGTATATAATATTGATAAGACTTTTTTTACAACTTTTCAGCATTTTCAGTCACATATTAATATAACTGAGAATGATAAACCTAATATCGATTTTAACCGTTAAAATCGAACTATTGCTAGCGTACATATAAAGAACCGTTCAGTTTAAAAAGGAAAAACGAAACCCTCCAAAAAGGAGACAAGGTTTCATTAATGATGAAAGAATAATGTGTTGAAGTTAGGGTTTAACTTTTTTTTATTATTCTACGTACCGATGAGAGGAGCTATACGTTCACCCTATGGTAAGTATTGTACCGGCCAATAACACCATTTTACGCTTGTCGCCTTAAGATTCAACATCTTAAGTCTCATTACCCCAGTAATTTTATTAGCTACGGCGCCCTTTAAACCGGAACATATTAATGTTCACACGCTACTTTAACGGCAGAAACATGCGGTGTAGTGGTTATCTAACTAGACGGTCTCCGGAAACATAGTTCTATCACAAGTAAAACCACTAACTACACTTCCTTTTTCATGATAAAAATTTATATCACATCAGATCATAGACATCTTGCTGTGTTCATTTCTGATATTGGTTTATACACTGTTATTATAATATTTATATAAAAATCTTTCAGTCCGAACTTTGTCTGCTTTATATATTTAATTTATATTGAGAACCATAAGTCTTACATCAAAGTCCTGTTTATATGATACTTGTATTAACAGTGGTACTTTTTTACTTAGAACATTCCACAAGGGTACCTTCAACTTAACATTGACAGTTTTCCCTCTCATTGACTTAATAACTCAAAAGCGAACCTTTTACATTTTTGTGATATTAACGTTGCTTTAAAAATATTTTCGTACATCTTACACATATTTCTGTATCCTTATAGTCCTCTTCACGTGTCCTTTTACATAAATAATGTGGCAGTAACTACACTTAATCTGTCATAAACAATGTTGAAATACTTTACGTTTATCCTCATACTTACAATATAACCTTGTTTATATTCAAATTATTCTTGGGCCACTGGGTGCTATTAAAATTATGTTTTGGACAACTTGCCACTTAAGACTGAAGTGCGTGCATTGGTAAAAAAAATATTATGAATGAATGTAGTGCTAGAACATTCTAGAGCGATGTGTTGTGATTTAGATATTCGGCGGCGAATAAACAAGTCATCGGTAATAATAAATTTCTATCATTAGAAAAAAAGACTGCTGGAAATTTGTAGAGTGAAGTTTTCTAGAAATTTCTGGTAGTAAAAGGACGACTATATATATATATATAGGGTGTCCCGTAGCAGATTTAGGATTTTTTTATTAAATTAAAGGTGTAATTATTTTAGAATATACATATATTTGTCATATAAAGAAAGACTAGACATGCCGATTTTATTTTTTGAAGATCACTCCGTCCAAATGTACGTACGTACACACTGTCGGGGATTTTCTTGCACGCTGTTTGTAACGCGTTCAAAGTTTTGTGCAGTCCTTGACGTTCGGTTAGGACCAGCGCTTGGCTCGTTAACTGTTGAACCTGTTGCACTGAACTTCTGGACCCACGTCCTAATCAAACTTTCACTCGGTGCTTCACTTAAGCGACGAATATTGTAGTGAGAACAAAATCTTCGGCGAGCAACAGTGCATGATTTATTAGCTTCAAAATACGCTTCAACTGCGAAAGCGTTATACATGCGATAGGCAATATACTGCAACGATATACAGGGTGAAAGGTAATAGGTGTAAAAACTCTGGGGGGCTTAAAGTACAGCTCGTATCTTACCTATCTATGTATGGAATACGTCATCCAATACCAATGGTTCTGGAGTTATTAATATTTTAAATATTTTTTTAAAATTTCCTCATATTCTAGGAAAAAATTCGTCGATTTTATATCTTGCTTATTTGTACACACAATTTAATGTAATAATTACTGTTTAATCATTGTTTTATTAAATTAAATTAATAATCATCACTTAGAGGCTAAAACTTTTATATTAAGTTCTTTGAAAGTAGTGACAGTAAAAAATAAGGCGTCATACTTACATTTTCATTTAATCTTAAAATAAAATTTTATTTATAAAAGATACGTAAAAAGCACATAAATAAGTACCTGATTTCAATACCTATCCGACCAGGTATAAGAAAGTATATAAAGATTCTAAAATTTAGAAAAAAAAGCACTTTCATCTCTTTTTCTTAAGTAATACATAGATATAAATGAATCTGAGGATTGGATATTTTTTATTTTTTTTATTCAATGAAGCAACGAGAAGAACGGGACGTTCTCCATGTGATGATGGTAAGTGATACGCCTACTCATAACAACATGGTGCTTGTTCGGTTGGTAATACTGGGACTCTTTGCGCTCATCGCTTCAGACATAAGATGTTGAGTCTCGTTGATTCTCAACATCTTAATCCCCGATAATTGCACTAGCTACAGCGCCTTTCAAACCGGAACACCGTAACGTTTGCACACTGCTGTGTGACGGCAGAAATAGGCGCTACAGTGGTACCAGCTTAAACAGTCTCCGGCAACAGAGATCTACCACCATTGATTTTCATATTTCATGTGTATTGTTAATTTTTTAATTCTTTATCTTATTTAATCTTACAAATAATGTTTTTTATTTATATTACGACATTCATTGGAATGTTTAATTATCTATCATTACATGAAATATCCCATAATTATTATGTATAATCAGTGTTAAGTAACATTAAATTAGTATACGTATAACAAGAATTTACTGGTGGTAGGTCTATGTTGCCGGAGACCGTCTATGTAGGTACCACCGCAGCGCCAAAAAAAAATGTGGTTATCTTCTATTAAAATATCCTTACCGCTATTACCATCTATGCGTAAATAGATTATTTAAACATTTCACAAAAGGTATTCTGGATAGAATTTTTTTTTTCCTTATAAATACATAATTGCATACAATCGCGTGGACACAAAATATAATCTATGGCATCTAATGGTATTTTCTCTCAAACATTACTATATCTATATTATTGGTGATGGCCGTTGCAAGAGACCGTCATGGTACATACGATCGCATCTCCGTTTTCTACTGCCAGACAGTAGTGGGCAAACATTACTGTTTTCCGGTTTGCAAGGCGCTGTAACTAATTTAATTACTGGGGTAAAGAGACCGTTCCTCCTATATCTCAAAGCGACGAGCACAATATGGTGCTGTGTATTTTGTCCTAACGTTGCTATGGGCGGGCGTATCACTTACCATCGGGTGAACGACCCACTCGTCTCGTCGCTTCGTCGAATAAAAAAGGATCTGTTGAAACCTCTATATACTCTTAATGTTAAACGTAGTAAGAAATCCTTGTTTGGACAGGAAATTAGATCTAAAGCTAATTAAAATTAATGGAGCCATTATGTCTGCCCTAACGAAGACAAGTCGTTACACATTTTATTTTATAAAATTTTTAGTAATGTTAATAATATTAACGTTATACTGTTTCGCTAAAGGATTTTTTATTATATGGTACAACTCCTGAAACATGAAAGACTAGACCTATCTTCGGGCGGAAGGATATCGGCAATAGATTCGAAAACAACAAATTTCTTTTATAATAGAAAATATTTGTAAAGCATATATTTTTAGTTTTGCTTTAGTATAATATCCTGCGAAGGCCCTGCAAGTGGTTGTGTACCTTCTAAGCTTTAAATATCATGTATTTTTTTTTCTAATTCATAAATCCTTTTTATGATTGTCAACGGTTTAATTTTATTCCTAAACTATTGTTTAAAATACCTGTCAAATATTATTATTGTCAGTTAAATGGTAACAAGAACAATCAGAATTTTATTAATAACTAGCTAAATTACTACTTGTTACCAATAATGACACAGTTTATATTAATAATAATAATAATGGAAAGAATTTTTTTATACTAATTTTATTATTAATTTCATTTGCTATTAAACCTGGTTGCGTCTTTAAGACAATGCCCTTTGCCATTAAGACGGTTCTTTGTAACCTTTGCTGCGGAGTCGTATTAAAGAGTGAATTAATTATTGATGAACATCACGAGAACAGTCCTGTGTGATGTGAAGAAAATATTAAGATAATATTTAAGCATTAAAAAAAGTAAAAATATTAAGTAGTCATGTCATTAAACAAAAGTTAATGCAAAGTACTTATTTTTTCATTCTGTCTAAAAGTTTTCTTGATGAATCAGCTTATAACATTGTAGGGCTCATTAGAATGTTTACACTACGAGTACATCACACTTTGCGTTGAGATATAAAGTGTTATCTCGTTACCGCTTTTATTTCTCTAGCAACACCATCGTTCGATGTAATCATGAAATAGATAAGGTTTTGTATTTATAGACAACCTAGTTATCGCTATGTATAACGGATTGATTGATGTCACTATTCGTATATCATATCTTCTATTATTTTATAAAACAAGTAAATAACACATATTAACGTGTTTACATTACAAGTAATAAAGAATTCAATAAATATACATAAGTATAATCAGAGACAGTATTAGATGAGCTCAGATTACGAGGAGAGATCAAAAAGTAGTGAGAAATAGTGAATAGTAATATATATATATATAAAGCGCTCGAGCCCGAAAACGCTTTTAGTCGCCTTCTACGACAGGCAGGGCAGCTTTGACTGTGTTCTATTCTTAATAGCCCGTGACTGAAGAACACGAAGTGTGACCTAGTAACAGTCTATTCACATTTTTCACGAAGAACACATCAACAATGGGTTATTCATCAATCTCACAATCAATCGATCATCAGCCCGCTCGTCCAGAACACTCATGTGTTAACAGCTGTTACGACGTCAGATTTACATTTATTAACAATAATAATATAAAATCGATATCGACACTTGTATGAGCGATATATTATTAGCTGTGTTACCTTCACAGAACGTTTTGGAACCAATGTAAACTCCAAATCATGTAAAATGAAAGAGTTTCCATTAGCAACAGAGGTAATTAGTTATATGGTTAAACTATAAGTAGCCATTTTAACTTAACGAGCATACGTGGCATATGCTAACTGTATGTAATATAACCCATACAAAATCGTTAAATATGACGTATATAAAAGTTAAAAAAAGTTTGCCTATTTTATTATAATATTGTAGATAATAGTAGTAGCTGTAGGCAACCATCATTTAAGATTAGAGGTGAAAGAAAACCGTATTATAATGTTGGTATGATAAAAATCATACCAGTGTAATAAAAATTAATGGCTAGCATTATTCAAGTTAGACCGACTTCCAACTTTGAACTGAAGGTTTTTCTTTTGTATGGAGACTGGTATAGATAAAAGTGAAGTTATAGTTCTTGTTACGCGTTGGTTTGGATTTAGCCGAATGAAACGATATTATGAAACTAAAACGTTTGTTATACTTGACAAGTTCAAAATCCCTGGTTAAGTTATATATCGCTTGTATTAGCGGTAGAAATTAATCGCAATATCACTCCCAAGTATAAAACAAGAATGTAGTTATCCGCTCGCCGAATGCTTGTATATGTAATCGTTCGCCAACCACTCTACAAATTTCCAAAGAACACCACTTGAGTAATTTGTCGAGAACTCCTTTGTCTGATGCAATACAACTTAATCATCACCGATGACTGATTATTTATCCTTAACTCACCATCACTATGTGGTGTCATATACATCTTTCCAACAAGCGCCACATTGTTATGGATAGGGTTATGACTTACCATCAGTTCTCGGTGCTCTTCGCTCCGTCGAATAAATAACGTATAGTTTCCTAATTCGCCTTTTTTTTGATATTGCTATAACCCTAACTTTGAGTAAAGTGAACCCTATAGAATTGATAAGCAACTGAACTACAAGATGTTACATGGTATTTCATCTTCACTTAACAAAGATTTTTTTTTTCAATGTTTCAATATTCATTTAAGCTGTTACCGACGCCATTTTTCTATTGAGATTTTCATCAATTACCAGTGAGTATCTTAACTTGTGCTATAAATAATTTCCTTTTAATTAATAATTCTTTGAGACCCACAAAAAAACGTTAATTGTTTTAGTTTATAGTTCGCGGATGAAATTATATTAAAGGAAAACACCAATTAAAAATCATGAAAATAATAAACGTAAATCCTCAAAGCCTCTCAAAGTCGCTGGGACAACAAAGTGAAACCCTCGAATTTGTTTAGGACAAAGTGATCCGTGGGTAAAATCCGCGCGGAGTTTAGGTTTCACAACCTTCGGGCAGCGTAATTAAAAAAGTAATGGCTATTATGTTACATAAAAAAGTGGTAAGTGTTACGTGATAAAGAATATAATATTTTGTATTTTGTTGTGTTCTAGATACTTTTTATTCAGGGGACGGTTTATATTGGATACAGGGAAATCTCTTAGAAACCATCCCTGTAGCCCTGCTGAAAAGAGCCGAAAATGGAAGCTATTCGTAATTTTGCCTTGAGAGTGTAGTAATATGAAAGCAACTTCGACATAAGGATGAGATCACTCCTTAATTGTTTCAACGACATTGTATGTGTATATATATATGAATGAAATTTTATTACATTAGAATATTACATATTTTCAAAGGGTCATGATCATAAACAGGTCTCTGTCGCCGGAGGCCATCTAAGTGGGTACCACCGTAGCTCGTATTTCTGCCGCTAAACAGCAGTGCGCAAATATGACTGTATTCTGTTTTGAAGGACGCTGTAGCTAGTGAAATTATTGGTGTAACGAAACTTTATATCACATAACTCATTGCGTCCAGCACAATATGAATCTGCGAATGTTATCCCAACTAGCACCACGCTGTAATGACCAGGCATATCTTTTACCATTCACATACTAAAAAAATATAGCATTACAACCTTATGTTTTAGATTCTAAATTCCTTGTACTTTACTGGTGTGTATTTAATCATAACTATAAGGAAATAAATAATTTAAAATATATTGTCAGTGTTGTATAATATAAATTGCTTGACGATTTTGTATATCTGAACATATCAACTTGAACACTTGACATTAGGTTACAAGATTAAAAAGTATCAAGAAACGCCATCTATGTTTTACAATATAAAACATTTGCTAATTTATAAGTTTTTTTATTAAACGAAATAACGAGACGAGTGGGTCATCCACCTAAATGATACGCCTGCTCATAACAACATGGTGGTAATTATACACTACACCATCTTGACCTCGTCGCGTTGAGATGTTATCTCATTATTGTAATTTTGCCAATGCGCCATCTATGAAAATTATAACGTTTCTATAGATGGCGCTTTTATCAAAAATAATTTATTTAGAAAATAGACTATAGTAGTAATTCATTTCTTTGCCAATTTAAAAATTTTGGCACTTGAAATATTCCATAGATTACAGTAAAGAAGAAGAACTAGATACCACTGTATAGTTCGTTACCACCAATTAGTAAATAACTATTGCTGTTGAATCGAAGATACTTTATTTCATTAACATCAATGTCGATATTTTTTAAGTAGATTTTAAGAAGTTAGTACTCAAAGAAAAATAATTAGCTACATTTTTAGTTGTCAAAAAGTAAAGGTAATATTTTAATGAAACAACAATAATTATTTAGTAATTAACTATTTATATATTTCAATAGTATCTCTTAAAGTCATAAACTATTTCTCCTAACGCTCTGCGCTCACAATATTTGGTTTAAGTCTAGAAAAGACGAATCAACAGTTACTTTCATTTAACTTATAATCAACAGTCGAACAAACATCCGAAAGGTTACATTTATTACGAAAAAAATGTAAACTTAGAAATAGTGTTAGTGTTTTCTGTCAACTAAAAAAAAATCAAGAATACTGTTCTTCCTTTTATTAATCGTAATACAAAAAAAACTACACTATAATAGTGGGGAATGTTAACTTTGGTATAAAATATTAATTACAAACAACAAAACATTTCAAACAAGACACACAGAAACGACTCTTAAATTAAACATAAATTAGAAAAATACTGATTAATTAATAGTCTAAATCCAGTTAAAATATATTTACAATAACTGGCGAACTAAAGTAAATAGATATAAAATCTGTGCTGATCAGCTCGTATAAGAATAATTGCACTGAAACATTATGGGAGATATAAACACATGAGAGTGAAATGAATACTGGGATAGTATTTATCTAGTATAATAAAATAGAAATTCTAACATTTAATAGAATATAGGATCACGCCTATTTATAGATTCTCTAATGCACCATATATTATTTATAGGCTCTACAAGTCAAGGCTTAATTTAGTAGGTACCGTTAATTTTGTTTGTATTTTTAAAAACCATTCGCTACTCCATACATTGAAGAATTTTCTAAAATTTTCATAGTAAAATTTTACATCAAACTACTTTCAGACTAACGGTTAAGTTCCAAAAAAAGAAACGTCTAATATTAAGTGATTTTTGTTGACATAAATCATTATCATGAGATTTTTCTATTAGGGTCCTCAATAACACCTTAACAAGATGTGCATTATTGTTCAAGAGATTAACAATTAACGTGTACTGAGATTTAACAATTTTTCTTGTCGTACACAAATCTACTATAATTTTACTGAAGTTTTCTATAACATAGTTATATTAGAAATATATAACGTCTACAATACAATACGTTTATAGAAATGAATAGATCGTTATTTGAAAATTTTCAATATTAGTTTTGGTTACAACATAAAAGAGTCGAATCATATTCTCTCTAATAACATACGAACTCGTAAATATTAATAATAATCATAGCATTTTTTTTTTAAAAAACAGCCGAAGCACATTGATCTACATAATTTCCATATAATTGAAATGCGAAGTAATCCAAAACTGTATACGTGTACATCTATAAAGTCGCTCACACACGCAAGTGTGATAATATATGAATATTATATAAAGATGTGTGCATCCGATAGTCAAGCTATATACTTTGTCGTTACGTATCAATCAACTCCATATTATAGAGCCTACGTAGGAAAGAAATTGCATACGATAACATTGCAAAGGAAGAAATATTGCACAATCAATGAAACAAAAATCCCACTTCCTCCACAAAGTGTGCCAGCGATCTAACGAAGATCGCAAACAAACGCTAAATGCTGGGCAGAACCATTAGACGTGAAGATCTTTTAGGGAGGCCAATCTCTGCTAATAATGACACTGATTCCCAAATTTCAAAAATTTAAACATTCTAAAAGGTATAGCATGTAAAGGTTTTAACTACGGTACATCGAGTAACTACTCAACTTACACATTTAGACACTTCTAGATTGTGCTTTGCCTTTATAGTTTAAAAATGGTATTCAGCAAGCTCTAAGCGGTGGAATCGTGCGAAGATGGATTTGGAATAACAGCGCCGGCGGTTTGTTGATCACGAAGCTTTCTCATTTCTTTCGATAGAGTTAACAACTCCCCTTGCAGCTTGATCTCCCTCTCCCGCAGGCATTTTATCTCGTTTTGCCATGTCTGAAACCGTAACATTTTTATTACCATACACCATTCATTACAGGTCAGAAGCTCTTACTTCTGTCGCGAAACAGTACTGTGTAAAATATACTAGTCTGGTTTGAAGGGAGTTGTAACTAGTTTAATTGGGCTAACGAGTCTAAACGTCTCATATCCAATGTGACTGAATATCAAATGGGTCAGTGTATATCATTATAACTAGCGACATATTGTTAAAGGCACGCATATCGTGTGTTATCGGGAGAACCTTCTGCTGGTCTAGAAGTTTCTTCAAAACAAAGAATGGCATTAATAATAACTGACAATAATAATGCTTCCAATCACCGATACCTCATCGCTGTGAATAAACTTGCCAGGTGTAGTAGTTCAGCAGTAGATAGCATCTTGTCGAGATGATAATGAAGTTGATTAGAGTAGAGTGTTAACTGGTAACTTACAATGTTTTGCTTGAGCAGATCGAGTTTGTCATTCTTCAGGCGACACACCTCTTGCCTCAGCACCTCGACGTCGCCCCGGGTCGCGGCCGCCACTTCACCTCTAGCGGCTCCAGCCTCGGCGGACGACATTGACTCTAAACCAGTATCGCTATCTACGTATACAGGAGTGCCTGTAAAATTTGAAAATATGTATTTTTCGTATCTTAACAACCAATTAGTTCTATGAGATTACATACAAGAGATGATATCGTGATCGAGTAGTTTCAGGAAAATTATAGTTTCATAAAATATCAGAAGCACTGTCTTTAATTTTATATAATGATGATATAGGAAAAGTAAATAATAAAACAGTTGGAAAACGAGAAACGAATAGTTATTGTTTCAGTTGCTGAGATGACTCGCAACGTGAGCTTTTATAGGAAAGTTGAAATATTACAGAAAATGAAAAGTGAAAACGACGGTATGATATATATTATTGTTACATTCATTTAAGGACTAACCTATTGCGCCTTTGCCACAACTCAGCCAGTCCTTGTCGTCTAATTGAAAGGAAAAAACGTATTTTTTAATTCTTATAATAAAACACTAAATATTTACTGATTTAGTGTAATATAATAAATGATAAACTTACTAACACCTACACGTGAATTTCTTAATTTTAACTGTTCCTATTCACATTTCATCAGTGGGTCCGGGTGTATAGTATAGTATATGCAAGATAAAAAATTTTTTTTGCGGAAACTGATTCTAGATGTGCTATAGAATGATTATATTATTTTTTTATTTCTCCGTATCGGAGAATATGTATATGTTAATGTATATAAACACACTTTATATAATACATTTCCTTTTATAAAGAAGTGACGGATTACGGAGGACGATCGCTTAATGGTGAGTTATACGCATATTCATTACAATGTCTTAATAAGTATTTAATAAGTAAAACCTTGAGAAATAAGTTGTGTTATTACCTAAAACCAGGTGTATATGTTTATTCACGCCGTCGAAGGTATGGGCTGGTGTTTGTGTATCTTACCAAGTGGGTCGAGGTCGACGGAGTTAAGGCTGGAGTCGTCGCTGTGGTCGTGGTGTGCACGTGGCGCGGCAGCCCGTGAAGTCACGTCCGGGCTGGACCCGCCGGAGCCGCCCGCCGACCGCACCGAAATTGCAGACGCCGATGATGATGCGACAGACGTCTTCGAACGCCCGCTCTGAGGACAGCGCATACAAAGTTCGTCATATGAAACCGGAAGGAGGAAGACGTAATAATAAATGTCACACGCATAATAATAAAAGATATTATGTAATGTGATTTTTAATCAATTTTGTTTTAATTAACGCTGTTATTATTTCTGCTATCTACACTTGAATACCTCTATACAAAAAGAGTTAATGCTAAATGCCCTATCTCATGGAAACTCAGATTCTTAAAACATGTCGGTCGGTGGAGATCGAACCAGCGTCACATTATTGCTGGTACGATTTCTATGGATCCCATTACTGGTGGTAGGATTCTACCACTGGTCATCATCTAGATACCACCGGACCTCCTATATTTAACGCCAAATAGTAGTGTGCCAATATTACTGTGTTATGATTTGAAAGGCGTTGTAGCTATTAATATTTGTAGCTAAAAATTACTGGGGTATCGAGATATCTTAGGCTTTAAGGCGTCAAGTATAATGTGGTATGGGTGGCTCGGGGTAGCCTTATTCCCTAGAGCCCGCGTCCACAGGTGGCGGATGGTGGAATGCTCGATGAGGGGGTACAACCTCTCAGAGGGTAGGAGGGAAATAAAATACCTCCCGCGGACCACAAGGCCGGAGATGGAAACTCCGTTATCAAACCCCGTCTGCAGGCTTCTCTGACATATTCGGAGGCGAGGCTGCTGGCGTGCTGAGTGCTGGGTTGGAGCACTCAGTAGTGGAGGCGGCGGAAGAACCTTTGAGTCAACGGCGGCCCACAAGCCCTCCAAGAGGGTTACACCTTGGCGACAGGTGGCAACCGGCCGTAAAACCAATAGCCAATTCTTTATTCCTTGTCCAAACATGAAAGCACACAGAAAGATAAAGAGTATAAATGCTAGGGCGTCCCCCCGAAGCGACGGTCGAGGTTATACAGGCGCATCACTACGAATGGCTACGTGGAATGTTGGTTCAATGACGGGCAGAAGTGCCGAACTGAGTGACGTCCTTCAAAGACGTTGTATAGATGTATGTTGTGTGCAAGAGACCAAGTGGAAGGGCTCAAAATCTAGAAAAATAGGCAATGGCTACAAACTTATTTATCATGGTGATACCAACAACAGAAATGGAGTGGGCGTTATACTCTCTGAGAATCTCTCGCAAAGATTACTTAATGTAGAAAGAATAAATGATAGAATATTAATAGTTAAAATTGCTCTTGATAATCAACCTTGCTTAAATATTATCTCGGCATACGCACCACAATCAGGAAGCGACGAATCTTTAAAAGATATCTTCTGGGAGGACCTTTATAAAGTAGTATCTGAATTACCTAAAGAAGAAACCCTACATCTTGGAGGTGACTTGAATGGACATGTTGGAGAAAGCAACACACTTTATGAAACCTGTCACGGTGGCTTTGGATACGGAATTCGTAATAATGATGGAGACAGAATACTACAATTCGCTCTTAGTCTTGAGCTCGCTGTCATTAATACTTATTACATAAAGACTAAAAACCACCTTGTTACTTATAGTAGTGGCGGAAACATGACGCAGATCGACTACTTCATGTCTAGAAGAAAGCACCTAGGACGATACAAAGATTGTAAGGTGATCCCGGGAGAACCTCTGACAACGCAACACCGTTTACTAATTTCAAAATTACATTTTCCAAAACCAATCAACTATATTCAAAATTTTAAACCTAAAATTAAATGGAACTTATTACCTCAATTTCAACCAATCTTTCGCGATGAGCTACAAGAATATTTTAAACATCATGTCAACTCGAATTCGACCCCTAACACCATGTGGGACAATTTTGCAAATCTTTGCACAAAAACCGCGGAAAAACACCTAGGCAGAACAAAAAAGAGGAAAGGTCCCTTTAAAGAAACGTACTGGTGGGATGAATCAGTTAAAAACATGGTAAAGACCAAAAAGGAATATTTTAAAACCTGGCAGTCAACAGGTGAAGAAATCGATCGCTTAAAATATATCGAAATAAAGAAGGAAACAAAACGCCACGTCGCCATCACAAGGAATGTTTCTAATGCAAAATTTTATAACAACCTAGAGTTGTCGAAAAATGAAACCGAAATACATAGAATCGCGAAAGCACGATATAACAATTCTAAAGACATGACATCGTTTAAATACATAAAAGACGACTTAAACAAACTAATAACTGATGACGATAAAATTAAATCCAGATGGGTAGAGTATTACAAAGATCTCTTAAATGTAAACCATCCCAGAACATCTAATCCGTCACCACCTAAACCAGTTTCTGGACCCATACCACCCATAACAGCATACGAGATTCATAAAGCTCTTCACCAAATGAAAAATTGTAAAGCTACTGGTCCAGACGAAATTCCCGCAGAGGTATGGAAAAGTGTAACAGAAGGCGGAATACCATGGCTACAAGAACTGTACAATAAAATAAGTGACGGTAACCAAATACCTAACTCGTGGCGTAACAGTTTTCTTGTTCCATTTTATAAAGGAAAAGGTGACGTGAGAGACTGCGGAAACTACAGAGCAATTAAACTTATGGCCCACACATTTAAAATATGGGAAAGAATCTTAAACAACCGCCTGACTGACATCATTACTTTAACCCCTAACCAATGTGGCTTTGTAGCTGGAAAGAGTACCTCGGACGCAATACAGACCATTCGTTTACTGCTAGAAAAAGCTAAAAATAAGCGATCTAATCTCCATATGGTCTTTATAGATCTCGAGAAAGCTTTTGACCATATTCCTCGCGACTTGATATGGGAAGCATTAAGATCTCAGCTTGTACCCGAAAAATATATTGCTTTAATTCAGGATATGTACACTGACATAACAACTCAAGTAGTATCCCCTGCAGGAACGAGTGAGAAATTTGCAATTGCGGCCGGAGTACACCAAGGATCAGCGCTTAGCCCATTGCTGTTTAACATCACCATTGACTATATCACCAAACGATGTCAAAAAGAACTGCCCTGGAATATATTGTATGCAGACGATGTTGTCCTTATATCCGAAAATGAAAACGACCTTCAAAGAGATTTAGATTCATGGATTGAGGCTCTAGAAGGGAACGGTTTAAAGATTAGTAGGAAGAAGACTGAACATATGTCTTGCATATTTGACGGTATAACAAATGGAGATGATATTCGAGTTTTCATAGAACAAGTAGCTCTACCAAAAGTTGACTATTTCAAATATTTAGGATCCATAATAAGCCACGATGGAAAAATAGACGAGGATGTGAATCACAGAACCGCCACAGGATGGCTTAAATGGCGACAACTCACAGGCGTAATGTGCGACTCTAGAATACCGTTAAAAGTAAAAGGAAAAGTTTATAAAACAGCAGTTAGGCCAGCCTTGCTGTATGGCTCAGAATGTTGGGCCACCAGCAAACAACACATGAACCGGCTACAAACTACGGAGATGCGCATGCTACGCTGGTCAGCGGGTGTCACCCTAATGGATAAAATTAGAAACGAATATGTCAGAGGAAGTTTCAAAGTCGCTCCCATTCCGCAAAAACTAAAAGAGAGACGTCTACGTTGGTATGGCCATGTTCAGAGGCGACCTGAAGATAACATGGTCAAACTGGCCTTAAACATGCCGATGACAACGCGAACCCGCGGTAGACCACCTACCACTTGGTTGACGACGATCCAAAGGGATATGAAGGAAATCAACCTTAACGAACAAGCCTCTAAGAGTCGTGCTATCTGGAGACTTAGGACGAGGAAGGCCGACCCCAATTAACTGGGAAAAGGCGAAGATAGAAGAAGAAGAAGAAGTATAATGTGGTATGGAGTGTTTATCATCTTGACTAGTGCCACGTTGTTATGGGCAGGCCTATCACTTACGTGAAACGTCTCTCTCGCCCTTCGTTTTGTAGATTAAGAAAACGGTCGTTATGGAAACAAAGCCTATCACAACTTCAACCAATTGTAAAATAGAATTGGGATCATTGTTTTAATAAAGCAGGTCGAGCTGAATCCCATTAACTCAGAAACTGAGCTGACGTTAAATAAACTTACGACTTTCGTATTCAAATTCGGTTAAATATTTAGTCAATGAGTTACATAGTTCTTTGTTTAAAGGGTTAATAGCCTGACCTAGTTTTCATTTAACTTCCTATTACCTCCTTCTTTTTCGAGGAGACGCCAAGGCGAAAGGGATACGTCCGTCAATAATATTGCGCTTAACGTCTTGAGACATAAGGGGTAGATTGGTTGACTCGGTAAACACAGTAATCTTTACACTCTACTATTTAGTAACAGAAATAGCCACGGTTTTCGTACTTATCAAGACCATAAGTAAAGCTTTATGACTGTTATATTAAAACGAAAAATTTAACGAGGGAAGATACAAGAAACAATAATATTATATATTTTGATCCATTATCATTGCTATCACACTTACATTAGGAGTAGGTGTGTCATGGATGTTGATCTTCTTGTTGAGTGAATTTTTAATGCTGTCACCTGATGGGTCGCTTGGTGATCTGCGAATGAATAAATCACAAATACATGAGCTTAAATTAACATAATAATAAATATCAAATTATTTTCTAAAACTTCAACAACAACTTGCTATTGTGCTGCATCTTATATGAGCTTTATTAATATGGTAGTCATGACACGAAAAATTTGGATTTTTTGCAAGATGGTCAACATAAAAAGGTTAAAATAACCAAGATTTTCTTAACTTAATTCCTTTTTTATAAGTTCAGGTTAGAAATTATTTTATATGCCTGTATGTACTTTTAAACATTCTCGATACTATTTATTATAACTTAAATTTAGTGTTCATATATACTACATTACATTTTTATGGTATATATAAAAACTTTTCCTGTTTTTAAATTAATAAAATCAGAAAATACTAACCTGACTTTATAAATGAGAGCTTTCTTGACGGTGTCAATGAACCTGGCGCCGGGGCCGTCCTGTTTCGGCGTTCCCTCCGGCTGCGGCGACACCGTTAGTGGTTCACATCTGACCCCGGTACCGAGGAACTCCAGCGTTTTGCTCTTTAACTCTTCGGCTAAATTCTGCAACAGCGATGCTCGTGTCCTTAGTTCGAGTTGTGCGAATTTAGCGGCTTTGTAGCAAGCGTTCTCCGCGTTAATTAGCTTGGTAAGGAGGAATTCTTTGAGTTCACGCCCCTTGCGGAACACCGACGGCTGCGGGAGAGTCGGCCCGAAGAATGGTACGTCCTCACGAGCGGTGACGGCCACTTTGTACCTGAAAATAGAAAAAAAAACCTTTAAAACATAGCACTCCAATTTCTTATGTTGAGGCATTAATTATAATATATATTTATTATTCATTTCTTTCGAGTCTCGCGAAGCAACAACTCCACAGAACTGATGTATTTTAATTTAAATATGATACTAAATGTAATTTATTAGCATACATAAATATGAGAATTAGTTTATAAAAAATTGAATCAATCAATCAGGAGCGATTCTCACTTGATTGCAAATATCTCGCAGATTGTATAACCGTACCTCCCCTACTTCAGATGCCGGTTAAAAAGCTCTTTAATTACAAAGTCACAATTCGTTTGCATGTAAATTAGTAAGAGAATTTCCATTCTCTTTTCCGGGCAATTCTCCCCGGCACTTCATGCAAATAACGCCTCCGTGCGTTGTTGCAAAGTTAAGCAAACTTTATGCAAAATAACTTGACAACTATATAAAAGTGGAAGCGATGCAACTTAAGATACAATTACGAAGAAAATACGTTATGAATATGTTAATAGAGTTATGGTTATTTCCATTCTAACATTTCAATTCTAACGAAAAACAATAATAATACTTTAATAAATCATTTTTATATAGATATTTTTGTTCAAACATCAGCCGATAGACGTCCACAGCCGGCCCTGGGCCTCTCCAAATGATTTCCATATCTATTAGTCCTGTTCTCCGTGCATCTTTGTTAATAATGTTGTATTATAATACAAAATGTAGTAGTGTTCGCACAGTAGGAAGTGTTTATTAAAACTTCAAAATATTTTATTCACCTGGTCTCCCCGCCGACGGTCTCCAGAGGCGTGACCACTATGAAAGCGTGAAGGAAGTGGGATGCGATCATGTCAGGCGTGAAAGGTGTAGCCTTTTCCTGAAAATAAAAAACGCAAACTTAAGGTAGTTAAAAGAAAAATATTAACTTTTCTATCAGTAACTGGTAACCCTTAAGCCGCAAGGCTCTAATGACGATAAGCAAGGCACATACCATATTCAACCGATGAACATCGGGGTCTTAAAGTGGTGGATAGACAACTCCGTACCGGAAAGCGTATCACTGCCAGATTCTACAGCGCAAACCAACACAACACTAGACTATTTTGTGGAATACGCTACAATTGACTTATGTTGAGCTCTGGACCGTAATCGGTTGAAATGGTGATGAATAACATGATGAAGTTAGTCAGCGCGACCTTCACTAGGTCGTCTGTCCAATTTACAAAGCCCTCCGCAGCACGTGTGTCGGTACGCGGCCGTCACTCAATAACCTTACTGCCCCAACGAAAGCCAGTTCTTCGTGCCATGTACCCTGCTTTTTGTTACTTATGTCTAGCATTCTTTTGGGTTATATCGGTAACCATAGTTCTTCTGCGGATCGCTTCATTCTTGATATGATTGCGCTGATAAACTATGTACATTTCCCTCTCCTTTACCTTTTGGGCAATTATGAGCCTTTTTATAAAGTTTATTGTATCTCAAGCTAGTAAAAATATTAAAAACGCCTGAGAATATAAATAGTTATATCATGTCATTGTTATCACAGAAGCGTACCTGGAACACGATGGCAACTATGTCGTTGCCGACGTGCCGCTTGCGTTGCAACTGCTGAGCGTCGCCGGCGGTGTGCGGCAGCAGGGGCGCCACGTGGAACATTATCTCGCGCTCCATGTACCTTTCGTACAGAGCCTCCGTACCCGTGTGCCCATTCATTATGTCCAAACCTCCACGGTAACCTGTGAACCAGAGTTTATACTGTATACCGACAATAACGGCGCAGAAACATTTCATGGATTACTATTAATATTTAAAAAAAAAACACTTAAATATGAGTAAATATAAAGCGATGAATACTTTAGCTCATTTATGTGTCACTATCGGAATACAGCAATGCTGTAATGGTGGATTATTTACAATCAGAGGGACGTTGCAATTCAGTCCAAACCATTCCACCATTCACACTTCCCTATGTATCTGGCTTCGACGATAAAAGCCTCGGCATCACAGGGAAGATGGGAAATCACTGCGCTGCGACTACAGTTAAATAAAGAGTTTAACCACAATTATAAGACTTTAATTTGTAAACCATTCATCGAATTGGAATAGAAATAAGTATATACCTTTGTGATCCTTCAACTTGATCTTCTGCCCGAGCATTTCGAGGAACTCGTCGAACACTGGCGATGTCTCGTTGTTGCCAAATAATTCCTCCTCGGTGGTCTGTCCGTACTTCTGGTAGAGGACCCCGAATTTAAAGTTGTTGACCAGCACATGTTCGTCGTACGTCGCTATGAGTGGAGAGGCGTTCAGACAAGTCACCGCTATGAAGTTGTCCACGTTAACTTGTTCGTTCAGCATCTTTGCCATTCTTGCTGGCGACGGTGTAATTCCAGATCCTATTAATTATTAAACGTGAATAAATGGATGCGATAAATATATTGTGTTGAATCATAACATTCGTCATTTCCTCTGCATGCAGTTAAATAATAAATAAAATGTAAGTGTGCAAAGACTAAACTTAGTATTAATAATATTAACAAGATGAACAAAAAAAAATATCTATTAATCAGAATTAGTCATTATTTAATGCCAAAAGTCTATAATTTAATTAAATATAACTTCGTTATGTAAATGCTAATAAACAATATTGAAACTATTTACCCCATGTTTGTGGTATATCGAATTAAACTTACTTGTAGTGGGTATTAGGCCATGCATGGTCTCCGTGCGTAGCCTCAACAGTATTCTAGTGTGATCCTGGCCGGCCATGTGTTCGTTCTTGAGGGACATCACCACCGGGCTCTGGTTTTCGTCGAACCCAACCAAGTTCATGTGCTCCTGCAACAAAACACGAGAGGGTTAATCCTCACTCAACACACTGACGTTTGTTTAAAACGTTAACTATTATATTTATCATATATTGAAGTGTTTCTAAGTATTAGACTATAAAAGTTATAACATAAAAAGTACATTTGGAGCACACTTGAATCTGCGGTGTTGAGAGGTATACTTGGAGCGATAAAACCAAAAATTTTATTTGGCAGCATGCGGCACTCTAAAATCACACAAAACTGACAAGCACTCAATCATACCTATAAAACTAGTCTAATTTTATAGGGAACGGCAGTATTATCAAAGCTACAAAAATCATGAGTGGCTTGCCAAAATCAATGCTTTTTTTAATAAATTAAGTTTCACTAGTAAACTTATTTTTTTAGCAGAAATTTAATCAAATATAAAAGAATTTAGTTTAAATGTGAAACACGACAAATGTATTTTATAATCGTTGTAGTGTCCCACATCTTTCTTTATTATGCACTGCGCATGCGCGGCCATTTTCATAATAAAGAAAGTATGTTATCTTTATAGGCACATTTCAAGTATGAGATGAAAAACTACAATTAATAACTGTGTAACTTGTGTGTTAACTTGTCTCCGGTTCGATGGCCTAGTCACAAGTTAGACGCTTGGTTTGTTGATAAGTTTTTTTCTAAACGGCATAATCAGCTGTCTTTGTAGCTATCTATCATCAGCCTATAGACGCTCACAGCTGGATATAGGCCTCCCTCAAAGATCACCACATAGAGTCAACATGACTTCCGGTACCGCTGGGCACTAAGAGCAGTCGTATGTAGGGGTTCATATAGGGCGATTTGGGCCATTTCCCACCACGCTTTTCCAATGCGGATTAGTGGAAGTCAGGGCCTCGTTTGTTGATTAGCAGGGTGCACTACAAGCAGTTGAGGTTGGCTGGGGTTCCGTGAGTTGTTGTGCGGGATACCTTGCACCTCCTATATATACAGCTATAACAGGTGATATTTTAGGGACTAAAAGGTTTGACTGGTTAATTAATTATTATCGTATAGTAAGACTTAATGAAGAAATGAAGAAAATAATTTGTGAAAAAATTATTATTTAATTTGTGTAAGTAAGTGCTTCAGGTATAGCCTCATTATCATCAGCCTCACTTATTGTAATATCCGGAACTTAGCTTCATATTACATGTCGTGTTTGTATTTAGCAAGCGGTTATAAATGGTCTCGAAAATAAGGAACAGTACTCTAAATTTATATATCATAATAAAGTCTAGAATTAAGACTAAGTTTTGTACAATAAGTATTCAAATAGTTATTATAACTTTAACATGTAAATATGTAGTACATTAATTAAGATTTAAAAGCAGGTGCACAATCAGGTCATGGACATTAATTAATATATATCAAAACAGGAAAATTTTAACGCGTTGTATATTTAAAAATCATCAGGGTTTGAGTAAAAAATAAATGGAGATTTACCTTAAGCATGTCAACAAACTACAAGGAAAAATATGTCTATACTGAATGTTTCCACGAACTTCGCTTCATTGGCATTAGGGATAATTAATTAAAGGTATTTGTATGATATTTCGAAGCTGTTACCAATATTTAGGCCATAACGGCACAAACAGAACAGTTTTAATTGTAACTGTATAAAAGGTAAATTCGTTTAATTACGGCCGATCTTATTAATTGTGTCTTTCGATCTTTTTTTATATATCACAGCGACGAGAAGATTACAATTTTAAACCACTGATAATTTATAACAAAAACGCTCATTTAATACCGCATTGTGCTCATCCCCTTCGACATATGTTAAAATCTCTTAATCATAGTAATTTTATTACTTATAATGTCCTAAGAACCTAAATACGATAGTTTTCGTATTACTGTTTGATTACAGGAACAAACACTTTAGTGGTATCCGTTTACACAAGGTATATCACAACACATAACATTTGAGTGCACTGAAAAGTAACTGTTAAAAAAAAAAAACAGTTTTTAAGTATAAAAATTCAAGATATTTTCTTCTAATAGAGAGCATTGATTAATCGAATTTGTTATCATCAGCTAATATACGCTTTTTGCTGGACGTAAGCCTCTAAAGATCTCCACACCGATCTACTCCTGCTCTGCCTGCATTCAGCGATTTCCCCCGACCTACACCAGATCGTCGTTCCAATCGAAATCAAAGTGACATAATTACCATCATGCAAATGACACCATTCGTAAGATTGAATCCTTAAAACAACATACAATTACTCGCGCGACGCAATCTCTGAGTGAATCAGACTAATAGAGTAAGTGATGATATCATTTACGGGTTTACACTGATGAGGCCACGGCTGATGGATAGGCACAGTAAAAAACTAGCACACCTTTTCTGTTATAAATGTTTGCTGCATACTTTAATCTTTACTTTTGTAGAATATGGAAGATAATAAAAACAACGCAATTCGTGTTTGGACAGTCGATCGAAGAGTAATGCTCTTCTAAATAACTCTACTTATAGATATTTATTGGTTCACGACCCTGTCTGTTCCTTTCATATTTTACTGATTTGTAGATCATTTTACATATTATCAAATGAACATACAAAGGTAGTTAAAAAAATATTAATTTACCGTCAGAACTGTCATAAACACTTTTATCTATGATATTTAGACTTGAAATATTATAGTTGAAGTTTATTAAACGGATATATATGAAATTTATACGTGCGTGTTTTTGTATTAGGAAAATAAAGATTTTTTGCTATTCCCAAACTTAAGCACAAAATATTAAAAAAAAAATGTAAACGTAAATGACAATATAAATACGCAATCAACGAATGTTTTTCCTTACATGTTGGACAACTATTAAATAAACATTTTCTTTAATAATGTATGTCTACAAAATGCATGAATACATCGAATGCTCCAGCAGAGCAATAGTTAGCCGCTTGCCAAATAAGTTCCTAGTTCAATTCCCGTCTAGCTATCACTCTCATAATACAAATCTGCCACCTTAACATCAATACAGCATTCGGGTATTTTAAGACCCAGAGTTTTCTAGACGAGCACGCTGCATCATACTCGGTTCATTGTCACGTCAAGTGTTAACCCATTGCAGAAAAAAAAATCGAGACACTAGATAAAATTGTTTACAGTTGAAGTGGTATGTTTATAGAAACACAGCTGAGGTCAAAGGAAGTGGTAATTAGTTTTCGCATTGTTTGTTACAATGACCTCGCCAAATCCTTTGATAATGAACCGGGTTAAAGGATAGGTTGGGGATAATGGGAAATAAGTATGCAGAAGTTTTAATTGAATATAGATTTTTAAAGAATACCTCAGTTTGTGAAAAGAGTACTTTTCCAATTTCCAAAGCCGCAGAAGCGACAAAAGAGATTTTAACAAGAGTGAATAATAAAAAAATTCAATCACCATTTAGGCAATAAGAGGTATAAGATGTTATATTATTTACCTGTATTAAAATTGATTATTTTTGAAGGTTTAATCTAACGACTGAAGAAGAAGTTTATTTTTATGTCTATATTATTACTTTAACGCTTTTCTTTTTTAAATAATATCATTGAAATTAAATAACTAAAACCATAGATATTTCTTTTGAACGTTCATTAAGTATTCAACAATACGGGGACCTATAACAATAATCATTTTATGTCAACACTGTACAGCATATATATATGTGTGTGTAAGTATATAATACAATATCGTTTAAAAAATAGATAAATCTAAAAACGTCTCTTGATTAAGATTTAGAATAAAACGTATTATATAGATTTTAACAGAATAATCGTGTATATAGTTTTTAACTAAAAGCAAGACCTCGGGTCCTGGAGCCTAGAGTCCGCTGAGGGGTCTAAATCGACCAATAACTAGCAAGATCACCAGAGAGTATATATAGTTTTTGTGATATCCTTCCCTGTGTTGGCTTGTTTGGAAAATTTAAGTCACTAACAAAACAGCCTGAAATATACTTTATGATACCTGATATCTGGATATTATATGATATATATTATATATACAGTAAACATAATGATATTTAAATATAGTATATGCTACTAGTTTTTGCTCCAGTTGAAGGTCATTTGCAATAAACAAAAACGAATAATTGTTGCCATTGTTTCATTAAAGTTTAACGTCTGAATTAAAAAATATTGCATGTTTGTAGTAATTAACCTTGTTACTGCAGGTATTGATGAAATATTTATAGATAATTAAGGAGTTGAAGGTAGACTCCCTGAATCGTTGCACGTTGCCCGCCAGGAACTCATTAGCAACTAACCAATTGAATTAATTCCAGCTAAGCTAAGGGATTACTTATTGCTGTTTAGTGTTTAGTATAGTTTAGTGTTAATTAAAATTATCTAATATCCATACTACTTGTACTATTTGTATAATTAGTTATGTTATGGTTTAAAATCAAACAGTATTTTATTTTGGTTTTGTTATGTAAATAAATTGGTTACTAATATTATATATATATATATATCAAAATATAGAATATATATTGATTAATAACGTCATTTTGGTAACCTCTGACTAAAAAAATTCAAACTATTTCTTGTACGTGCTTTGTAATTTATTGTTGTTCAATTAAGTGACGACACGAGCGAGACATTCACCTGATGGTAAGTGATACGCCTGCCCTTAACAATGTGCGTTAGTTAAGATGAAACATACTGCATCATATTGCATTCGTCGCCTGAAATATAGGATGCTAAGTCTCTTTAACTCGGTAATTACACTAGCCACAGCGCCCTTCAAATCGGAACATAGTATGTATGTATATATGTTTGCACAGTGCTGTTTGGCGACAGAAATAGGCGCTGCGGTGGTGCCATATAGACGGTCTCCGGTAACATAGACCTTACTTATTTTTCTGGCGTACCAACCCAAAGTAAGTCTTGGCCTCCGAGACAAGAGAGCGCCAGCGTTGTCTGTCTTGCACTGCCTCTTGCCAGTCCACTGCTTGAAGCTCGCATAGGTCGTGCGCTACGGCATGCTTCCAGTAATATCTGGGCCGGCCGATAGGTTGGCACCCAATCAGGGTACCGAGAAAGGCTTTTTTGACTACGATCGTCTCCCATCCTTAACAAGTGGGAATCAGAACAGAGATCTACCACCAGTAAATTAGCTATTTTGTTATCAACTTACTTTATTATAACACACACCAAGATAATGCTACTGGATTCCAACTTCTCTTTGTGTTGGGGGCGATGAGTGATACAAATTTACATTGGCAGCACACCGTCCGCAAGGTTCAGCTAGTTATCCATAAAGCGATGGGATGTAATCGTTTGAACGTGGAAGTTTGCCAGTCATGGTATTGAAAATGCCCAAATTTATCGGTTGTCCTTTTTCATGAATGATTTCATGCCACAAAGACGCAAATTGAAAGCTAAAGACGGTAATTGAAAGGGCGAGGGGGTTAATGCCTCTCTTCGCCCGCACTGATGGATCGCGTCATTGTTGATGGAACCTTCCATTTTTATAAAAATGAAGGTGAAAATACATGTCTTCAACCAATATGGTGTCGTATTTTCATATAGATTTTTTGAGGTAGATGAAATCATATACATTTTAAACTCATTAATACTGATGCTGCTGGATTACACATGGAAATGTATATCCTTATAATATCCAAAGTTATATAATTTCGTTGTAACAATCCCAAAATAATAATAACCAACTGCTCCATATTAAGTTTTGGGGGTTAAATAGTAACGCATTTACAGCTTTGAACTTTATAATGACATTTAACGACCGGCATAGTCAGTTTATAGTTGCGAGGGTGACGTACAAGCGTATGTATATAAAATTGCTTATTTTTCGATTATTTCTTCCGTAATTAATTTTTTTCATAAAGCATCCCTAATGTTTCTACTGGACCTTTTTTTACAACGAGAGAGTCAAGGCCATTTATCCACGATGACTGCAAAGTGCGGATTGGTGTATGACAAATCGGAGAAAGTTCATGTTCTTGGAACTGTCAGTTTTCTAACGATATTTTCCTTCATCAGATTCTCAAGTTCAGTGGGGATCGAACCCGCGGGTCTTCCTGATATATAGTGTGTACAAGCGCTACATCCTATACAAGTCATTATCATCTCCACCGATGTTCATAAGTCTTAAAAACGATAATTTTAAAATCATGGTTTAACGATCACAAGCGTGCAGTGTATATCATAGTAACGACATTGTTATAGGCAGTGGTATCTCCTGCTGCTTAAAAAAAACGAAATTAACGCCACTATTAATAAAATGCAATCTAAATTACCGGATATCTTTATAATTTATGATAATTGCTACAAATAAAGACTAAGAAATTAGTTAATAATACTACACTTATTCAGAAGGCTATTAATTGGTTACCGCCGTAATTATAGACTACTTTAATAAATTACCTGAATACAGAATACGTGTAGGTATTTATTTAATCAGCTGTTAGACTGGGATTGATATCTCAATATGTGTAGTCCAGCTTTGCTGTGAAATGCAGCAAATCAGTTTTTAACTAGGCATGTTCAGCCCGGATCTTGTTGAGATATGCATTGGAGCCCCAATAACCAAACGCTTGTGTAAAGTTTAAGAATCTGATGTTGAAGATATGAATGCGTCAGTTCACTATTGCTTATGAATTATGTTCAACGAAAATAAATTATTCATGTATCATTTATCATAATCAGCCGATAGATATCAACTGCTGGACATAGGCCTCTCCCAAAGATCTCAGCGTTTGAAGGGGTTTATATGGAGGGATTTAAACCATTTTCCACCACGCTGACCCAATGAAGTTAGTGGTAGTAAGAGCCTCGTTTCTTAATTAGCAGGGTGCACCACGAGAAGGTGAGGTTGGCTTGGGGCCCCTGAGTGCGGGTCCCCCTTACACCCCCTTTAATAAATGCAGTATTATAAATAATATTATTTTGAATGTTTAACTGTAAATGTAGAAATATATTAATTATAATAAATTATGCCGTAAAAATTACTTGAATTAAAACAATGCGGAAGAGTAGTTCCATTAATATTATACTTAATAAACTCAGATGAAGTGATTCAGAACTTGGCTTATTCCACTGACCTCGAATAACGAACAATCGTAAGAAATCTCTAATGACCCAAACTTTTACACTTCCAAAGAAATATTTTGTAACCTGTTCCTTTGTGAACATCTCCCTGGAAACTCAAAGCGTTTTTTTTTCTTCTTTGAAACAATCCCCCGATTTTATTCCGTCGACTTGAATGGTGACGATGAAAACGGCAATCATTTCTAAGGGTCCATAATTTTCTCTTTACCGAAATTGTCCCCAAACCAATTTTGCATCGTGAAAGGACGCATTTGGTTATTGCTTTCTCTTTTCTTTTATTCAACATCTGTTTATTGATGAGATGGAATGATTGTTTAAAATGATATCATACGTTCTGCGATATATTTTAATGAACTCAAAAAGTTGAGTAATTTCCAGAACACATATTTGTGACCTAGTTGATATTCGGTGTAGACATAAATTTAATGTATGTAAACATCCTAAACATCTTGTGTGCAATTACGCCATTAAATTTGATAGACAACATACACGAGTTATATTACGAAATCTTTGATAGTTTCATTATTTTTGTACCTTCAACATATCGAGTCATTTTTATACGGGAAAAGAAATACAGAGAATATATTCATTATTTTAGATATTAACATAAGTCTTTATGTTTGAAGTTAGTAACGTTTCGCAATTATTAATTATTGGTAGCATCGTAGTCTTTATCAAGTATTCATATCTCAGTAATATGAAATGACTTTTTTTATAATTTCGTGTTACAGGACCTGAATCGGTGAAACCGGCCGTTTAGTTATATAAAAACGAGAATCAACAGAGCAATATTGCGTTACGAGTAAATTAAATAAACACCACGATTTTTTTTTTCTTCTAACATCGTTCTACGTTGATTAACAACGAGTAACGAATAATTTTTCGGGTAATTAAATATTAATTAATAATAGTTAAAAGAGAATTAATAAGTTTATTTCGATAAACACAAATAGACAGCAGCAGAAGTATGAAAAATAGAATTTTCAGTATATATTATAAGAAAATGAACAAATCGGAACTGTAGAACTCCATTAACATCAATTCACGTAATTTACATACCAGCTTCATTAATTATGAGGTGTTTCCTCTTAATTAATAGTGTGTACTACTTACCTTTTGTTTCCATCACCAGAGATGGTCGCTCTAATTTATTTACATGTCTACCCTTTGCTATCGTCGTAGCGATCAGAGCTTTCTATTCATCTGGCCTAACCCTTGTGGTGCCGCAATGCCCCATCAAACTTCACAGGGTATTATGTAACGATCGCAATAGTTCGTGTAAATGATGTAGTTGTTATTCCGGTGATTCGTGATGTCAACTCATTAATCAAAATGGTCTAAAACTAAATTAAAGTAACTTGTGATATTTTTGTGAAAATTCTATTCTCCAGTAGAAATAATAGTGTATGCTCTTATATAACGGAATTATAAAACAATCTAATTCTTTTGTCAACTTATGAAACGTTATCTGTAATGGCATACGCAATCGGCTAACGTGAAATGGCTCAATATCTGTTAGCATAAAACTAGAGAAAGCTAATAACTGCGCATGAAACAGCTAACGCACTAGAGTTATTGTGCTGTTACATCTATGTATATGAAGCGGAACAATGTCTGTCTGTGGAGCGTTGTATTCGCTAACTTACTTTCGGACCGAACCATTTTATATCCATTCATCTTTTTTTTTACTTAAAAATCTTCATCGAAGACCTAACATTAGCCGACGATAGGCGGACTTAATGCCTGTAGCCATTATGTGACATACGTTAAATTACATACAGACATAAAATAGTTTTTTTTATTTGGAAAGATGGTAGATCTCTTGCTGGAGACCGTCTAGGTGTAATGTGCAAGCATTACTGTGTTGCGGATTGAAAGGAGATGTAGCTAGTGAAATTGTTGGGGGTAACAAGACTCAACATCTTATGTCCTCAAGACGACGACCGCAAAGTGGTGCTGTGTATAACACCCTAGCAAGGCGCCACGTTGTTATGGGCAGGCGTTCCACTTACCATCAGTTGAATGTCTCGCTGGTCTCGTTGCTTCATAGTATAATATATATATGGATTGTATTAACAATGTTAGTATCTGTATGAAAATTTGGTTGAACTGTTGCGAAGTTTATAAACTGTGGCGCCATCAGCTGGAAGACAAAATGGATTACGAAAATCCATCATTGGTGTGTTTTTTTATTCGACGAGGCGGTTATAAAGCTAAACGTTTACCTGATGGTAAATGATATGCCCGCCCATAACAACGTGGCGCTAGTTAGGATGATATATAAAACACCACTTTGTGTTCGTCATCTTGACTTCCCCTGATAATTTCACTACCTTCACCGCCCCTTAATCCAAAACCTGGTAATATTTGCGAACTACTGTTTGCTGGTAGAAATAAGAGCTGCGGTGGACTTATCTAGACATCTCCGGTCACAGAGACCTACTACCAGGTGCAAGTAAGTTCAAGAGAGATCAGCATTCTGAAGTTTTTTTTTCCAATATTTTAATTTGAACTTTAACTAAGTAGCTCATCAAAAATATTTTTTTTTGCCATACATAGTATAAAGGGCGAATTTAATGCCCAAGTTGCATTCTCTGCTAGTCAACCCAGAGAGACGTAGAAATGAGTTAATTGCATAATTTTTTTCCGTCTTATATATAAATACCTACATTTGAAATATCTTGTGCGAGTTTGTTAAGATGTGAGAGGAAGATAAAGATGGGTTACCACGGTGTGGGTTCAAATTGCTACTGCAGTAATCGGCACGATCTACGCAGTGCAAGGGACCTCGCTCACCGTGCGTGAAGCTAAACCGTTCCGCTGTACTGAACCGCGTCGACTTTTCCCACTGTACTTTATAGGGTATATATTTTTTTTCGTAACGAGCAGTTGGACCCTTAACCGCTCCGTTGCGCCGCGACCAATTTAATTGGGATTTTTTTCTCTACACATTTTATAATTTATTTCTGAATATGCGCGGGAAAAGTCAAAACTGGTGAAGTTTTATGGGTAGAAAACAATACGTCATAAAATTTCACCCTTCCTATAAAAACATTTAAAATAATATATTTTTTTTTAGTAAGTGGCATTTTTATAAAGATCCTCTAACAAAAATAACTTCCGGACGTCAGGTCAGCTCATAAAGTGCTCCATACGACCCAGCTAGAGCTGTACATGGTCCAAATGTTCACACGCCACGGGGGATTCTCGGAGTACCTCTATAGGTTTATACTCAAGGAGAGTCCCTCGTGTACCTGCGACCTGAGCAAGGACCAAACCGTGCAGCACCTAATCGCTGACTGCCCAGTATACGGAGCGCAGTAAGCGCAGATAGAGATGGTAACAAAAGAAAGAGTAAATGATAGTACTATCGTCTCTCTGATGAGGGAGGACCACAGCCGTCCGATCTTTTTGCAGTATTGTAAAAATATCATACAAAAAACAATAAATGAGAACAAGACTTAAAATAAACGACAAGAAAGTAGAGTAGTAGAAAGAGAAAATGTAACAAATAAAGACAAAATGAAATGCATTGTATTAGAATAAGCAAGCAAAAGGAATGTAACGCAATAAACTAAAACAAGAGAATGGATATAAATAAAAATAAGAAAGAATGTAAAAATAAAATAAAAAGCAAATAATGTAATAGAATAAGTAAAAAATTGTAAAAGTTTAAAGAACAAATAAAGAACGGCTGTCGCCGTTCATTTAGAGCGCGATATATAAAAGAAGGAAATGGAATGGAGAAAAAATGAGAAATAAGAATGGAAAGAGAAAAATAAGAAAAAAAGAAGAGAGAGTAGGCAATAAATAAATAAGCAATGTACAATAGAAATACAATCCCAGGCCCAAAAATGACTAGGGGAAACGAAAAGTAAATTAAAAAAAATAAAATAAAAAAAAAACTTAATTTTGAAGACATTAGAAATCGAGATTCAGAGGTAGAGACACGAGTGGTGAATATGTCTGAAATTTTGATATATAAATGTTAATCAAAGTAAAAGCTGTAAGAGTTGTGGGGTGTAAGGGTTTCCGTACAACAACGCACAACTCACCTGCTCATGGTGCACTTTGCTAATTAACAAACAAGACTCTAGCTCCCACCAACCCGTATTAGACCAGCGTAGTGGGAAATAGACCAAATCCCCCATATGAATACCTTGCCCGTTATGGGAATCTTTATTGGAGGCCTATATCCAACAGTAGACATCTATTGACTGATGATGACGATGATGAAAGTAAAAGCTATTTTTTTTTAATTTAAAATAGAAACACTAGTTAAATTATTGAACGTTAATATCGACTAGCCATTCCCAAAAAAAAAAGTATTGGACATGAGATGAATGGATGCAAGAAAGTCGGCGAGCTATATATATATAAATACTTCCGAAATGCCTTACAGACTGACATACATGCTGCTTGAGAATCAACGAGTTTTATTTCCACGCTATTGTCATTTAAATACTCGTGAACAGTATAGTATGCTTTACTAGTTAAAACATTTTTATCCAATATTTTACTATAAATAATGTTATCCTTACAATGTAATTTAATAACGAAAAATAAATAATTTTTTAGCGTACAATTTACTGTACTTGAACTTTAGAATGTTTTTTATGTATAAAATTTTTATCAACGTCGTCTCCGAGAAATATGAAGAAAATGAAGAAAATAAATCATGTCTGAAGTATTAATACTGACAATTACGAGCATAGATATTAGATATAAAAAATTAGAGAAAAAAAGTAAGTCTAGTGGGCGTGGGCGTGGGAGAGTTCACACGTGTTCACAACTGTACCGAGTGATATCAAACGAAACTCGCCTAGTGTAAGCAACGTGTGAAGATCGTGGAGTTTATAACGCATTTTCATTCAAATTTCGCACGGTACCGCCGTTAACTTACGTATATTTATGAATTCCACGGGAAGAGCTACTGCTTTAAAGTATATTTTTAGTGTTAATCGATAAATTCCTATTGAAAATACCTCATATATTATCTAGAAATAACTGATGCCCGGTCTACTTTGCCGACGATCGTGTTAGATACCATTAAACAGCAAAGTTGCACTATTACTACTTTGAAGTTTACATTTTTAAAGAATGCTATAATCTAGTAAAATTGCTATAATAATACTATTTAGCGGTTAGCGTTGATGCGAAAATTTTAAATATATTCATCTATATCATACTACCTTACTCGTTCTTTTTTCTTTGCTTCACGTGAAATACTTCGTAAGATAACCTGCTTCTGAAGGGAAGTCAGGGTTATGTGAGATTCTTACTCACTAAAACCCTTTCGGTAGTCTACATCAGTACATTCGAAGAGCCTCCGGGATCTCTTATAGAATGCACCGATGCCTCTCTACTGGTTGTGTTATACGTCTGTGAGGAAGAGCCTAACTCTCCTAGGTATCATCGCTGAGCCATACGCTGTCCCACGTACGTTCGCTTGTTGAGCGATAAGGGCCCCCACCCTCAAGGCCCGCGAAACTCCTAGACCCTTTTAGTCGTCTTCTACGACAGGCTGGGCTTATCTTAGTCTTATTCTTACTAGCCCGAGGGATGACCCTACTCGCTCCACTGTCTCCGCATTCGGATACAGGCCTCCTCTCTCTATCTTCATTCTAAACAGCGCCCCATTATTAGAGCCTAACGTTTCATTGAACATGAGATGTTAGATCGTTTCTTCGCTTATGTTAAAAAATAACAAAGATAATATATAAGAGACTAATCATCTAATCGTTGTGTCCTATATGAAATGCATGTTGAAATTCCCAACGAGTAGTATTCGTTAGCTTTACATAATTAAAGGCTTAGTAATATATAGTCTAGTAATAAACTTGAATAATTACGGAAAGAAACGGAACAGTCGCATGAGGTCTGCGAGATCGCGAGGTCGCTTTTTAAATGGTCAACGACATTGAAACGACAATTACCTGCTTGTCCGTTTACGATGTCAAGGAGTGCGTGATAAAGTCAGCTACGGAAATTTATATCATATTGTTTTTATTTGTGCGGGTGTGTTCGGTTGGAAATGTACGGATGCGGGGCCAGACGGCGTGGCGTTGCAAATGTCACGGCAGATGTGTTGCGAAAATGACGTGTGATGAATTTTTAGAGCCAGAGCTGAATTTAATTACATATGCAAATAAGAAACATTTAAAAAACTCGTTTAACAATCATTTATAAACCTGATCGATAGGATTAAAACAACAACAAACAAGAGGATTACTTTCTCGCGACTTTTGTCATTTTGTGAAATATTTCATTATCTTATCGACATGAACTGAAGCCCCTTATAGCAGTCCTCCTCCAAAAAACGATGTTTAGCCCAATCTTCGGTTATTCGATTATATTTGCCACCAATAGAATATGGGAGCTGTAAGATTAAAGTGCGTACTGTAGTTCGCTTACATAAATGCGGTCTATACTCTTAGTCATGCCTACTCCTCCATACCATAGATATAACCAGCCCGTTGCTACTTGCGCAATTTTAGTAATTTTCAGTGAACTAACCTTGCCTAGGAAGAACCGCCTGTAGTACTTGGCGGTGTCGTCGGTGTCGATATTGTGCCGCCTAGAGGACTGTCTGGGCGTGCCCGGCTGCGCCCGGGGCTCGCTCTCCTCGCAATCAGGTGGTACATCGTCCACTCCATCTACCCAGTAACCACCACCTGGCGGCAGCACTATCGTCGGTGGGGTTCCTGTTAACATATGCCAAAATACTCGTATGAAAAACAAAATATTTATGACAATTAGAAAGACCTTAATGCCTGTAGGATTTGTATATTAGTTTACACACGAAGTAGTAACAAATTTAGTAATTTCCGTTATAGAAAACATTTTCAGATTAAGAAAAAATATTAAGTTGTTAATCTAAAATTTTACTAATTAAATATTTTACTAAGAAATATATTATAAGAATTAAGTTAGATTTTTGTATATTTTTTAAGGTACACAAAGGATACTTTCAACGAAACTTAAATAACACTTTGTAGTGTGGTGAATACTTTAACAATAATTAATATATGTAATGAGATGTCATTACGAGTCTCAGAGCGATAAGCGTAATGTGGTGATATAGAAACATGTGTATAACGCTAAATTATAACGCGAAAGGCTTACCATATTTTAATATTAAAGCCTTAACATGCACAATTTATGAGACATTCAAAACTCCCGAGGATACCTTTATTGATAATTAACTTGATAAACATTTGTGTGTCATAAGTATGCGGCGTAGCGAAATATTAAATGTTCATTTTGTTATAAAAACCGTTTAAAGGAAGTCACGGCGTCTGTTAGTTTTGGCCGAGAATTTTTAAAATCGTGATCGACCATCATTGGATCAATTTATCGAGGATTTTATTTGTTTAATTAAACGCATACATTAGTTTTGGAATTCTATCAGTTTCAATAAATAAACAAATAATATGACAGTATCAAAGAGATCATCATCATCATCTGATACGACTTTCCCCGCTGAATATATTTGAATAATAAAAATATAGATTACTAGCCGTTCCTCGTCCACTTTGCTTGCTGTAATTCCCAGGTCCCCCCAACACTACTCCCTTTGGGGAAGGAATTTTGTACAATTCATCCTCACCAAAACTCTAAATGGCAGATGCAATATAGCTACCAAATTTTGAGTTTTACGACCAATAGGTTCAGAGACCTCGTGATGAGTCAATGAATATCTGGATATATATATATATATATATATTATGAAAGCTTATTTTTTTTATTCAATAAGCGACGAGACGTGCGGAACATTTACCTGATGGTGACATTAATAATGGCGCAAGTTAAAAAGTATAATATTTGTAATTAAGTTTTAAATTGCTCATAATTATAAAGTATGAAGATGATGTGGACTATATATATTTCTGGGCAAAAATTACAGTTTTCAGTGGTTAAATATATATATATGAATTAATTTTTTAATTAAAACGACACTCGTGATATGTTTGCTCGTTAATACAAATGTCAATAGTTACAGTAATGACTTTTCCAATTGCCATGTGCAATATGAAATTCATCATTTTCCAGATATAGCTCAGGCTTCCGTTTTTAGGTCAATAAGAAGTCGCAGTTGGGAATACTCCGCCTGTGTCACTTATATATATATACATGTATAGATACGTACATACGTATTCCTGCGTGTATGTTATGAGTATTTTGTAACCTATATATTTCGTTGTTAATCCAAAATGTTGCAGAGGCGTTTTCGTGTCAATAAAACTTGCTCCTAGTAAGTTATTCATTATACTTTTAATGAGCAAATTTTCACTTTGTTTTATACTCCGGAGCGAGTGAGACGATAAGGTCGTTGACCTGATAGTGAGTCGTCCGTGGTTATAGAATGTTCACACATCACCTCACTGGACACCATGAGACCTGTGATGTTAAGTATGGTTACCCAAGTGAAACAATCACACTACTGCTTTGCATAAATACGCGCTGCGGAGGTATATATAGGTGTAGGTATATACCCTATTTCCGGAATTAGAGACCTACTGTCACTAAATTAACGGGTTCATTGCCACACATTTTTTTTATGTGATTTTACAGTGCATGCCGCTGGTGACCCATCCAGACATTCAACTCGTTAATATCATAACAACAAAAGATGTATTAAAATGTTAATCATCATCATCATCATCATCATCATCCGTCCATACACGTCCACTGCTGGACATAGAATGTAAAATGTTAATATAGTCATGTAATTCTAATAATGTCTATATAACTTGAAATAATTCGCCACTGTTAAATTTCCACTGTTCCAGTTGGTCTATATTACCAATTATCTTTAGTAAAGTGTTATTTCCCCTGATAAGAGTCAGCTTTTATATAGAGAATGAATTATTAAAATTTTTAATAATTTCATGATCTTATTTAAATACAAAGCTGCTTTATACATAATACTAAACAACACAGCCATATTTGAGAACATAATATAAATTTACATACAGAACCGGTTTATTTTTTTTTTTCTTTTATTCGTAAATCTTTGCGTAATGTGTATTCGTAAAAATCTAAACATCTATATTACTGACAAGTACTATAGGTGTTTTATTAACCGAATTATTAATTCATTAAAAGCAATATTACAAATTAAAGCGATCGCGAAACGAGAATGAGGTTACGCCCTCAGTGCCACTTTAGATGGTGCCTAATTTAAAACATTGCGTCATTCTAGTCTAGACCGGCTTTTGTCGCGAGGATATTTTTACAGAGGGTTTTCAATAAGGCTCTTGTATCCTCCGGGACGACATTGTTCCGCAGGCTTCCCGTAGTACCATCATAAAGCGTTCCCGTTTCGTGGGCCCTGTATGCAAACCTTTCATATTAACTGGACACGGAGTGTGGGCTATTTTCACGGAGCTTTTCATAATGTCCAACCATGTGAGCGTAAAACGACGTATTTCAGGTTTACTTTCTACAATAGCTCCGTGAAATGGTGAAAGATTATTTCGACGAATATTATTAATTTTTTTGGTGAACAATTACTACATTGATTCAAGTGAGAGGTGTTCTATCTAAATGAGTAACAAATACTATACTCTTTAGGTTAACAACCTTTTTTGCATAGAAGTATTCTAGAAAATAAAAGAAAATTATATATATATGTATATGTGTTTCCATAATTAAGTAAGAGAAGCAGTAAATGTTTTGTAGTTGTACGTATAAGGAAATACGATTTTCCAAGATATAACCTCCGCAGACCGCTCGACGTCTAATTTAATTAATGCTTTAATCAACTAACTAGCACTGAGCCGTGCACTGTTTTTACTCGGCTAAGTAAAGAGTCCCCCAAGAGCAACGGATCGACAAAAGATAAAAAAAATGTAAAGCAAAAACCAGGCAGCATTTGCCAGGTTTAGTTGGGATCGAGTTCTTGCGACTTGGTCACTAATTAAATGCCGTTCAAATAAAACGTCCATCCGATAAAATATTATGTTACTAATATTTTTGGGCAATCATTCAGCAAACGCAATATATTGCTCATTTATGAACAAATTATGCGAAAGGTATAATGCTTAAAAAAATAAAATTATCTTAGTAGCAGTTAATTATAATGAAGTATATAAATAGTTAATAATATTTTATATTTCAAAATCTACTAATGTCTCTGTTGCCAAAGACTAATATAGCATAGGTAGATACTTCCCCAGCTCTTGTTCCTGCCACCAAGCAGTTATTAATATAATAACTAGGGTATCGAGACTTAACATCTTATGTATTAAAATATCATAAAAATGGATATATTAGTAGTGATTTCAAACGTCATTCCAACCAAGATATGAAGAAGGAAAATCAACGAGATTAAGATGGCGAAGAGGCACCCATGTACGTAAAAGCCGGTGAATATATGCATGAGCTTTTGAGTGAAAAAATTTAATTAAGTAGTGGAAAATTCCATTGTCTACCAAACTTCTTGATCAAGGTAAAAACTATGTATTAAAATTTTCAGTACTTTATTACACAATCATTACTGAATCTAAGATAATAACCATCTGTTGATTGCAGAGGTAACAAAAGTTCAGGCCAACGGTAGAGTCCCACCACACGACTCCAAATACGTCGATGTATACAAAGACAAAGTGTTTAAGGTAGTTGTCAAAATGTTGGTGCCTGTGAAGGACCATCCAAAGGCAAGTTTCACTTTACTACATAGTGAATTTACGGGTTAATGAAATTTATCGATTTTATACTCCAAAGTGATTCTAATCAGCACAATGTGGTGCAGTACATATCATCCTAACTAGCGTTCACGTTATTATGGGCATGCACATCACCTACCATTAGGTGAAACATCTCGCTCGTCTCGTCGCTTCATTGAATAAAAAAAATATTGACAAATAACTATCGAACATTGCTCAGAGTTACTTCAGTAAATAACTTAACCCAAACGTTGTATCAAATTCCATTTATCTACAATAGAAGATTGCGCTTTCACACCTCTATTCTCATAATTTCCTTTACTTTCTCCTGAGCTGATGGTCCACTACAATGAAGAAAGTTATTATAGACCGTACAATAACTTAAGTGAACATGATTATGGATTACTCGGACGTTCACTTAAAGACTTCTATTTTCTACAAAACTAAAATACACACGTTTATTTTAATGTTTCTCCTATTATATATCGTTGATGATCATTATTGCACGAGCCACTTATTTTTTACATTGTGTATTTAAATTTTCATAGACCATATTTGTAGATATAAGATAAATAAAAAGTTCTAAATAAAAATAATTTATATTCATTTAATAATATAACAGTTTTATCTGGCAACTCCAGAACTCTCCTTATTACAGGTTAATCCAAGCGTTCTCAATGCGGGTTTTGTTCGGCATTTAAGTAATCCACTTATTATTGAAATATAACTTATAGAAACGTTGCCACGAGTGATATTAATAATAGTTTAATGTAAAGACAAGAGCTGTATCTGTAGATATTTTCGTTACATTAAGTAATATCTAGTTTGTATAACTACAGTATTAACAATTACTCTATGTGCTACTAATACACTTGTTTTTCTAACCATTCAGTATAATTATAGTATTTCAATTTATTAAAAAACATGTGGAAAAAAAAAGTCATATTGTGAAATTTGTCTCTCGGGAATTTGTAAAATGCCTGTATATTGTCTGAATGATCAGAATGATAATATCAATATTGATTTATGTGTTCCGTCTGCATTGTGTTTCAGACATTTTTTCAGAATATGATCAACATTTCTAAGATTAAGATAATATTTACCAGGTTTGGCGAGGGTCTCTTCTAGTAGTTTTCTACTAGCTTGGCAGGCAGCTTCAACACGTCTTTGCGCAGCGATAGCGCCTGGCGAGGGCGGAGGTCCATGAGGAGCTGGAACCCGGCCCTCTGCATATGAATGCCTCTCCACACCCGTGGCGCCAACTGACACCGAGCGACGGTTTTCCGGTCGTGAAACCTGTAAAAAAAATTGCATTTTATTTACGTTTGTATGAGCTTCGCTATTTTTTAATATCCTACTGATTTTAAAAAAGGAAATTCTAAAATCTCCTCTCTGAATTTTTTTACACTGTAAACATTATAAATTATTAAAGGCTATATTAATTTATAACAAATACTTGTTACAAAATACTTGTTATAAATTAATGAACAGCCATAGTTACAAAGTATTGTACTAATAAAACTATTTCAAGCTTTACGTTTCGTATTAAGATTTGAACTGAAAATTTTATAGACGATTTTAATTGAAAATGTTTTATGTGATAGGGGTAATTAGATTCTCTGAAAACGCCTCCCCGATTGCTAAAGTAATATTTACTGCTTAATTCGGTTAATGAAAATTTCTTAAAACTCATATTTTAAAAGATTACACTTTACGGCGCCGGTAAGCTACATTAAGGTGTTCGCGGCCTTGACGGAATTCTAGGAAATTTACGGTTCAGACTTAACTTGAAATACTAGATTAAATACATAAGAAGATTAAACTGTCTGCTTTGTTGTAAACGCTTTACTTGTTTACGCTTTGAAGTAGTTTATGCAATTTTTAATCAGTGTTTTTGTTCACTTATTAACAAAGTATTACAAATAGACAACATCGAATCATTTCCTTTAAATGCGGAAGTTAGAAATCTATTGATGCAACCATCATATTTCGCATTAACAGGTATGGTGCAATGCGAGAACACGCACATGTAAGAAATTAATGTATATTTCTTTTTTTTACTATTTAATGTACTAGAAACAGTTCAGTAGGTATATAGAATGTAGAATACCGATTATCCGTGAAATTGACGAAATTGATACCAGAAAATCGACCGCTCCATAAATCAACGGAACGGTCGTAAACACCATCAAAAGTTTAAAATTGGAAGCCGACGGAAGCATTAGTCCGGCCGTTGACAGCAGCTCGAAACAAGTAGCGTGGAAAATGCTCAAGTTTTCACTTTGATCAAACTAATGTGACGTCATAGGTGCCAAGCTTACACACGAAGATTACAGCTGTAATTTCTATATAAACACTATTATTATGAGGTACCAATAAAATATAGAAATGGTAAGACTGAATAAAAAAAATAATACAAATAGATCATTATTTATTTGTATTGTTTATTAGGTTTGGTTGGTAATATTTACGTCACAGTGTAAATTTGCCGCCGTTACACCATTGCTGTGTTCCGGCTATCAAGAACCTGTGCGTAAATACTCTTCATCATCAGATACCTTGTTGTCAATTAATATCATGTAAAATTTAGGTCATCTGTTAGCCTATTGATAGTAAATAATAATTGGTTGATAAAAAACGTCGAAAATTAATTATTTGTGTGTTGCTTTATAAGTGTAAACATTATAACGTATACGTTACACATTAGTCTTACAGGAAACATGGTTTTATAACAATTTTCATCTATAAATTTAATTGCCTGTATAGTTCAAATATTACTTAGTGTTATAGTATGTTTGCCGTATTACTTATTATACTTGTTTATTACTTACTTACTATAATTGCATGTTTCTGTTCCTCTTTCGGAAAATATCAAACCATGACCTCTGACTCAATACAATCATTGTTGCCTGTCTTTTACTGTCTTCTGCCAGACAGTAACTTGGATCTCATGTAGATCTTTATGACGATCGACATCATATATGATTTATTTATTTATAAATTATTATCTTAATAGCTAATACCTTATTTTCTTCCCCTTATTTTAATATAGTCCTTTCCATTTCTTTGCATCGTTTCTAAATAATTAAACCTTTTTAGCATTATTTGATTAGATTCCGCAGCAGCAACTGCTGAATGAGACGTATTCAATATCATCTCACAATATCTTTTAATTAATTAAAATAATTGATTTAATTTTAGTAGGCGCATGTGAATGTTAAATAAAGATTTCATCCTATCTAAATAACTAACAGTTATAATTGTTAGGATGTCTTTAAAGATACAAGAGAGCGTTTTATCATGATGCGAATATAAAACGTGGGTCATTCTGAAGACCATGAAAAAAATTTTTAGTAGAAAGGAACAAACATAATTACCCCAATTAACTGCACACGGTACGTAATTACGCGGATTTTGCGTATCAAATATCCGCGTTTATGAGGCTTCGGGAATTAGGACTGCACTAATCCTTATAACATTCCTTTGACTGCTACCTACCTGCATCGTCGTTTGTAGATATGTATACAGCGTAGGTATTCTACAATTTAACTACAAATTATATTTTGATATATTGAAATGTGTATAGTATAGATTTTTAACCGTAAAGTAAGTTCTCAATCCGAGACAATAATTCTCATTTTTTAACAACTTCTTAAATTGGCCCGATTTAAATAATTCTTTCATTATTGATAAGATTATAGACGTGTTTCTTGCAACACGTCCATATAAATACGATATTTATTTATCAACTTTTTTCTCAATTTTTTTTATTTCTAAAAATTCATAAAACCGAATATATCAGTCATATCTTACTAATTAAACACCACTGCTTGTTATTCCCTTAAAGGTTGTTTACACCTTAAGTCAGAAAAGATCGCATCAATCCTTTGAAGCGGGAAAATCTTTAAATTAATTGAATTAGTTTATACTGATTTATATTTATTTTTAAATTAATCTCGTTATTTTATCTTTCAGCTTTTTTCAGACGAATGGTAACGTTTCTGTGTTATGTCTCAAGCAAACTCATTCTTTCAGAAATAGTTAAAAATAATCACCCATTTAATTCAAAGTGATTCGTCGACCACTTCTGCCCCCGTGTCTATATCTGGTGGCTATTCCTGTATCCATTCAGTTGTATCCTACGGTTTTAGATTATTTAATCAATTTGACTTTGATGCAATTGTAACTGGAAATAAATTTCGAATCGAAAATCTCGTAATCAGAATTATGTTATAGTAAAATTTCGCTGTTTACTGTTTTCTTTGATCGTTCCTGCAATATTCTTATTATTGTAATGTTAATATTCTAAGACATGCAAATTTAAATAATTTAGATTTTACAAAAAAATATCGTTTTAAAATTGTCTTCTTTAATACGTGTGGTACTAAATAACAAACACTAAACGTGTTAATTTATCAGTATATAAGTCAAAACGAAAATGCTCTTCAATGGATTTAATTTTGATAATGTAAAACATCCATTTACTTATTTGAGTACTAGATAGCGTGTATCAACACATTCAGTCTTACTAACCGTGATGCTTAGTGTTTTTATATACAACTTTTGTTTTCATTGAACTAACAATAGAAAAACTTCACGTCCAAATAAAACAATCATAAATATCAATAATCTTTTGCCTTTAGGAAGATTTGTTCATGATATAAAATAGCTATTAGTTAATTGACATCGGATACTATGATGCCAGAGATAATATCAAAAACCCACGACAAGAATTTTCTATTAGTTGTTTAATTTATTTAATTATTTGATTAAATATATTTAAAAAGATTCAAGCTATGTGTATTTCTAACTGAATAAAATTTTTTATAGTAACTTTTCATATACATTATCGTCGTTACCGCAATTGTATAAGTCACAAATAATCAGCCTTACTATAAACTTCAGTTAATAGTGCAATCTATAAACCTTACCCATTAATATAGTTTAACATCGTAGTTTAAAGTATGTAAAAGTTTTTTCTTTTTATAAAAATTATTTAAATTTAATAGTAGATATACAATACACCAAAACTGTAAGATGGTTAACGAGATTAATCTCTAATGTCTCAAGGCGAGAAGCAAGACGTGGTACTGTGTATAATATCCTAACTAGCGCCTCGTTATGGGCACGCGTATCACTTACCATCAGATACACGTCCTGCTCGTACCATCGCTTCGTAAAATAAACAATTAGACTAACTTCAAATTTGTAGTATAATTGTTGGAAAAATACATTTTATTGTTACTTTAGAATAAAAATAATTATTATACTTACAAATCTCAAATTTGGAAAGGATATTTTGTAAAAACACATCACCGTTTAAACTGTAAGAAGCACACAAAATTTTAGTCTTCGTGTCTATGTAAAGAGAGACGTCTTACAGTCTCAAAAATACAGAAGTTTAAATGAGATATTGAATAGTGTGAATTTATTTCAGAGTGAAAATATATGGAACTACTGAAAGCTGTACGCCTACAACATACAGCCTAAAATAAAGTGGCGATGTTCAAATTAAACGTGGAAGCAATATTTGTTGCAGGAAGTGAAGCGACGCCGCCGACCGATGATTGGTTTGTGATGGAGAGTAAATTGCTTCGATGCGGCCCGACGACGTTCACACTGCTCTATCGACGGTCGCGGCTTGAAAATTTATTGAAAACATTCATGCTGCGACATATAACAGATTATATCGCATCAAACCATAAAAAAAAATCTCCGCTGAATACGGTACACGCCGGTTAAACTCTTAATAACGGGCACGACACAGTTTGCGTTCATACTTTTTTTAAACAACGTAACGCACTAAAAGGAATTATTTTTGATGTGAAATACGGTATAAAAAAAATTTACTCATCACTTACTCATATAAATCACATTGGAAAAATCTAAAGAATCAATTTGTGTATGTAGTATTTATGAAGATATTTTAATTTGTTCATTAACCATAGGCTTGGCGTAAATGGCGATTAGCGAGAATATAATTGCAGATAAAGTGCAGCAGATATCTTGTGACTATTTATGGTGGTAAACGCAAACTATGTAAGTGAGAAACATGAAAAATACCCTCTTTTGAAAAAGTTTATGTTCCACAATGGGAAACCTTAAGTCGAAATGATGATGCCTTTATTCATTATGAATGCATCTGTAAAATATGACATTTAATAAAAGTGTGTGGTTTTAATGTAAAATATTTTATAATACAAATACATAGTTATTACAAGTAATGATAAAGCAGTGCAGTACGAACATATACCCGCATTCATTAAAATTGACAGCTGTAAAAGTGGAGTGTTTTAAAGAGGAACGGCGGCAAGTTATCATTACAAAACAACTTGTTATTTTTATGTCACGTAAGTCAGTGATCATTTTACAGGAGCTTTAATTACTTTAGTTATAACATCTTTGAAACCGTATTTTTAATATCTACATGAAAATAGACAACAAACAGATTTGTATAAGATAATGAATGGATGGAATAAGCGAGTGATTTAAAATTGATGTTAGGTAACTTGTCAAAAACAATACAATACTAAGGTAGGTCACAGTATTCGGATCCGCGTGCCGTAAAAGATGGCAATGAGATTAGCTGCATCAAAATTGTTTGAAAAAAAATTACATAACATTTTAAATACAACGGAATATTAGTTAATTATCCGTTTAGATTTCTCATCATACAATAATGCCCGTACTGTGCTTAGCATTAAGTTCTTTACACGTTTGTTTGCCTTGTGTGTAAAAACCGTGAACTTTAATTGTTTTAATAACCGAACCGAGACATAAGTTTTTGCTTTAAGCTGTATAGTTAAATATAGCAGATTTTTAATTCTATAGAAATTTATGATTAAAATCTAAAATCATTACCCCCTAGTGGAAAATATATTATAATATCTCTCTCAATCCACAATACCCTCCCCGCTACAATAACAGGGGACTAAGGAAGCAATAATTCGACAAAAAGTCATCTCTTTTTACCTGTGAATCTTTAACATGCCAATAAGATAAAATCACTCCTTTCGATAAATAAAACCTTCGTTCGGATGTTAATATACAGAAATAATGATGAGTAAAATCCATCATCAATTATGATGATTCACTACTGGATAACTCCTTTCTACTTTCTATGGTTTAAATATCCGGTGCTTGTAAAACGTTCCGTTTATTAAACTGTTAACATGCAAGACACAATCGCAGTTTCGCTCGGCACGTGTTCGCAGTAAATAAAGCTAAGCCACATTATCTAATTACAAACAACCGATAACAGATAAGCCTTATTTTACTCGCTTACCTAACACCGCACTTTTGTAAACCTGATATTATACGCATAAGTAAGGTTGCTAACACATAATAGCTATAATTCTATAAAAGCTATTAAAAAAAAAAGTATGTAACACTATCATAAGAGAAATTAAAATTTGTGTCATGAGTTTAAATAAAAATGTCGAGCAATTTTTTTTTTTAAATACAAACGTTTTTATTAGACAAAAAGACGAAACGAGTGTATGAATCGATGGTAAGTTATAGTTACGTACGCCCGTACCAATGTGACGATAGTTAGGGTGATAAACAACACACCACATAGTGCTCGTCGCTCTGAGGCACAAGTTGTTAAGTTAGTCTAGTTTGTTAAGGTAATTTTACAAGATTCACGATAAGGTCCCTACGCTATTCGAGTCTGTTTCTCTCGGTCGTTATAACGAGCGAGAGCAACAGACACTACAGTTGTACCTAAATAAACATGAGACAACGAAGACTTGGCACTAGCAAAAAAAAATATGTATCATCATTTCATTTTCGTTAATAGACAGTGAACAACTCAGGAAATTTAAGATATAGAGAAACGCTAAAAAGACCTGAGCGTGTAAAACACAAACTGACATCTGTCATGAACTGTCAAGAACCTTTTCAAATCTCTAACGTTCTCTAAACTAGGTCGTCGTCAACGGAACTAAATTAAATTTTGAAAATGGAACACGGCCATGCAACGGAGATAACAAGAAGCACATTTCATAAACAATCGTTACTATAAACAACTGGAAATTCCTCAAAAGAGGTTTTCTTCGTGTTCATTAGTTGAAGGGAGGGTGTACACGTTCTTCCATTGTTCGCCGGCAGAGGTAACGATATTGCTGCGCCATTTCCCTGGCACCGAGATAAAGGTGTACACGGGTGTCTACACTCAAATAGAACATTATTTAAATATATAACATGTACTGTTAACCGTATTTGAAGATACTAGAATATACAACCGCAGTCCCTCGTGAAATTTTATGAAGGTAGAATTAATTCATCTTGCGAGATAAAGGTTCTTCGTTTGCAGTGAAATACTAAACTGTGTTAATTTATCAAAGTATTCCTTAAATATTTAAATTAAAGTTATTTCTAGATTTCACTGTAAGTAACTGCTAAAATCCGCGTTTTAAAGATAATCGAAGCAAAGAATTTTTTGACGGCAAAATTTAAAACAAATGTCTCGGAAATTTTAAGGAGCTGACGTACAAAAGCATTGTATAACATTATGACGTAATTAAACGCAGCGAATGGCGCCCGTTGACATAATTTGAGCACGAAAAGTAAAGCCCAAGAAGGAGGTAACATTAAAAAAACAAGAGAGAAAAGAGAGCTCTTCCTAGATCCAAGGCCCGTAATTGCGTTTATCGGAGCGTTAAATGAGCGTAGCAATCTTTAATCAGTTCTAGCTCCCGTTTTTTTTTCTTAAATTACGTCGCGGTCTTGTTTGTGAAGCCTTCCTTCCTTTACGTTTTTACAATTGCTTAAACTCATCCTATGTTGATGTAATATCATGCTTTATTGGAAATTTCAATTTGCACCTCTGCTGCGAAACATTTCAAGCCCGTTGTATAACCAAATATTTCATGCTATTAAGAATGAGAGTAGATTTAAATGGCACAAAATACTATTACTTACAATAAAATTTCAAATTTTATATGTTTTTATAATTAAAGATAGCTTGGCATAGTATAGAAACATAAGGCGAAGGTAATAAAATCTAGAACACTGATTACTAAAGTAGATGGGTAAAAGATTAAAAAACAATAGATGAAGAAGAATTTGATGGATTTTGTAAAAAAAATATTTGCTCATTAAAGGAGTAAAATAGCATTTGCAATTCAAAGACATGTACCGTCGCTAAAGGAAGTGGGACAAAGCAAGCATGATGATGTCCTTAACAGAATTTTATGTTATCGTTAGCTTTATTTGAAATTTACATTTTATCAAATTGTATTTAAAATCGCCATTATTATTAGTAATTAAAAAAAAAAACTTTCACGTTATAAATTTGGAATGTTATTATCGCACTACTGCTTCCAAGCATCTGTTTATTCAAACATAGACGTAACAATCGAACGTATATTTCACCGTACCCGTTATTATAAACAAACAGCATTGTTTATAAAGCGAGCTAATAACGCCTTACCACCACTAGGAAATTATCCATTGTTTTCGTCACTGACATGAAAGATATACTGAACGCTATCTCTTTGGAGATGGTAAATCACACCCGCCTGGAAAACACATAATTATATGGATACTTTAATGTTCAGTGTGTTTGTTTGTATCGGAGCGGAAACGTGTTCAAATTTTTTCTTTGACCCAAGTTTTATTTAAAAACCAAATACAAACAGTAATAATTGTAGCATTTCTTAATCACGTCAGAGTTGTAATATTTGGTAGGTCTCCTATGCCTGGGGTATTCTCGAAATTATTGATACTTCTCCTGACAGTTCCTTTTTAGGTTGACAGTGGTAACTTCGTATTATTCAGATCTTAAGAATTTTTGTTAAATTAGGATTAGGGTTAAGTGTTCATATATGTAATTAAAACTATCAAAACTTAAATGTAATACGAAAGTAACTGTTAATGATAATATTTTTTTATATAACACAAGGTTTGGACAGAAGCACAAACGTAAATCATAAACTCATAGCAAACTTTGTAACATAATCGTTGAAGTAAGCAAAACCCAGATAAGTTGTTAATAAAAATAGATGTTTTGATGTATGTATACTTAAAAGCTTACCACATTTTAGCACACGACAATACAGTAAAAATGCAAATGAGAGGAGTAGTAAGTAACAATTCTAACAACGGTTCACACGCTTTGACATTAACACAAGCGTGACGCAAATGCGTGCCGCGTACACTGCAACATCTAATTTAAGCAACTTCATAGTTTTAATGACACGTCAGCGATGTGTAACAAAACAATGGTTCGTGATCTACACCGCTGTTGGTTACCTTACAACAGCAAGGTCTCGACAAAAATTAGGTTAGGTGTACGTACGTTTACGTATCGCGTGATTGGTATTCACTAGTATTGTTCGATTCTATGAAGATCTCATACATATTATTTGCATTGAATAAGTTGTCGAAATTTGTCTATACGAATTGAGGAAATAACTACATATTTATATTTACTAAGATATATATGAAAAGACAATAATTTTGTTACTACCCTACCGCGTAATGAATATAATTCTTAAGCGTAGTCCGTATCTTTCGGTAATTTTCTCCCTTTCTGTCTACATAACTTGACATACACAACACAGCATAATTCTAATTCATGTTAGCTTTTAAAAATCCCCAAAAGCGTGCAGACGGATTTTGCCCTAAAGTTTTCAAGACAAACGTCAACAAACAGCGATTCCCTGATCTCAACAGCCATAGCGGTATCATTGAAGCACACGTCGCGTAATGAACCACTTCCAGATACGCGAAGTGAATCTGGGTTTCATTCAAAAAGTTCACAATCGGGAACCGGAGTGTTCGCGCACAAAAGCTCTACGGAGTCCCAGGATTTCATCATTGTGCTGAACAAAAATGCACCAGTGCTAATTTTGCATGCGCTATGCTTCTACTGAATACTATTATGAGTCCACGAATGTAAGGAGGGAAATTATTACGAAACTCCGAACCTAAATAGATACGCATAATACAGTACACATTCAGATTTTATTCATTCGCATTTTATATTCATTTATATATAGTTCTAGCTGTATAACAGAGATTATACATACAACAAATTCCAAGCAAAACGTGCGAAATCACACAAAGTACTTCAAAAGTGAATCTTATTATTTATTAACTCGTATATAAAACAATAACTACGATTTAATTTAGAAAGTCGATGTCAATCGTCCACGGGTTCGTAATTTACATACATGCGCCTTGTGCAGAAAGTGTTCACACAAAAAACATGACGCGATCGCGTCGGTAACAGGTTGCCCACGACTGATGCCGTTATGTGACACACAATGTCACAAAAAAGGACCGCGTCCGGCTGAAGATGTCAGTTTAAAAATTGTGCAAGAGCGATTTAAATTATTCACCCAAAATATGAAATGTTCTTACATATTTACCTTACATAAAATAACTAGCTGTTCCCCGTCCGCTTTGCTGGCCGTAATATAAAATTAGACTTGGAATTTGTCGGAAATATTCCTCGAGAGCAACCGTAACCGCAAATGGCTTTCTATAGCAACCGTTACTATAGCAACCGCGTAAATAATATTAAATAAAAATGTTCATAAGAGTTAATTACAAATAAAATGATGAATGATATACGAAATTTAAACAATAAAAATAGCCTAAAGAACCTATTACTCTAACTAGCACAATACTGTAGTGGACGGTACTGAAAATCCATATAGTATAGAAGTTTCGTCTACAATATATATATATATATATATGCTGCAGATTGTGTAATGTATTATCATTAAAAAACGGGGCGTCCAACAAAATTCCAGAGCTAATTCTGTCACAATCCAGATGCGGGAGGAAGCATCCGACAGAGACATCAAGCACAATTACGAAATAAAAACATCGAGATGAAGAGCGTCTGCATGCATGAGCTATTGTTGTAGTTTCAATGCACAATGCGGATTGTGACTAGATATTTACACGTTAAAAGTTAAACCAATGATTATTAGTGGAAGCCATTGACGTATTTCTAAAGAATACAATTGATCGATGATTCTATACAAAGTGCTCTTTTTGTACATATATTAAACTGCCTCCACGACTCAGTGGTTATGCACTTACAAATAACTCTGAAGTCTTCGATTTCGAAGCCTGATGTAGTGGAGTTTGGTTGCTGGATTTTTCCGAACCAACCAACCTAAATCTGCCGGCTGTGAACCATAGGAGATACAGAGTTGTTTTTCGCGACCGCATGTTAACTATTTATGGTCTCATTGTCACTTAAAATCAAATGAAATTAAGAACAAGTGTTAACCCCATATTAATATAAAAAAAGTATCCTCTTAAATCCATAGAATTCTAAACGCCAGTTAATGATCTTAAATAAGTTATAGCAAGGTTCTATAAAACGTATTCGTAAATATGATCAAGTCTATGGATCCTTTTTGAAGATTGACTTGATTGCATTAATCGAAAATTATAAATACCACTATCGTTAATTATATAACAAATATGTATATTACTTTTCAACTAAGATACATTTATTTTTGTTTACAGATAATGGTATCTTTAGTATGCTTGTAAACCCACGCATTCGTCTGAGTTTGCGAGGCGCCACGTGAACCTCGATTACCTCCGGGAATTTCGTATCATCGAGCACATTTACAATCTCTTACCAAGTGGGTGGTACTGACGAAGGATAAATGTCACTAATGTACAGGCACGTGCTTCGGCGTTGTACTATTTGTAAACCTTATTCCGTTTCCGTGAATTATAATATATTTTGAAACGTAATCAAATTTCATTGAACATGACTACCAACGTCGTCCTTTGTGTAGAAATTCTCTTCATAAATATCTATAGGATTAATGTTTTCTGAGGAAAACCACGTTTTGAAATTAAAAAAAATTAGCTATCGCGAATTTTTCACTAGTGTCATAGACAAACATAGACAAAAATAAACTTACTACCTCTTTTCAGTCGTTAACATAAATATAACACATAACCTTTGAATCATAACAGAACTATCAAAAAGGATTAAAGGTAGTGCCCATGTAAACCACAAAAAAAACCTACGCGGATGTCGGATGAAATCCAATCGAGTAATAAAATTCGTGGTTTATCTGAAACAAATCGAAAAAAAATCCATCCATCTGTAGTCTTAACTTTAAATATATAAAAACGTTACATATTCTGTTTCATAAAAAAATATGTGTATATTTTAAATAATCTGATGTGTCACTTCACTCGCTGATGAACACTTCTGAACTTATGCTTAATAGGTTAAGTTGCAATTTAATTAGGCTAGTATAAGAGAGTATTTTTAAAGTAAATCTTGCATTATTAAAAAAATATATATTTTTTTATTTTAGCGTCATATTGCGGGGTAATTAAATACTTAGAAGACTGTGCAGATCTACAATGGTGCAATTTTGTTACATCTTTGTTTACCGTTAATACATTAATCATAGAAATAAATAAGAATCCGTGGTTAATTTATTTTAGTACTATAGATTCCTTTGCCGGATGTGAAACTAACGGAAAAAATATAATTTTATTATCTGCATGAAGGTTATCGGCCGAGTCGCGAATCCTTCACTTAATCGATGGGAGGTGTAACTCCACCATATATTACGGTATCGTCTTATTTGTGAATATCCGGAGAAATATATGAATATTATTAATTATATTACCGCTATAATAATAATAATATGTGTATCTATTACTTAGAGTGGACATATTATAGATCAAAGAAAATAGATATCGAAAACTTCATTACGATGGACCATATTTTTGAAAGCAAAATACTTATTAATAAAGTTTATTTACTCGAAACTTACTAAAGAAACATTAAGATTAATGAATGATCTCCACTTTGACGAAATAGTTAAATAGAAGTTGGAAGTACTTAAGTTCTAATGGTGAAATAATTCGATATAGGACCCAAGAATGTATATGGCGCCCTCTCACCAGATGGTCCAATCATCTGGTTAAAGCGACTAATCAACGATTGGATGAGGAAGTACCGCGTATGGTTATATGAAATTCAATACCCAGTTGTAAGAAAACACTGGCTTATGATACGGTTAATATATAACTAGCCCAACATATTTCAAAATATTTGAATATTAAAATATTGAAAGTAATTTGTGTACATTAAAATTTCGCATACCTAATTCAACAGAGTTTGCTATTCTGTTTGAATTTCTTTGTGATTCATCTGAAAAGGTAGATATTTGAATATTCGACATTATCGTTGATAATAGAAATTAAATTCAGTACGCGGAACGTTAGTTGAGTTCCCTTGAGAAAACATCGATGCCTTTTCGCAACTATTGTGAAAAGAAATTCTTGACCCTCGGTCACATGAGCATTAATAAAGTAGTATATAGTAAAACTATGAAAAAGCTTTCGTTTAAAGACATTTTTTTTAAATTTCACACCTTTAGACTTAAGTCATCTAGCAATCATTGCTAAATATATTCTTCAAAACTATACACATAAAGATAAAGCTTTGTAGCATTATGTCCGCATTTTTGTTTATCTATCTCTCTACTGTATTTTTTCTTGTTCTGCTTACTCAGAAAACGAGTCTAAAGAAACAAATCTTTTAAAATAAACTTAAACTTAACTCGTAAATTCAACTTGCTTTCGTTAGAATTTCTGGCCAAACATGTCTAAATCTTATGTATTACAAAATATAAAGAATACAAACTCATCTTATAAATGATTGAATATGTGGGCTGAAATTATTAATATATATCTTATAATATGTCCAAAACACGATAGAGCGAGCATCTTTGCTTCGCTGCATTTAATAAGATTTTCATACCGCATTCGTGAACAACGCAATAGCCTTCAGATAAAAATGTTCTTTATAACATAATGCGTAGTAATGAAAGTCCCAACTCAACATAAATAATCTAAAATGCATCGCCTGGAGCAAAGCGAGCGCCATGTATTGAAATCGTATTGCAGATTTAGGTCGAATAGATTTTACTTCAATTGACAGTGGATTCAATCAAACGCCCGATTCATTATGGTCTATTATTAGCCTGTACCGGTGAAATTAGATCGCATTGTGATTACGGTTTATAGTAGCTACACCAAACTTTAATCTAAATAAAGAAGATAGCGCTATAATTGATTATAAGCTTAAAAATATCTTTCCGACTTCCCTTGGCATGAAATTCTTATAGTATCGAATAAGTCATTATTTTGTCAAAGTCATATAATTTTAAAGAATTTCTGTTACGCATTGACGTAGTGATATCAATTTTGAACTGGATGGAGAAAATTAAAAATTAAGTTTTAGTAGACAAACACAGATACAGTCTAAAAATACAATGATGTTTGATTAAAAACCGTAAATTTAAATATCTTGTAATCCACAAATATTTTTTTTGCCATATGACAATATTATGAAAGGATGTTTACCACAAAACTTAGTTCTAAGGATATGTCAACCGTACTTTGAAAGGGGACTCTTTTAAAGTAACAAAGCTTCATGAAGAGTGGCTTAGAAGTCCGCCGGCTAATGTCAGATATTAACGACCGTATTTGTAGATGTTTGAACAGTATCCATTACATTGTGGTTACTTGCTTTGTTTCCGATTCAATTGGTTTTAAAAACATGAACAAAGAGACATGCGATTATTTTCTCCAATCAAAATTTTTCAAAATACTTAAGTTTATATATTATGAAAGTACCAATTTTTTTATAATATCCTGCCGCTTTAATTTCAGAAGTACCGATTACCATCATCAGCCGATAGACGTCCACAGCTGGACATAAGCCTCTCCCAAAGATCTCCACATCGATCTTTCCTACGCTGCTTATATGCAGCAGCTTCCCGCGACCTTCACATAGCCAGCATGACCTCCGGTACCGCTGAGCAGCAGAGACCATCGTTTCTAATTGTTCATATTTTTAGAATTTGGGCTGTTACCCACTACGCTGGCTGCAGCTTGGTATAAGGGACGATAACTTATTAAAATATAACACGGTTTATATCACCACTCAAGGTCCTTTAAAAACTTTAATGAGATATATTTCTGAAGAGTAAACTTTAAGTATAACATACAGAAGTTTCAACGTAAGTAATAAAAAATTCTATGAAAGCTATCCAACTTAAGAAACAGTTTACAACTAACGACCAAGTCTAACAGTGAAGTGCAAAATTAAAAAAAGTCTAGGTTAACGACTAGCGTTCTTAGGTAGGCGGAAGTTATTAGCGAGTTCGTTGACCCCTCCGCGTTGCAACTCCGCCCGCCCAAACAATGTCGGCAGTGGAACATGGATGGGCGTCATGTTACTTTTCAGTATTGTTTGTATGAGCCTGTTATACAGTAAAGGTCTTGTTTAATTGAAATATTTAACTAGGGACTTTACAAATATAAAATAAATCGTGTTTGTTTATGATTAAAATAATCCCGTGGTTCGATTAATTATTTTTTGGAAAATAACGTATAAACTATTATAACATTGAATGTACTTTATTAAGTAAAAAAAAATTATGAAAATAAAATTACTGTTAACAAACATACAAGTAAATCTGTTAAAAATTCAATGCCATGCTTGAAAGGAAAATTACAACTTTTAAGCTTTCATTAAGTAGCAACTTTCGGGCTAAGCATTATTAACCATAATTTACTTTATGAAAATAAAAAAATTATTATGAACAAATGAAAAAATCATTAAAACTCTATGGATTTAAAAATTATTTTAACTAAGTCGTAACATCGCCAGGGAATTCGCTATTCTGATGCAGTAAAAGCGTGAATTATGTCGCCTCGCCTGTAACTAGAGCACAAGCGTCAGGCCTGCTTCAGAAAGTCACGCCGACGAAGCACTAATTGACGACTTTATCGAGCACTTGAAAGTTACGAGCAAAGGCAAACTTCGAGCTTTCAAATTTCTATATTAAACTAGATACGCGATAGGCGCTGCGAGAAGTTTTATAATATCATTATATAAGTTTTGAATACTTGAGCGTAGACGTCGAGCTGCCGCTGAGGAAGGAATGCTTTATATTTCCCAAGAGAAAAAAAATATAATTCGATCATCAATATATCAAACAGAAATTTGCATGAAGAGAAAAAGTACACTATGGTTCAAAAGAGGGTTAATAGTATGTAATCTATAATTGCCTTTCTTTATCGAAACATTTTGAATATGAAATTAATGCCTAAACTGAAGAAGGAGCTGATATTGAGTAAAAGACAGAACAATGTGTAATATGTTTTTCAGTAATAATAATCATATGTTTAATTTCAGAAGCATTAAAGCAATGACATTACATTATAGATCACCTTACTTTCCACGGTTTGTCCAGAGGTGAAATATTAACCGTTGGTAAGTATCCACATACATATTTAACGAAATAAACATGGCGAAAGAAAATTTTAATAACATTTGGTACGCACTCGTAAATGCGGTACAGATATACCGGGATACTCAACTTAATAGCACAACACTAAAACAATGGATGAGCTGGAGAGAGGTATTACAATAAAACATTTTTGTAAGCAAAGTATTACTCGAATACGTTTCAGGGGATTGCTGCAAAATTTTCAATGAAAAAAAAAAAATAGTACCCATCTCGTGTTCCGTTTCATAAAATATGCGTTATATCACGACAGTGCAGAATGGAGTGAAAATAAAATGGACGAGTCGTAAAACTGAAATGAAAAATACCATACGCAATGCATCAACACTAGTACGCATTTATTATTAAGAATAAAATTAAATATGAGATACATAAAAAAATATATTTTTAACAAAAGTGTAGTGACGTAATCTTCTTTTTTTTAATTAAAGCAATATAAGTTAGGTATAAAATTTTAGCATGAATACAGCTAGCGAGTTTCAGTTTTCGAATGAAAAATGCAGTGCACAGCGAGGCACTGAATGAGAAGCCGCGTAGTAAAGCGAAAAAAAAAATTCATACCGAGCCGACAAAACAGCGGTTAGGTTGCCAAACAAGAATGAAACGCCTTTTCATAAAGCGGTTGCATTGTTACACTTTTATTATTCGGTTAATATTTATATCGTTTTTGGATATTACGTATATTACCGAATATATACATATATAAATATAATATAAATATATTACCGAAGAGGACGCGTCCGGCAGAGCGAAGTGGAAGTGAAAGACCAGAAAGGCAGACCCCACCATCAGACGGGAATAATAAATGCCACGGAGAGAGAGAGAGTTTTTGGATATTACGTACATATATCACATGTATTCCCTAAAGACATTTTCGATACTTATATTGTTGAGGCAATTGTGGTGATTGTTGAGGCAATGATCATCAGTGGACATGAACAATCAATTTTTTTTTATACACAATATCCATCTCTAGTAGATAGCAGTCGAATTTAGACGTTCTCTGGTAAACTTAATATAGCAAGAAAAAAATACTACTAGAACACTAGTTTTCGTAGATACGTTATTCAGTAACTGTGTCTTAAAACAGCTAAACGCAAGTAAAATTTTAGTAAAACACATATTAAAATTCAGAAGTATATGATAGAATAATGTCGAAAGTATCAGGAAAAACAAAAAAATGCTATTAATAAAAGTTTCTTTTACTAAGAAAGCTTTAGAAGCATACATAAGTCTACTAAAATTTTTAATTCTATGTGAACTTCTCTTTCGCTGTTCCCTTACCGGACTGAGTCTCTTGTCCCAAAATACCTGTAACAAATAAAATGGATTAATTAGTTTTTCATGATCTATCAACAAACATAACAACGATTAAAGTGAGGCTAAACCAACAAAAAAAAAACAATATATAAAACACCCCACGGTAGTAATAATAAGCTGATATAGAATACATATGTTTCCCATATCTATAGCAAGTTGTACTTGAGCCTGCCTAGACGGATTAAGTGAAGAGAAGTAGATTCTAACTATACTCGTACATAACACATTTCTGCCAGTGAATGCGTTAAGGGGGATAAGATATCTGTGTATGTGAACATCGCAAAGTGATTTTATGTACGGAGCAGTTCTTTATCGTTGCGAAATTTATGCGGAGACATGAATAAATCGAAGGTGTACGGAAGCGCTTACCTTGATGCTATAAAGTATCAAAAGAGCAGAATTTACTGTTACTCGTATTTTGCCAATACATGCGCAAGCGATGATCATGATATAATTTTATGTCCGTTCCGTGCGTTATTGAATAAGAACTCAACATTATTAAGAAAAGCTTTTGAGAAATCAGATTTATTTTAAGTTTAAGAGTAATTAAAGTAGAATAACATGAAAGTGGTTAAATGTAGGAAATGGTTTGTGCATTTCATAATTGTAAAGCACTTTTAAATAAATTATATTATCAGCTTTATGATGAGTATAAATAATTGTAATTAATGTATAAATAGATACATTTTAATTTAATTTATATATAGCAAAGACAGATGTTGAAAGCATTTGTATTCTATTCATAACATAAATAACATTTCAGCGCAATACATAAGGTTCATACTTACTCGCAGACTTGATAGTGCTCTCCATCTATTCACACTGCGAATCTTTTTAACAGTCTTCTTTAAGACTACTTTTATGAAATTTCCAAGTGATATAATATACGGAGTAGTTTGAATTGAAGTACATTTGGAACGAGCTCACAAAACTAGTAAATTTTGTGGAAATAGATTCTGAATATACGCTCGAGAAAGTTCGAAAGAGGGTTATTTACTATATTTTGAAAATTACGTCAGATACAACCATTTTACCACATTACAAAAAAAAAAACAAATTTAAATACCAATATTGAAATTCAAACAAAAGTGTATTAGATTGGAAGATTTCTATGAAGCGATTAAACGAACAAGGCATTAAACTAACGGTAAACGTTACGCCTGCCCACGACAACGTGGAGCTTGTTAAGATGATATACACTAGCACCACATTGTATCTGTCGTCTTGAGAAATAAGATGTTAAGTCTCGTTACCACAGTAATATATCTAGTTACAAAGCTATTTGTAGCTAGAAAGCAGTAATGTTTGTACACTCTTGTTGGGAGCAGAGAAAACAGCTGCGGTGGTGCTACCTAGACGATCTCCGGCAACAGAGATCTATAATCAGTAAATTTATATTATTAACACTATAAAATTCTGTACGACTTATATTAAATAAATACTGATCAAGATGGTTAATTATTTTAGAATGTGTAACAATGGCTATTATGCGGAAGTTTCATTAAGGTTTATGTAGAATGAACATTTAATTAACGGTTCACTTAATGAAATGCGCTAATATCACCTAGCTATATAATTTATGACCGTTTCTTAGTAAAGATACGAAGTAAATCAATACATTATGTACCACGGCTTTATCTGCGCAAGTATTTGCAGAGAGATAATGGGCATGCCCGCGTTTGTTTGTGTTCTGGACGCTTGCTTCCCGCTCTGGTTTAAGTCCGATGTAAATCTTACATTTAACTTCAAACAGGTTTACGCATGTGGTGTGCGCGAAACATTTCTTCCATCTAGAAATAGGACAGTCTTAATATATCACCAGAAAAGTCATGGAAACCTTGCAATTCTAGGCTTTCTATTACAATAATAGCAATAATTATTTAGTGAGTTATTCTATAAGTACAAATATTTACCCGGTATACTTATTACTTATTTCGATTCCTGTCTAGACCAACCCAGTGTTTACTCAAATTAATCCTCTTTCTGGTAAAACAAAATACACTAAAAATAGAGAATTTAGTGAGTTTTAATTATTTTGGAGTGAACTTTAAATATTGTTTTTAAATGAAGGTAGCCTTCAATATTTATCTCCAGTGAAAGCCGCCTCAAAAGAGGTTAGAGATTACCCGGAAGACAAAAAGAAAAAAAATACGTATATGAAAGACCATTTACATGAATTTATTGATAAAATGTTATTTTATCTATGAAATAAACACGACAATTTTATTTATTTGTGTATATTTATTAGAGTTTTCAATATTTTATATTTGTTTTAAATTTAATGGTATTATCACGAATTATACATTAAGTTCGGGGTAATGATTATACCTCGAGCATTAAAGGCAAGACATGAAAGCATAATAACTCTCAATTGAAGAGGGACATTTATGTGCTGCCATCGAAAAAAAAAAATTAACAAGTGGTAATAAACACGATACGTATCGGCAGACAGAGCGGCGCGCTCTTTCCTTACGCGCTCGTTTCGTATGCGGTTCGCGTTTCTTTGCGCTTTACTTTAATGATGTCCCGTTTGCCAAATCGGACGTAAGTATTGCATTGAATTGAATTAACCTGATGCATTTATTTGCCCATAGCCTTTCCCTATTCGCCGCGGATCATTATGAAGACAGTAGTAAGATTTAAATTAAAAACATTTATTTACATCTTGCATCCTTATGTAGAATGATTTAACTATCGACCGCCGTAAAGAGAAACGTAGTTAGTGGTAAAAACAAATAAAGCTGCAATTATGATTTTTTTTTAACAAAAAAAAAGGTCGTGTGATATACAACTGCCCATAATGATTTTTGATTACATATACACTTCAGTATCTTGTACTCGTCGCAGTGAGCAGCTTTTTTGATCATCATCAGCCATTGTTAATCCACTGCTGAATATAGGCCTTCCCCAATCCCTTCCACCAAATGCTATCCAAAGCTTCTCGCATCCACCCACTTACGACAGCCCTGATGACGTCGTCGGTCCATTCGGAGAGAGGGCGTCCTACACCCGTGCGACCTGTTTTGTGTAGGACCTGTGCTTTTTTGATAGCTAAATTAAATTAAAAATACGAGATAAGTATGTTTTACTACGTACGTATGTAAACTCTATAAAGTTTTAAAACCCGAATATTGGATGACCTATGTGATTAGAAATAAATTAAAAAAAAACATAGTGAAAAATACGTAAGCAATATTCTTAAAGAAATATTAATTTCCAAGGTATTTTAAAAAAATATAATTTCACAATTATTACTTTAATACATCGTACAACCACTGCATGGATGGAGATATAATAATAAGATAAAGTAATATTTTACCTTGGTTTTATTTTTGCCACGTGAAAGTACTAGGAGACGGAAAAATAAGAAAACACCTTTCCGGTTTCGCTATAAGCCGACTTAAAGCCGTTAGACAAGTATACTACTGACAAATCCATATCTGTTTGTTACCTATACACACTATATTTAGTTACTATATTTTTTGTATGTGTATTAGTAACCACAAATAGTACTTCATACATAAAGTTTATCCTATTTCTGATTTGTAGCATAAGTAAGTTTTATTTGGATCATATCCGAAAATCGAAAAATTATTTTGAATCCGTTAATACCTTTACTTATACGATAAGGGATCAAAAAGTAGTGAGCACGACATATATACTCCTTGGTAAGAAAAACAATAAATACTGGCATCGCTCAGAAACATATTTGTAATATCAATAAAGAAAAAATCTTCGATTTTCTTTTGTTTTTTTCTAAATGTAGTCATTTGTTTGCTTCGTGTCGGAACGTGTTCTCGAAAATCGAGAAAAATGAAGTGCTAGCCGTTATTAAATACCTCTGTTTAAAAAAGTTAACGACGCAAGAGATTCATTGCGACGTAGAGGCAACATTAGGGAGAGTCTGCTCCGCCGTATTCCACTGTCGCAAGGTGAGCTTCGCAATTTCGAGTAAGAAGAACGAGCACGGAAGACGAACATCGTTGCGGCCGTCCATCGACGTCAGTCATCCAAGAAAATGTTGCGAAAGTCTAGAAAATTGTATTGAGCGATCGAAGAGTTACCATCCGATACTTAATTCAAGAAACGGGCATTTCATATGGAAGTATTTAATCCATATTGAAACAAACTTTGAATATATGAAAAGTCCCTGCAAGATAGGTGCCGAGAATGTTAACCGACAGACAGTCAACAGCAAACATGGATCCATCATTTTGATCCCGAGACAAAATATCAATCTTCGCAATGGAAACGGCCATCATCACCAATCCCGAAGAAATTTCGTATCGTAGCATGGGTTGGCAAGGTTATGGCCTCAATATTTTGGGACTCAGAAGGGATATTGTTGGTTGATTACCTGGAGCGTGGAACTACTATTCCAGGCCAATATTGTGCAGCTTTATTTCCCAAGTTGAGGAATGCCATCTAAGAGAAAAGGAGAGGGAAACTTCAACCGGGCGTGCTATTTCATCACGAAAACGCACCCGCGCACAGATCGGCAGTCGCGATGGCTGCCATTCAGCAAGCTAGCTTCGAATTGGTTGACCACCTCACTTATTCACCAGATCTAGCGCCTAGCGATTTTTATCTGTTCCCCAAATTGAAAGAATACTTAAGGGGAAACAGATACGAAGACGATAACGAGGTGATGGATGCCGTGGAGAGCTTTTTGCAGGACCAAGACAATTTTTTTTTTTTTTGAAAGGGATTGAAGCCTTGGAAAAGCGCTGGACTTGGTGACTATGTAGAAAAATAAATTATTAAATTATCAATAGTTATTATATTCTATCTTCTATCTATTCTTCTATATTCTATTCTATCTTCTCACTACTTTTTGATCCCTCCTCGTATATATATATATTATTTCCAAATATTTACGATATTAAAATATTAATATTTTTTACGTACAGTTATAACGACATGACTTTGTATTAAAAATATACAGGATTATTTAGTAGAATCCTGAATGTAGCCACGTACATCAGTAAGTCTCAGAAGTCTAGGTCACATCGAAAAATCTGCGCACACCATCTCAAGTCAGTAATATCCAGAGGTGCCTAACCTTCGTAAAAATTTGTATATTCTGTTTTAGGAATGGATCATACAATGAATTTTGCTTTTAATCAGAATACGAAATTATGTATACAGATTATTAAGAAACAAGAAATAAAAGGTATATAGTAGTTATTTCTTTCAAACTTAATGGATCTTATTTAACCAAAGGGCTGCAGATTCGACAACTCCGGTCGATTGTGGGGAAATCCTGCGTAGGATACCTTTCTGCTGCAGTGAAAACAGAATATTTATCCCGAACTATTATATGCACAATGCTCACGTCCTTGGTTATGTGAACACTTTCGCTATATAATACAGTACCATCGTACTTACCAGAGCCTCCTCGCAGCCTGCTCGAAGATTCGACACCCTTTGCCGTAATCTTTCGGCGGAGGTAAACAACTACGTGGCGAGTGCTCACGAGAGCGTTCATTAAGGTCCCAGCAATTGCGATCCGGACGAAAGTGAACATTTAAACCGTAGCAAAAACCGCAGAATGAACTAAAAATTTATTTTCGCTCTTTTTTACGCCGCAGTGACTGGAAACTATATAATATAAAGAATTTACGACTCAGCTTAATCAAGTTTTTACACTCGCCGTTTTATATTTCCTGTGCTAATGTTGTTCTAAATAGAAAAATATTAATATAATGCAATAATTATACAACATTATAATTAATAAATCGTGATTAGGTCAGATTATTAAAACGACCGGTACTCGTTTCGAAAATGCGAGAGTTGAGTCCTCACTATACCTCAACTTCCGCTGAAGGAAAAGTCATAAGGCAACCTACACGTTCCTAGAACTACATCTTTCGTGAACCTATGACTTCCACGAGCCCTAACTTATCTAGCGTGGTGGATAAATAAGACTCTCTCTCTGATTAATGATTGCCTCCGATTCTCAGTAGTGGGATCAATAAGACGATTGATTTTTAATTAATATCTTATTAATCAATATGAAAACAATAATCTTTTTTTGTTAATTGTGGTTAAAGTCTACTTGTTCTAATATTCACGACCAATACTTTTGAAATAATAAAAATTCTCTTAAAAATTTTCATTTTTCCTACACATCTTTTTAATGTCTATATGATCTCAAAAAAAAAACAATGAATCCTACTAAATTAGATAAAAACTGTAATAAATATTGTTAACATGAATAATCTATTGATAAATTTTGCACGTGTTGTGGTTTTTCAGAATGAAAGCGAACGTTGACAAAGTTAAATTCCATTTAAATGAATGTCCGATACGTGAACTCATGTTTGTCGTTACAGTGGATCTGTAAAACCTAAAAATAGCATCAATTGCTGCATTTAGAAAACTCTTCTAAATGTTTTTAATATGATGCATCTAACATAGGAAGGCGTAGTCTGTAAAATTTTATATTGAACATTACTGTAAGGCCAAAGTAGATTAAATATTTTTTTTTCGGTGAGGAAACCTTCGAAAAGACACCCTGTCTTTTGAGGGGATGTTAAGATTATGTGGAGATTTTTACTCGCTAAAACCGTTTCGAAGATCGTTCCCAGCATTTGCAGAAGTCGCAAGATCACTGTTCGGATTACAACCGCGGTAATCTTTTGTATCTATATTAACTGACAAAAATAGGTTTTTTGAAATAACTGAACTTTTAAACACTATTTGAAATAACTCAGGCAAAACTAGAACACATCTCCAGTATCCATACGACAAATACAGGACCAAATTTTTCACATCGAATAACTACCATAACTTTGTTGCAACTTAAAATTAATCTTTGCAAAAAGAGACCAACAACGTTATTCTTATAAATATTTATTGTGTCTGAAGATCAACATAAGTAAATCGCAGGTTTCCTATTTTCAAGGTTGTAAGATCAAAAACAGATTACTGATCGTCAGTTAAGTTGACCTTTTATAAAAAGACAACTTAACTAACCAAAAGTACGTACGTAACACGTGTTTATGTGTGCTAATGGGTCCTTCCTTAATAGTTAATACTTTTTAACACGAAATATTCCAACATGATATCTTTTATACCATAAAACCCATGATAGACCGCTGCTCATTAACCTGTTCTATTTTGCGCTTTTGACGCAAGTTTTACGACATTCTGACGACAAACTCGCTGCTTAACGACACAAAGTACTTAAAGGATGCCTTAACGTAATTTATATTAAACCACGACATTACTACTGCATTGACGTTTGAATCCTGACTAAGGACCTCATAAAAAAATAAGTCACAAAGCAAGCGATGGAGAACGCGATGTTTGGTGTATGTCTCCGCGATCAAATCAGAAATGATGAGATCAGTAGTCAAACGAGAGTAACAGACTTAAGTGGCAATAAGCAGTATGACAATAACAAAATACTGAAATGGCAACCCTTTGGGCAGGTCCTCCAGTAGGTAGAAGCAATATCCAAAAAAATTACTAGGCTGCTAGTGTATGGAGTTTTGTAACTCAAGTCGTGATAGACCGTGCTTTATAAGATAACTTTATAAGAGGCCTATGTTCAGGGATGAAAGTTCATCGGTTAAGATGATGGTGATGATAAAAGTTTGTCGTATAACATAACAATATAATGTTGGATTTGTAGTGGTAGTATCTAGTAGTATAATAAGTGGATAAAAAATATATATTTTCACGAAAATATAAATTTTTGTGATCGGTCCATTGTTTCCGGAGTTATATATTGAAGTATGTTGATGCACTGCGACAGATATAAAGGAGCGTATTCATAAAATTTGCAGATGAACCTCGTTATCACACCACCGGATCCGAATGTGATAGTTTTAATTTGATTGGCAACATGGCGAACGCGCCGCACAAGTTCATTCATCCGAGGGCTTTTGTTATTTTTATATATTCATTGTTATAATAACCCACACGAATAATGATACGTTGCACATGCCTGTTCCGGTTTTTTATTTGATGTAGTATATATAACTATATATTTATTAAGTATTATACTTATACATTATATACTTGTTAATCAGTTGTTCCAGTTTCCGCTTGTAGAGAAAGTTTTCTATTACAGAATCAATAAAATAATTTATAACAACAAACTTACCTGAAACTTAAACTGTGTATGTTTTTATGAAACACAGGTTCAGAAATTAACATGTAACCTCAGACTGTTTCATAGACATTTAAAAAAAGCTTACTAATATATTTCACTTACGTATTTAAACATAAATAGTACTTAACCGTTTTATTAAGTTGATAAGAGTTAAAAATACTAAGAAATCCCTTCTCAATCATTTAAAACAATCTATTAACAACAGAAAAAATTTAATAAACATAAAAAACATAAAAACTGGCATGATTATGTACTAATAAATATAATCTATGATATATTACAAGAGATGAGATCCAATTGCTGAAAAACTTGTAGTTTAGTAGTGTGCAAACTTTATCGTGTTTCAGCTTAAAGGACGCTGTAGCTAGTGATATTATTGGGGTAACGTAACTTGACATATATGTTGACAAGGCGAGGAGCACAATGTGGTGCAGTCTATATCATGCATCATCATGTTATAGGCAGTCGGTATCAGTTACTGTCATTTGAACTACACGCTCGTCTCTTCTCTTAGTTCTAAAGGTAGGGAGCACAAATTTTTTGCAGTGTATAACATTTTAACTGGGACCACTAATGTTTAAACTTATTAGTTATTACTAGGTGAATATCTAGCTCATCTCGTCGTTGGTTAAGTAATTGGCGAGAATCAAGTAAAAGCTTCTTACGTTATAATTATTCCAGTTCTTTGTGGCTAAAAAACGAGCTGCAACTGTTTAGCGAACGTTATATCACACAGTTCCGTACAGTAGCGTTGCGTCTTTATTCGCTTACTTAAGGATAATTTGTATGCGTTAATAGTTTTTACTGTAACTATAGAATTATACAAGTCGCTAATTATTAAGGTTATATAGCCACTCTGTTCTTCATTACCGCCGTTGTGAATGCACTGTACGTTAAGGTGTACTTGATATTTCTTAATTATAACCTATTTACAAGTAAAGGATTTTTGTAGGCCCGCTTTGCAAGCTGTAATATAGAATTACAATTGAAATTTGTTAGAAATAATTCCGTCCGGTACCAACGCGGCCCCCTGAGTCCTTTCCCGTGATTAACACCCTCGCAACTCCTTTTGGGAAAGGAACTTTGTAAAACAGTTTTGGAAATCTCGTGATGAATCAAAGAATATCAGGATATCTCCTATATGTATACATAAAATATGCCAGTAAAGTTTTAAATAAACCCGATATTTCGACCAATAAAGGAAATGGCAATCTTACAAACACATTTATGAAAAAAAGAAAACTATGAAAACACAAAGGTTACCAAAAAGAAAATTCCAACAATAGCACAGAAATGTTCCGTTATGACTATAGTAGCAAAGTAAGTAAAATATATTCAGCAAATAAAGTATTGTTATAAGAGCTCTATTAACCTTTTAGTAAAGTTAATAAAAGGTACCCCGCAATGATGATTAACCCTGTAGTTTAACATAGTCGTTATAAAATAATACTATCATCAATTTAAGTCGTTTTTTATGGATAAAGTATCAGCAATACCAGTAGGCTAGTAAAAAATAAAAAAGGGTTTATTTTTTCCTTTTGTGTTTTGATAGAGTAATGAAACATAATATACTAATTGAAACAATTTAATGCGAAATCGAGTGAAGATTGCGTGACGCTGTGTCAATCATCCGTCCACTGACTGTCTGCTCTGTACAAAGACCTTCCATCTCAATCGTAAGATTACACTAACGGTCATTCACTTGGCGAAGAAACTCATGAACTTCATGTTGAACGTAACTCGTTTACTTAAAATGTTTTACACAACTGGATTAAACGATTTCACAAGTAACTTGGCGTTGCAAGTTAAAGAATACATTTATCGTTTACATTTGATTCAGTTGGTATAACGTTAAAGCTGTAACTCTTGTTACAGCTATATTTATAAAAAAAGAATATAAACTCAGCTTCTATAGCTATTGTTTTACATCACATATGAGCTGTGTATGTGCGAGTGTTTTTATGTCGTTAATGTTGTATAAACCATTTCATTCTTTCACGTAATGACAAATTACACATTTAGTCATAACGCGTGATTGTACATAAAATTATGGAAATTAGCTTTCTCCTTCACGGACGATGATGGATGAGAACCGCTATAAAATGTAACCGAGATCACCTTTGCATAATCCGCTCGATGCCCGTTGCAAGTGCAGTGGAAAGTTTTACGGCAGAAAGAAAGTACCATTTCACTAAGGCGGCTCAATATTGCGTACGAGTACCGCACCAGCGAACTCGACCGTTCTCTGAATTGTGAATTACTTGTGTACAAATAAACTTGACTTTTTAACGAAGAAGCGCCGTTAAGTTAAAATTACATTTTTTAAGTTAACGTTCCAGATTAAATTGCGTAAGACATCATAGTCCCGAGCTTAGATGAACAGCGACTAATTTATGTAAAGATGTATATTTTTTTATAATTATATATTTTTTTCATTAATATTGCCGTACATGGTTTAAAAAGAATGGATATGTCATGTCGGATCATCTACTAGTCAATTGTAGGAGAGAGATGAAATAATAGAAAGAGGTGTAATGCACTCGGTCTATCTTATTCTTTGTTTGAAATCATTAAAGTTAAATGAAAATTCGTCTCATCGAGTTCAATCCCTGAACCCACCAAAATATTTATTAATGCCGATATATCTGTAGAGTTGCCTCCTTTGTATTTGAGAAAGATTTTACCTGAAATCTCCCGCCTTTTCTGTTTTTGCTTAGACAATTTATCTTATTATTTATTATCGTATTTTAACCGAAAATTAGGTGCTATAAACGACAATAGTAAATAGTACACTTATAGAAAAATATATATATATATATATATGACGATATATGTATATATATATTTCAATTTCCGGAAAAAGAAGATGTTACTTAACAGCGATTGTCTAATTTCTTACAAACACTGATTTCGATGTCTATGAGAACCTATGCAGGCGGTTTTCATCCAAGAAAATAAAAACTCGGAAACTTTCTTTGTGGGTCACGCCATGTTGGTTATTTATAGTACCGTCTCGTCCGATCGATCTCAGCTAGATGCAAGTTTCCGAAATTATATTTTGAATTCCGGAGTATTCTACATTCTTATGCAACCATTAGTTGAGACAGCTTCAATTAAGCATCTTATTAACTACTTTAATGTACACATTAAGTTTTAATGTTATTACAGTTCAAAAATATGCGTATGTCCTTAAGTAAAATAATGGAAAGCCTTCGCGGATAAAACAAGTAGTTGAAGATACAAAACTTTGTTACTTACACGCAAAAACAAATCATGGTTATCCATTAATAACACACGTTAATTTGATCTCTGTTACACACATTTCAGTATACCGACAGACAGTAAGCCTGTATGAAAATAAGGAAAACAAGAAGTAACCGGTTGCAAGATGGCGGCGAGGTTTATTTTAAAATAATATTATAACATTAGCGTCACAACCGAACCGTAAAAGACTTGCCAGAAAACTGACACGTCCGCACTTAACAGGCGTACCACTCATTATTCACTTCGTAAATAGTGACCATGTGTACACACCTTATAGAGTTCAATATCATGAACTCCACCGCTTAAGTTGGTTTTTTTAAGCCCCCGTTGTTTAACAAAGAATCAGCTTAAATTGTACAGACGTCGACGTTTTTACCTATAATCAGGTTAAAACACTTCTGATAAAGGACAAATTTTATCTCTTAACTTCCATTCTGTACTTTTCAAAGTTAAGAGCGCTTATCAACCAATAACTGCACTTAAGATAAGAAAACGTCACGATTGTGATGAATATGTCTCTAAGACCTGGATCGAAAGAACTCTGTATGAAATTTGGAACGTATAAATAGCTTTTAGTACGTTTTTCTGTAAAAAAAAATGTCAAATGTTTTCCCTGTATGCAATATTTTAAATGCAATTAAAATAATTTTACACTATACTTGTAAACATGATACCAATAACCAATATTTATAGCAAAATATTTTTGACCTTGGAAAATATTTAAATGCATTAATTATGTTAACATATTGAAATACCAAAATAAATTATTACCGATCCAGCTTCGATAACTCTTGACATGGATATCCGTGTTAGAATTACAGGACGTAACGAGATATCTAAACCTTGAACACTCAAGATTACTGTGCAATCCAAAGTAATCACTATATCTCTATCGGCAATCAATAAAAAAAAAATACCACGAATCCGCACATTTGATTCGATCTTTGTTAACTCAAGGTAAGGTCGAGTCTGCACTCTGTTTACATTCAATAAAACTGTTTTTAACATAAGGAATATTATTACATTTACATGAAACTCCCGAAGCAAACTGAATAAATAAAAAAATATTTGTTTTCAAGGTTTGACTTACATTCGAAACTTTTAGAAACGACGCTTTTACTTTTGATTATTAAAGGATAACGTTTATTAGTAAGCACATCGAAGAAGGGATAGCGATGTTAATATCATAGGATGCGACTTACGACAGGAACTGTCGCTGCCACTAATAAAGATAAATATACGCCAATAAAATTTACATACAATATCCAGACGCATCCAGACGGAGAATACTTGGAATATGTATCATATGAATTGACAAGTGGCTGAATGAAACGTCGTAAAAACGTTGGCGCTTTTGAAAAACAATAGAAAAAACGCTTGTCGCTCGTAACATTGCATATTCTGTTTTGCAAACAACGACCTCTTGTCTGACTATGATGTTGCGACACCGGCTGCTGATTTATTCAAACGGCAAGACGATTACGTCGTACCAAATTATGATCTCATGTTAGGGCACAAGGAAAATTACACCTTATACCATTCTAACATTAGAAAGACTTTCGTACCAAAACAAACGCGGTGAAATGTTTACGTTTTGGCATTGATACAAGTCATTTATGAATCAGCACGGTAGACTGTTTTCCTCATTTTCTAAATAATAATAAAGATCTTAATAAGAACATAACCTATGTTTTAGAAAAACATAAATATAAGAGATGAATTATAAAAGTTTGCAATCAACGTTGAAATGAACGTATCCGTTTCGCAAGCATATTGCAATGAAGGTGTAAAAGACAGCAGCGAATTGATTGCATCTCGTTCAAAAGTGGACAATCCAGTCCTACACAAAGGATACCCTGGTGAGTCAACTTCTTGAATCATTTATAATCGATTGTATAGGTTTAATAGAAGTTTATATACAACCTCCACTTCGAATGGTCATAAGAAATGCACAGTGATTTTTAACACTGAGATTGGATAGTGAATTGTTTAGTATGATGAATTCTAACCGAAGAGAAACTGACTAATAAAACAATCTAAAAATACTCCAGTTTTATTCAAATGTTTAAGTAACATTATTCTCTCTTCCCTGAAAATAGTTTTGTTAAAAATTGTGAATAGAAACCGCTATTTATTTATATTTCTGTTCTAATATACAAGCAATAATATAAAATACACTTATAGTATAATCTACAAATATGAGAGGATATTCGCAAATTTTAAAGTAAAGGTATATTGCATTGCAAGCATTTCTTGATATTTTTTCCATCTATTACTTTCTTCCTTAAAATATAGAAGCAATAACTACATTTCAACTTAGTTATTTGATATTTAGGAACTAAAGATAAAACAGAAGGTAAATAGTACCGTAGTAGTAATAAGGGTTCCCGCACAACTCACGGGATCCAAGCCAACCTCACCTGCTCCTGGTGAACCTTGTTCTGATCGACAAACAAGGCTTTGGCTCCCATCAATCCAGAATGGGTCAAAGTGGTGGAAAATCGTCCAAATCCCCCATATGAATCTCTAATTAACCGATACTGATATCTTTTAGAAGAGGCCTATGTCCAGCAGTGTCTATCGGTTGATGATGATGAAATAGTACCTGCCCACATAAATAATCGTACTGCATATAGTATCCTCATAAAACATCCAGATATATTCATCTACTATTCTGGAATCTAACTACGTAGTTAAAAAATACCGTAAATTCGAGTTAAATAAACAAGTTCCGTCTACCTTTTTGGCACTGACTCATACGTACCGGTGTTAGCAAAAATAAAACAAGAACGCAGACAAAACTCCATTATTAAGATAAGCACATCCATTAGTAACAGATACTTTATGTAACAATGAAATAGATGGCCGAATACATCGTGTTTTTGAACTTAGTCAATTTTTTTTTTTTGTAATATTATAACCAGCTCCACCTACTAATATTGATTGGCGATGCAATGCTTTAATATACCAACCGTCTACTTGCTACCGGTAGATGTCTGTGGGCAGATAATGGTCTATGTAGGTAACATCACAACGCCTATTTCTGCCACGTAACATTAGCCTGCAAGCATTACTGTGTTCCGGTTTGAAACAAGGTTTGAACTAGTAAAATTACAGGGGTTATCGATAATTAACAGCTTATATCTCAAGGCAACGAGCAATGTGGTGTTATATATATATATCAATCAAACTAGCGTCAAGTTGTTATAGGGGAACGTTTAATAAATAAAAAAAAATCGTAGAATAGTATTCGTCAGACAACAAAGTGAAAGCAGTATTAGCCTCTGTAATTTTTTATGCTGCTATAAATTTCAAAACGGAATAAAAAAATATGAAGTTCACAACAAGGCATATAGCGATTTAAGCTGGTGCAGAATGCAAGCGAGATTACAATGTTGAAAGCAAGCCCAGAACATTTAAAAGTACTCCCGGCTTACGCCATACTCAGTTGCAGCGTCTGAAAGAAAATCGACTTTCCCGATTCGCTGCAGCTTACGCCAACTTCTAACGAAAGATTCCAACGAAACCTACCTATCCCAACTCGTACAACTTTTAATTCGTATATTTCTTAAAAACCATTCAATGCTTTATTTATTTATGATTTTTTTTTTGTTCAACGAACCGACGACATGAGCTGGACGGTCACCTAATGGTTAATGATACCCCTGGACAAAACAACGTGGCGCTAATTAGAATGAACTGCGCACCACATTGCGCAAGTCACCTTGAGCTACAAGATGTTATGTCTCGTTACTCCAGTAACCTCTACCAGCTACAACGCCCTTCAAACCGGAACATAGTAATGTTTGCACAGTACTGTTTGGCGGCAGGAATGGGCGCTGTGGTGGTACCTACCTAGACGGTCTCCGTAAACAGAGACCTACCGACCAATATGATGCATATCAATATATATATATATATATATATATATATATATATATATATATATATATATATATATATATATATATATATATATATATATGTAATGAAAATCGGTTTTATTTGTTTACCAATCACGTGAAAACTGGTAAACGTATAGACGTGGGAACATGACCATTCGACGCGGAATGATTTGTAGATTGTTATAGGCTATTTTTTATATTTTTCGAATATAAATCCTTCATCATTACATATATTTTCATTTAGTATTATTTATGCGGTTTCCATAGTAACGGTTGCTATACAAAGTCATTCACGGCCAGTAAAGCGAGCGGGGAACAGCTAGTATTAATATAACAATTAAACTTCTCCATTCGCACTTACCAAAATTGTCATCATGACCCAATTGCACTTTGAATATTTTGTTGTTGTGCATCGATAGGTTATAGAGTAAGAATCTAATATTTGACGAGGAGGAGTTCTTTAATACTTCGGTTCACTAGATACTAAAAATCGCTTTTAAGTTAGATTCCAATATATTCCATATAATGCTTTATGTTACTATCACAATTAACGTGCAAGGTTTGCTTCAGTCATCTTAAAATAGATTTCATGAATAATCATCTATAGGTTCATTGTTGGAGTTTAGAAACATCAACAAGCATAAATCTAAGTAAATCGTAAACACAATAAAGTAACTCATAGTTTTTACATGTAACTTTTCAACGTGAACAATTTCCCACATATATTTCAGGTTAATGGCGAGAAATTTTTAAACAAGTCATTGTCAAGAGAACACAATCAAAGTTTAAGAAACGGTTTCTTTGAATGCCAGCTTGGGAATAATTGAACCGAGCAAAGTAATTAGAGAAAATTTCTTGAACTTCATGAAAGACAAGATCATAAATCATTCGTCTCAAGTCATAAAGTTCATCAAGGCATTGACTATAAATTTATACACTTCCGTACTAGTTTATTAGCCAAGTAAGGCTATCAGACACGATCATGTTGTATAAGTCGTATGGCATGTACTAAAATGATTAGCTCGCTGATACCAGATCCGCGAGCCTTGAGACCGATGAAGCTGCAATAGTTGTCAATAAAACTAGCGCCGCAAACTTCTTCATAAAAAAAAAGTTGCAAAAAAGTTTTTGTTGCTAGAGACCGTCTAGTTATACGTATATACGTGTATAGCTAGCACTTATGTCTGCCGCCAAACAGTATAGTGGAAACATTACTATGTTTCAATTTGAAGGACGGTTTGAGCTAGTGTAATTACTGCGGTAACGAGACTCGAACATCTTATGTCTGAATGCGATGAGCGCAATGTGTTGGGGTGTATATCATCCTAACTAGCGCCACGTTGTTATAAACAGACGTATGACTTACCAGGCGAACATCGTATTCATCTCCTCGCTTGTTTGAATAAACAAAACTCAATAGATAATATAGTAGAGAACAAGCAAAGATTCCTACCTCTGTTTTGTACTCCGCCATCAGCGATATGATCTTTTGCAGCGGATTATAATGGGAAGTTTCTGGATAACGAAAGGTGGGGAGAAAGAAAAAGTCACGATAGAGGAATATCAGGGAATGGACCGGCATATCTGGGGCATCCGAATTGTTCCGCCGAACCAGAGACAAAGGACTGTAGTACGGTGATCGCCAACCGGCACTAGTTGGAGAGGCACTTTAAAAAGAAGAAGCAAAGAATAACCTTTTTTACAACTACATGTACAGTACATATAGTTTTCGATCATCTATGTGAACGACTTCGCATCATATGATATTTCTCTTATTAATATATAGTATGATATATCTCTCCTGGAACATTTGTTGTATAGCATTACAACATATAATATTTAACAATAGTAGAAATTATACATAGAAGCTTTAAGTAATATAATTAGGTTCGCCATCAAACTATTCTGTAGTTTAAGCACACATCTAATTATCTATATATGTAAACTTTTACCTAAATAAATAAACAAAAAAAAAATACTAAAAAACATCAACTTTTGAACTACCATTGTAATAACTCTCTAAACCAGACTTAATCTACACCATGGTAACCATAAAACCACGCAATAGTCATTTTCCGATGGTCGTAAAAGAAAGAGACGACAGTGTAAATTCGTTCTTTTTACGACCTTTATTACGGGTTAATGTTTGGCCTATTTCATTTAGAGGCGATATCGTTATGGGGTTGCAAATCAAGGGTGTGTTTCACCACTGAATGAACCATTACAGAATAAAATTCAACAAATTATGTTATGCCTAACATTAATGGTATTTGTGTATTTATTCGAAGATAATACAATGTATATTTATTTATAAAGGCGTATTATAACGTTTTTTTTTTGTTTTAAGAGTTTTTGTTAATAATCCAATGAATTCAAATCCATATTCTGCCGTATAATTTTAACTAGGAAGTGGTATAATTATTAATTAGTGTAGGTATTTTTATGGAATATTAAAAGCGTAATCACAACACCTGCCGGAGAGTATTATCACTGTTTAATCTTAACCAGTTTATGTGTATTTCAAAATTCAGTGATATAACAGATAAATATTGCAATGGACACCATTCAAGACTTGAACATGAGATCGCCAATTCAAAAGCCATCTCTAAACTTAGACAACCGGCGCTTAATTTACGTTAAGTACCTACATATAAATACAATTGTTTGTTATATTAAAAACCCTATTGGAATGTTTCTACATATGATAAAAACACCTGTTCCCCGCCCGCTTTGCAGGCCCTGAAATAACTTTAGATTTGAAACTTGTCTGAAATATACCGCAACCGTAAATGACTTTCTACAACCGCATAAATAATACGCAATGAAAATGATTATAAAAGTTAATTAGATATGAACGATGAAGGATCTATGAAATTTAAAAAAAAACCTATAACCATCTCCAAATCATTCCGCTACGAATGGCCATATTCCCATGATCGGCATGGTACGTTCACTACTTTTCACGTGATTGGTGAACAAAGAAATCCCATTTCCGTTGTATATATATATATATATATATATATAGATAAAGCATAAACAAAATGTTTATGTAACAATCGCAATATTTGTTGTATCTCATGTGAAGTAATCGCAGTTAAATTAACTAGTTTGTGGTTTACTACTACATCGCTTAGTTTTAATTAATGATTAGGTTAAAGTTTTAATTAATAACAAATAAGCGAAGGCTGTTAAAATAAATGTGATTAATAGTTACAATACTGAAATAATTGGAATAAACAATATGCAATTTAAATCATGACTCAAAAATGTTTTATGTTATTACTTGTTTTGCGATAGTGCAGTACTGTGAGTTAGTATTAAAGTTTATTAAAAATTTAATTACCTTTACTGCTAACTAACACACAAAAAGAAGTAACTTAACTTTTTGTAATTTTGAATACTACTTGTAGCGCTTTTAACCCTTAAGAAAAATTGTTCTCAAACAATTTCTTACAATAACTAATTTCGACACAAGATTTTTTCTTAAAGCTAAACGAAATTAAAGTATATAACAAAGTAACTCTATATACAGTCATTTAAACATAAAAGTTTTTATATTTTTTTCTGTGATGTAGCAAAATTGTACTAAAGAAAGTTTTATTCTCAAAATTAAAGTAATTGTCCTAAATATTACTAAATAAATTTTATTCTGAACATCTCTACATATTTAAAATTTTAAATATTTAGCAATTGTTTACTTGACGTATAGATAAAAATTTTTTTCGTTTAGTCGACATATGTTTGTGTATAGTACGGCAGCTGTTGGGCTCACACCTGCACGCCCAACTGTCGTCATGGCTACACTACAGTCACATCAAATATGAGGCAGATAATATGACCATACTTATAAAATACATTAATAATAAAACATAAATACTTGACTGTAGCCTAAAATCCTATTGCAGACTAAAGCGAAATTTATCCTATATTTACTAATAGATCCATGACCACATTATAACCAGAAATCATTTATCAAAAGCGATATCTTTAGTTTGATTCTAAAGCTGTATGTTTATGAAGTTACAATTCCCCGGCTACCATCATCATATTGAAAAATTGTTGCCAAAAAAATCTACATTCCAATAGACATGAAATCTAGATTATTTAAAACGAACACAGTTCGTCACCTTCGGCTCTATAGTCACTTAACACCATTAGAGAATGAGGACGTACAGAATGAGAATTGTATTAATACAAGTTATAAATTAGGAACGTGTAAACTTTTTACAGTTAACTTCAACAGATAAAGCAAACGCATGTAAACAGTGATGTCATGGCAACTGTCACTGTTGACTGTGCCAATAGACGTTTTATACATGGATTAGACACATCGACACTATCGCGGTACTAATAGGCGGAAGGTCGAAACCTTGTAACACATGAGGTTGATACATTTGGTGACACCACTAACTGTTGTTACGATCAGATAATATACACTGTAAATTACCGAAATAATATACAATAATGTTAATCTTTTAAGTAATGTATGACAATCGTGAATTTGATATAAAATATACTGAACATACAGGTGTTGTAATAAATTAATACCATAAAGAAAATTGATAAATGGAGTAATAATACATTTGATCCTACCATCTTTCACTGGTAGGTGACACCGCAGCCTCGAAGTCATCTGCTAAACCGTAGTCAAAAGCAAACATTATTGTTCCTGTTTGAAGGGTGCTGTACCTAGTGTAATCACTGGGGTAATGAGGTTCAACATCTTATGTCTCAAAGCGAAAAACACAATGTGGTGGTGTGTATACCATCATAACGAGCGCCACATTGTGGAGAGCAGACTTATCAACTATCCATGAAGTGAACGTCTCGCTTCTTTTGTTGCTTCGTCAAATAAAAAAACGAAAAAAATCAAGATACCTACCACCGTAGTCCCTACTTCCGACGCCAAACAGGTAATATGCAAACATACCTTTGTTCCCGTGTTAAAAAGCGTTGTTACCAGGGAAATATCTGGAGTAGCAAGACAACTTTGCGTCAAGGCAACTATCACTATGTTATGCACTGTTTGTCATCCTAACTAATGTCACATATTTTTGGACCATCGGTGAACTCCTTGTCCCCCTCGTCGTTGCGTCAAAAAGAAGAATTTTATTGTTATTTTTTTTTCAAAACGAAGCAACATGTATAATTTTTCGGACTTTGGGAGAACCACACACCAATATCTGTGAACCGATTTTAATGATTTGATGAAATAAAAAAATACCGACACTAAAGTATAAAATAGCTAGGCTTGATTTAGCAAGTGTAATTGTTATTACAAAGTTCTTTTCTTTGTTTTACTTTTGTTAACGCATAATTTGTTTATAACAAAACATGGATTAAGAATAAACTTAAACACAGTTTTTATCAACTTAATTTGTAAGACGGCGAATTATTGGCATTACTTCTTTAGAACTATAATGTCAACCTATCTGAATCTGCAAACATCTCCACAACCTACTATCACAAAATAATAGTAATAAATAAGAATTGATACTCCATATTATAAGAATAATAAAGTAGAACGAGAAATGATATAATGATATTTCATTTATATAAAAAAATATGCATTTAATACTATCTACTTAAATAATAGAATATAAATACAATACCGCGATATTTGTTTGAATAGTTTATCCTTATGAGGTTCAAAAGTTGTTAATTTATATAGAACATTATTTAAATTAATGTAGTAAACAATACAGAATGTTACATTAGAGTTTTGGAAAATACGTGTTTTTACACAAATAGTCCTAAAATAAGGTAAAACAGTAAAACGTACTCGGAAATAATTATTCGATTAAGTTCTTAATATAACTCCCAAGCGTCAATTAAAAGGATAAACTTTAATTTAACAATTAGTATTGAGTTCGATGATTAATAGAATTACTGTAAATTTTTTTTATTCATCAAAGCGTTCACCTGATAGTAAGAGATACGCCTGCCTATAACAACGTGACGCTAGTGATGATGGTATATACTGCACCACATTGCACTCGTTGCCTGAGACGAAAGCTGTTGACTCTTGCTACCCCAATGATTTCGTTAGCTACAACGTCACTTCAAAGCCGAACATAGTAATGTTTGCACACTATTGTTTGACGGCAGAAAATAGACGTTGCTCTGGTACCTACCTAGACGGTCTACGGCAACAGAGTTCTACCACCAGTTAATAACTCAACAATTACTTGGTAAGAAAGTTATGAATGAAATCTTTAAAGAATTAGTGGACACTGAATACGAGTAATTTTAATAGTGCAGTCACACACCAGCTGTAATACTCTACGTTTTAAGCGTGTAGCTATATACGGGTATGTGTATTGCATGGCGAAAGCCTTAGCCAAGCGTCAGTTGACATTTTGCCAGTCAGATGGAAATTCAAACATGGACATAAAGAATAATTTCTGGAAAGATCAGAAAAGTGAAATTAGCACACTCAGTAACGTAATACAACGTTATCTACAACAGAGTGAAATCAAAATTTTCAGTTTTCGATCATTTTTATTTTGCTATAATAGTGTATACTTTTACTTATATTTAAAAATAAGCGAAAAGTATTATGTTTCATCATCATCATAATTATTATCAATAGCCCGCGGTAGTTCGTTGCTGGACATAGGCATAGGTTTATAAGGGTGTAATTATTTAAAAAATAGATCATTTATATATATATAAACGTTGGTCTGTCTACATTCATTGTAACTGAAAAATGAAAATGTGAGTAAAATTTACTGTTAATTTCAAGACGTTTTCATCTAGAAATTTAGAAATGTAAAAATAAGTTTTTTTTTTGTTCAACTAAGCGACTAAACGAGCGCGACGTTTTCCTGTTGGTAAGTGCCTGCCCATAACGATATTGCGCTAGTTAGGGTGTTATACACTACACCACATTGTACTCATCGTCTTGAGACATAAAATGTTGAGTTTTAATTACCTTAGTAATTTCACTAGCTACAGCGCCCTTCAAACCGTAACACAGTAATTTTTACATATTCCTGTAGAATAAATATTTTTACATATTACTATTAGAAATAGGCACTGATACCTTTGTCTACGTCTCCGGCAACAAAGACTTACCACCAGGTAGTTATATGTGCGTACATTGTACATACATACAAAAAGAACGTGAAATTAATTATTTTCATTATCATAAACGTTTCTTTCATTTTTAATTTTTCATTATCATAAACATAACGAAAAGTCGTGAAACTACTTGTAGTTAAACCTGTACACTGAACACTTATGTTACGTTTTAACGCAACTTAAGAATTAAAAATGTATTGGGGATGCGATAAACAGCGCAGAACGCGAACCGGTTTGCGCAGGAGTGAAGTATATCCGGTAGGATAGGGTTGAGAGAGAATAATTAACGAGATATAACAAGATGACATTTCAAAATATGATAGTGAAATATATGGAAGCAATCACCACAAAAGCAGGTAAAAACTATAATTTTGACACAAATATAGCATAAAATAGGAACGGTGTACAAAAATATATCTCGTAATAAAAGTATTAATAAAAAAAAATCAGGTGGTCATAACTCTAAAAATAACACTATGTATGATATTTTTGTATCCAAGATATCAGACGGACAGCCCTGCAGTAACCTTCAAATGGAATACTTTAAAAAATTCACGTTTAGCATTACATAACGCCATTATTATTTCGACATAAGGCGTTCCCAAGAGGGTGCATTTGCCGCACTCGCTATGCTTGGCATACTACGCATGCCAACCGTGGCAAGTAGTTAGCGAGAGCAGTATGACGGTAACGGTTACAGGGGAATGTACTACCCTTTTTCTGTAATTATACCCCTCATCTCAATCGCCTTTTACATTGTCATGTATTATCACGTCTGATGCTATAGTAGCGGAGGGGCTGTTGGAACCAAAGAAATCATAGGGCTATAGGAAATATTCACTATAATAATTTAAGTAAATGTTATTGATATTAAATATATAACATAGATTATAAACGTTTTAGTTTCTGAATAAAATATGTTTTATATGTTATTCATCATGAACAATTATTAAATATTTTATCGACTATACTTTTTATATGTAACGAAAGTATCCCAATCGGATCACGAGTAATCAATCCTCGATAACGGCAATATCAAGGCCGTAAGGGCAACGTTTTTAGGCAATATTATACGATTCGTAATAAAATCGTCACACATTTAATATACCTCGTCGGACAACGGCGAGTCTAGCGGCGAATCTCTTGAACCTCTCCTCTTCGACGCCAAAGCGTTCCAGGAGAGTCTTCTAAACATTTTCGAATAAATTTCCTCGACACTAACACCAGTCCACCTTTAACTATCCCATAGCCGACACTTCAAAAACCGATATATTATTATGCTAATATAATTTATTGAAATTAATATATAAATAACGTTAAAATCGACGGGAATAATACGTCCGCACTATCTGAATTAACAAAGGAAAATGGTTATATGAAAACTAACATACAGAGTATTCGTTGCTCCACTGATAGCACAGGCCACGAGCATCAGGAAAAAGGTGTGATAACGATATAATTTGCATATATTGTTAACGTTTAATAAAAATCAACTTTTTTTTATACGCAATAAAACACAAGGGTAACGTTTTATAACAACTCAGAATAGTATTGAAAAGAGTTTCTTGCATACTAAATTACAAAAAAAAGTACAGGTATGCACTTTTTATTGTCTGCAAGTTTATCATTCATATAAATCGAATATTTATAATGGTACAACAATAGGTATTAACCAGGGTTCTAGGTCCTAATAGTTAAATTTGACACCATTACTTAAATAATAAACAGTGCTGCAAAGGGCCCAGGCTTAGTGCACATGCCCTCGTAGGGATAACGCTGGATTTCAGCCTTCGCCCAGCGAATAAATAAAATACTGAAATGGTACACCTACATATAATAATAATAATAAATAGCTCATTTATTGTTTCCACTGCCGGGAGTGGGAGCATTCCCGCAAGTAGTGAAGAAGGCTACATAAAACTCGTAAATCAATAAACACGGTGTAAAATGGTAACGAGCTTTTATTGCTAAAGGATTATTTCAATATGTTTACTATGAATTTTATGGTACATTGCAGCGAATTCTTATCAGAGTAAAAAAATAAATAAATGAGTTATTTGTTGAGTTAAATGTAACAATTACGAAGAGTACCCAAATTGTTATTCAAGTATTTTCGCTTCTACTGCGACGCAAACTGGTTTAGAGTAGTACATCAAAATATCTATTTATCTATAATAAAACGGAAAGTAACTTAATTGTATTTGGAGTATAAAAATGTAGAAACGTATCGAGAAACTACTACACTTTGAAATAGATTCCCGATCAAAATTAATTATACTTTATTATAGTGATACACTGGACTTGAACTTATCATGCTAAGTAAGCTTTAATAAAATGTGTATTATTAATGTCGTTTTAGGCCTACTGTTCTTTACTTTTACATAATGATGTTATTTATATATGTGTATACATCAGACGTATAATACATATTTAAATAGATTTATTTATTACAGTAAATTTTATTTAATATATAATATTATCATACTGATTGAACTACCTGCATATTAATATTCTGTACTTCAGCTTAACGAGCACGGAATGACTATAGTTATTGATGATATTGAAAAAATAATGAATAAATAAAATAACTATTAAACCAAGTTTCTGTTTATTATAAAAGTGATTCACTCTTGTTTAGTTCTTTAATAATATGTTACGTACGTAATTTATGTTTGTTTACGATCTAATGATGTTTACACATCCCTGGCGTCGGTACAAAAATATGTCACTTCCATATATTAGCATTAATTTCGTTTTAAATACAATAAACATTATGTGAATTTCATATGTCAATATATATAATACTTTAATTTACTGCAATAAACGTGAAGAATTATTCTTGTTTTATATATTTACAAAATCTTCTTTTAGTTAACTATAATATTAACAAATGAGAATGGTAAAACTTAAAAAGATCGAGATGTTAATATAGATACTTAAGTGTTATTCCTTATTGTTGTTTGGTTTAAATTTTAGATGGATGTCGCTTGCAAAAATTGGAAAACATAAGTAAGAAGTAATCCCAAGAGGCGGATATAATGAGTACTCCAACCGAGAGTTCGCTTCGATATACTGCAACGTTTTACTACGGAAGTAAAACAAAACATTTTCATAACAACCACAAATTGTATTACGAAAGAGAAAACGGAACAAATATTTTAAGAACTGAATAAAACATCGTGGATAAAGTTAGACTGTTTCATTACTTCGTGCCAAATTACAGTCCCGGTAGACTTTCAAGAGATGCTGAAGGAGTAGCAACGTTAATATATAAAACGTTCAAAGTAGCAATCGTAAGCAATGCTATTTAAGTTTAGCTTATGAGAGTAATTCATATATATTGACAGAATTAAAAAAAAGATGTAGAAATTTCTATGATGAATGATAAATGCTGGATAAGAACACTGAGAAGGTAACATTGAAAGTGTGAGAAAATCTGAAATATATTCAAGTTTAAAAAAAATTAGACAAGTCCTGAAAAGTTTTAAATATATTTCTATATACTCCAAGATCACAAAATGTACTCGTATACGGTTCATGGAATGATAATAGTCAACAAACATGATGGCGGCCGTGTTTCATAAATAAATATTGGTATATAGGACAGGAACGACAGCTATAGTTAGTTCCTTATACCCGCAGTTTACTTAACGTGGTCGGCCAGAGAGGTCTCAAAGGACAAAGTTACAGCTCATCGTTCCACGTAAGTGGTCCGATTGAAAAGTTTGTTGCCAAAAGGCTTTAAAGATAATGGAAAAGCTTATTACAGTTAGAGCATAAGGAAATTATTCCTGGTTTTAAACAAGGTGATATCCCAAATATATTGATATGTAATATCATCATCGTTATTAGCTGGTAAACATCAACTGTTGAACATAAGTCCCCCCCAAAGATCACCACACTGATCGGTCTTATGCTACTGCCTATACTCATTATTAAATTTAATCCATTAGAATATATTCGATGTGTTAATTAGTTAAATGATAGGATTTATAATATGCAGTAGTCAAGATTAAAGTGATGATAAATAGAAAATAAAAAACCCTTAAATATTTAATAGAAGCAATAAGTGATTAATCATACCTGTAAAGTTTCTCACTTTATAGTAACAACATCGTGGTCTTTCCAACTCATATTAACTATAGAAGAATTATAATAGTTCTTGCTATAATTCGCATACTAGCAAATTTAAAATAGAAAAATAATTTCTTAGTTAACCCCCTTAAACCTAGATGGATATTCAATGTAGTTGTGCAGTGTTAATTCCACAAAACAAGTTTTCAAGCACTCGAATGAGTTCGATTCCATTAGTCCAGTACTTTTCACAGCTCTGTGCAAGTTTTTGAAACAGTTATATGAAGTTTTAAAGAAATTTTCGATATAAAAGTTTATTATTACAATTACAAGATTATAGAAATAGTATTATAAATATTTTTTTCTAAATATACAACAACGAATATACAAGACCTATATAAACATATTATGTTATTCAAGTCTCTGGTGATTAAATTGCATTAAAATAATAAAAGAAAATATATAATACCCTTATAATAGAACCAATATATTGAATTAATTACAAATAGAAAAAAAATAATTATAAGTAAAATCAAAGAAGAAATTTTTTTTATTTTATTTCACAACGCGTCGCATGAACGCTCGTCGTGAGCTTACACCTGTCCATAACAAAGTGACGCTAGTTAGGATGATATACACAGCATCCCATTGTGCTCGTCGCATTGAAACTTAATATGTTAATACTAGTTTCGTCCAGTAACTACAATAGCTACACCGCTTTTAAAACCGAACAACAGTAATATTTGCACACTACTGTTCAGCGGTAGTAAGTAGTATCTTCAATATATTACAACGGTGTTATTTTCAATTCTTTGGCATATCGGGGAGGGGGGGAGACCTTGAATTACAAATGTCCGCCTATCACTCTGTTTACAGTAGTATAAGCTTTGGTGTATTCTTATCACTAATATTTACATACGCGAACGCATAATAAATTCCAATATCCTGGGCACTTAGCGAGGAGTAATAAAGTTCTTGGAATGCGTTATCAGCAGAAACTGGTGTTTAGATGTTCACGTATCACCATTGTGTTGGAGCCTCTATCTCATAAATACTAATGGTTTCAAGCTTTTCTTAAACATATCTCTAGAGATATACGAGGGTACAACGATTTATGTGAGGTTCCAATCTGATGTCCGCGAAAATTGTGCAGAACAGCACGATCTCTTTTTCTACCAGGGTCTATTTTTGCTGACAAGGGTCAATCGTGTTATTGCATCAGATCGTGACGTCTGCAGGAGCGGCGGCACAACTAACACTCCTCATACATATTAATGAGGGGCGAGTGTTTGCAAGGAACATGAAGGAATAGGTTCTCGAGATTTCGCAGCATTGTTCAATATTATGTGAGTCTTATCGCTTCAACTAAAATTTCCTTTTGAATTATTATAATGAATTCAAGAAATTAACTACAATCTATATTAATAGATATATTTTTAATTTAGTCTTCAAAAAAAATATTACACTTTAAAACTACGACAATCATCATCATTTCAACCGAAGGACGTCCACTGCTGGACATAGGGCAAAGTATGACATGAAATTAACATTAATCTAGAATGTACGGATATTCCACTAGATCCTGTACGAATTTGGTTCAAACGCCAAACCATGCGACTCGATAACGGAAGCGGCATCCTTCCGGCTTCCCTATCGTAGTTAAAAGGATGCTACGATCATAACGCTCCCGTAAAATGTTTTTTATAGTTTTCCGTCTTTTGCTTACCTGGACACCAAGTAAGTTTCCAGAATGTATACATACAGTACAACCATTTTTTTTTAAATTTTAGCGTTTTATGCTTGACGTAGAGCTCGTCCGAAGATCATACATTCGTCTCGTGCTATCCGCAATCTATCGACCGATAATGATGATGATGATGTACAATAATATTTCTATAACAATACTTATAAAAATTTGCTGCTATTTAATTGAATATTTCAATACCAGTGACATACATCTTTCATAATGTATTTATTTGTAATGATAAGATGGTGCTATGCGGATGATGATTCATATGTCTACTCTAGTGTCACTAATGAATGCTGACAAATAGACCATCGCAATTTGTAGTGGCTTTTACTCGCATTTTTCTAAGCTAGTATCAGATAATACCAGCGATCATTTTATTGGACCATGAATTCAAACATGGGTATAGTTTTAAAATAAGTACATTTTTAATATTAAAAAGTTAAGGAAAGAAAGTGATCTATCAATATCGATGTTATATTTAAATTTAACCTTATCCCAAGATCTTTCCCATACGTATTGTATAGATATTATATTCACAGAAGTATTTACTTTCTCTATTCCTAGGTTGTGCTATGAAGGTAATAGATTGTTTGCTAAATTTTTATTCCCGTTGTAAGTAATTTTTTCACTTGTAAGGGGACATTAGTTTTAAAAAATATTAAACATTACTACTTGTCAATTGTCGTGTAAATGCTACACTGGTTTAACTATTGAATAATTACAATTAATAAACCGGTTGATTGGAATTGTTTTATACAACTGGGGAAGATTTCTGTTATTACAAAAGCCAAAACGTAACAAAAATTTTGTAGGTTAATGAGCAAAATGACAAAAAATAAGTAAACAAAGATGATAATAATTTTCATCAACGTTCTGCATCGGATGGCCTCATCAAAGCAGAAGCAAAGATTATCACTATGAATGCAGGGTATATTTCATCTTGATATACATAGGTCAAGTGCTGATGTGTGTCAGTGATGTTTGCTTGAGTCGTACAAGGCGGTGAACTTAGAAAACCTGCATTCAGAAGCTGACGTAACTCTTGACCTTCACCTAACCAACTATGAAGGAAATAATTGCATAGCCGTAGTATTTTAAGAAACAGCCGTATCAAAACGCTTGATACAGTTTAACAAGCGACCGAATGATTAAATGTTGGACATTTCAGTTCAATAACCATTCAAAGTAATGTTTAATTGAGACAAAGTCGGTGGTAGCGTTTCAATATTTACCTTGCACATATTTATTTAACGTACTACATTAAGATAATACAGTGAATTACCTAATTCAATAAGCTGGAATAAAACTAGTAAAGATCGTAATGGATACAATAAGTATATTGTGAAAATACTATTAAATAACCTTCAGTATGATTCAACATCGTGTACTAGTTATTAAATATATTTAACTTGAAAACCAACGGTGTTTAGCAGCATGTCGGTGTGTTAGCACGTCAGGTTGCGTGAAGCAGTGACCGAATTAAATCTTGTCTTAAAGATATAAAATCTCTTTAGAAAATTAAACAATGGAGGTGTCGCATTATACATTCGACATACAATACTATGATTTTGTTGTACAGAAGTTAAGTTTTTCAATGTTTATACACGTACTGTGGAGGTTTATGATGGTAGTGAAGACATAACGTAGAAATAGTTTTTAATCAATATGAATAATAATAGCCTTTGAAAAAATAAGTACATACGAAAAGCAAATACATTCTGAATGTGTAAGCTTCATCATCTTAGGTATGATTGTCAGTTAACGTCGTGTCAAATTGAGATTGTGTTTGTACTATTATAGATAATAAAAAAAAAACATCTGATTGCAACAGTAAATCTAGATTAAAAGAAAATTTTTTATTCACTATTTAATAAACCATAAATTGGAAACCGCGCAGAGATACTAGATACTCTTCTAAAGATGTTAGTCTATTTTATTGACGTTATGTAACAGTCGTGTTCCATATCATACAATATTAATGAAATATCTTAATTATCTTAATATTATATATTTTTATTTTCTTAATTTTGTTTCATTATAATGTCATGCAAGGTAAGGTTACACTTTTCGGATACCTTCAAAGAGGATCCTTCTTTTATGACTTCCCAAGGTCGATCCTGGAGTGCAAAATTCTTGGAAAACGTACATATGGTAAACAGTGGAAGAAATAGTTTAACGATATAAAGGAGTGAACCGGGTTTAAATATTATCATTTAAAAAAAATTGACGACGATCAAATTGGTTTTCTCATTATAATTATAATGTACAGCATAAGAATACATATAACATATTTACATAAACTTAAAATAAAAAAGGGAAACTCAACAACTAAAACCTCTCTATATAACAATAATACTTGCGTGTGTAAATCATGCTGAAGTCAAACATACTTATAAAACACTCTAAAGCCATAACTAAAATCTTGCTAGAAAAGATATAAACGAGCATACACTCGAGTTTTAAGATACTTAAGTTACAAATGCGTTGCATTTCACAATAAAGTTAACGATTCTATGTATGCACACGAATACCGGGCGTGGTAAAGCTCAGGAGGGCTAAGTTTATTTCGCACGCATGTTTGCTGTTTAACTGTCATTGCGTACTATTTCTGGATAGTGAATATAAAGTGGATGCATTACGCGTGTGAGAAACATGAAAGCAATGGAAACGAACAACGAATATATTCATTAAATATATTGCGTGCGAATAATTACATTTATTATATACGATATACGAATAAATAGATAATTGGGTTACATATACGTTCCTAACGATTAACTTTGGTTGTTAAATACTTAAAGAACAAACACCTTGTTAATCTGACACAGTGTTTTTGTTTTAGGTTTAACAAAAAATATACCTGTACCCAGTTCTTTGAATATTTCCAGTTAATCAGCAAAGAATATTCATGTTATTTTAAGCATAGTTTAATAAATGTCTGTAACGTTTATTTGAATATAACAAATTTGAACCGTCTTCGAAAAATAGATGCATTATTTCAGAGAAAAAAAATTATTAACAGAAAGATATTCATAAGGTAATTATAATTTTTAATAAAACAAAGCGTCGAGACAAGTTGAACGTTTGATAAATGGTGACTGCCCATAACTATATGCATGCTATAGTTAGCATGATGCTGAGTTCGTCGTGTTAAGAACACATATTGTCTTATGCGAGTTATGCGAGCAACGCGAGACCGATCGATGTGATTTTTGAGGGAGGCCTATGTCCAACAGTGGGCGCCTATCGGCTGATGATGATGACGATGATTCAATCTTGTTACCCTAGTAATTTCACTTGCTATAAAATCTTTCATACCGGAACAGACTCATGTTTGCTCACTACTGAATGACAGCAGAAATAGACGTTGCGGTGGTACCTGGAAGGGAACAATATAGACATTACGTAAATAAGGATATTAAATATTTCTTACCCGATATGGACCATAAAAATAATTACAGCTTTAATTACCTGCGAACAAATAAAGTTTGGTTTATAATAAACCTGAACAAAGTAAACAATTCTTATGCAAACACAAGACATCGTTGGGCCTCAGAGTTTACAAGTATCAGTTCCCACCGTATAAAACCATACGGAGTACCATAATCTCGCGTCAACACGTCCCACTTTACACGTAGTAAAGTTACCATAAACAATATGTTATGGGACAAAGCTTAAAGCCGTTGCGAAAGAGGAACTCTCCGTTCTTCACACAATACACACGCTCCCGGATTACGTACAGTATTTTTTTTAAATACGGACACTCCAATTGTACGCAATATTTTATTATTCAAAATTACATATGCTCTATGTACCAATTTTTTTTTAAGTGTCGTTAAATAAAACAGTAAAATGTGACTGCCTTTGAAGTTGTTGAAACCGCAACCAAAATGTGATAGAATAACAAACACATTGAAAGTATTATAACGAGTAGAGTACCTAAAAATTAAATATGAGCTTGGATCTTTTAGTTTAAAAAATAACTTATCCTTCACAGTGACAGCAAGCAGGACGATCACCGGATGTTAGGTGAGGAGCACCATAATGTTTGCACACTATCGTTTGCTGGCAGAAATATGAGCTGCGGTGGTTACGAAGAGAGCGAGAAGTTCACCGGATGTTAAGTCACTCGCCTGCTCATAACATGGCGGCAGTTAGAATGATATACACTACACTAAATTAAGTTAGTCACTTTAAGACACAAGATATTAATGTTCTTTACCCTAGTAATTCCACTAGCTACAATGCGCTTGCATATAACAGTTTGACGATAGAAATAGGTGCTGGTGCTTAATTATACGGTATCCGGCGTCAGATATCGGCAGTTAATAGGTCCTTAAACATATATTGGTGTAATAAATATTAAAATATAACGTTTGAGATTTTTCTCTAAATTTTTGTCTCCTACGCAGAAACTTTAAGTTTAGCTAAATGTGCATCCCAGACGCACTTTTGTTAGCATTAGCTGACTAAGCATGTCTCAATTTTCGGACTCAGTATTTCCTGTCTACCTATGAATTTCGTCCTATAAGTTTCATCTTTCACGATATGAATTAAAACGCCACACAGACGATATCTCATCATCATCATTATTTCAACCGAAGGACGTCCACTGCTGGACATAGGTCTCTTCTAATATGTTCCATAAACCACGATCTCGCGCTGTTTGAATCCAGTGGTTGCCAGCGATTTTTTTTATGTCCTCTGTCCACCTAGTGGGGGGTGTGCCAACGCTGCGCTTTTCGATGCGGAGTTGCCATTCCAGCATTTTAAAACCCAACGTCCATCGGTTCTACGAGCTATGTGCCTCGCCCATTCCCATTTTAGCCTCGCCACTCCTAGGGCTATGTCGGTGACTCTAGTTCTTCTGCGGAGCCCCTAATTTTTGATTTGATCAAGTCATCGTATCTTACCCACTGTCCAAACATTTTTCCCTTTTTATACTCAATGTACATTCTAATGAACCTTAGGTGTATATTGGAATATTGATACTTAATTACAAAGGTTGGTGGTATTATATAACTATTCCCGAATACCGTCTAGGTAGGTAGCTCCTATTACTGCACTCAAACAGTAGTATGTAAACATTACTGTTTCCCAGTTTGATAGGCGTTGCATAATTGTGAAATTACTGGGGTACAGAGTCTGAACATCTTATGTCTCAGCGATTAACACAATGTGGTGTAGTGTATCACTTACCATCAAGTGAACGTCTCGGCCGTCTCGTCACATCGTCCAAAAAAAAATATAGTGAAGCTACTTAAAGCTCTCACCACTCTGTCGAGAAGACTTTAAATGACAACTAGAGTATAATATAACATTATTCTCCTATTCAGTATATGAAATAGCCACAGGCAAATTATACTTCGATTTAAATTCCCTGTAAATAAACAAATTCACATATATGTAAGTAATAATCCAACACCATACTCCCACATTACTTATCGCCACAAACACTAAGATTGTAGAGTATTTTCTAATGAGTTTTGCATGTCTAAGATGGAGAAGTTAAGAAAAACAATTAAGTTTCACATTGGAAAGCGTGCTGAAAGTGGCTCTGATAATCACTGTGGTGAGACGATTGAATCTTATAAGTAATTATTAACAAATATAAGTAGTCATTACACATAAATTAAGTTAATATTCGATTTCTAAGTAGCAATATATGTACACGTAAGATAGAAACTGTTTCATCATGATTTCAGCTTATTGACAACTAAAGTCTACAACCAACGGTATTTTCCGTACCCAATATACTTGGCATGCCTGTTATTTGCTGGTAACATTTCTTGGAAGAGCTACCCTTACTCAATTTTTTTCCTATATAAACAAGCTAATTTTATCACGTCTAGTATACGCTAAGAGTATTCAAACACGTCTCCCGCAGGGATAGCCTGCGTATCTCATATATCTCAAATATAATACATTTCATGTTGATTGTTAAACACAGTTAAGAGGTTTTTCAGGATAAAGATTTTCGGATTTTTTTTTTGCGATTGCTGTAAATATGTAAAATGTTAACTTAAAAAAACAATAAATGAAACAAACTGAACGGAATGAAATTATAAAAAAATTGTATTCATTACGGCGCGTAAAACAAAATTTATTAATATATGTAAAAAGGAAGGTCCTTTAGTAAAAATAACAAGTAACAATTCACATTCATTACATATTTCTAAACTTTCCCTACATAATGTTATCCCAGAGTAAATGAATTATTCAAACATGTACATACTGTACAGGTACCACGAAAAATAAATATCTCCATAGTGCGTTTGCGTTTACACAAAAATCACTCTTAAGTTTTTATAGTAAACATCTTATTCTCAATTCATGTAAAAGAGTAATCTTAACAATGTTGCAATCTGTGAAAATTAACAAACATAACCTTTTTATTACACTATTCGTTATTATTGAGGTCGTGTGCATGTTGATATGGGTTATATAAGAAATAACTATGAGCGTGTTTGTAAAATATTTTACATTGAACGGAAATAAAATTTTAATTGGCTGTTAAAGTTACAACGTTCACAGATTATATAACAAGATTTCTACTTAGAAAAATATAGTACATGGAAGCTCAAAGGGAAATTTTCATAAAGAAAACTATACGCGGAGTACGACCTAGTCTGGAAAATCATATCTAAACAGGTTTAAAGAAATGCATTGGTCATTATCACAAGTAAAAAGACCTTTGCTTCTAAAGCATTTTGTGTATTTTATAAATAAACTAAATTCACTATCGTATAAATAATCCTAACAACAATGTAAATTTTAACGACCGACATATTTCCCCCTTCACCTAGTTCCCAACGCTACTTTAAACTTATTCGATCGGAGCGACTCTTGGAATGATCAGTGGACGTCAAAAGTTCTTTAATACTCCTGAAAACCGTCCCCTTGTGAGAGCACAAAGGACTCACAGAACTGGCGTATCTAAGCTGCTATTGCTTTATTTAAAGTTTCAGTGTAGCCGTTTGTTCGGAACAGTTAAAAGTTTTCAAGAATATTCCAATTGGAAACGGGGGTACCGAAAGTACTTGAGCTAAGGTGTATTCTCAATAGCAATTGTTATTTTCTCTTTAAAAATTTCATTACTTTTTTTTTCATGGAATATACAAATGTTTATATTCCTTATAAAGATAATCAGTTAAAACGTTTTAAAACAAGATAAGATAACACGAACTTTATACCCGATTTCCTCTCTGATATGACTAGTCTATTAAAACTTTACTGATAGAACAACTTTGAATCAGAATTTTACTAAATTGGATTGTATTTCTCTCTCGTCGCAAAGTTAATTTAAATGAATAAAAAAAATTTATATACCAAATAATTTCTTACTTTCTTATTAATATACCTCAGATTTTTTATTATATATATAAGGACAACTTACTATATATCAAAAAGAAAACTAGCTTAAAGGAAAGATCAAGAATAAAAGTTAAATATAACACAAATCGAATTCCGAATGATTCATGAATTATCAGTAGGAATGTTAAGATATTTTCCATTGCTGAATTTATGAACTGTCTAAGAGACTGTACGAGCAAGAAAAACATCATACGCCTATCTAAAATCCCGCAAGACTGCTGGAGCACATCTACGGAACTGATGTAATGGAGTTGGAGTACAACCCCTTACCAATTGCACAGGACTATATCAGTTTAGAAACAGCAAGTTTTGCAAAAAGATGCTGTTGTGTAGTATAAGGTAGCACATCACAAATTATTGTAAGATTTTGGTATTACATAATTATATTAAAGAAAAACTTTAATACACCCGAATTAATGTGATTGCAGTACGCGCGGAGTATAGTTGGCACTCTGTCAAACATTTCTCGGCGTTTGTTCGGCCTTGTCAACTCGGTCAACGACTCCGAAAACTGACCGTTTAACACGAATAAAAAAATACACGAGCCTTTAGTAGAACATTGTGCTCAAATAACGAAATTCGAGTTACTTTATACTACACAACAATAGACACAATGGTAGAAGACCCATTCGAAGACCCGGTTGGATGGGAGCAGCGCAGATTCAATCGGCATGGAGATCTTTGAGGAAAGCTTATGTCCAGTTGAGCATTTTAAGAGACAGCATAATTTTTAAGTACACGGCCAATAATTAACATTGATTGAATTTTTAAAATTAATAGCTGTTTATAACCTAACAAGAATATATGGCTGTGACTAGTGTCTTTCAAGTTTTGGCTCCATCAATAACACAACAGTACATACAAACTTTACCAGCAAAAAGGTTAACGCACTAACATTAATGGCACAAAAACTACAAGATAACTCGCGACAGTTCGATGATGAATAGGCGCCTCCTGACGATACAGTTTTATGAGCATCAGCTGTAAATCAAACATTCCCGCCGCATTCATGTTTATCGGGTTATCATCGTTTATTAGCCTTTAAAAATAATGAATAAACATCACAATAAAGATGATATATGGATTTGATTCAAGTCCAACAGGATGCAAAATCGTAAACAAACTTTTGATATAAAAACTAGTATCATTGTATTGTATAAAAAGTAAGAAAATAATGTGATATCTTTTAACATGTTAAACACAGTAAATGGTACTTACATTGCTGGTTATCCAAATTCAATTTTAAAAGACTGAGATTAGGATGACGTACAAAGCACAACATATAAGATGTTAAATTTCATTACCCACATAAATTTCAATGAATGCAACGCCCTTTAAACCGGAACACAGTAAAGTTTGCACACTACTGTTTAGCAGCAAAAGCAGGCCTGCTTGGACAGTCTCCGGCAACATTGACTTGGCTACAGTAGATATTATGCATAAATAATTTTACAAATACCTCTGCCACTTCCAGACATATTTTCTTTCTTACTTTTCATAAGGATTATAATCCTTCGAATATTTCTGAATGACTTGAGCAATGTAAGATCTGAATGAGTCCCCCTGTTCGGGCGTAATCAATTTCGTAACTAAACGATTTAGTGGAACGAAACCAGTTGCATTGTGTTTGCCGACGATTATTAAACACGTTATGCGTATTTTATCTTCTGATCAGACCGTATGGCAATGTGCGAAGCAACAAACACTCTTTTGTGAGGGTATTCTGAAAATGTTATTGCTCGTCACGAATTTCGTGCTCCCTGTGACGTGAAGAGGAATCAACACGGTGTATGCAATTGAATAAGAAATCTTTAAGGGTTATTCAAATTCACCACGTGCGTCCTCTTTTTGGAACATCTTCCATGATATATTGAATGACTTATGTCTGCAAATAAATTATAATAAGTTAGCACCCAAATCTTTGGGAATAGAAATTCTTGAATACATAAAACCTAAGTCGCCTCTATTAAGTAGGTTAATAAAATTTTCTAATCCTATAAAAATTTTTACTAAGTAAAATATTTAAAATGTAACAACACAAATGTATTGTACATAAAATTATTTATGGCTTACTAGCAAAAATGTTTAACTTGACATCTATGAAAGTTATTATAAAGGAAAACTTACACAATGAAAGCAAACTAACAAGGAGGACGCTCACGCAATGGTGAAGTTTAAACAGAAATTATTTTTTTTTTATTCATGTCGGAAAGCTGCTTTAGCCATTAAAAAGTTTACACGATAAAAATACATCAGCAACTTAATGAAATAGATGGAAAACGATAGCAGCTATTTTTACGATTTCAGTGCTGAGATAAATCAAATGAAGACGTGTCTGAATCTCGCGCATACGTAACTTTGCGAAATGTAAACAGCCGAACCGTTAATTAGGGCAAAAGATTTTTGTCTTACCACTGGCTAGTAATGGATAAATGTCTTACATAATCACATAATTATATAGGTTAATTGATTGTTCGGTATTGCTTGAGACAGTTCGCGTTATCTACATATCCGCAAACCCACGCTTGACAAGTTTTGGATTATGACTCTCTCCTAGTAGGAGGAGGCATCCAGTCTTACTGCGATCATCAACAAGATTATGTATGTAATACCTAACACTTAATGTAAAGATAGGAACTAGTAGAAGCTGTTAGAAATATTTAAATTGATATGTTTATAAAATGTTGAATATGTAGCCTAGAAAATTCTTTGTCTAAAATTTAATGAAACTAGTGAAATTGTTACATCTTCGCCGTGTTCGTGGTCTGTAAAAGGCTTAGTAGTAATATTCGTTTATTACAAAAGGTAAGTGAAACAAAAACGCCCTTTGGAAGGTTGTATAAAGGAAAATCCAGAGCGAAATTAAAGGATTCCTTAGAATAGCGGAACCAAAAGCCGCGAAATGAAACTACAATCCTCTGTTACAAACAGGAGTTGTGTTTAATTAAATAAAAAAAAAAACACTACATAAAAGTAAACATTGAAACATAAAAATTTTACTATTGTTACTAATTCAATATTTAATAAATAATTCGGTTTTATTTTTTGTAATTTTATACATCAATATATTATTTAGTACTTACTGGATTTATATCTCGGTTATAAGATTCTCTCATATTTTAAATGTATTACTTTTAGGCAAAAAATCGAAATAACAATGGTAAAATACGGGAAGGGTTACTAATAGAAGAATTATTTATATAAAAACCTTTTTTTAAATCATGATAATAAAAAGGCAATTTATTATCTCGAATTCTCGCATCGCCTTAGGGAATTCAAATGTTTATTCCGTATATGGTAACGATGTTTGCGACGACATAAGCGGTGTCATTTAGAAGCGGGAGAATATCTACTATCCCAGAAAAGTGCCGAAATCTTAGCTTGAGCTAATACAATTTCATCCCAAATGTGTCAGTGTCCCGTCGCATCTATGGTAATAAGTCTTCAGGGCTGACCCAAAAATAGGTAATTGTTATTCCAAAGAAATTTCCTTTGATTTCTTACATAAGTGTACGACAAGCACTTTGTGATGTTGTGTATGTCATTCTAACTAACGTCACATTGTTGTCAGCTGCCGTATCAACCATCACTCATTTACACATCATGTTACTAGGGTAATGCGCTTTACCACCAAAAACCACATCATCACATAACATCAAGTGGGATCGTAATCGAGCGCTAACCTTCTGAATATAAAAAAAAAATTCTATGAGGTGAATGTTCGCTTGTCTCCTTGCTTTGTTAATTCATAAAAAACGCTGTTTTAAACTAAAATATAATTTAATAAATATTAATTTTAATACAGCGTAAAGTTTATAAATCTTTAAGGACATTAAAGAGAACTTGTTAAGTTCAAAAAGCGTTTACTTAATTGTCTTAACGAGTTTTCCTTGTTTATTTCTTTGTTCTTAGAATATTGTTACGATGGTACTTCAACACACGCTACTGTGCTGTAATACTAATTGCTTACTTCCTTAAAACTAATTAATAACTCATCCTAACAATGAAATCAGTTAATGACGAAACAAGATAACTATTGTAGATACAATTGTTGACATAATAATATTTACACATAGGTCAATTTTAAGAAAAGTTAATTACTCATAAATAACAACAGCTTGCATCAAATTTTTAAGATTTGATAAGATAGTTAAACATTTCAAAGAAGAAAAATTATGGTTTAATCAATACTTTTTTATAAACATATTTAATGTAAAAACAATTTACCTAAATATTTACAGCTGCAGCTAAACCCTTTTTAAACCATCAAGAATTGACAATTGTCTTTTTTGGAGAAATAATTTGGAGATGAAGTATCATTGCTAAAATGGTAATCACCATATTGTTAATATAGATTAATGATAGGAATTAAAATAATCGTTACTTACTTCACTTCACTTCTGTTGGAGGGATAAATATTCCAACAAAAACAACTATCCAAGTGTTGCTAGAGGAGAGGGGTAGGTTTTCACTATTTCAATCAAGGCAGTGTCAAAGTTGGAAAGGAACCTTACCGACTATTCGACAAGTAGTAAGAGAGTTATATCTTGCATGGTTATATAGTTTGAGAGGTCTAAAATTCTAAGACTATTCAGGACATGCTACAGCACTAGACATTAACAAATGGACTATGAAAACTTTGTTCAGATTATAGATTCTAATAATCTCTTAAATTATGTGTTTTTACGAATTCACTTATAACGTTTTTATTATATGAGATGTCCTAGAAACGATATGAAGGAATGGATTATTATTATAATAAACAGCGGTAAAATTGTTCCCAGTGCTGATGCTCAGTGGTCCACACAGTGATTGCACATTAGTCGTGTATGGGTTTGTTTTGTATAATCGCTGTTAATATTGTAAATGTTGTATTAAACATGTTTACATTTCCTATGCGCAAGATTTGAAGTCTGGACGAATGTTCGAGAACTCGCAAGCAGTAAACAACGTTAGAGATACGACAACCCTAAGAATATCCGCTGTCAGAGTAATTGGAGTGAGAAATATCCGCACGGCGATATACGACGAGAGTGAGCACGATTTTTGTTATGGCCTTTGTCCCTGCTCGTAGATTTTACGAGTGAATTGGTGTAACGTGTTGCAACATGCTGAATACTGATATGTAGTAAATTCGCAATGTTACGTAAAGTGTGGGGTCCAACGCGGAAATATCAAATGCCTTTCCTACTTATATATATTTATTAAAGGCTGTGTTTCTTCTAACGTGTGTCAGACATTTTATTTAAATAATAATTGAATTTATCCAACATTTGTTATGATGAATGAATTTAGTTTTATTTATTTACAGTTACTTACTTTTCTTAAGTAGAAATTAAAGATTCCACGGAAATAAAATTTAAATTAAATTAATTAATAGTATTACAAACATCCACAAGAAACACTACTGTACGCTTTCTTTGATATGACCGTTTGCAATGTATATTCATTTTATGCATATAAATAATCTAATCAATCGTTTCTTTATTACGTTCAGGTTGAAACCAGTAAAATCGTAAACAATGTGACGTCAATAACCTTGTAATATCTTTATAATCATAAGGCACTAAAAGAAGTTAATAATGACTCACATCAAGTAATCGAAGTCGTTAACGCTCTTTTTTTTTGTTAAATCGGCCATGAAGATAAAAGCTACTTTATAGCTTCTGCTAAAGCTATAAAAATATTATGCCCAAAAATTGGCTATAAAATTTACTTGTAAAATTGTATCGGGGTTCCGAAAACAAGAAAACTAAAGATTTCATCAAATGAATGATGAATTACTATTAAACATAAATTATATTGTTGTGTTAAACTTATGAAAGAATTTTCTTTTACAAAGGACGTTAACCCCTATTCAGTATTTATTAATACTTTATAATATAGAGATACATTTTATCCAAGAATACAATATGCAACAAGTCACATTGATAGCAAATGCTCTACATATAGAAAGAGAGTATTTGAAAAATTTATATTTACAAAAAATTTATTACTTTGCATTCGGAGAAACTTTTCTTAAAACTCCATTGTTATTATCCAACGAAATAAGCAACATAAGCTTCATAAAATATAATCTTATTAAGGTAAAGTTATTAAGGTAAGGTTAGAAATAACCGTTAAAGTATAAAAGACAATGTTATTTTAAAGGTTACCCCCATGATAGGCATTTGAGTTAGTAACATTTTAATGTCGCCTTTTTGTACATTAACCTTGAATAGTGTTCATACGTAATAAAGTTCGGGTCGCTAATCTTGTTAATGGCTTATAGGTGTGCAAATAATTTTACAACGCAAATAGCAATTTGACATAGTGAAATGTATTTCTAGTCCGATATTAAAGTTGTATCACACAAGGTTTTGAATTTTTCACATATTTGTGTAGTATGTCCAGGATTCGTTGATATCTTTTCCATTATTTTACAAAGGAAAATTTCATAATAATTGATTTCGCACCTATATATTTCTTTATAGAAATTTTTAATAAAAAAAATTATGTGAGAAGCTCGTTAATAAAATGTTAAACATAAACAATTATCATTAACAAACAAAATCTTATATTTTAATCAGTTGATAGAAATGTATTGATCTTTATGAATAATACGCACATGTGATCACATTTCTTATACAACATAGTTACCAGTGCGTGGGTCCTTAATCGTAGGCCGTTATCCTTAACTAGGATCGATGTGAAAGTGACGGACTGCTTTATAAATGGACAGTGAATACATAACAAATCAACTAGTCTATTTTCACAAAACTGATATTGGTCAATCTAATATCTAAAATAGATGCTTGGACGAAACGAAAACTAGATTGCAACTTTATTCATAATGCTATTTTGGAATGGTCACAGTGCGTGTGTACGTGTGAGGTCATTGACATGTAGCATACAAAACGAAGCTAAAAATTTAATAAAACACTCAAAAAAAAAAACAAGTTATATAGTGATTGAGTTTCAGATTGAAGTAATGTTAAAGAGAACATGAATATACGGACTGCCAACCGTGGAACAGAGGATAACTCACTAACTAAATGGACCTGGCTCAATCCCAGAGCCACAGCTAGTTAGCGTTTTCCCGTTGTTACCCTAGCAAAATTGTCATATCGCGTCCGTGAACTTGGGAGCCTAAGTGTTCTAGTGAGCTTACTTCATCTTCTTCAGCCCCATTGTCTCTGAACGTTACGTAAAATTGAGGCCAAATTATATTTCAGTCTGATGGTTATAAATTATATAAATTCCCATCTATACGTATATGATATCAGTCTTTATAACGTATATTACATTTGATCCATAATACAATACAATATCAAACAAGTCATATTGATAGCAAATACGCTTATTCAATACAACTGATACGAGCCAATATCTTAAATTTTAGGATCTTTAAGAAGTATTTTCGCCGATAAGAAAATAATAATAAATACTTTTTTATATATAACTATTATGACACAACATTAAATCAAGATGAGATGAATGAAAATTTTACGAAATATGGGTCACTGAAAAATTCGGGCAAGTTAATAATTTACATATATTTGGCAATGAAATACCATTCAAAAGTCGACCGACGAAACTGAAGCCAAAAATCCACAGTTACTCATGTTCACATAACACGCGTGATTCATTTGTTCATTAGAGGAACGGCTGTGGTGACAACCAACTGTGTCATCACAGTATGATGTATCCATGATATCTAAAAAGACCTTCGATAACACAAATATAAAATTTCATCTTTAACAAAATTTATACACAAAGATTCACAGATTAACACATCTTGAAGCCTTTTTGGTCTAAATATGAAACACTTTCTATATTATCTGTGTGTGTGTATATACCAGAGCAAGAAGTAATAATAAATATACATATATATATATTTTAACAAAATATGATAACTTAATTTTCTAAAACAAAATAAATTCCGTTTATATTGGACGTTTTATTTTCATTACTATTATTAAGTTTAAGTAAATAACACTGACCTCTTGATTACTGATATGAATTAAGTAAAAGGGGTCGTTGTCAATTTTATCTTGCGAAATATAGGGTACACTGAAATTGTTTAGATTACTGTTCAAACATAGATTATTCATACAATAATTTTCTTAAATACGATTTTTTTTTCTGAATTCTACAGTATGAGTAGATGGTTTACGTTGTACAGTAAGTAGATTTGCTTTCATAAAAATGACGAACGACGTTAAGAGGCAAAAATGAGTGCCGCAATAATACCTATCTATTAAATCTTCATTAAGAGGGTATGGTATAGTATTAATAGCAAAAACATTAAATATGTGCAATATTATGCCGTGAAGTTTTTATGAAACTGTCATCAATTTAACGTATAATTAAATACCTCTTTCTGTTCTGTAGGGGTGCTAGTCCTCACTCCAGTTATATCCTTCCATCTCAACACCCCCATCACTGCGTGGCGAACCCACGACCCGCGCCTGCCAGTTCTCCCGTTCGACAGTTCATCAACAACACCACACAAAACTGAGTTCACAACCAATCCTTTACCGGTGCTTTCTTTGTCATTCTTTAACGCCACTTCGCCGCTTATCGGTAACGATCTTCTCTCCTTCATAAAGCCCGAAGAAATACACCCCGTTTCGCAAGCACTTCAGCGTTTTCCAAATCGCATCTTTACGCATTCGTAATTAATCATAATAAGAACGGACTTCAAAGATCTCGTGATAAATCTCTAGGCGGATCGTTTATTTTTATTATCACAGTTTTCGGGTCGCTCAGCTACGATCGCTGTGCGGGCGATGGAAACTTTTTCAATTATTTTTTACGAAGGAAAAACTGTTACAGTATACCTCAATATACTGTCTAATAAAGTTTTCGCAGTCGTTACATCCAAATGTTGACAAAACAGTCAGATTTTAACTTTCACTTCAACGCCAGTATGTAGGCGAGATTTCTTCTGGCCCTAATTTATTCACAAAACAATTATCAACACAGTAGAAATTTGAAAAATTGTTCCAATCGTACGGAGAGACAAATAATACTGTGAATTTTCGATTAGATAAACAACACAGTCGACACACTTAAAGTACGAAAAAATTCTGATAACTGTCAAAACACGATCGAAGCGTGATTAAGAGATTGCTTAGAACGAACGACGTCCACGTCGACGAGCGCTCAGATACCGAATGGAGTAGCGCGTGCCACATGCTTGCACTACGATCAGTTGCGGACGCTATCTCTTTCTTCGTGTCGGCCATTCGTACGGGAAAGATAAAGATAAGCATCGATTGCACCTTCATTCTAAAAAAAGGGACAGGTGAATGTAGCTACTGAGAAGAACAACAAAAAGTTTACAAGTTTGGATGTTTAAAATATATTATTAATAAATTTAATATAATTTTATTTAAACAACGGAAAGTGAGGATACAATAGGCAGACTTAATGAAGATATGCTTTATCTACTAATCAACTTATGACGTGGAGAGGTGCTGTGGCATGGGATGCAGAAAATGAAATAAAATAAAAAAATACATGTATAAAATATATATATTTATTAATATTATTATATTCTTAATTCATTTAATAAGTTAAAGTAATTTGAAAATAATAATATAAATTACATTTATATCTGATTTAATGAAAATTGGTTATTTAATCCTGTATATATTTATATTCACTTAGGTCCTTTATTATTTCTTAAATGAAATATTTTTTAAAGTCTTATCCGAAATAACTTACTTGTTCATTTGATGGCCATAGACATAACAAAATTATAATTTGGTTGCTGACTAATAGAAACGAAAATTTTAAATACGACTTATAATTACACAAATAAATTATTGCTTGTATTGGTTTTTTTGTTAATTACACAAAGCTTTTGCGTGAGAACATCCGGAATGTAGGGGCGAGCAGCATGTGTCTCGCCCGCATTGAAGCTGGGAATAAAGCGCAAACAGGTGATCATTTAGTCTCGAACGCAGCTGCTTCCGAAGCCCGAAAACGAATACATAGAAAATACTCAGGAAGGATGTGGTAGTGTCGGCTTACGAAATGTGGAAGTATCGATTATATGCACACGTTGCTCGAACTAGTCTGAATTAATTATATCGCCGCGTTATCGACATGTTCGATTGAAAAGAAGAAAGAAGAAAAGGAATCATTGTAATCTGAAATATCGACGATTCTATATAAAACTAAGATAACTGAACCAACTTGGTTACCTACATCTTTAATTGTTAGCTAGGGCAAAATAGTTAATATATTTATATAATAATTGTCCAAATTTACGGAAATATGGATTTTACAGATGTCTTCAAAATAATCAACTTTCTGAAGGAAAAAAATTCATATATGATTTGGAAATTGAAATAAAAGTTTCGATAGTATTGTCTTCGATTTTTTTGGTATATGGTATTATTAAGATTCAAATCAAATCATTTATAATTAATTAGAAGACATGAACATGTTGGTAGCAAATTACATATACACAAAATACAATTTCTATATTTGTTCTGCTTTTGCGCGCATATATAATAAAATATAAATGAAACCCTTCGCTACAGCAAATGCATCGGATATCATCATGTATTAGTTTACAAAGGGTGTAGGCGTATAGTTCAGGCAAAATATTGACTATAAAAAGTCAAATCAACACAAAGAACAGACAGATTACAGAATAAACCTAAATTTGAATACAAACGTCATATAAGTGCCTTCCATAATACTACGTGTACTGGACCACAAATGGTAATGCAGCCACAAATTGCATTTGCATGTAGCGTTTCGACAGCTCTATAAAACATTCGGCGGAGATCATTGCGATTCTGGATACCGCTGGTAAGTCTAGATTCTGGATACCGTTAAAAAAATTGGACATAATAATTTCCTAGTGTAAAAGACGTGTAAGAAAATCCCCACTATCTCTTCACCAAGTAAGTCAAAAAGCAGAAGGACTAATTAAGGAAATCAGTAGTATCCTTAGCAACGCGATGGGAATACAGCAAGTACACCGAAATTAATGGGGCCTATGTTCAACAGTTAACATCTTTTGACTAATATTATTGTTAATTTGTATATGTTAACTAAAGTTTAAAATAACGATCGCCAGATAATGACACTTGACGTTCTGGTGTTACATACAATAATCAATGTTTTCAATCGTCAATGAAGTTGGCAGACTAATTATCAAGTTATTGGAAATCCATTCATTGAGCAAAAGTAACATTCACAATAACGTCATAATTATTATCTTTGTTTAGTAACAAAAGATAATGTTAAACACATAAAACAATTAAACATTGCTTTACAATATTATCTATGATATAATAACCTGCAGAAATTGTAATGAAGTCGTTGAAGTTCAATAGAATCAGAGTTTGGTGTATTAAACAAACGAATATTTTTTTTTTAATATCAGTATTGAACGACCAAGTACCTCCGTGTTACAAGGCTAGCGGTTAGCCGCTGAAGGCAGTTAATGACGAATGTAGTTAATAATTAATTTATATCAATTCAAAATGTGATTGGAAGATAAATCCATCGCATACCGCACGGTTTCAGTTCCACGGAAAGGACTTGACTACAGAAGACATAGTTTACGATTCCTACAGACTTAAAACTAACATTAAAAAACATGCTATTTTCATAGCAAGGTGACAAACAGGCTTATCATCATCATGACCCGACACACGTTCTTTGGCGGCCTTGTCCAGCAACAAGGTTATGGCCTGATGAAAGCAGTTGCCATAACCTATACACCCCTGTATTACTAGATGCATGGGAAACGTTTCGCTGACCCTAGAGGAAACTTTCTCGCACCTCTTTCGAAGAAACCTATTCTGTAGGTCCTTGAGATAACTTCGGCAAGGAATTCATTCCATAAGCTTTATATGTTGACAATAACATCTTTGTATTTATTCGCGGACATAACCAAGACGCAACATACACACACAACCCGTCAAAAGAGAAAAATTATTTAGTTTCCCTTGGGAAGAACAGTATCGTCGGAATCGTATATATTTTATATACAATTATATATCATACATACACATGAGAGCAAACAAATTATTTATTAACTGTCATTATATGTTTGTATTAAAAATAATGTCTCTGAAATTAAATCATTTTAGTGTGTATACTAATTAATAATAAAAGTAAATTTTACTTTATTAATAAAAGAAAATTAAGCTTGTTGAATAAATTCAGGACCAATTAAAACAGTTTCTAAAATTATAAGACTCTTAATTCACTTTTCAGTACGAGTAGTGCTCCATCCAACATTTACGTACTTAACCAACGTTCATCGAATTGTGATTAAAGCTTCGGACTGTAGTAAAGATATTTTACTACACTACGTTAAAATTTAACATTACTTATATAACCGGTTAAGGTTTTTAATATAACGAAAATACCAACAACTCAACGCTTTTACTTTACTGATGGTAGTTCTTTATTGCCGAAGATCGTGTATGTAAAATAGGTATCACCGCAGCTCCTGTGTCTGCCGTCAAACAATAAAGTGCAAACCTTACTGTATTGCGGTTTGAAGGGTACTATAGCTAGTGAAATTACTGGGTTAACTTAATATCTTATATCTCAAGGCGATGAGCGCAAAGTGGTGCTGTATATGTCATGCTTAACTAGCGCCACGTTGTTATGGATAACAGTATCACTTACCATTAGGTGAACATCGCGCTCGTCTCTTTATACATTAAAAAAACTTTTGCAAGTAGCATCCCTGATAAAACGAATGTTGGAACTCCATCTAAGGGTATGGAAGTAATGTCAGTGTATTGCTAAGTGTACGTAAATGTACTGCCTGCCTATCACAGAACAGGTAGTATCTTAAAAGCTCAACGATATAAAGAGCTTAATAACCTTTTTGTTATTGTAAAAATAAATTTGTTATAACATCGAAATTATATATTTAGTTTAGCTGACGAAGCAGTCCGTTTCCATTATCCACGATAACGTTGTTCCTTGATGGAGTAAATTATGGATCCCCTTCTCTTGAGGGTTAATGTGTAAACTTACGTTATTAAGAATTAGTTGACCGGTCTTAATCACACCCTATGTGAAACTTAGCAACACTATTCAATTAAGTAACAATAAAGTTGTATATACAATAGCTGTACACTTTTTCCTATTTTGGGTTTCGTGTAATCTATTTAATTAAACATTTAATAATAATATAAATAAATTACATACTTTCATTTATTATAATGCACTATGGGAATGTAAAATAATATATTACACCAAATGATGATAATGTGTGGAGATAAAAGAAGTTGATTCTCAAGACATACAGACCTCTACATACTGATGTTAGTAAGTATGTAAGACATTTTGGAATTTAAAAACAAGTGTACGCATGTGTGTATTTGTATATATATATAATAGTTATATATATATAACTATTATGAACTTCTACCCGCTTTGCTAGCTGTAATATAAAATTAGTACTTCAATTTTATCTGATATATTCCTTGAAAGCAACCGCAGCCAATTATCTATAGGACCCGTTACTATAGCAACCGCACAAATACTATGAAATGAAAATGTTTATAAAAGTTAATTAGAGACAAAATTATGAAGGGTCTATGAATTTACTAGTCTAGTACTGGTCTCTGTTGACCGAGACCGTCTAGAGTACCACTGCAGAGCCTATTTCTACCACGAAACAGTAATGTGCAAACATTAGTTTGTTCCGGTTTGTAGCTAGTGTAATTACTGAAGAAACGAGACTGAACATCTATGTCTGAAGCGATGAGCGCAATGTGGTTCTGTGTACACCACCCTAACTAGTGGCACGATATTATGGGCAGGCATATCACTTACCACCACGTGAACCACCACCACCACGTCCAGCTCGTCTCGTAGCTTAATTGAATAAGATAAAAAAACCGGAACACAGTAATGTTTATCACCGCCAATGAAAATCTTCTCATTATAATAAAAATAGCTACATTGGTCTAGAATACAAATATTTTAAACGAATGAATACACAAATATGAAAATGAGGCCTTATTAATATTCCTAACTGATTCGACATACTACCTCGGTACGTACCCAATTTTGCATAGTCAAGATCAAGCCGAAATAGTGTCGTTCCTACAAAGTATCGATATAATAATCGATTTTTTACAGTCATGCCAGTATTACGATAAATAAGTATAATTATTTATCGACAAAAAGTATAAAAATTTATATTTTTTTTACCAAAAAAAAAGTATTTTAAGATAAATTACGGCACTAAAAATGTTAATAAAAAAATTAATGTTGTTAATATGTTTAATTTTTTTTTAAACGTTTTCTGTTAGATATCAAAGATATTTTAATAAGTACAGATGCTCTTCTAATTCAATAGTATATTCATTTCCGTTTTGTGACAAATAATTATATAACATATTTATGACAAAAAACATATTGGTGTAATTGTTACTTTAATAAATATATATATATAGTAACTAGTGGGTATCCAAAGGTCTATAATATCTTCGCAACTTCGGAATCGGAGTAATATTGAAGTAGATCTTAAGTTGGTTAAAGAACTAATGACGATGTCGAGGACAGAGTAATGGAAGTAAAAAATAAACAAAACAGACCTTATCACCATAAAGGATACATTAGTATATAATATGTTCATAGGTTCATAAATTGGTAACTACATAATTTTTAATAATTTAAGATCGATACCGTATTGCATCATATCACATCACAGAACACGACATCATTACAACAATGATGAATAGCATCTGTCATAATAAATAAACTATAACCTGCATACAAATGAAACAAGGCACATCACTGGCCCTGCGATTACGTAATCCGATGCATCACTTATGCAACCGCATGCACCTCATTTGGCGGTCGTTAGCGTTTCGGTGGACGTGCACCAACCCTGGTAAATTTACATGGAAGACTAATACTACTGGTGGTAGGTCTGTTGCCGGAGACTGTCTAGATAGGTACTACTGCAGTTTATACTTCTGCCTCCAAACTGTAGTGTGCGAACATTGCTTATTCTGGTTTCAGGGGCGTTATAACGAACGAATGACTGCGGTTACAAGTCTCATTATTTTCTGTCTCAAAGCGAGGACCTCATGATGGTGCTGTGTATATTATCCTAATGAACGTCACGATGTGATCGACGGGTATTTCACTTACCATCAGGTGGTCATCTCTTTGGTCTCGTTACTTCGTCAGGTAATCGATTCTGGATATAGAAAGTCGATAGTTTCCAGGACATACCGGAAAACACTTGACCAATCAAAGGCTCTAAGATTTTTTATCGCTGCGCAACGACTGTTAATGATACGCCCGCTTATAACAATACGGTAATAAATATAGTATATACATCACCGCATTGTATTCGCCTTGAAGGATTAGGGAGTGGTGTTTTTATTTACGAAGCAATGAATCTAGCAGGACTTCCACCTGATGGTAAGTGCTACATCCGCCTACAAAAACATTGAATTAATTAAGATCATACACGCTGCACTACATTGTGCTCGTCGCCTTCAGATGTACGATGTTAGGTCTCGTTACTCCAGTAATTTCACTAGCTATAACGCCCTTCAAACCGAAACAGTAATAACGTTGGCATACTACTGTTTGTCGGCTGCAATAACGGCTGCGGTGGTATCTACCCAAACCGTCTCATAGCACCAGTAAATATTTTTGATTACATAAATAATTTCAGTAGTTACAGCGCCTCTAAGCTGAAATGCAATAATATTTGCAAAACAGGGTTTGGCTACAGAAATACCTGCTTTGGTCCTAGACGATTTTAGAGTCCTGCCAGCAGTTAACAAATTTCGCCTGACAAGAATTTATCGCTATAGCGTTTTAAGTTCGCGTGCCAGGAAATAAACGGTTGTATTATGTGAAACTGAACAGGTAAAGCCGCGTGTTGAGGTTAGTTTAACTGCGACGATTAATTTCAAAGTGCTGTACAATTAACTATAGGATATAAAACACGATTTCTCTAACACGAGTGTTAAGTTTGCTTTAAGACAGCCTCTAGTGAATTCGTCTCGCAAACTTGATCGCGGGTTTTCTTTGAATAAATTAGAAAACAATAGAGGAGAGAGATCATAATTTCTATACTCGAAAGTGTATACACCATTTATAGTTCACTTGTCATTAAAATAATTTCATATAAATAAATAAAAGTAGTACCTTCCTAAGGGTTCTCCCACAAGGTGGACCGACGAAGTAGATGAGAATCGCGGAAACCAGGTGCGAGCAAAGCGTGACCAATCGATGTGGAGATTTTTGGGGGTGGCCTATGTTCAGCAGTGGACCTCTATCGGCTGATGATGATGATGAATGAATAAATGATGAACTGTCTGTTTGTAATATAATAAAAAAACAAACAACGAAACCCAAAAGATGGTAGCAATACACATATACGTATCAATGTAAAGATGGTGTGATGATATGACTCGGCTTGTTGCCTAATTAAATTCACTAGTTACAACAACCTTCAAACAGCAACACAGTAATATTCTAACAGTAGCGTTTGACAGCAATAGGTATTTTTTTTTCAATTAAGCGACGAGACGAGCTGGACGTTCACCTGATAGTAAGTGGTACGCCCGCCCATAAGAACGTAACGCCAGTTAAGATGTAATACACTGCATCACATTGCGCTCGACGCCTGAGACATAAGATGTTGAGTCTCCTTACCCCAGTAATAACGCTAGCTACAACGCCCTTCAAACCAGAAAACAGTAATGTTTGTAAAACTATTTTTTGGCGGCAGAAATAGGAGCTGCGGTGGTACCCACGTAGACGGTCTCCTGCAACAGAGACCTACCACCAGTATAAAGTAGTTTTGTTTAAAGTAGGTTTTATGATCCATGCCTAGAAGGGTACAGGCAACATAGACTGACAAGTAGAGTACTTAAATGCTATTATATTAAAATTTCATCATCATCATAAATTCAACAGTTGGTGATCCATTCCTGGACATAAATGTCCTGTTATATATATTACATTAATGTTTACTTATAGTAAAATTCTTCATTAGTTAGTTTTTTGTCGGTGTATCTATTACCTTTATATATATATATATATATTTAATTTTATGAACAATCTTAGAAAGAGAAAGACCAATTTTACCTGAAGTATTTATACTATTTACTAGTAATTTTACTTTGTATTCTTAAATAAAAAATAAAATTCACAAATGTTGGAAGGAAACTGTAAAGAATACTGTAGGTTATCTGACAATACGTGTGCTGGTCTTAACTTGTAAGTAGTAAGCTCTCGTGTTTACAGCACTCACGTATCGACAACGGACTTCTTACAGTGTGTACGGCGGAACCCGTATAAGCATCCGACAGTCACATTTATGTTACATTTTGGAAGTAGCATAAACAAACAACAACGATAACTAGATAGTATTGTTGCTATTTCTTTATGTATTGAGATGTTACAATGCAACAATGGCGCTATTGTTTGATCATCTGACGTTTTGAGAATAATAAATTACACTTTGACGTATTAAACTTTCGTTTTTTTTTTATTAAAATATACGAAAGACTATTATATTAATTATATACTAAAAAAAAAATTTATAATATCTTCTTAATGCTTTCATATTTAGAAGAGGAGAAACGCGTCTTGTTTTTAGCAAGACGCCTGAACAAAATTTTGTTATTAAACGCTTAATGTTAATTAAGGTCCGCTAAACCACGTAGTTATATAATTAATAAAAAATATATGAAGAAAGCATTTAATGAACACAAAAGATTGGTAATTCTCATAGTAAAATTAATAAGCTCGATTGTTCATTCATCAGATATATGAACAATAATTTTCTATAGGAGCATGACACTGAAAAAAGGCGATACTATGTATACATTATCATAGAGTCCAAATTAAATTTTTCTAGAAAGTTTTGCATTTACGGGTATATCAATTATATCGTTACCTTTACTTAAATTTGTAACTCATAGTTAACACATTAAAAAGTAACAAAACAAACAGTAATGTCAACCACATTCATCATTAGGTCGAATTTTGGATATTAAGTTGCAAGAGCGTATTGGGTCAGGCCAACATTTGCGTTTGGACATAAACTGATGATGATGATGTACGCAAATGTTCATGTATATACTAAATAGCATCTGTGTTTGATCAAAATAAAGGAATTGTATGCAAAATCGAAATCTACATATGTGACTAAAATTTTCCGCAGCAAATGACCGATTCCTAAATAAAGGGCCGTCGCGACGTGGCGACGATTTAGTTCGGCGCCTAAGCGAGTTGTCACTAGATTGTTAAATAAATAGATATGTAACCTAATAATGTATCAAATAAAGGAAGAACTGCTTAATACTTTTATTGAAGTATTTTCTTATGTAGAAGAAAAGCAGTTTGTTTATGGCGAATTGGCATTATTGCCCAGTTATCATCATTTCAGCCCCTCGCTGTTTATTACTGGACATTGTCCTTCCCAGTCGATTTCTCTAAAATCTTCAACCACGTCGTCGGGCCACGAAACAGGTGATCGTCGTAATGGATTTATAAGTAATATGTTATTTTGTACTAATCGAAACTGTTAATAAGAAACAAACTTTTACTATCGTCATAAATACAGAATAATAATTAGCGCAAAGATTATCAATACTAACCAATACCAGTGCTGGAGAGTCCAACGCATAAAATGTACTTCGATAGAGATATATTAAAAGACAAAACAATACACTACATAGACCAGACAACACTTATAGACAAAATAAACAAACAGGTTTATTTGATAGATATAGCAGTCCCTAATAGACATAACTTACAAAAATCTATTGCTGGATAAATTACTAAATACACAGTTAAAAGAGGAAGTCACAAGAATTTGGAAAATGAACAAAATATATATAGTACCACTGGTACTCTCCACCACTGGCGTAATTCCAAAACAACTTTCATTGTATTTCAAACAATTGAATCTACCGCTGAAAACATACCTGACCATGCAAAAGCCGCGATCCTCAATACCTGTCGTGTAGTTAAGAAGTTTTTACAGGAAGATGCCACCAACAAAATTACAACGGAAATTAAACACCACTTGGCTTAGCCAGTACACATTATTAACCGAAATTCTTTTTATGAGGGTTTGAAGAGAAAAACATATTTGAAAAAAAAATTATAATAATTTAAATAAACTTTTTTAAATAATAAAGGGATCCTGTTTTATGAAAGTTTTAATTCAATTCAAATGTAAATTTACGAAAAAGCAAAACGGTAGGTTTTTGCGTACCGCTAACATTTCAGAGGCAATTTACATTTAATCAGATGAAACCTTTCGCAATTTCGAAAGGATAATTTTAAGTGGAAAATCCAATTTATGGACCTGCATTGAATGATTGCATATGCAGTTTTCAGCTGCAGTTTCATATTTTATGCCTTCATTACTTGTAAAATCTCATCAATCTATTGCTGCCTGACGCGAGTGTAAACACCTAACATAGACTAATCTGATGAATAGAATCGACAAAATATAATCGACTAGTGAAGGTTCCTTTGAGAATATTATTTAATATTGTACACATTAGCTAAAAATATCTTTTTGTTCTACAGCTTCGTATTAAAATATAACAATGTCAATAGTCACAAAACCAACCCTATGAACGGAACCGTTAAAACGTTTTAATACATCCTGAAAATATCCTTTTTCACTTTGTTATCGTAATAAAACTATTAGCATAAATTATTCATGACAATAAAAGGAAACAATTATATTTTCCTTATAATTTAGATAAATACTGAATCAAGTAATTGTACAATAGTTCAATGTATTGAATAATAAATACTGATATATAAAAACATAAGCAAGTGCTACTTAAGTCATACCGGCATGTTAACCACAACGGCATACAACAAACGGACTATCGAATCACGTCGCCTATTGACCCAGCCCATATCTGAAGGTCGTATCTCTTTGTGACCACAACGATATCTGTTCTTTGTTACAGCCTCGCCGCAAAAGCCTTAAATAGCTATCGAATAGATTCTATTCTCGATTAATCGTGTTTTATGGGCAAGTCAATGACAAATAGGGTTTACGTGTTACAAAACTTTAACGTTGTTAGAAGCATGTTTTTGATAGCAATTGGTAGGGTCACCAGTACTTATGACGTCACTCCTGATGATAAGATCGTGTATAGACATTCATAATTTATACCAAGTAGGTTTTTTTTTACGTATAGAGAGGTAGTGTAAAAAGTAAATTTATCTTCATGCTGTATATCAAAATACATTAAGAGATAAATGGTTGCTTCTGACAGCTCTTTTGAATTGGATTTGTTTATATATATAAATTAAAAAAGATACTTCATATTATTTTCGTTCGTGTCTGAAACATAAGATATATTACACAAGATTCTACTGGATAAGATTTGATGAGTTTCAATCATTTGAATAGATTTTGTTAAGTAATTATCATCGTCATAACATACTATTATAACTTCCACTGCCCGTTTCCAAAGCAACCAGTCTAATACTTAACCATCCTACGATTTGTTACGATCTTGACCGAGCAATCCGACACACGGCAATACATTGTATTAGTTTTTTTTAACTTCCTGCTACAACGGAAATTAGATTTTTGCGCAATGTGCTCTCATCTAAATGAGGAAAATTTGAAAAGTATTTTTATTATATAACTCTATTAAACTATCAGATAAAATACTTTTAATAAAATATAAAGCAATTGGGTCTATGTTGCATGTTTCATACATTTTAAATTACAGTCGATTTAAATATTAAAGAGTATTAAGTTCTGATGGATTTTACCTGCCCATAGGACGTTATTTGCACAATTACTTTGCTGCGCTTTTAAAGTATTTTTTATATATTTGTTTAAAACTAAACTGTATAAATTTACAATATTTTTTGCAAGACGAGACGGGTTAATTTTATTTTATCCACTAAAGCCTAACACTTGTCCTCAATTTCATATGGTTTTAAGTGATTATGATGCCGTACATGATGAACAGGTGGGCTTAGAATATTTCAAATGTAGACATCCGGAACACAGCAATGTTGTTACGGTGACAAATTGACAAGATTATGATGATAGTTATCCAGGCGGGTATTAGAATCCCTATCGAACTCGTACAATCTGTGGCACTAGAATCGAATCAGTAGCCCCCGCGTTAGTAGGCGAGCGTCTAGATTAAGCAAGGTTAAAACAGATTAAAAATAGTTTTTATATTTGGATTACAATCTAAATTTATTTACAGCACATTTAGTAAAAAAAAAACTTCACTAGACATTGCATTGTTCGTGATAAAAATAGAAAAAAAATTTGAAAGGCGTTCAGAGACTAACGAAATTGATATCAGTAAGAATCAAGCAGTTCATTATCCTAGAGAACAGTGCTTCGGATTGAAAATATCGAGGTTCTGATATTTTATTGAAAGTTTCATAAAATGTTGATAGAAATTTCATTATAGACGAAAGAGCTTATGCTCGTGCGTCATATGAAAGTTTTTCCATTAAAAATTCAATGTTTTTACGCTCAACTCTATTTAATTTCAGACGCATTTATTTAATTTAGAGTCTCTCTACGCTATTATACACTGATATATAGTTATAAACCATATCCCCTTACCTTTTCATATTCCAGCTCATAACTGAAATTGCGACCAAAAGTTTACATTAAATCAAAGAATGTTCTGTACGACGAATTTATCTTTCAGTATCAATTCTATATTAATATCGTTTCTGTATATTTGGCCTACATTCAACTCTCGATTACTAAAAATTTCTTCGCTTAATTCGAATCTTTCATGAACTTTAAAACGTTGCCTAAGTAATGGTTAAACAAGAATTACATAAACATTTACATATAACTTTATACAATAATCTACAGTGAGTTGAAGTACTTTGGAGATAGGTGGCATAATCAGATAATGGTTTCAAAACCGCAAGTAGAATTTCAGATATCAAGAGCAACCTCATTTCGATTTCGATTATTCGATATGTGGAACCTATTAAAGCGAAGCTTCTGTATCGCGGTAAGCGGGTGAAGCAACTGACAGTGCCCTAACGAGGCCGGTTGAGCCGCATCCTTGCTTTTACTTTTATGCTCGACTAACTTTTGGCTCCGACTTCAATTACGCACTGTTAAAATTCCTACCTTTAATCTCTAAAGAGAAAAATTCAAAACAAACCGAAAGTTACAAAATGATGATGATCTATAAGAACTTTCTCGATTGAGTCACCTAAATTAACCGTCTTGTAGTCACTTTGCAGTAAAGGCAAACATTTATAATGATACACAGATTCACAAGCACAATCGATGTACCTTTTTTTTCGGTTTCGGGGTGGAAATCTTCGAAAGATACCCTGCTTCTGGGGGAAAGTCAGGGTTATGTGAGATTTTTACTCACTAAAAGCCCCTTGAACCTATGCATCAGTGCATTCGGAGAGGCTCCGTGATCTCTTATAAAACGCACCGGTGCTTATCTACACTTTCTTTGAACAGGTCTCTGAAGAGGGGCTTCCGAAGCTGTCCCACACAGGTTCACTTGTTGAGCGATAAGGACCCCTACCCTCAAGGCCCGCGAAGCTTCTAGACCCTTTTAGTCGCCTTCTACGACGGGCAGAACTTACCTTAGCCCTATTCTTGCTAGTCCGAGATACTGATACTCGACGTAACTACGAGTACAATACTCTCCTTTCTGGTTCCGATTACAAATTGAAATTGTAGCTCTAATGCATAGCCGTCTAAGTAATCGTCATTATCATTTCTAAATATCAAATGTCCACCATTGCACCTAACATTCTCCAAATGATAAGAAAAATGTTTTTGGATACACAGACAAAAGTCAAAAGTTTTGTTATAGCAGATAGAACTGAATATCAAATCCTTGAATAAGCAATGAAGTTAATTTTTCGCTGATTTTTATCAGAGGAGGGCAATCTCTGTTTTGGAAGTCCTATTAGGTTGGCTATTACCGAATATTTGCTTGGTGACCTTATTCTACTTTTTTTAAAGCTCACGTAATTGTCGTTTATATTACATTTGCATAAAGAAAAAAATTACTTATCTGTGATAATAAAGGATAAAAGCAAGCAATGTAATCTTGTGAAACTTTTACAGATAGAAATATTTTGTAATTTAGTAAATAATATGCTGTATGTTTCACAGGTGTGCTTTATAAATTACTGGTGATAGCTTTCTGTTGCCGGAGACCGTCTAGGTGGGTTACCACCACAGCATTTATTTCAACCGCCAAACAGTACTGTACATATATAACTGTATTCCGGTTTGATGAACGTTGTAGCTAGCGAAATTACTAGGGTAACGAGTCTTAACATCTTATGTCTAAAGGCGACTAGCGCAATGTGGTGCTGGGTATATTATCACAACTTACCATGTTGTTTATGGGCAAGCGTATCAGTTACCATCAGGTAAACGTCTTATTCGTCTCGTCGCTTCGTTGAATAAAATAAAATGCAAATAAAGCAATACCACTTCCTGCTTACCTAATATTTTCTCAACCATGATAAAATTTGCGTCATATGTATATGCTTCACGTTCAATGCAAAAGCACTCAGCTTTTCTTACGAAATAAGCAATATTTGTAGGTGGTTTGTTGACCTAATTAGGAGGCTTAACATAATTGTAATAAGCTTTGATTGTTCTTTAATTGTTATCCAAAAAAAAAGATAATTAAAACATTTCTGAGAAAAGAAACAAAAGGTTAGTTACTAATGCAGCTTCCGCAGCGCGACACAGATTTTGGAACGGAGGATAAATAAATACTACATAACAAAAACCGCAGCTGTTCGGAATTTCCATTAGTGAATTAAGAAATCTTACTTTGTATACGGATAGAAATATAACAGTAACCTACTGAAGTTATTTTTAAAATATTCTACTGCATGAGAGGAAAAATTCGAAGGTAATTTTATAGAATGAATGCACTCCAGACTAAAGCCAAATTAATCTCAAATAAATTTCACGAGACAGAAAAATGTCTAAATAAAGAAAAAAAAATATTGAATCTTCTATATGTTTTGATAGCCTTGTTACTTTGTCAACTGTGAGAGTAGATTTTACTGTCTCGCGGTAAGTAACTCCCGACTCATAGTTAAATGTTTTGTTCACTGCTGAAGACAAGCGCGCACACAGAATATTCCGCTTTAATTGTATTTCAGTACCTCCATCTCCGTCAATTTAACTTCAGTAGGCCTGATTTACACAAAATTTGCAATGTGTACCCGACACAGTGCCTCATAAATATGCAGTGCTGCTAATCGCTGTGACGAAATCTTTACTACGATATTCATTAAAACCATTTGAAGTTGATAAATGTTAAGAGTTAATTAGTTTAAATCTTTCAACTACATGATATGCAATATAGAGATTAGAAGAGGAGCAGATAATGATATTTTTTATTATTTGACGAAGCGACGAGACGAGCCAGTCTGCCTTCACCTGATGGTACTTACAATATCACCTACCTTACCGTATCACTTGATACGCTTACCCATGACAACGTGGAGCTAGTTAGAATGATAGACACTGCACCACATTGCGCTGATCGTCATAAGACAATATGTTAGTCTCGTTACCCCAGTAATTTCACTAATTACAACGCCCATCAAACAGGAAACTAATTATCACTCCACAGTTTGGCGGTAGAAATAAGCGCTGCGGTGTTACCCACCTAGACAGACATCTAACCACAGTAAGATAAAGTTTAATAAAATTTGTATGACAACATTACATAAATATTTGTTATTTAATGTAGTACACCTAAGAAGGGTTTCTATATTACTCTAAAAATTTTTATAAAATTTAATATTTAAAGTGATTTTGTATGCAGTTTTAAAGAAACTATTGTTTTATTAATTGTCGTAACATGTTATCTACTAGACATAAGTTACTTCAGAAAATGTATTTACGACAAATTAATAAAAGCATAAAGTTAAGGCAATTAATAAGATAGATTGAGTACATATGATTTTTCGTCCAAGTCACTGAATTTCCGAAAGCTATGAGTATTAAAAATTTATAATTGTATTACAATCGGTCTACTTGGACATTTAACATTTACAGTAACTCAGAAAGTAATTTTTTTTATTCAATGAAATGAGCAGACGAACAAAACCTAACTGATGATAGTCATACACGTGCCTGCTACAATATGGCGCTAATTAAAATGATAACAGCTAAACCACATTATACTCATCGCTTTGAGATAGAAGATGTTAAGTATCGTTAACTAAGGCTTTATAAACTGGAACACAGTAATGTTTGCAAACTGCTGTTTGGCAGTAGAAATAAAAGATGAAATGATTGTCTAGTATAAACTAGATATATATGGAACGAATGATTCTTCTCACAGTTTCTGTTTAATTACTCTGTTCGATTTGTAGGCCAGTGCGTACAAACAATCCGTATAAGGCGTGACAGGCGAATTCTTCGCATCGTCACGCTTCGCTTCCCACCCCACCGGTACGTCTTCCATCGCACTACTTCCGCCGATTATTTTTACCGGGGAACAACCGACCGAGTGATTATTGACCCCTATATAAGCACCGAGCCAAGTGTACTTTGTGAATTTCAACCGCATTCGCGACGGTCGCACAGTTTGGCTTCAAAGCACCGCCGGTCAAGGTCTGCTGCGGAAGTCACCGTTGTGAGGTCAATTATGTATTCTCTTCCCAACTTCACTGTTTTCATTACTTTTTAATTCAATAACATCAAGTAAATTACCAATTTAAAAGAATTTTAAGTTTGAGGATGGGTACAATTTAAGTATATTTTGTATTAGTAGGAAGTATTTTTATAAAAACAAAAGATCCTACCTAGATCAATTGAACCTAAAAATATTTAAACTGTTTTTGTGATAAGGAAAATAATCACTAAAACTAGTTTTCACTTCTTTCAAGTATTCTAAAATTTACCATAGACTTCGATCTTTAAATTTATTAAGAAACTTAATTCCAAAAACCATGTATCTGTAACCAATATTAAAATTTACTTTTTAATCTTATTTCAATACAAAAAAAAAAATTACCTGAGAAAAATAAGGCGGTAATACCGCCCTCTGGTCGTCTAAACGGGAACATTGAACACGTTCCAGGAGCTCGAATAACTCGTGTTGCGCTCGAGTGCCCCCTGCTGTCGATGAAGCCCATGGCGTAGTCGCCACGTGCTGCCGCCTGGTGGCAAAAACGATAACTATCAAGAAAACGCATTTATGTAGATTTAAAATTATATCGCTAGATGGCGTAATAATACATTACGAGAAAAATTATTGTAACATTCTTTAAAAGCACAAACTATTTTCTTCGACTCCCATTTAAAAAAAAATCATTCAGACTTTGTATTTTATAAAACGCATAAAGATGTGAATGGTTTTCATTGTACACAGTATAACTTTTCAAAATGTACGTCAATATCGACTAACGTTTAAAAATTAAAGGCACGGGGAAAAAAAATTGTCAGGAAATATATGAAAAATGCCCCGTCGATATGCACAAGTTTTGACGGCCATTTATAAAAAGGATAGTAATGACCGTATGTTTAAAATGCACAAAACACAAGGCTAGATCCCATAAATCACCCTTTAATCAATGTTAAGTCCTATTATTTAGCAGCCTTAAAGGTTTTAAAGTCAGTGACAGTAATGGAGTCACCCTGACAATGGAACTCGTTATACTCAACGAGAAGTAACAAGATTAAAGTTGACTGTGAACCTTTTTTGCTTGTTTTCGCGTTTGTCAATTGGCAAAGAGATATGTATAGTCAGGTGCGAATTTTTTCATGTATACATTCTCATTAAATGTCGAGATTATTTTCTTTCTTGAGAATAAAAAAAAATTAAAGATCTTTAGTGAATGCTTATAAATCAAATAAATAAATTTTCTTTGTGTACCAATGTCGTGTAATTAAAGCTTACTAAAATCTTTACAGCGCAAGAAGATATTTGTATATATTTTAGTATCAAATTTATTTGCGTTGTTTACTGTTAATAATTAAATGTGACTTGATATCGAGATTGAATAATAGGCTAATTAACGTCACTTCACAAGCACGATGCCGATGTTTAACATTCAATGATTTAACTTACAACATTAAATTAACAACAATGCATATTTTAAGAGAACCAGATTTATTTATACAGTCGGATACTGACAAAAGTACGCCGCGCGCTCCATCTATTGTCAAATAGTGACACCATATTTAATGGTAAGAGCGCATAATACTAGTGTCCGTGATTTATAGGTCAATTAACTGACCATTCTATGACCCCCGGCGTTTCTAATGTAATGGTTTTTCAAATTAAGTCTCCCCTTCTTGAAATTGTTACAATAACCGGTTTCAAGCGCTTTAATCAAAGATTGTTTGTTTTTCGGCTCAGCGTAATTTGGTTCTGTAACACACAAAAGGCAGATGTGTACCGTAAAATAATGATTGTTATGTTTCAATTAGGTCCTCCTTTTACTGATTCAGACAGGCTTTTGTGATTGCATTGTCGCTAAATATTCTATAAAATACAAGTTATTCATTCTTTCTAACAACAAACTGGGCAGATTTTTATCATGGGAGTAGAATCTAAGAAAAACACTGTATGTTTTGGCAGTTGACAAAAATTAAATAATTTTCAATTCCCAAATTTTAATCATTATATTCTCAGTAAAACACAATACGAGCAAGAAATATAAATTTATAACAGGATTAATAACTGGAAAGGGACGGATCATTTCAAATATTTTCATAATGTACATCCTATATGACTAAGATATTAAGTTGTTAAAACTGGGAAAAGCAGATGACGAAGCAAATGACCTTACACTATACTTTGAGATAATGAGTAATCAAAAATCATTGAGTTATAAAATGAATTTTAAATTTTCGTTTGGTAGAAAAAGTTAGAGTATACATTTTAGTGCAGACTAGTTGAGTGACAAAATCTAAAGGTTACAATGCGAGGATCCACATAACTTGTTCTCACCATTAGAACAATTTAAGGCTCTTTATCCATCACGCTAGCCAAGTGAAGAATAGTGTTTCAAAAACTTTTTCATATTTCGTCAATCCTCCAAATAACAATTTATTTCTATTACTTCATATAAATCTTTATTTAATGAAACTATAAATCCGAAGATAAGCTGTGTACAAATATTCATATATATATATATATATATAGGAAATGTTCAGAGATTTATTGACTTATCACAATATCTACGAAACTGTTAGACGTAGACTCAAATATTTTGGTAGATATATCGCTTCTGCCATTTAGAGGTCAGCTAAGAATAGATTATAAAAGGTTCCTTCCCCAAAGAGAGTTGCGGGGGTGGTCATAACAGGAAAGGACCGCGGGTGACCGCGGGATGCCGGACGGGAATATTTGTGACAAATATCAAGTCGAGGTGTTAGCGAGAGAGGTGTGCCAGGATCGTAGCAAGTGGAGAGAGGTGGTCTCTACCTACCTACCCCACTGGGAACAAGGAGTGATATATATGTATGTATGTATGTATCAAGTCTTCAATTCCAAATCTAGCTCTATATTGCGGCCAGCAAGGCGGGCGAAGAACAGCTGGTATATATGTATACAACAATAAACAACCTTCAAAACATACAATGTTTACTCAATTGCTTATTGAACACTTTGGAATTTTTTTGAGAACAAACAAATGGTCACCAGATGCAAAGTGAAAACCATTGTAAACACATGCTTCTAAGTTTTTTTAAGGATTACACAGTAACAATACTACAAAGTAAGAACAATACTATTTTGCTGCACAATTATATCCTTCAAAACATTTAAATATAGACGTTCGCAGAAATTTATGCAATTTCTTACATAGGAATTGAAATGAATTTTTTTTCAATCAACTTCTCAGCACACTGTCATAGGTCCAAGTTATACGTACTTTATAGTGTAAAGTTTATTCTTTTTTTTACATCACTTAATTTTTTAATTTCACAAGCGGTTTTTAATACTGAGTTATAATAATTATTTATAAATTTTGATTAATGTAAAATTAGAGTCTATGGGGGATTGGAACATAAAATAGGCTGTAGACCTCATCCTTACTATACAAATAATAACTCAGTTATATAAAGACAGAGAAAAAAAGTTAAACGTGGACAATTTGTCCGTTATTTCGAATTAATTCAATGCCTTATTACAAACATCTGGATCCTGTTTAAACGGCTTCGAGTAATTAACGTCATTTTAATCGGTTTGTACGGAACTCAGTTAATGAAAATGTTCAGAGAGAATCGGTTGCACTTGAACATTCGTTCGTACGACACGAAACGAATACATGGAATAATTCGATAATGATGATTGAGCTTATAAAGATATCAGGGGTAGACTTTAAAAGTAATGGTGCGTCTGGCATTAAAAAACAAATTGTAACCGTCAGTAATGTAACAGCTTAATACATATAAAGACGTTATTAAAGTTTCCTTTGAAGACTTTTTAAATGACTGAATATTAAAAAGAATAATTTTGCAGACGGTTTGAAACTTCAATATTTATTATGGTCTCCTATATAAAATTACATTGTTGATTATAGTAATTAATGCAAGTAATTAAATTAAATAACTACAGATGATATTATTACATGTAGGTGGATTTGCCGCATTCCATTTTATTTTCCAATAGTTATTTCTCTACCTTTATCTCTCACTAATGTCGGTCCCTCACGTCTGCGGATCGTGGTCAGGGTTAGGGTATAGTACTTTCATTTACAGAAAAACTTAATGTTATTTTTATACCACTGTATTAATGCCCCCAGTACTTAATAACATATATAATATTTTTTCGTTTTTAAAATTTATATCAGCAAGTGATTGGTATCACTTGAATTACAAAATACTATTTGATATTTATGAAAATTAGCTAAAGAATAATAATAAAAAAAAAACCTAACGTTGATTTTTTAATATTGTTACAGCAACATAATTAATTATATATAAAGTTTAAGAAAAATAAATAACCTTTATAATTTCCTTACTGCTGGAGCTTCGAGCCTTTTATTACAAGATGGGTCATAATACCATATATTCACCGCACTGACTAATGGCAGTTTGGTGAACGTCATCCGTTAATAGCTGATATTTTTGGAACATGTTGATTTCATTAGGATTTTTACCATAAAAAACATAATGGGTGTCAAACCTGCGTCTCTCTGAGACGTACAGCTACTACGAACATCACTTTACACACTGAGCTATCAAAGCTTCCGACGGGATATAGAACTATTGCAAATAAAAAGTCGTATGATTAAGTATTATGACCAGTTCGCCTTACAGGCAACGCAATAAATTATTATCAACCGTAGTAAAACATACGGAAAAACCATCAACATGTCCGCTTGTAAAAAAAAATCAGAGAATATCTCGCAATATATCCTCTGTGTATACTTTTTATCGTAATTAGGCCTTATAAACACATCGCGATAAACCGCGTTATGGGCAGGCTGCTATTAAACATAAACAGTATGTCGTTTATGTATTTTGCGGTGAGGGTACGACACGATGGTCGCAATGCAGCATCCCGTGCTCGGCATGTGAAACGAGTTTTTTAAGCATATACTAATCGTTCTGAAGCCTTCGCTTTATACATAAAAGAAAAATTATCAGTGTGAAAGATTTATCCTTTTTTTTATCGATTAACTCGCATTAGTAACAGTGAAAATATAGATGGTGAAGCGTGTTTGCCCCAAATACTTTGTCTCTCAAACGCTATACATGATGAAGCACAGCAGTACTGTAGCAGCAGATTCACAATATGAGGATGGTAGGGAGGTGGGTTTGAAAACATACCACCATCTAACCTACAAATGTATACTCGCGTGCAACTGAATCGACTTAAGCCATATATTGGTATAAAAGATAGATTTTTCAGAAAATGGCTTATCAGTTTTTGTTGTTTTTTTTTGTTTATGGGTCTCATCTTTTTTTAAAAAATGTCATTTTAGGGAGAAAAATCGGTTGAATATTTATTGATGAAATTTAATTTGGACATTAATGCATAAAAAATTAAAACGACAACATAATGTACAAAATATTTATTTTTTATAAAAGAAAGTGAAAATCATGAACACTGTATTATTGCCTCTCCTTGCTTTTATAACGGCTTGTATGCGATTATTTATAGACTTTATCAATTTTTTGATAATGTCTTGAGGTATCATATTCCATTCTTCCTCTGGCGCAGTTTTGCGCTCGACGATGCTTGATGAAGCTGTATCTCTGGCACCGAGCATTATCATGAATCAATACAAGATCTTCTCCTACGTACCCTGCATAAGGTACAATATGATCGAGGAGAATGTGTTCCACGTACTTTTGAGCCCTCGGATCCCCTCTCCAACCGCCACCAAGCGCGAAAACAAGTTAGGTCTTCCTGTCATATGATATTCCAGCCCACATCATGCATGACTGAACCACCGCCATATGTTACTGTTTCAGCGAAACAGCATTGCGAGAACCGTTTCCCTTGACGCCTGTATACTCGGCCTCTTCTGTCGTTGCCATGGAGACACATTTTGCTCTCGTCAGAGAACAGGATGGAGCTCCATTGCTCAAGAGTCCAATTGAGGTGTTCACGAGCAAATTGAAGTCAAGGTGAGCTGCGGTCAGTTTCGGGCCTCTGCCTGACCGCTTTGGAGTTAAATATGCTTTCTACAGGAGTCTTCTAATTGTCCAATGCCTTACAGCTACTCTTCGAAACCCTCTGAGCTCCCATTGCAAATCAACGCCCGTAAGATGACGATTTCTCCACGAAGTTGAGACAATGAAGCGGTTGTCCGTCTCAGACGTACTCCGGTGTCTGTTGGTTTGTGGTCTCTGAATGAAGTCACCAGTCTCTTGAAACCTTCTGTATACTCATGAAAACAGCTGATTGGCTCATGTTAAGTTCACGAGCGACTTGCCGTTGATTATGGACCGCTTACAACAAAGCTACAACTTGGGCCGCTGCTTCTGAGGTAGTGTCCATTGGATTGCGATTCAAATACTGGGAGCTTAAGGAGATGTGTACCTGTCAACGTTTCACGAATAACTCATAAGAAATATGGATCACGTGAGCTTTTAGACCTGATTTCGACTCGCAACTCGTGGGTACCGCAACGATCAATTTCTGTAACGCTCATGTTTAAGTGTATTTATTTTAAAAGTTTTGTCATTGTTTATTTGAAAATTGCTATATTATGAAAAAAAATATCAGTCTTTTGAATAAAAAAACTTTTACAAAAATTGGAAAAACAGTTTTTCCAAAAATTTTACTATCTATACCAATATACGGCTTGAATCGATTCAGTTGCACGCGAGTGTAGATCCGGAATCAAACCAGCGTCGCCCGTATTACATGGCAAGTTACCGCTGCGCTTGGAGCCTATATTTAAATTTTTAGAAATAGATTCAGAAGAAATTTGAAAATAAATATTTGTAAGAATTGATAATAATTACCAATTTCAAATTACGTAACTGACAAAGATTTTTTCTATACATTTATTACTTATATCAACCGCATAAGAATAAACTACCCACAATGTAATCTTAATATTGTGCCTAAAAAACGCTCAAATAAATATTTGTACTCGACTGGAGATTTTTCTTAAGACTTATTTCAAAGAGATATGTAATGACTGACACATAAATACAGTGTACTTCAACTAACAAAAAATAACACTTTTACATGTATACTGAGTGTTAGGAGACCGCTTCCGAAAACGAAAACAGACAATAGTACTAATGACACCTTTGATGATGGGACGGAAAAAAATTGATCCTGGGCGGCCGGAACTTAAGATGTATTTGGTTTCAATTTGAACCTTATTTCATAGGGTCACGGAGCATTTAGATTGCGCGCCCGTCCGTTCGTTGATCCGAGCATTAACTGTTTTTGATTTTGTGTTTCATTACTGGTTTTTTTTAGTAAAGTAATGTATTTTTATATACTAACATGATGGAGCGTAAATAATGCTTCTAAAACGTATTAAAAATATGATTTTTTTTAAATCAGGACTCGATTTTCTTTTGGTCTCATTATCAAAGGTATCATTTAGTCCATTCGTCTGTCTTCGTTTTCGGAAGCAGTCTCTTAACGCGCAGTATGTGTTTGAAAAGTATCTTTTTATGACATTTAATCAAAAACCCAAGTAAGTTTTATATAATTTCTATGCAAAAAAATATGTTGAAACGAAGTAGAAAAAATTATGGAGAGAAATCGCATCTGTCTCTAGATAATGTATCGTGAACGTTGCAAAATAGATTGTAGGGGTCACTTTACAAACATAGGTCCTAACGAAAATCCCGTTTCGCAGCGACAGCATGCAAGCGAACAAACAACATATGGCGAGCGGTAACAAGTACGTATTTATGACATATTTATATACTCCTTTCAATAAATATGGCAGTCTTATAATACTATGTAGCAAGCCTTAATGACTGCTATAAATATTTAAGTACATTTATTACTGTATACGAGTACCTTAGTCTACTTTTAAATAATATAAAACATCTCTTTTACTGTTCCCACAGCTGGGACACCAGATCTCTAACAAAAATAGAGTTATCGATCACGCTGGCCAAGTGCGGGTTGGTGGAGTACACGTTTATAACATAAAATCCAGTTTTATTTTATTATCCTTAAACTAAGTATTAAAAGGATAATTCTGTTTTATATTATATATAACGTTTACACATACGTACGCAAGCATATGTGCATGTTTTAATTAACAGGAAGATGACGCATATGTTGTCTGAACAAGCAAGATCATGCAAACATTTTTTTTTTCATAGCTAATACGTTGAGTGACTTAATCATGCCGTGGGAAAGTACAAAATGGTCAAAATGTGTTATACCAAGGAGATGATTGCAATGCATCCCGCGTAGTTTCCGTTTTATCTTACATTAGAAGTTTACATCGCTTTGGAAGATAACAATAACAGAGCCAGACCGGCGATATTCAAACGACGAAACACTGCTACATTTCATCAGATATCTTCAATAATCAAGTCTTAATATTATTTGCCTTTTTAAGTTGAGTGGAATTTTATATCGAACAAAACCTTACTTGGCTCATAATCTTATCCACAATTTAGGTTTCTGATCAGTTTCCGTCATAGCTTCTAATGAATGAACATATGAAACCTAATGAGTAATGTCCAATGGCATAAAATTTACTATGTCTTTATTTTAAGATTCAAAAGAGTCATGAACATTAAAAACCCGTCTTTCTTAGAGACAATAATAAGACTAATCAATTTGTAAGGTCATATCTACATTTGACCGTAATAAATGTCCATATTAAACCACGTGGGATAGATCATATTTCTCAATAGAAGTCACCATCTTGCGTGACCTAGTTACAACATAGATGATAATTCATATGTGCCTGCAGACGATATGTATTAGTCTGTATCGTGTATTGATTTTCTTATAAGCTTCACGGTTTATATTAATCTTATATTACATATTGCAATAATTAATACAATTATATTATTATTATTATTATGTGTTTGGTAAAGCTTAATGTGTAGTTTTGCTACTGAATCGCACGATGGTACTCGAATGAGACTAAATCAATTTTCACAAAAATTACGCGCATCAGAACACAAATGTCCTAAAATTATTAAAAAAAATGTTATTAAAAAACTGTCACTTTTATAATACGATTCCATTCGCTCTCAACACAGATATCAAACAGGAGTGATTGGAGCGCGGCTGAACTGACAAGACAATGGTAGGAACAAAAACTGTCTGCATCTAAGTACAGTGCACGTTGCTAGATGACACCGCACTTGACGGTCTACAAAAGGTTTTTTTCTAAGTGTCTGGGCGGACGTGTGAATCGCTACAAAGAGCCGGGATAGAAGCACGCATATACTAGAAAAAAAAACAAACTGTAGTGGTGTTTCAGGGGAAGCCCTTGTGTTCCGTCCCCTTACATCTATATGCGAACCGGGGAAAGATGTTCGCCGTTCAAAACGACCCTAAGCGTAAAGATTCAAAAGCATAATAAGAATCCATTTTAATTTGCAGAATGTATTAACATCTATTTTAGATAAAGTTAACACATTTAAGGTGTGGTTGATTTATGTAGAAATAAAAATTATCATAAACTAAATACATAGCCATAAAAATCATGTTAATTTACCAAAGTTATATAATGTAGATAAAATGAGAAATAAATTAAGTTTTTAATACTTAACAGCGAATTAACAAATTATATTCATGCATACATATAAAACATAACCGACAAGGCAATTAAACGTCGTTGATATAATAATAATTTTAAGTAAATGATAATGATATACGTTCACCCAATAATTGACTGCATTGTAGATAACAAGTAAATATTACGTGTCTAACATTTAGTTGTAATATTGACATACAATGTTGTCTTTAAAATTAAATTTAATACTTATATGTTCTCACATCAATAATATTGTTATTTTTGATATATAAATAGACATTAATTCTATAAGAATATTTGAAATAAATAGTATCGAACAATGTGAACAGGAAAGGTTCTTTCCGACAAAATTAGTTTGACAGTACAGTTTTATCTTTACTATTGTTGTTATTAAACGCTAAGTACGATTTTAATTATCGTATTATAACCGTTAAAATAGTACGTAATTGATTCTTACCCGGCATCGAGTTTCGAAGTTAACAATGTTCAAAGTCTGAACAGAGCAGTATGCTTAGTCCCAGTTCCGGGTAAGTTTATTGTTCAACAATAAACACGACTGGGGGCTGTTCGCGAAATTGAATAATCGGAAACTTTGCTGGATTAAAATTAGTCAGACTACAGATAATTTATAATCAGAAGACTAATACTACAATTAATAATACTACTACATATTAAACCTTTATTTTAATTGCTTTATTCTTACTTTATGTACAGTGGTCCCATATTGGATTCGGAGGCCATATGTTGTTGAATTGGTGTAAGGGTATTTCGGCTGTCAACATACAAGTGCCGGAGTATACTGATTGAGTATGTGAAGTTGAAGCATGTGGGCACCATGTGAAATTAAGTTTAAGTATTATCAAATTATAAACACTGTTTTTAGTAAGTATAGGTTATCAATTACCATAGAGATATAAGTAATATTTTATGCAAGAACACAAATGTTATGGCATAGCTCTATTGAATTATGTACTATATATGACATGTAAACTTTATCAGGAGCTTTTACAGTTCATATCTTTAGCAAAAACCACTAGAATCTCATTCTGTATCAATTACCAACCAATTATTACAGTCAAGAATTTTGATAGGTATCAAATAGACAGTTTTATCTACGAGTCCAAAACCTTAAAAAATCTCACAAGGGCTAAGCCAATCATGAACACAGGTATAATTCAAAACAAGATAGTTCAATTGGACGTATGTCAACTGTAAAAAAAAATTACGTTTTTTATTATATTATATGTTGATTGTATAAGAATTAAAAAATATAATTTCTTAAGCACCAACCATATGTATATCTGTACTAGGCATTTAATAGTGATAGTATAAGGAAGGTAGCGTAAACAATAAATTGTATGCAATGACGAATACCCTAGAGTCTAAGGCTAAGGTTTAGTTATGTTCTTAATGGAATAAAACCGGCAAGTTATGGTAATCTGACTCAATGTCAACCTTAAGTAAATAAAGTTAACAAAAACTTTGGTCACAAAAATCAAAACATGCTTATAAGAGGACATGTTTATAATGACTGGTCGTATATCGCTGAGCACTTATCATTTTCACAAACACACTGCTATGATACAAATAATATATGACGATTGAATGTCATTGTTTAGTATAAATATAAAGTATCAATTGATGAGTTGTCTGGTATCAACTATAAACTATTTTTCCTTTATCCAATCTCTTTGTTACTGTGAGATACATTAATAGTAAGCAAGAATTTACTGAGAAATATAAATCCCAGCATATATGTTAATGTTTTAACATTTCAATGAGACTATTGTTCTTTTAATATTAGGATAATTTTTAAATGCCTGTATTTGCAAGATTTTGGTGCAAAGTTACAGTTATTTCTAAATTTATACAAAACACATGTTATATACACAGGTAAGGTATATTTTGTTTCCTACTTTTCTATGTATAAATCAAAATATTAAATATCTCATTGTGCCCCATGCGCACAGAGCTTAAGTTGTTATACAAAGTTTTTCCCTTATTTGTTTTAGAGATTGTAACAGTTTGCACAGTAAATCAAATTAATTGAAAGTTAATATTATAAATAAAATAAATTATTGTGTGAGTATTCAAGACGATACAAAGAGAACAAATGACAAAAAGTATATATATTATATTTAAAATCATTTTTGTTGTATTTGTCAAAAGTTTGTAAGAGACTTGTTTTGTAGTGAATACTATTCGTAAGTAAAGACTGTTGAAAGAAATTTATTAACAACATTATGGTGTTTCGTGACCGATACTTGGTGTAAAGCTTATGGTTGTCAACGTGAAATTTAGTGTAATTGCATCCAACCCGCGACGACATGACTGAGTGAGATTCTAAATCACGGCAAAGTTACGAAAGTGGGAAACCTTTAATCATCGCTACTTACAAATCCGCTACAATATAATATGTTATTGAGAATATATTTCAGTTTTACTGACAAATAAATCTAGTTTAAACACTACGGCTGACGGGTTCAATCAAAAGAAAACAATAAATAAAATGAGGTTGTTTCAAAAACTTTTGACTTCATGATAAATAGAAAATGTGATGAAGGAAACTCAGATTACTGTTGTGTTAAAAAAAGGTGATAGATTGTTTTGTAAATTTGCAATATATATTATCATCAATGTAATTATTTCTATGCCGATATTGCTAAAAAACAAATTACAGGTAAACAATTGAAATAAGAACAAGTAAATATTACTTTATATGTGTATAATGATATATATAATAACACAGCATTACTGAAAGCAAGGACATAAATAATCTAATAACAAACACAAATACTGTAAATTTGTAATTAAAATATAAAGCCTTGAACAATAATATTAGAGAAAATGGAAAAAAATTCTATGGGCGAGATTAGCTACTCTAATATCCCCACCATGCATGTCATAAGAGGGGACTAATCCGAACATCTGGAAAAGTCAGTAACTTTTCATATCACTGATATTAGTATACTTCATACGCATTGAGTACATGCTGTACTAGGTAGCTGGTACGGCAAATACCCTTTATTTGAAAGACCTGTCTTCAGAAGAGGATATTAAAACACTGCAATAAATATGAAGATTCCATACATTTGGCAAATGATAATGACCAGGTATGTAATATTTGACTGTGTAAAAACACGATAAAATGGCCCACGCTATCAAATTGCGTGCACAAGCAAAACTCTAAGTAATAATTTGGTATGCATATTACTTATTACATATTATTATATACTACGTTGATACTATAATTATGTAATTCTATACATACACACATTATCAGCCACTAGACGCCCACTGCTGAGCATATTCAGTGCTGGTCCGATCGTTGTATAGGTCTTTGAGGGAGGTATGCTCTACGTTTTTATGTTATAAAATCGCACTTACCGCGTTTATTATTTTACTACTTATATTTATATATATATATATATATATACAGAAATTCATTGACCTATGATGAGATATCCGAAACTATTACACGTAAATACGCAAAATTTGATAGAGGTATTGCTTTCGGCATTTAAAGATCAGCAAAAATTGGACTTTACTAAATTCCTTCCTCAAAGGGAGTTGCGGAGGTGTTAATAATTAGAAGGGGCCCGGGATGTAGCGGGAATGTTTTTGACAAATTTCAATTCTAACTCTATTTTACGGCCATCAGAGCGAGAGAGAAACGGCTAGTTTGTTTATCAATACTTACTTAAAATTTACATAATTTTAAGTGATAATAAGATAGAGAGTGAAGCGTACTCGCAAAATACTCTGGGAGTAATGTTGGAACACAATATCATTATAGAGGCAGATTAAGCAATGTAAGAGTGGTACATAGGCAGTATCATAGAAACTGCCAGCCACTAACTACATGTGGCTCCAGAATCTAAATCTTTAGTAGATAAAATTATGACAATTCTATAGTATTAAAAAGATACGTTTATTTTTTTTAGTTGTCCGATAAAGAAATTTTCGATTTATTTAGACGAATAGGAATTCTCAAAAACGTTATTCGTAGAAAATAGTCGTTAACTTGTAACTACATCGGTTAAAATTAGTTAATTATAAAATCGTGCATTGGAGCAGGTGTACGTTCAGCTTTACCGTAGGTGGTACTTTCGCAGCGGCTGCCGGGAGCGTAGTATCGCAAATTGGTGGTTGTGTGTACGTGTGACCCGCATTTAATTGTAATTAGCAGTCTCCAATTGATGCTTGAACGTTCTCGTACCTGTTTATTAGGCCTTCGAACGTTTTACTTCTCCAAACGCTAGCGGGTAATTTTTTTTTTGTTCTAACATACCGGTCAAGACCGCAGAGTCGTATTGACATTTTGTATGAAATGTTCTTTAACAGCGTAATACAACTTGAGAAGAATAGCTGGAGGCAGGAGTAGTTACCTCAATGGGACAGCTAAACTTCAATTTAATAAAAGCACCTTATGATAATGATGAATCCCACTTGGTGTTTCTCTAGTAGACTGAAGCAGAAGCTATATGTAAGTAATTTGTTTTGAATTTATATGTATTAATGTGGTGCAACGTTACTGATTTTAGTCTGGTACGGAGACAAACCAGATAAGTCTCTTCTCCGCTAAAGTTTGTATCGCCAAACAATAATTTGCAAATATTACTGAGCCAGTCTAAGGGAAGCGGTAAGTACAATAAATAAATTGGAGACCGTAACAAGAATTAAGATTTTATGTCTCTAGGCGACGAGAGCACAATGTGACGCGGTATGTATCCTAACGCCACATTGTTATGGGCTGGTGTACAACCATCAGGTGAATGTCCCGTTTGTAACATCGCTGTCTTATTGACAAAAAAAACATAATTTCAGTACAAATGAATCGGCTAAATACAGAAATTAAAATGGCAATTACATTTAAAAACTTTATCCGAACTATAGGTAAGAGTCGATGAATCTTACGGGAGCTGAAAATAAGGATGTTATTCTTTTCCGAGATCCGCATAAAAATCCGTAGAAGAAAAAAAAACAATTTAACTTCAAGAACTAAATAGATTAGGTAGATAGGAAGATAGGTAGGTTGAGGTAATTATGTACTTAAATTCAATTCAACGCATCTGTTAGCTTTAACAAAACATTCAAAGCACATTAGTGACTATTTTGACTACCTCCCTAACGCTGTTAAGCTATTTATAAGTTGACCTAAATGACCTGTTACTTAACATGAGCTCTTTAACGAAACCTGTAAGGATTTTACTTTAATTAATCTTCATTGCGTGCACTCCATTCTAAGCTGCAGCTCTCGATTTATAACGCATGATGTTAATAATAAGCTACATCAATTGCTTTCAATGTACTCGTTATCCGTTTGACATGTAATAGTTTCATGTTATTTGTAATATAAGTAGTAACGATTACCAAAGTAACCTCACCTTCTAGAAAAAAAACCTTACTTAAATGTTAGACAAAAAGTTAAATATTTTACATATTCAGCTAGTATTAATACTGTAGTACAAAAAATAATCAAAATTTTATTGACCTCAAAACATATTTTACTATTATTGGTTACCGTGGCATTAAAACCATAAAAATACGCACACATTTTATATCGTTTTACGGAACCCTTGCTCATATAAGTACCTCATGTGCCCAACAGTCTATTTCACCCGGTACTTACTGGCCAGGTAATTGAACTGGCTATGAACAATCACAAGGCAAGGCAAAATGAAACCTTTCTCCCATTAGGTGTGGTTGCGTTGCAATTGATATTTAGTGTTATACATTACTTCATTTGTTAGGCTTTATACGATTGAAATTATTTAAAAAATTACATAAATATGCACATTATTATATATTTATGTTTTTTTTTATGTAGGTACACACAAATAAATGCGTACAACTAATATAGTTAGATCGTAAATTTACTGGTGGTAAACCTCTGTTGTCAGAGACTGTAGAGGTATGACCACCGCAGCGCCTATTTCTACCGCCAGACAGTACTGTACAAATATCTTTCGGTTTGAAGGGCGCTATAGCTAAGGAAATTACCGAATTAACGAGACCTAACACCTTATGTCTCAAGACGATGAGAGCAATGTGGTGTTATGAATACCATCCTAACTAGGCAGGTGTATCACTTACCATCACGTTCACCTGACGCTCATCTCGTAAGTTCGTTGATTAAAAAAAAAAAAATATCCATATAATATTATGACCCTGTTTCAATGTTATATAAAAAATTACATCTGTGAAGTAAACGATGAATTTTTATAATCTCATAAAGCAATGAGACTAGAGGGAGATTCACTTGATGATAAGACATATTCCTATTTAATGACGTAGTTCATATAGCGGTAGTTAAGATGACATACACTACACTGTAATGCGCACATCGCCGTCAGACATGACGTTAATTCTCGTTACCATAGTAATTTCACTAGTACACAATAACGTTTGTAGACTTACTTTTATAGTAACAATTTACAAAGATATGAACTTATTAGTATATTGCAACGAAGTTAATGAAAGTAACTATAAAATGCCTTACCGCTTTTAACAATTGTATTCTAGAAGTTTCCACTTAAATTCCCAATAGCTTCATTTGCCTAATAATTTCAGCAATTACTATGATAATCTATTAGTTACTGTTAAAAAATCCAGGTGTACATGTTAATCGCGTCACCTAATGAACTAAATTAAAAACAGCCGCCTTTGTAGAACAGGTGACATTTTGTATACACGATCAGTGATATATTTTTATGGTTTTTATTTCGGTTAAATTTTTAATTAGAGACGAAAAGCGATTCAAAACGAGTTTTAGACACAATGTAGGTAGAAAAAAAAAATGTTTAAGAATTAGATCATTAATTAATAATAAATGTCGTTAAGGAAGTTTGATGATCGTTAATTGTTAATGATTTACGCTTCATATATTTTTTATCATTTACCCGTTTTCTACTCCCAATCAAAAAAGGACTTTTAATAATTAGTATAAAAATAGAAATTTCGTACCTCGCAGGAAGTTTCGGTTAAATGTATAATTTCCTTAGTTAAACTTATTATATAACATGTGTTACATAAAAAGATAAATTACTTGTATGATTTTTTTATATATTTAATTAATAGTCATAAGACAATAAGTAAAATAATGCCTGATTAAGGAGGAAAATCTAGGAAACAATACATTATTAAGTAGGATTTAAAAAAAAGGTAAAGTAGAGCAATTCGTTTTCTAGCAAACGGTAATTTAGCTCGATGGGAAAGATCTCTTCAAAGCGGACCAGTTTGCCAAAGTTGGATGTGTAGATAGTGGAGTTGAGGCACGCTCCAGGGTGAAATATATACCCGATATAGACTACGGGTTGTTCATCTATCATGATTAAACATCTAGCCGGGCTAACGGTAGCCCAGAGCCTGTTCCGTAACCCGCGAATGCCATTGTGTGACTTATCGCTACTATTGAGGCATACTTCGCTCTTGACGGATACCTTTGACTTCAACATGTTTATTGGAAAACGATGGACATTCGAAATATAAGTATGTAAGTATTTGTGTTGTGTAGGTGTACAAGAAAAGTCATCTTTTATTGAACTACCGAAAAAGATTAACTAACTTGACCACAAAATGTAATAAATAATTCAACCCAAAGCCTTCATCGCAACCTATTAAAAATTTAAAACATTTTGTACATACATTAACTTCTTCATGTATCTTCTTCTCGTCGTAAGCAACGTATAACATTCCTTTTGTCCGCCCGAAGGCAAATATTTCATCTTCCCAATTTTGGACTTCATTCGATCAGTGGCCGTGTCGCGATTAAATTTGTTTTATTAAAACTCACTACACTCGCATCCACTGTAACGTTTCAGTTTGCATCCGAAGCGACTTCGATGTTTGCCTAAAATTAAAAAAGAAAGAAGACTGTAAAGATATTTACAGGATAGACGCTAAACTACTGGAAAAACCAAAAAGCAATTAAATTTAGTACATGAAACAATAACTAACAAATATGTTAAGGATAATGATGAAATACATTTAAGCGTAAATAAGGAAGGAACGAAGGATGTACTAATTGTTAACACTGAGTTTTGACGAGGAAAATTAACATCATGGCAGATAATTAAAAAAGCTTGCAAAACAATCTAAAGCGCGCAATTGTATGAAATTACAGCAAAGCGAGTAAAGCTCAAAGAAAATGTGCACTTTTAAATATTTTATATTATATATATTATATTATTTAATTTAAATATATTTAAGCATTGCTTTATCATAAAAACCACCCAAAACTGATTACTGTGAAATTTTATTAACAACAACGGTTTAATTTAGTTCGTGACTAATACTCCATTCTCTGAAGAAGAATGAACGCTTGGTAATCATTTTAATTACTTTTAAAGCTCATTTAATATAGGCGTTTTGGACCAGGATCCACAGCTTGTGATTAATAATGACACCATTAAATATTATTCACTTTCCCATCACCCTTAAAACTTAAAGTATGTGCACTTAAACGAGACTATTTGGGCTCTTGCCCAACATAGATTGAAATATCAGCCTGTATTGCAAACAACGTTTAAAAAAAACTCACCTATATATGTAAAAACAGTAAAGGACTAAAAAACTTAAAGGTAGCCAGTTTAAGTAATGTTAAGTAGTGTCTGTAGTCTACATATGTCTACACTTTACGTATTTAAGATAAGGAAAGATAAAGTTATGCCGTTAGAGCTAAGGGTAAGACGAACCAGAAGTTTTAACTTCTATGGCGCCGCTAAATTGCTTTTCTTGTGACACGGACTTTACTAGTTCGATATTCTTATATATATGAGGTATGGCTTGGAAGTCGGTAGGGTTTTAAAAAAACTCGCCAAGGAACTCACGAACGAGTTGGTACAGGTAACAAAAAATCCACCTTCTTGAATTCGCTTCTTCTTTTTTTTCTTCTTAAGGTGTCTCTCCCATTGGCGGAGGTTGGCGGTCAGTTCACAGTATTTCGCCCTATCTCTTGCGAAGCGGAACAATTGGGCGGCTCACGCGTCCTTTCTTGGCCCCTTTAATAACACGCTGAATTTAGAATAGCAACATGGATTTTCTAATAATTCTTCAACACTATAACCTAGTACTAATAAACTTCAGTTAGCACAACTTTTAAATATATAAAGAAAATTAGAAAGAATTGTGGATTTAAGGTAACTGTACGCTCCTTATTTCTTTTTATCGTTTAATATATAATATCCACGAATACATGTAATATTAATTATTCAAAGATGAAAGTAATAACGTATTAAGGTAAGACAATTTTATAATAACATTAAATCTGTACTTAATAACGTCTGTATCAGATAAAAGCGACCATTAAGCTGTATATCATAAACGCTGTAACCGTAAACATAAGATAATTGGATCGGGGGGAGAAAGTCCGCCATTGATTCTGTCGTTACTAATGGACCCTAGAGAATAAAACGAAATGCTCAAGTTTTCCAATTAGGACTCTCAAGAAGTTGGTAAATAGTTAACCAGCAGACAAGTGGACTCTCTAAGTTACATATAACATTTGTTACGTTAGCTAAAGGTTTGAAGTTACGTAAATTAATTACACAATAAATATTTTCATTATAAAAAAAGTTATATTTATTAAGTTTTTTTTAAAATCTACTTTAATAACGTCATAGAATTTATGAATTACACATACTATTTACGATTTAGATACTTTACCTTTATCATGAATATGGAAGAATATAACAACCTTTAAAAATTCAGAAAAGATTCAGAAGTTCATTCAAGATGAGCACTAATTTTCATTTATTTTGCTGGAATTCTTCATGAGTCAAAGAAAACACTGGGGGCTTACAATAATTTAAATATGTACACACCCACACAAGTAATACATCAAGTAATCAAATAGACCTCTGAATGATTAATCTCGTATCACGTTCTCTACATGGGTCGTGTGCAAGCCAAACTGTTGCGTGAACACATTTAACTTTGACAAGGATAATATAACTTGCTGTAATTACACAAAAAATATAAACACGAAATGTATTTACTATTTATTATTTAATATTTACGTAGTGACGGGATGCCCTTCACAAAGTGGACCGACGATCTGGTGAGAGTCGCGGGAAGCCTGCTGGATGTGGGCAACGCAGGACCGATCTATGTGGAGATCATTGGGAGACACTTATGTCCAGCCGCGGATGTTTATCGGCTGATCATTATGATGATGATTTAATATTTCTATACATACTACATCAATAGCTATAAAGTTTCATCATCAGTTTGCGGCTATCGGCTATAGGCCTTTAGTTGTTGCAGTTCATATGAACTCTGCTCCACCAGTCACCATTTCTATGACACCTGGCACCTGCCCTACTACTTGTTTTCCTAAGGTTACCTACGGTTTCAAATTTATTATATAGTTTTGTACTAAGCCGAAACAGCAATATTGTTGATATAAACTCATCGCGATTTCTCTGAAACTAGGAGACCTAAAGATTTGAAATTTGGTAGAAATATTTCTTTTATTGAGTATATAGAGGAAGTTGCGGGGGTGATATGACCAGCAAAGCGGACGGGAAACACCTAGCTGAACTATAAAACTCAATATATTTGTAATATATGTCCATGGTCATTGTAGTACAACAATTATAAGACAGAATACTATAAACTACATGGATTCCTTGATTTATTTTGATTGTACTTATTTACTTATCCAAAAATTTCGTTCCTTAGTTAAATGTGTAAGTTTTCTGAAAAACAACTCGAATTATCAAAATATTTTCTAAATTAAAATAGCAACTAAAACAATGAAAGCGTTCATTGACATCGTATATAAAATAAAATATATAGCTTGACTAAAAAAATTATCGTGTACGATGACGTCACATCCGCAAGATTAATATTAACCACATCAGTCAAATAAGCAACAATTGCAACGTGGGTGGAACTATTTTGTAATTATGTTTAGTGATATATCAATTAAGCTCGGTGACTAAGCAAGTAAACAACTTGGCGGTCTACTTTGAATAAAAAAGTAAGTATTTTTTTTTTAAATTTGTGAACTTTAAATGATTTTATTCATATTAGACGTTGGTCTATATTGTTACTTGGAATGAACTTCACCTATGTCTAATTTTATTTCGATTTCGCTTTGACTGTCACCGCAGTTTCATGAAGTTATTAACAATATTTCTCGATAGAGTAAAAAAAAATACTTCAACAAAAAGATATTATGTTTTAATATCATTGCGTATATAGAAAAAAATTAGATAAGTAGAGAGAGAACGCATCTTTTTTTTTAACATAGAAGCAATGTTTGAAGTCCATAAAATAAAGGATATTTATCTCTATATATCAATTACATACACAATATATAACGTAAGGGGTCCCGCACAACTCACGGGACCCAAGCGAACCTAGCGTACTCGTGGTGCACCCTGCTGGGAAATGGCCCAAATCCCTCCATATGCACCCCTACTTACGACATTTCCTAGCGCCCAGGCGATAACGGAAGCCATGCTGACTGTATATGGAGATCTTTGGGAGAGGCCTATATTCAGCAGTGGACGTCTACCAGCTGATGATAATGATACACAATGTGTTAATATATCACATAAAGATTTCGATGACAATATCCAACGAATTTGTTATTTTATTTAATTATTTATATATCTTCTTTTTGTAGGAGCAAATTCATTAAGAGGCATTTTATAAATATTTTTATTTAATAGGACAGGTTTTGTATAATTAAGGCCACATTTAGAGTAATAATATCTACACTATTCTTGCTGCTTAGATATCAGAACCAGTATTTCATTCAAATTTAAATTAAATTATGCCATAATAAATAATTATATTTCTGAACAATCTTTATGTGCGATCAATTTGAAGTAAAGTTAAAAATAAGATAATTTAAGTTGAAGATTGACAGTTCAGAACAGTTTTATTCTCTTGAAATTGTCCTAGGTCAAATCTATTCTAATAATAACTTCACAATACTTGACCTCTTTACTTCTGCCTACTAAGTAACGAAATGTTACTTAAACGGTTGTGCTTATCATATCTCAAGATTACAAAGAATGGCAGATTGATGTCGCAACAAAGCTCTCAGGTATTTGACCGCGTCTCGACATGGATATTCGAAAAGCAATAGCAATTGGCTCTGATCTCATTCCTTTATAATACAGCCTTTTGTTTATGAAGTGTCTCAATAATAAAGTTTTGCAATCCGGTTACAAAAACTTCCGATTTAATTTTGCACGGAATGAGATGCGAAATTGAAATTAGATTCTGATGAGCTTTTTTAAGATTAATAAAATACAATAATTTATCATTCATCTCTGACCGATGAAATAACCAGCCATATAATTAATAAATATTTAATTTGTTTTATTTACTTGTATCATAATAAAAAAGTTAATAATATGTCTGAATATAATTGTAGTTTCGTATCTGCTTCTGCATAATTTAATAATAATGTATACTAGTTAAGTTCCTCAGAATGTTGACAGATCACAGCAATACTGGTGGTAGGTCTCTGTTGTCGGAGACGGTATGAGCAGGTCCCACTGCAGCATTTATTTCTGCCGCCAAACAGTAGTGTGCAAATGTTACTGTATTCCGGTTTGCAGGGCGTTGTAGCTGGTTTAATTACTGGAATGACGAGACTGCGTTATATATCTCAGGCGATGAGCTTTTTTTATGGAGAAGTTTATGCCGCAGCTTTATTGACAACTATTAGGGCTTCATCGGACTCAGGACTCCCGGATCTGTTATCCGCGAGCTAAGGCGACGAGCGCAATATGGTGCAGTACAAATGTTAAACAGCGCCACATTGTTATGGACAGGCGTATCCTCACCATCAGGTAAACGTCCCGTTCGTCTTGTCACTTATTTAAATAAAAAAGTACTTTATGAAAGCTTAGTTTAAGCAGTATAGGTGGAGTTATCTTATTTTCTTTTTTCAGTTGTTTTAAGACAGACTTTGCATAATCCATTCATGCATTATGTGCTGGCGTTTTACGTAAACATTTTGAAGTTTAAAGCCCAACAAACACCGCTGATGCAAATTCCTGTTCAAGTGCTTACGCTAAGTGCAACCAGTGCTCGGGTATTATTTCAAAAGGAACTTAAATTTATTTTGTACTTGCTTGTGATGCAAAATTGTGAAATTATTGTTTGTTATTAAATCGAAACCGCCTCTATTTTTTATTTCACGAAAAAATTTCAACGGGAGAGCGAGCACCAGTTTTTTACTGATTTAAATCATATTAAAATAATTTTAACTGTATTTAAACCACTTTAAGAGAAACATTTTAACTATATTCCTACCTGCATATTACTTTTGGTTTATTATATCTTGAATAAAATCATAGAAACAAGCTCGCTAAGCTATCAGCTGTATAAAGCAATTACGTTGTCCTATCGAAACTTTATTAAGTGCTGGTTATCTCGGCAAGTGAACAGAAACACAGTTCTACGGGTTTAATCTAGATATTAAATCTGAACACAGAATTCATTGGGTTTATCATAACGATTATTATACGAAACCGCCTGCACAAATTTTATTGTTAACTAGTTTCACCGCTTGGACATGATTTTCTACGCCCTCGAGAATTATTTAAACAAACAATCTGTACTACAAATTAGTAGGTATCATTTAATCTGGTTTTTATGCAAATGTGGCGATTATACGAAGTCAATACTTATAAAAAAAAATTCAAACAAAAACCATATATTCAACGTATTACAACTACGGATATGTTATTTATGTAAAGTAAAAATAGGGAATGTCAACTTTTTCAACACTGATGAGTTATAATTGTGGTTAATCTCTATTGCTTCATCGTGTAGGTAGGTACCACTGTAGCAATTGGGTCAAGTAGCAGAAATTAGCTGCCAAACTACTGTGCAAGCATCACTGCTTTTCGCTGCGGCTAGTGAAATTACTGAAGGTACGAGAATGAAAATTTGCTATCTTAAGGCGACAAGCAAATTGTTATGCTAACTTAACCTAACTGACGTAATTAGAAAATAAGAACGTCATTAATTATTGCTCTTTTCTATTTCTATAATGAGACTTTTTTTTTTAATTTGTATTTTTACTGACCCCGTTTTCATTGGTTTAAAAGTTTAAATTTCCAAGCTGAATTATGTTTCGGTTAGATAAATTGAAACTGCAGGTATGTTAAAAAGAGTATTTCTTAAAAAAATCATCAATTTTCAAAAATATAAATTACAAAAGTTTAAATATGTTTCGTAGTTGAAATCAGATTGATAACAGCTTTAAAGCTCATTTTATAACAAATTTCAATAAACAACCGTGAAATTTTAGTATAATGAATTACCTTAAATATGACATTATTAACACCACATAAATTTTCTCGTTGTACGGAACTCCCAACTCTGTTATCATGCAAATAATCACGAGCTTTTGGTTCAATTTGAATCACGAATTTCATTGATTAAACTATATACAATACAATATTGTCTATCCAACTATTTCATAACTGACGTAGGTGAGATAGTTGTTGCTCTAACAGTATGTCAAATGTGTCGGTTCGTGATTTTATTGGGTAATTTAGGAGCGGAGTGGGATTTAGTTTGTGTACACAAGGCTAACGGCTCCTACGCACAATGGCCATCGTAAATCTAGAACTTGTCTAGACCACGCTCGACGGCAACTCAGCAAATGTGTAACTAAGTGTTAGATAATCGCTTGTAGGCGGCGAGTTCAGGTAGAAAAAAATTATTCATCCTTTTTAAACGCTGAACTTTCGTACACATGATATGCATCACCATTGAATTAAAATATTTCATGTCTGCCCTTGATTTCAAAATTCTGAACTATATTGTCATCATGGACATAGATAGCCTCCCTTTTTCGAGGAATCTTACACCGCTCCATTGATTTTTAAAAAAGTAGCACATCATCCTCGTCATCATTTCAACCGATGGATGTCCACTGCTGTACATAGGTCTTTTGTAATATATTCCACATAGCACGGTATTCCACTGTTTTTTTTTATTATTTGCGTTCTCCCCAGATTTGTGAGGCTGGGGCCCTGTCCATTCTTTTATTTATTTCCACTTTATTTAATCATCATGTTTCTTTATCCTATCATTCGCTCGCCTCTTTCTTTCCTCTTTCGGTCTTGCACTGTTTGAATCCAGTGGCTGCTAGTGATTTTTAATCAGAATCACATTTTTATAAGTACCACTGCTGATTTCCATCGACTACATAAGAAAAATGTAACAAACACCCAGTAATCACTAGCAATAGCTACCCCATGTAACGGAAGTAGTTCTGTTCAGTTACAAAAAAATTATCTTCATAGTAACAATTACACGCTACTGCTTGGTAGTATAATAAAGCACTGCGTCAATGTCTAACTAGACCGGTAATAAAGACTAGTAAAGAAAATATAAAATCTTGCTTTATCTATCGTATTTATTCATAGTCCCATCAAAAATCACATAAATACTCTATGAATGTTAAGTAGAGAAATAAAGTAAATTAACCGTGTCGCGAGTAACAGTCGACTGAACAGGACCTTTTTTTTATTTTGTTGCTTATACTTGAGGCGCAAACAAAAAGGTACACATAAAACAAGCATGCTAGGGGAAAATTCTTTAAATGTCATTAAACACAGCTCTTTTTTACGATCTCGTTACCTCTTTATAATGGGTGTACGGAGTTTGCGGCGAGTGTTTACCTGGGCCCGTATGGCTCGTAATAGCGGCTTTAATTATGATGGATCGCCTGGGCCGTGCGTGTGTTTGAATAAACTCAATTGTTTAATAAAAACCTTGAATACTTCATTATTTCTGAAATAAGAGTATTTGTTTATACATATAATATCTACTGAAAAAAAAATAATTTTCTTAAATTTATTAACTTTTCGTTTTGTTATGATGATCCGCCTGCGATCCTTAGCTTTTATATCAGTCAATTTCATAGCTTTAAATTTACTTTTATGCATAAATATATTTTTATTATCAGTGATGATTACCGTTTTACTAAACTAATCTCAAATCTTATTAGGCCTATATATAATATATATTCATGTTGGGATAGAAATTAGTTGGGCATGTATTTTAAACAGTACCATATCTTTGTACAAAAATAATAGTTTATCTTATTAATCAGTTACATTGATGCAACGATCCTATATCGCCGAGAATTTCGCTCTCGACACCCATTTCATGATACGAGGTGTATTAAGAGTCTATAAATCTACCTAGACTTCGACGTCTAATCTATTACGAGGTGGGTTCAGAATAAAAGCTTACGTCGTAATTTATATACACGACGGCCGACGGGCTCTCGCTTCGAACATTAATTGAAATAAGTGAAAAATAAAATTATTTTATACTTTATATTAAATAATTTTAATACAAATCATAGAGCTCAAAAATAAACACAATTCCTATAAACACATTTCATAGAAATTTACACAGAAACCTTTGAAAATGTGATATAATTATTAACTACTTCAGACCATGTCTCATTGACACGATCTATACTTTTCTAATAAGATAAAAATTAATATTATATAGACAAAAAGCAATTTACTAAAGAAAACATTGATAGAAATCCCATATGTTTTAAAATCAACATCTTTCGAAAACACTCAACATCCTCCAACTCGCACTTGGACAACTTGGCGATAAGTGTACCTGTATTATCTTCTTGTGAGAAAAACCTGTGGATCATTAGGCACATTAAAAATAACCGTAAAATGAGAAAGTAGAGAATCAAAGGGTTTGATCATTACCAAAAAAAAAATTAACGTCTGAACTAAATAATGTTAATAATTTGTTACCTAATAAATTTGTCCGGTGTTAACTATAAACACTTAAGAAGATATGGAGTGTATGCGTGACATAGTACCAGCGGCATAACCAGTTTATCTAAAGTAGGGTATCAGGACATCCTTTTATGGGCACTCACAAATAGTCCCCACTTAACTGTTGTAATCCAAAATTGATTGTGTACTTCCTTGTATAATAAATCAGTATAGTTAATTCGTTGATTTAATCTAAATTATATCTCTTATTAATTTATAATTAACTTAAAACACGTAGTTTTTAAAGCATCAAGTCACTGTAGCGTTAAGTCTTGTATCTAAGCCCTATTTAAAATTCGAACCCGGAGTATTATTTCAGTACAACGCCTGAAACTATACAAAAATGTTAGTCAAAATCTGGTTAAATGTGTGCATTCGTTTTTACGTTTATTTGTTATTGTGCCTACAGTTCGTTGGTGGCCGCAAATAAAACAACAAACCCATTTCCGATCATACATACGTTTCCGTTCAATAAATAAACAGTTAATAGTAACGAAATAATAAAAACGTCAACGCTTCGTGCACAGATTCAAAATAATAATCATTTACCTTAGTTAATAGAAACTGTATATCAGTAAAACAAGCAAAATTAATTTAACTGTTGTAATAATTATTTAACATAACAAATTTTGTTAATATTTTAACTTTCATTTGAATCACTAAGGATCAGATCAGGGTAAGAAACATTCTTACATGTAAAGGCGAAGGACTTAAACTCATTTAATTGTTAAAGTTTTTATATTATAGTTTTTATATTTACGTAGATTCCCAGGAAATACAGCTTAAAGCTACTGGGTAATTTTAATATTACGAAGTAGATACATCACAAATAATATGTTCGTTGCATAATAATATATTACACAACAGTATTCGAAGGTGACTTATTGTCAACGGTAAAGATGCTATCAGTTCCGCGCATTATATACCCGTAATACATTCAAATCCGTATTTCGAAACAAAGTTGCATTGTGTCCCTTAAGGATATGTGGGCAGACATACTCGTCGTGCCATATTCTCGATTATATTCAAAGACAATACCTTAGTACTTCTATACTGTCTATTTTTGAACCTATGCTGACCCGCAAAATTGTCCACTAGTTATCTGCGTTTGACGTAGATTTTGTAAATATAAAATTAATTTATACAAATTGTTTTTATTTTTAAGTTAAAAAAAAATACATTTACTGGTGATCGGTCTCTGTTTCCGGAGACAGTCTAGGTAAGTATCACCACAACGCCTGTTTCTTAAATATATAATACAGTAATTAAATAGTGCTAGTTAAAGTCAACACTTATAACAATTGAGAAAAATACGAGTAAGAACCACTGTTAATGTTGCGAAGTCTGCAGAGTAAAGTATTTTTTTGGAAAAGTAAATATTAAAACCCACCATAAACATACCCACATCCACAAAAAACCGACACACACTATCACACACATGTTCACGCTGGAGAACCTATAAGGTTAAAATTATTGCGTCTTTTTATATGTAAGTGTAGTTTATGGATATAACTAATGTTACCTAGCAAGCAAAAAATACAAATCTTCCGTCAAACACCTAGGGAAACAAGTGCAGGCTGAAAACCAGCGCTGATCGAAGTTGCTGTTCCGGTCACCATTAGCTGAACCATCTTCTTTTGCCTTTGCAATAGATCACAAACAAAAATTTATATGTTATAGTAATGCAAAGTAAAAACGGTTTTTTTATGTTTAAAATCTAGGGGTCTTCCCAATTTCTAAGTTTCGACGACTTTTTGATTAAAAACTTTAAACTAAAAAAAGATTATCCTGAATATATTTCTCATTTACATATAGTTTACATAATATTACATTTCCTTGGTAATACTACTAGGTTTAATTCTACTCGGAGCTATAAGAAAACTTTACGTCTTTACAATAAAGAGATATTGTTAACTGATTAAGATGCTGATAACCAACACATTTTTATTGCATATCACGAGCCATCATATTATGGAAATTTTATTTACATTTTAACATTAAAATGAATATATAGTTTGAGTGTTTGTAAGTTAAACTAACATTACGACCCACGCGTTAATTCACATACAATGTATCGTGGTGGTGGTGGGCAGCGCTAAGCTCATTTCCCGGGTCGCGTGGTCAGATGAGGCGGATCGATGCCTTGACGGATATAAGCCTTCACTTGCAAGTCATTCAGGGTCAGTGCATGCACAGGAAATTAGTATCCATAATTGATACCTTCACGTATAACTGTTCTATTATCTATGATTCTATTAATAACAATGATTTGTCAACTGCTGCTCTTACTGATGGTATGTCTCGGCGTTGACGGAGACCTACTAGATACTGCTGCAGCTTCTATTTTTCTCGACAAAAATACGTGAAAACAACACTATTCCGGTTTAAAAGGCGTTATAGCTAAAGAAATTCCACGGATAAAGAGACTTATTATCTTAGTTGCCAAGGAGACAAGCACAATAGGCGCAGTTTATATCCCAACCAACGCCTATTTTCCTAACTAACGCCACTTTGTCATAAGTCACTTACTATCAGGTGAACGTGTCGTTTGTTTCGTCGCTTATTCAAATAAAAAACTGCTTTCGAGGCGTAAATGTTAAAAAACGTTTTCCTAACACCACAAAGACTTATTAATTTAAGTAAGTACATGTAAAATTAATGTTTGCATAATTAATGAGTTTTTCCGACATAGGTCAGCTGTCATCACCATATTTTAAATCTGCTGCTCGAACAGCGTAATTATGATTTCACAGTATCCACATAAGAACCAGACGGTTCAGGGTAAGACGGTTAACTATCTCCATGTGAGATTAAAATCTTGTGTTCTCGATTATCGATAAGAAAGCTGAAAGCAATCGTTTTAATATTTCAGTTGCCCTCGAACATCCTCAAGCAAATAGGCAATAATTCTTGATAATTCACACAAAACTCAATAAATTGACATAAAAAATATAGTATTTATATATTCCTATTATTAACTTGTGATTCGCATGCGTAATTATAATTCTGGCGGCCAAATAACTAACAGTTAAGATAGTGTTTAAATAAACCGTGTTTGTTTGAATTACTATCGAAAAGGTTTTATCAACAATTTTATTATTGAATCACTATTACTATTGAAAATTTTTAACATAGAAAACAGACAAGAATTTAAAGTATTATATAGGAAATATATAGAAAAAAATTATATGAATCTCTGTTGGCTTGACATAGTTATTTTGCTGTTTATATATTCAAGATTTATCCATAGTAAACGTTTGAATAGATTTGCAAACTACAGTTATATTATGGCAGTACAACATGACAATAAATAAAAGAAAGAGAAATCGAACTTGGTCGTGAAGCTGCTCTCCTCTCGACCACAGCAGGTATTTCTATTATTAAATAATTAAACTATTACAAAGCTAAACTTTACAATGAAAATAACTTCCACGCCTATTATAAACCTAAACAGTCGTATCGTTACTACCTCGTTTATCGGCAATAACTATAATTTACCGCCAATAGCGAACGCAGCATAGTGATTTATGACGAAAGTCATAGTTTTATTTCTGAACACAACTATCGTAGAATACATTGTTCGGAAGCTTGACTCGGCCTGTGATTCGCGCTGACCTTTCCGTTTTGATAAGATAAACAACGTTACACAATCGCCACCTACTTAAAAAACAGACTGAGGCAACGAAAGAAAGTAAATTAACAAATTTAATAAACAATTCATTATTGTTTCTACTGAGAGATAGCTAAGTACAGTTGTGAGATAATATTTTCCAATGCAATGATTAGACAAAATCTTCAATACGAAAGATGTAAATGATTCAATATAATAGAGATAGCTTAAAATATAGTTTAAATAAACAACTAATTATGATTAGGCAAAGGCAAAACAATAATATTGACAACTGGATGATTGGAAGATTATCCAGTTATTTTTCTCTAGTTGATTATCTTTCAAAGAACAATTGTTTCAATGGACTTCAGTATACATATTTGTAAACGAACGAATAAACGATACGCTTCTAACAACGTGATGCAAGTTAGAATGATATACACAACAACACATTGCGTTTGTAGCCATAATACGTACGTCTAGTTATATCTAGGTATATAGTCATCGGCAACAAACAACTTGCAGACATTCACTTAGTACTGATCCATCCTTATGTCTATGAAGTAAATAATGCATAAAAACTACATATTAAAAGTAAAATATGTTTAATAAAAGCTTTCTGTGTAATAAAAGCTTTTTACTTAAATATGCAATTTTTGTATTATTATATACAAACAATATTTAAACAGCATTAAATGAATAGCAAAAAAAGACGCGTCCACTCATCATCATTAAACATAAGTGAACGGATATGCTTACGCATCCATGCGTGGAAACAGGAAGTGCAGGGCTGCTTCGTTACAGCAGAATCTGACATAGCATAACACCAATGACCCTAAATAGAATCTGACTTCCGCTAATTTGGAACTTTTCTCCTTCCATTCAAGTTTTAAACTGTTATTGAACGTTATGCTCTACTCATCCTAACGTAACTATGACTTTATTTCCCGACTGTCGCTCAGTTAGTCTAATTTCCGGGACGGACAGCAAACACGAAGTTGCGGCATGTTTGTTAACCAGTTAAGTATACATAATACTTTAGGATGCTTTTGCATCAAATTAATTAGTTCTTGTTTTACATGAATGCTTCATCAGAATTGAGATAATAGTGGGCCTATTTCACCTGTCTCGAATAATTGATGTAATTATTGGATTCATGCATAGTTAATTGTAATGGAGCGATCAAAATCAGGAGTTCAACAAATTAATGCGATGTAATCTTTTCACATATACCGAAATACTCGTGTAACTTTGAAAATGATTACTTGAATAATTTAAAATAGAAATTCTCTCTATGTATTTTCTGATTTGAATTATTCTTAAAATAGAAATCTTCATATCAATATAATAGTATGTACATAAAACGACATACAAATTTTAAACACAATAGCCGTTATTTTCGTTAGTTTTTACGCTTTATGTAACGTATACAGATTATTTGTTAGTTTTTGTAAGATTTCTTTTTAATTACTTACCTGTTGTTTGTAACTTTTCTTACAAACTGTTCATGCACACTAAAAAAATATTTTGCTCATATATTTATTGTAACTGTAAGAGAAAGCTGTAAATAGCATTACTATGTTAATAAATTTCCTTTTATAAGCTTGTGATTATTGCTGACTGATGATTTATCAAAAAAAAATATGTAAATATTAGAAAATGTAATGAAAAGCCGTCAATGTCATTTACCTGTACATGCGCTCGTGTAGGTAAAAAGGAAGTGAAATGATGTATCGCCAATTATGTTTAATGAGCTATCATTAAAAACGCAGAAAATGTTTACGTTCCACATCAATAGCCCCTATTCAATTTTAGTTTATCGGTGAAACGTTAATATGTCGAATCGTAATGAAAACAATAAATTCCGGATTTAACGCAACATCAAACACTAATACCACAAAGTAATAACCTTAAAATATCTAATGTGATTACTTCCGATTAAACTGCATTCAAAAAGATCGACGCTTTTTTTTCCTATCGATTCGTACAATCGGATTATTAGCCGTCGGTGTATCGTTAGTTAAAAGGTATACTATTTCAAAGTTTCCGAATGCTTTATCCGAACATCGGAAATGCATTGATCTGTTACAACGAATAATGATAACATTTTATCCGCCTTCAACCTAACCCAATTACTTCAGCTACTTAAATGTAAATGATGAATTCACCAAATAGCTACTGCACCTAATATAAATTCAAATCTATCTCTAATGATATTACTTGGTTAAAGATAGATGGTTTAGCCACGGACGATTGAACGAATCAATGTCTATTTTAGAATAGATTACTTACATATAGCTGTAGACGTAGTAACGAAATATCACATTTAAGTTCAGTTTTATAGACTATTGAAGCGCAAGATTAGACCCGTCCCAGTTAGGTCACATCGTATATTTAAATAATGGTCAATTTACGTCTAATCCAACAGCCAGATTCATCTGAGAGACAGGAGGTCACAGGTACAGCCATTGAGTCCAAATGGAACGCTCGATGAACAGCTTTGCCCCAACTCGCGCGAACAATGCTCGCATTCATAGTAAATACCGGATAAGCCATAAAATATTCATAATTCCCAACACAATGAAATCATACGAATCAATGGACTTCATAAATAACTGCGTAAAAAGACATAATGCTCGAATTTATATATAATACATTGTTAGTAATAAGCTTGCCCTAAGGCGAAGCATTTGCTACTAAAGCAAATTTTATAAATTAATAATTTCTTAACACTGTTTATTTTTGCAAGTTTTTAAAAATCATAAATAATATAAATGTAAATAAAACGTAGAAAAAAACTGTTTGATGCGCTATCGTAATAAATATCATATAATGAGGCAGAAACGATTAAACGATGGTTAATCATAAAAGATACATCTTCCGAGCTACAGCACCGGCCGCATCGACAATACTGAATAGTCTTTTTTTACAATGTGAGATAGTGTCTACTCTGCGGGGAGGACTAATCTATATTGATTAAGATCTTAAAAATCTTCGAGACATTATCGCGAACGTATTGGCGGTTTTATTTTATAGGAGCGCTTTATATTCGTCTTCTCATTGCTTTTAATTTTAACTTACGTCAGTCATCGATGGTATCGATAAAAACATCTACACTGTGGCCCATAAAAAACGTATTCATTACTTAACAAAAGTCGAGTAATGAATGACGTAAGCTATGCATTAACCTTGGATGTGTATGAAATAATACTTAATAGCACTATATAAAATATTGTCTATAGATTAGTTTGCACGAAGGTTAATGATAGAATTATTTAGGTATATATTTGGACAAGTTAAAAATAAATACATTTAATGAAGTTTAACTACCTCGGAGGTTCTCGGTTAATTTTGAGAGCCAAATGTTGAGGAGTTAAGCGTTATGATTTTTTTTAATACGCTTCACCCCACTACCACACTGATATAATAAATCTCTCGTCATAACAATATTGCTGTTTGGGCTGAGAATATATAGGATGTCCTGTGGCAGATTTAGGATTTTGAAATTCGAATATTTTTCTAACGGTTGCGCGGGGGACCGAGGAGGGGTTACAGTTTGGCGCGGCATTTGTGTGTATTGGTCAGTCACCATGTCGCAGTGAACTGGTGCTCTTTCTATCAATGGAATAATTGGACCGTTTTTCTTTGAAAATTCTCGTGGATCAACCGTAACTGTTGATGGTGATGTCTATCGCCGCATTTTTATTACCGAAACTAAGAGAACATCCATCGAACAGCTCTCACACGTGGCTTAAACAAGATGACGCCACGCCTCACACAGGAAGAGTCACCATGAGCCTCCTTTGCGAGATACACTCAGAATACTCTCGAAAGATTCCGCGAGTGTGTACGTCGCCATGGAAAACATTCGGACGGAGTGATCTTCAAAAAATAAAATCCGCATGTCTCGTCTTTCTTTTTGTGACAAATATATGTATATTCTAAAATAATAACATCCTTTAATTTAATTAAGAAATCCTAAATCTGCCACGGGACACCCTATAGGAATGTATTCCGGGCGAGTACACTTCATCATCCACGACTCCATTGTCACTAAACAACGTTTAAAATAAAGGTTAAATACCAGTACATAAAGTTCATGCAAAATAAGATTTCATTATTATCGGAGAACACAAGTTATTTAACTTGATTATTTTTTTGTGTGAAGCATAGCTAGCGTATATAGGATATGAAACAGAACTTTGCTAAATATTAAAAATAATAAACAACAGGAATGAGTACTGTGTAGTTATTCGGCATATTAATAAAGGAGTACAACAGTGGCCTTATAGAAAGTGCAAGTCACATTTCGACAACCCTACATTTAACGAGTGACAAACAAAGGGCAGATTGAGTGAACTGAACGGCCTCATTCACATAACAAAATAAACTTCGTCGTAAATCCTACCCCTTATGCCGATTTTACTGCTAGACTAATAAATAAAGTCATTCGATTGCGGGGTATGTAGTGCAGAAATAACAAAAAAAACAAGTTGTGTGGAATTCAATAATAGCAATATTACTTTCATCGGCAGCGCGTGCGCGAAGTTATATTTATAGCCTCGGGTTACTAGTAACTAGAGATGGGAATCAGACAAATGATCTACTCTGCGGAAGTAAACTGCCATCACAGAGTGCGGTGATTGGGGCCCATATTGACAGATGGCAAATATAATAGCGTATGGTACACGTCATTGTTTGGGAGAAATGATCGAATGCGTTTTGGGGGCAGTTTTGCGTATTCATTCCGTTCTACAGGAATTAAGTTATTTTTCGTATTATACTGACAGCACAAAAGGTGCTGCTTACTTATGTGGCATGTGTGAATAATTACTTATTCGCTTACTAACTGGATGACTCGAAATTATTTCTCTTTATGTTCATACAACTATGTTGATTAATTTCTTTTATCAAACTTGTTTTCGATTCATTTTATTACCAATTTTGCTAACGAATTGGTACGAACACAATTCGATATAAATTTTTTTCTGATATTAGATAGATTTTAATAGACAATATATTTAGAGAAGTCTAATAATTACATACAATATTTTCTTTGTACACGCATAAGGATGTTCAAATAAAAAATATGGTCAATAAACTAAACGGGAAATTACTTTGTTAAGATACCGTTTATATTGTTACATTCTTGTAAAGAAATGTCTGATTTATGATGATAAAATGAATTAACATTACAAATAGATGATATAAAACACTGTTCAAGATTATAGCGTAACGTGTAAATGTTAAACAAATATTGTTAATATTGATCACTTTTTTCAAATAAACCTGTCTCGTAATATACAACAGATAAACGAATGACTCAAATATGAATGAGCCGTTCGAGGCTGCGACTCCATCACGAACAATTTTTTTCTCGTTTTAGAAATCCTATATAGTTATACGTGGGAGAAAATAACATTAAAGATTGTTCAGGCTTGTCAAAAGTAAAGTATGAACTTATGTTGCGTGATGTCCCACACGTATAAGATACGCAGATAATTAGATTAAAATCTTAAATTATGATGATTTATTACTCGGACATTACAATGCGCATTCAGGAGGTAAAAAGACCATCGGTTTCTCTACAATGTTAAAAAACTTTACATGCACAAAAGAATCATAAATATTAGGTCCGTACATATGAAATTGGCGTTTTGTACGGGAGGTATATAAACTCAATTTTTTTTTGTAAAATATATTTAATTAATCGAAGTATACTCCGTTATCTATGCACTTTTGCCATCTCATAGGTCAAAAAACCATAGTGGCGAGAATTAATAAACTCTTTGAAGGCGGTTTGGATTGTCGCATCGGAGTTGAATTTTTTCCTTGTAAGAAATTGTCCAAATTCCGGAAAAAATTATAATCTGCTATATATGCTAATAAAATTTTTTTACTTTCCCGATTTGCTTCAAGAAGATTAATACAGTTTTGTCACTTACCCAGAAGCCTGCAGCTATCTATGAAGTGCTTTGTGATGGAGCCTCTTCCACAATAGCCTTTAATTCTTTATTTTCCACTTTAGTCTTTGGCCGTCCACGGGGTTGGTTCCAAAGGTCGAAATTTCCAGAACGAAAACGTTGAAACCAAAAATGTACCGTGCTTTCTTTTGCGACACCAGCGCCGTACACATCATTAATCCTTGGATCTGTTTCTGCAGCACTGGTGCCACGGTCGAACTCATACTCGTAAATATACCGATATTTCATGTTTTCCATTGTGCGGTAATAAGCGACGCCAAAGAAAATAATAATAAAGAGAAAACAAATGAATGACTGTTTTCTAAACAAAGCTAAATGAATTTATAAATTTGAATTTGGAATTCTTAACCAAAGAGGAGATATTTCAGATCAAAGTGGTCAGTACGACAAAACACTAATTTTCAATAGTAGTAGTAGTTGCAATAATATTAATATAAATAATATGTTAAATTTGTTCTGTATATATGCTATGGGATTGACAACTATATTCTTACCATCAAGAATTTATTCACGAATTTATTCAAGAAAATGTTACAAAAAAATATTCACAGTAACATAATATCAAATAAAAGCGTTTATAAGGTTTAGTGAGTTAACCAATACTTTCATTATTTCACGTAAATATAACATTGAATTACGATATCATCGTCGGGAGCGTGTACTCAATAGGCATTGAGACAAAGAGTAGTAAATGTCTAGTATACTTGCCCGAGGAACAATAGCAGTAAGCTTCTGATCTACTTTGACATTATTTTATATTGGATATTACATTACGATGGAAATAGCAAGAAGTCTTCTCGATCGCGCCACATTATTTATATTATATTACAGATCTAACTCTTAGTGCAAAAAAGACATGAGTACTCGGTGAGAGTAGATGAAAATATTATTAAAAACATAATTTTTAAACACTCAATAATGTCATAGTTGAAACTGAGAAATTATTTAAAAACATTCAAACGTACTTATCGTTTTTTCTTTTAAAAAAAATAGCTTAAAAATACTGTGTCCCATTTCAAACATTAAATAATCTAGATCAAAATCTGTTCATCCGTTTGAGAGCTGCGATGTTATAGAAAGACATACAGATAAACAGATTCTCGCGATAAACTTACAACAACACCATTTTTGATTGGGGGTTAGTAGACGAATGAAAGAACACTGTTCGTTTTTTTATCAACGATGGGCTAACACTTGACCTAAATTTCGAATGATGTTAAGTGACAATGGGGCTGGCTACACGTGGCAGTGTACTTGTTAAAAAATATCCCGGTTTCAAACGTTCGCAGCCAGAACAGTGGTGTTATTGTGGTGGTAAAATCACATAAAGGCGGTATCTCCTCAGGTGTAAGAATTCCCGTAAAACAACTCACGGGACCCAATCCAATATCACCTGCTCGTGATGCACACTGCTAATCTACAAACGAGGCTATGGCACCCACCAACACGCATTGGAGCAAAGTGATGGCAAATGGTCCAAACCCCTCTTATGAACCCCTACAAATATGGAGATTTTTGGGAAAGGCCTATGTCTAGCAGTGGACGTCTATCGACTGATGGAGGAGGAGCATAACGACGTTATAGTTAATATTAATAAATAGCCCACTTAATATACTTACTATTGGGACTCCACAATAGAGAGTAAAGATCATTTACCACGTTGTTAATTATTAAATTAATAAAGCGATAAAACGAGCTAGATGTTAAAAGCCGCAACTTACTTATGACTGGAATCGAATCAGCGCCGCGGGGCCACCAAGATCATATCAAGTTATAATAAGTTTTACATACATCTGAAAAATTGTTTTATAGTATTTAATATGAGTCACATTTACTGTTACTGTAACTAGATACGCGTCAAATGACTAACAATAAGTAAAATTTCGTTCGCACATACATTAATTTCCGACATATTTTCTTCGAAAATATAAGCACATTAAAAGTATACCACTTAGGCAATAGAACGTACCTAGTAAACTGCAGTAGTAGAGTTCCTACACACGACCTAAAAAACTATCTTCTACAGAACGATGTCTAGGATATAAAGAAGTGGATAAAGAAAAGCAGCAAAGCAGACCTTGACACAAAATTCTTAGTAAATCTCTTAGTAGAAAAAGAATAACAACATTCATCCAATGTTTGTGAATTTACAATCAGATAGCGTGCTAAGAAACTAATCAACTTTCCCGAACGATCACGTGACGCTGCATCTTTGTTAACATTATCTTACGCCATACAATTAGGGATGCAAAAAATACATTGATGTTTTCAAAAATCGAGCTTTCTGATAAAATCGAAGTATCATTGTGTTATCAATTTTAAAATTCCTATCGACGATGCACCGCTATTTATAATCTATGTTTTTTCGTCTATAGTCTAACGATATTACATAATCATTGCTTGCTCAAAATTAGCGTTTTTTTTTTAAAATATAGTATTATAGGAAAATGAGGCCGTGGACGAAGCAGGTGTGCTCACCGAAAATGCACATCCCATATGACGACAAAGGGAACACAGCAAAGCTGTCATTATGGAGGATTACAATATAAGGATGGTTGTAAGTTAGCGCAGGAGCGGTCGATATCGAGATCTTTGGGGGAGGCCTGTGTCCAGCAGTCGTCTGATTATGATTATGAGATAGGTAGACGGGACGTAAAAACTATACTACGATCCTAACAGTATTTCTAGGAACAAGGGATCTTTGTGTAACTGAGCAAGCGCTTAGTGACAGCACTACGGAAGCAGTTTAAGTAACTTTAACCGTAATATTTTTTTTACACTTAGTTATTTAACATATAATAGGTAATGAAGAAATCGCAACATAACCAAAGCCACTAAGGCCCAGGCTAATTCCATTATTACTGTTTTCCATATTTCTCAATGTCTCTGAAACGTAGACTGTGCGAGTGAGCTTAAGATGAAGTATTGGAGGAGAATGGTGGGAATGCCTTGAACTGCATTTCGAACTAACAAATCTATCTTCGACGAACTCGGGATCAAAAGACGTCTATCCGCCATTGTTCCGTCTCGCATTGTCACATCTTTCGGCCTCCCGGGTCCTGGAATGTTGTGTCTATTAATCTGCTAACAATAGTAAGAATAATATAAGATGTTGGAGGCCAAATTAAACTCATAAAGTTTACCGATTAGGTCGAGCGGCAGTAGACATCCCTTTGCACGTATGTGCGAAAGAAGCTGCAATTGGAAAGTAGTCGAAGCACGTAGTAGAAGGAATCCTCCTATGATGACCACGACTACGCTCACAAAACAGTTAAGATTGAGAAAAAGAAGGTAATGTTTTACAATTCCTGGTAGGTCCTATCATTGTATTTGACATCATAATTTTAAGGATATAATATTTAATGTACTGGTGGGTAGGTCTCTGTTGCCGGAGGCCATCTATGTAGGTACCACCGTAACAACTATTTTAGGCGCCACACAGTGGTATGCTAATTTTACTGTCTTCCGGATTGAAGGACGCTGTAGTGTTTACTCATATATCTCAGGCGACGAGCAATATGCAGTATATATCACCCTAATTAGCGCAACGGTGAACAATCCGCTGTTCTCATCGCTTAATTGAATGAAAAAAAAATACGTCGATATTATAAAACCGATGTTGTAGCAACCTTAACGTCAATGCGTAATTATGGTAATATTCACTTTGTTACATGCGATTTATGAACCTCTACACACGCACGATCTACAATTACATTATAGTCATTATTTATATAATTTCCCATTTACATATTTTAGTTACATAATTAAGATGCAAAGAAATCAATGAATGATGAGTAAATTATTTGTATCAATTTTTAGTGAACACTCATCCACATTGACGTGCAGCGGTTAGACTGATAGTGAATTTCTAAGTAATTTGCGGTGAACTTTACAAGAATGCAACCACTAACAAACAAAGAGAAAATAAAACATTTGTCAATATTATAATTTATAACGAAACATTTATTGGGAAATGGAAACGTATAAAAAAATCCATTTTCTGGAAGTAAATGTTAGAACTTCATGGTATACTATATTAAACTAAAAAAAATCAAAACTTCATATTAATTTGTTGTAAAAATTTAGGAATACTTAAGGAAAAAATATAAACGTCGATTTGTGAGGTAAATGAGCTTTTTTCTTTCAGGAACATTTAACAATTGATCTTGTATAGACTTTTCTTTAATTCTCCTAAGTGACGGGACGAGCGAGAAGTTCACCTGATAGAAAGTGATACATCCGCTCTTAACAAATTGGCGCTAGTTAGGCTGTTATGCACTTGTGTCGTTACCCCAGTAATTTCACTAGCTACAGCGCCTTTCTAACTGGAAAACAGTAATGTTTGCACACTACTGTTTGTAGGTAAAAATAGGAGCTGCAGTGGTGGACCTAGACGGTATCCGGCAACAGAGATCTACTACCAGTAAAATATATGTGATATTGATAAGTAACAGTGAGCCTGAAGACGTTGGAGCCTACTAGCGTGTTATAACATTATAAGAAATTTAAAAGCAGGGAATCGTGTTATAAAATCTAAGTTTTTTTATATATCATTAAAGAATACTAAGAAATATCACATAGATTACTGTACTCGGAACATAGTAGCGGTATACGGACGTATCTATAACTGTTTCCATGACCATACACTGTCGTTATATTCCCATCGATAACTGCGAAGCGAATTGACATAACATTTGTTCCTTACAACTGTATTGACAAACAATAGATCAAGTCTTCACCAAATTAACCCGCAAGTTGATACTTAAAAAACGCAAAATTTCTACAGCAATTATTAACAATCTTTCATACTTTTCCATTCTAGATGAGATCTTTTATAACACTTTTCAAACAAAAACATAATTATTAAAATTGGATTATACCGTAAAATTATGCGTGGACATATCCTTCTAAGCCAGCTAGCAGTCCAGCAGTGGACGTCTATCGACTGATGATGATGATGAAATATAACAGTATACAAATAACGGTAATTCTGAAGAAAAGCAATGAAATGAATTATCATTCGATATGTTAACCTAACCGAAATAGAAAGTAGCAAAGTCATTAGTATTAAACTTTTAATAATAACAAAGTTACAGGAAAATTTTAACGTAACGGAAATATTCTCGGTAATCTGGCTATCTAAAATGGCCGACTTTGGTAGAAATTCATAAAGTAAAGCAAAAATAATGTTTTTAATCAGTATTGTAAGGAATCCCAAATGACGTGAAATTTCAATATTATGTGCTATGTCTGATCCATTATTGGCGTGAGCACTCAAGACGCTCTCTTGAGTGTTTAGACTTACATTAACTTATAACAGACATGAAAATAATACGTAAATACGAGTTTCTTGTTGTACTTTCATCGAATCCATAACATTTGCTGCATCATGATTTAGAAGATTGCAGATACATATCATATTTGTTCGCTATCGTGTTTGTAACACTGAATATCAATGTCGATAGTGAAAGCGAAAAGGATTCACAAGTCATTTCAAGTTTATTTAAACTCTATTCGCAGGTTCTAGATTTTAAATATTTTAATGATTCTTAGTATTATATATACGGGGGTTAATAATACAGTATGGACATGATAATGAATATTAAGATAAAACTTAGTTGTAGAGAATGATCTCAAATAGTTTTTAGTATATCAATGACTACAGTCTTGCCGAAACAGTAATAAAATCGATACTATTATATTGAGCAAATGAGACGAAAGCACTTTAATAGATTAATATGCCTTTAGGCAAGGGAATTATTAATCATTACATACAGACGCACTGTACCATCATTTCTTACAATATTCCAATTTTTTTATTTAACATCCTCAATTTGGTAATGGCCAAAAATTTATAATTTATAGTGACATCAAGTAGACATCAAATATCATCAGACATCATAGACATCAAATGGAACTTCGTGTAGGAATTAAAAATGTACAATATAAATATTTCATTGCGGCTTCAGTCAGGTCTCGTAGAAATTAAATTTCTTTTGATGAAAGGATGTTCTTGTTCCAAAGATAAAAGATATCGCAAAAAAGTTTTTACAGAATATTACGCTCATAGCCTTGAGACTATTTTATAAACAACGCCGACCTTCAAATTTCAAGAAAGTATTAAGAAAAATTTATTATTTATTAAAGATTGTAATACAAAATGAATAAGAAATAAAGATGAGCATTCAGTACGAAAATGGTTACAACAGAATATGTATGTTTTACTTTTTAAAATTTAAATGATAATAGACGAAGAGAAAATCTCGTTCTGATTTTATAAATTTCAACTATACAGTACCGTAACACATCGTTTGTTGTTAAAAACAAAACTTCTTGAGAACTTTGCAATATTCGGTTATAAGGTTAATGTTCACATTAAAACAATGTTAACAACCATTTATGTTAGGTTAGTTTATTGAGGTTGGTGCTGTGGGACATTTTAAATAATGCACGACCCCTTGATAACTTGCAAGTTAGAAACAGAAGTCTAGTTCGTGCGTGTCTGTGTGCATGAATGTGTTATTTCTATGAAGGTTTTCCGCATAAATAACTTTTATTTACTGTTTAATTATATTCTAAATGTGATCTCAATCGGACTCACTATTATTTTTTCCAATGCTCCGCTTTCATTTAAATTCAATATTTAATTTTTATCTCATATGTCATCATCATCAGCCGACAGACGTCCACTGCTAGAGATAGACTTCCCTCAAAGATCTCCACATCGATCTATCCTGGTGGCGCTGCCCGCATCCAGCTGCTTCCCGCAACCTTCAACAGATTGTCGGACCACCTAGTAACGGGCTGCCAACACTGCGTCTTGCGGTACGCGGTCGCCATTCGAGGATCTTGGTGCTCCATCGGTTGTCAGACGAGTGTGTTGAGTGAGAATGCACTCGAGCGGTATGAGTGTATGTATATACACACACTCATATGTAAACATAAATATTAATACGTCATTCAAGAAAGCGAATATAAATTCTGATCGCGATAGATTTGCCAATAATCGTCCTACAGAACTTTAGCTTACTTTTGTTTTTTTTTTTGTAATCGTTGCAGTATGGTAAATAAAAACGCCTACATGCATGGCTTTTATGGCCTAAATTATTTTTAAGTTAGCACGTTCTAAAAAGTTTTAAACAGGGAATTGAAAAGCAGTGATAAAGCTACAAAGATATGTATTAAACCGTCAAGAATGTTTTTTTTTCATCATCATCATTATCAGCCTTTGTTTATCCATTGCTCAATATAGGCCTTCCCCAATGTCTTCCACCAAATGCGATTCTCAGCTTTCTCGCATAAATGCAGTTCTAACCCCTATGATGACGTCATCGGTCCATCTGCAGGAAGCGCGTCCTAACACTTCTGCGATTTGTACGCGGCCTCCACTCCAAGATTTTCTCCCCTATTGGCAGTGACTAACACGACAGACATGGCCGACATGACAACTTTAGTTCTCCGTCGAATTTCTTCGTTCCGGATTTTGGCGCTTAGAGAAATGCCAAGCATAGCTCTCTCCATCGCTAGCTGCACTACATTAAATCGGTGGACCAGCCCGATGGTCAGATGCCATGTCTCTGCACCGTAAGTAAGGGTGTGGAGGACACAATGATTGAAGACTTTCGTCTTGAGACATTAGGATATTTGTGAGGTGAGGATGTGGCGGATTTTCTAAAACGCTTCCCACCCGAGCCGAATGCGTGCATCAATCTCTTTGTTGAAATTACCTGGGCTAAGTTTTATAACCTGTCCAAAGTAAACGTATTCTTTTAGTTCTTCAATCACCGCGTTCCCGAGGGTTACTGGATTTGGGATGATTAAGTCATTGGACATGACTTTAGTCTTGTACAAATGCATCTGCAGTACCACGCATCGGGAAGCTGCATTGAGATCATTCGATATCCGGCTAAAATCCGGTTTTTGTTTATTCCCCGTGTGTTCCAATCTAGTGTCTGTCTGTTTTTTATTTTATTATTTATTTTAAATTTTCCCTGATGTTATTATTCCGGGCTTTACCTTATCCTATTATTTAAAACATTTTCATAACATTTACTTGCAACATATTCACTACTAATTTAGGCTATTAAAATTTTTCGAACATTATATCTAAACTTTTTTTATATTACACTTATGCTATCTAATAGTCACAGAATATTATTGTGTCCATATGTATAAAGTAATATTTACTTATCCTTATTTCTGTTGTTTACAATCTTACATATTTTTAAGCAACAATTTATGGACTTCTCACTAATTTATTTTTTATTGTCTCTGGTAGACTGGCTGTATCCATTCTTAAGCTTGTCTCCTGCTGTCAAGAATGTACCTTTAAAATTATAATTTTAAACAGGTTTATACATTATCTGACTTATAATAGCATATATTTGTTTAAAAAAAATATGATTTTTATAAAGTTCTTTTTAATAAAAAAAAGCAAGTAAAATTATTATTTAAACATTAACTTTATCTTTGAATTATGTTGCCGCTTCATACACTTATTATGTAACGGTGGATTAAACTTACACTTGAAACGCGTTTTAACTTAGTGGAATGGAATTTAATCGTAAAATTAACAAGCTGTTTAATAGAGCCTGCTAATCAATCGGCAGCAAGCACCATAATGTTTGCACTAGAAGGCTAAAGCGAGAAATCTTTGCAACAAACGCCTGTTCAAAACGTAAACCGATACTATAATATCTAGGCAATAAATTACAAAATGTTATATTCCTAAAATTTTTATCTACATCACACTTTGGAACATAGTTGTGGTTGCACACTAGTACATTACGCCATGAACAGGAGTGGCAATACTAGACCTAGTAAAAACCACTATACTAGACTAGTAAAAACCTTCCTTGAATCTAAACAAACTGTTTTCTTCGTACAGAGTTATTGACATTGGTGGGAACAAAACCTATGACCCACAACTCAGTAGCCGAGTAATATGACCACTAAGCCACAGGTCTTCAATGTCACACGGTGTCTTCTTACTACATGGGATAATTAGTATAGTGGAGTTACTTCAACAGAATTTTAAACATCCGTTTTTTATTTTTGTGGAATTGAAAACTACTTGGCGTTTAATATCTACCTTTTCTACAATCGTATGTGTTTACCTTTAGTATAATCAAAAACCATACTACAATAGTTGTTGTAATCTATATAAGGCTATAGAACTTAAACCAGTGTTCAAATATTATTTACTGTGTTATAGTTAGTGCGACAATGTGGCGCTGTATACATCCTAACTAGAAGTTGAAATTTACCATTAGGTTAATATAGGGACAGTGTCATCGGTTTGTTGTATAAAAAAATTAAAGAAGTCACATTTGTTATAATTTTTTTTATCAAATCCACGTGAACAATATTTTGAACATTTACGAATTGAACGAAATACAAAACATTGCGATTCGACATCTTCACCATTCAGCAGTGTTAACGAACCTTTACAGAAGTACGCAGTCGGACGTCGTTATGCATGCGCATACATATTCAAAGATCAGTCAGTTTCCATTTCGTGTGCGTAATCGGAAACGCATCAAAATATCCATAAACCGCTGCAATCGATTTTAAACCGTATTAACCGGTTGTAAAATTTAAAATTCGTTTGTGAAATCATTTTGTGGTATATACGCTTTTGAATAACACCCGAACGAGGAAGGCGATTCATAAAAAAAGGGACTAAAAAGGCAATGTGGGTAAACGAACTTTTCAATGCGCGTTACTGGTAACGTGTCGATGCTTTGCGGAATCGACGATAGGTATGCGTTATAAAAAAATTGTCATAGTGCTAGTTGCAGTGTGCAAACATTACTTTACTCTTATGTGTATGGTTAATAAGGTATTTTTAAGTATCTTATACTGTTCGCCATATTTATACAAAGAAAAATCTAATTAAACTAATCTAGCAACCATCCAAGAAATATTTATATAAAATTAAAAGTAACTTTCATGTTAACATATAAATAGTCGTCCTTGCGGCTTAGGCATACGTTTTTTTTTTACAATTAGTTTCATAACTAATGAACGCTATATAAACGAAGGGCATGTAAAACCAAACACGAATTGCATAATTCATAATTAATAGATATTTATAATTTATAAAGTCAGTGTGTATGGTTATGATGAGTCTATGAAATGTTAAATAATATATTTTACGTAACAGTTTTACGGAACTTTAATATAAAACATTTTTTTTAATATACCCCATGACACGAGCAGTAAAATATTAAAATTATGCAAAAAGCGAGTTAGGGTATTTTAACCAACACGAAGGTACTACATTAAGTATTATAAAAGAATAAAAAAAAATTAAATTAATTGAGTCTAGTCTTGGGATGGAGGCTGGTTACCCTCAAGATGGATCGACGACATCGTAAGAGCGGTCGAAAGTGGGTAGAAGCGAAAAGCCGAGGACCGGATCTGGTGGAAGGCATACATCCAGCAATATATTGAGAAAGGTAATGAAGAAATATACAATGATAAAAAATATATATTTCTAGTATTTACTACACAAAAGTTGTGAATAATTTGTGTAGGTGCCGACAGTACCGAGGCTTTCCTTGGGAAATAGTGGTTATTTTATTAATCCTTCCCCCCCCCCCTCTAAAAAGAGGTTATCCATAATGCATCTCATCAAACTATGAGCTTTATTATTTTTCATCTTTAAATAAATAGTAACGACACGTTAATGACATATGTCGATGAGTGCTCCAGGCCGTGTGGGGTACATTATGGAGAGGCATCCGATGACAGATGTTTCTAAACATTGAGATGCGGTATACTGCGACCGCGAAGCCCTCTTTAAATAATAGGGCTGCCATCGCGAAATATATAAAATATTATTTCACAAGTTAATAACCTAACCTAATAAATACAGCGTAGAATAAATAATGATGTAAAATACTGAATTACTATATAAGTCCTATGAAAAAATTATATTGTACTGGTGGTAGGTTCTTTGCTGGAGACGGACCTAGTCCCTCCTCTATTTTGCTTTTACTACTGTATTTCGGATTTAAGGGGTGTAGTAGTGAAATTATTGGCGTAACGAGGCTTAAAATCTTGTGTCCCAAAGCGATGAGCAGAATGTGGTGCAATGTATGTTATCTTAGCTTGCGTCACATTATTATTAGCAGTAGTATCACGTGTAAATATTAAAGTCGGTATATATTATAATAATGATCCACCCGATGTTCATAAAAAATATTAATCTACCGTCATAGTTTCTTGGACATTTCAACCTTAAGTGAAATTTAGAAATATTATTTTACGATTCCTACGCAAACATTAAATACATGTCCAGACATGCAGCGTTGTTGATCCACACATGTTTAATAAAAATGAGAAATCTATGTTACCTATAATTGACGTTGAAATCTACCTCGGATATCAATTGAGATTATTTAGGTTCAATAATAAGTATCCTAACCATATTATGGAGTATTAACATAACCTTTAATAATAAATTATATTACCGCCACCAAGAAATAACGTCATTTAAGAGGTCTAAAAAATATACACTTATTGCTGTATAAGATATTGTCAAGAATATTATTTTATTTGTGTAGACTATTCATAGAGGATTCATCCAAAAATTTCTATTCTTAATATGTCATGTTTCGTTTTGTAAATTTTGCTTTTAACTTCGATAATATCACTGAATGCACATAACAGCAACAGGACGCTATTTCCTAATAATAATAAACCTAAAATTATTTCTCCATTGGCCGGTTTTGTAATTTCAAATAATGATAAAGAAACTAATTAAACATTAATAATGACATTCCAAGAACTTGATACACCGATAACAAATCATCGTTAGTGTAAATTCCCGTTACATACGAATGCAGCCCAGCGAGTATTGGATAAGTAAATCAAATATACTATTTGATATCTCGGCAACGGATGCAAATTCGCTGCAAATATACAGTATCCTCATTTTACCTGTCAACTCATATTTCAAACTATATGTAGGAATGAAGAAGTTGCGTATTCAACATTATATGGACTTATGAATTAAACATGCATCGATACGTAAGTAGTTATTTAAAATTACTGAACTGATGAAACGTGATATAAAATGCAAACGTCCGTATTTTATCTGCATGCGGAAATAAAATATTAATAACATAACCTAAACGATTTACTAAAGGTATCAATTTTTTAATACATTAAATATGTTTGGTTGTTTTCACCTATTTATCGGCACTTACAAACAACTGATGCGGTTATTAAAGATACAAACATTCACACAAAAGTAACATGCAACGAAATTATGATATACATTGATAGGGATAGCTCTACTGACCTGTTAAAAACACTCACGATGACCATAGTAAACAATCCGACAATAAACACAAAATGAAATATTATAGTTTGTCTCGAAATATTATCTATTAATTTATTTGATGTAACAACGTCCACATTATCACTTAAAATACAGTTTAACCATAAACAATTATTTATTAATATGTCCGAAGCGCGCCATACGTCACATCACGACAACCGGCACATGCACCACTAACGACTGGTAATAGACAACTGACTGAATATTTTCGGATTGGCCGTTGAACGGGTTCCGTCCGCCGCTGCGATACGTATGCGTTCGCGCAGTGTGTACTTTATTAAATAATTTTTTTTTCAAATATATCACAAAATTAACTTATTTTACTATATTATTACTAAAAATATAACATCACGTTAATTTTAAAATAATTGAAGAATTTTGTTATCTAATTTGCAATAAAAAAAAAATCTTTAAAAATAAAATAAATTAACAACTCTTATAATGTTTCCTGAATTGGAACGCGGAGCCGTCTCTCACAAAGAAAGAGTCAAGGCCATTTATCCACAACTATGGCCAAGTACGGGTTAGTAGATGTCACATATTCGTGAAAGCTGTTCTTCTTGGAACATGTCAGTTTCCTTACGATATTTTATTTTTCTCCGGAATCTTTGAGCTCAGTGCGAATCAAAACCCACTATTCTTTGAGATAATATAAACTGAGCTACCACGCCTTACTCTTGTTATATTAAATAGTTTCATCATTTTCTGAAGTGAATGTATATTATAGAATCTTAAATAAATGTGAATATATGAAATAATTATAATTCAATACGCAATAAAAATAGTATATCTCCCAACATAATATTTACAAGACTATACACATATATATACACAATCTGTACTCGACGTCGTTCGTCGTGCATTAGTCACCTCGCTATAGTGTCTCCATACTTTACGAGAAATTAACAAATAGCTTTTAGCTTCGTCATCAGCAGCCGATTGAAGAACACAGGCCTCGAGAACCGATTTCTATCGCGACTAGTCTAATTTCACCAGCATTCATCACCAGAATATTGCTCCATTTAGCAAGCTACGCTGCGGTTAACAAAACGTTAGTATACTATTGAGGGTAAATTATTACTTGTGTTAAAGTGTGACTAGAGTTTACTTTTTAGATATTTTTATTAGAAACCCAAGATTAATACAAAGGAAGCACCATAATCTTTGTAGATAATACATCTTATTAATTGTCTTTATATTACATAATTATATGGGATAATTAATAAAATATAGATGTAATACTTCCAACTTCAATTTAGCGAGAAAAATTAAACACAATTTTGCGGATATTTATCAAGAGAGGGTGTTCTTTCGTCAATCAAGCAGAGTAGGTTACAATTCGCAAAAAAAAGTACTCTGCTTTACATCCGGAACAACCTCAAGATATGGGAACCCTCTCCACGTCACTCTTATTGATGCCACACGTCTCCACACTCAACTTTGCGACGCATACTAATGTTTATTATAATCTGCAGACCTGCAGATCTACACTACCACTGCTGCATTCGAATGTACGTGCGCAGTGAAATACAAACTGCTTGCAATAAGTATTGCACCGTTTAGGAGTGAGGGTCTGACAAAGAGTTAGCGCCGTAGTCATTAGGGAGCGGTTAGGGTTGTGGTTTATGCTTAAGTTTTATAATGAAGCGTATCAAGCAGTGAAATTCCATTGAAATGCAAGTCAAAACATGTTACAGCACGCAATAACTTGACATAAAAACTAAACTTAAACTTCACAATTTTGTACCGGACAGTGGTCATTACTTTTTCACAAGTATTGCATATAATTGAAAGAAAATTAAATATGTATATATTACAGTAAGATTATTATAAACTGTATATAAAATTTTCTTCCTAAATATATAACTGATTACAATAATGATAACAAATCGTACCATCTATATAGTTCAAAACAAGAAAGGACCAGTTCATAGAAATTTTAACATAGAGCAACATGTTAATTTTTGTCAATTGCTGTAGGTAGACTATTATAAGGATTAACATAATTTTAGATGAAGTTATGGAGGTTAAAAATTCAGTGCACAGTGTCCTGTGTACGATAACTATCGTAAACAAAGTACAATAAAAAGGTTATAACAACTAATTAGTTTTATATTATAATTCAAATTTGTTTCAACCCTAAATCTAAACGGTAAGTGTGAAAATAATAGCAGTAATCATGACTTCTCATTCAAAGCCGTGTAATAAAATAATAAATAGCACCGGAAATACACAGACTTTACTGCTTACGAACATGTATCTATTCAATTTTAATACAGTCATATAGTGTTATACGTTCTCTTTAAAAATGTCAACATACAATTACATTCAATTTACAAGAATGCACTTTATGGCTGTTTCATGAAGGATAATTTTAAAAGTAATTTGCAATTGTGCGTAATGGTTGAATACTCTAGTACAGAGATGAATCTAAAAATAATTAACTTTCTCGACACATGAAAAGTTAAGTTAATGTTGAATTTGTGTTTTTGTAAAAAATTTCTCAACAGAGTTTTTATAAAAAAAGGAATGTGCATGTCTCATGGTAGTTACGCCATATTCGTATAATCTATGTATCAAATTATTCGTCAAAAGAAAACGACCGCATAACCCCAGCTGAGGTGCGCCCCACTACGCGCTTTTATCGAGATCCTGCAGCTTCCTAATTTGGCAGTGAGATTGTGATAGTGTCGACAATCGCAAAGGGCTGCGACGTCCCGTGGCGAGCGGGTCGAGGTCATCGCGCTAGTATGCGACCACCTGTACACAACGGGAACGGATGAAAAACGACAAACACTTTATTTCGTAATACGTTAATTGCAACTATTACATACAACAATGTCGACAATTGCACAAAGATGATTTTGAACGCGTTGACTGCTAAAGCAGATTTAAAACATCTTATCCGTGTCTAGTTTACTGTGCGACTAACAAAATCATAGACTTTACTATAATGCGAAGGGTATAACTTCAATAAACTTTGCTGGGTTTAATAAGCCACGTTGTATAATAGGAATGGAAAGAATAAAAAAATCAATGCCGCTTATAAGGTATTAAGACCCAAAATCGGTTCGATAATTATCTTAAAAATTTATATTTACACCTCTCATTTTACATTTTATTAATTACTAGAGGTCAGTCATGGTAGTTCTAAGGTGATTTCGATGTGGAATTTTACAAATATTTCTGATTTTTGATCTACAATAATTGTATTTATTTCTTGTCAAATATTTCTAGAGAACAGCTCTTGGAATACACAATACTCAGTAATAACAGAAAGCACTTGTCTTCGTAATATTAAACTGAGAGAAAATTACTTCAAAATGAAGGAGTATTCAGCAATGTGCTTCCTCTATAATTTTCCAACGTCGGAGGCTTGCTATAGAAATAATTGGATATTGGAAATTGTTTTTAACGAGTGCGAAGCAATTCGCTGGAATGTTTTGGAACATTGTTAAAATATTTTACAGTAAGTTAATAGTGTTACCCCAATCTCCACATTATAGAAAATTATAAAATTAGAAAAATCCCAAAAATGAAGACATTTTGAATTTTTATAAATCTTATAGATACATTCACAAACAAACAAAATTTAATTACACAAAGTCCTCTATAAATGAGAATAGTGCTTTATTTATTTAAATATAACAATAAACCTTATGAACTCTAAAGATTTGTCAAAGTGAGCGATCTGCCTTCCCCAAATTGCTTTAAGAAGTCCAGTACGCGGGCAGAGTTTCTTTACAAAAAGGCTCGTCTTAAGAAGGTCATGGTTAGAGTACCAATATTTTCAACATATTTAGGAAGATCTTGCTAAACTCTATCTTGAATATTGTCATCTTTTTATAAAGTGAATGGGAGTTAATTTCTTTCTTATACTCAAATTTACAAATATCACCTAGAAAAGTACAACGAAGTTATATTATATTGGTAAACATAATTTTTTTTGTGTTATAATGATAGATAAGAGGTCAATCTATATTTACATAAATAAACAAATTATATTGTTTTGTTATAAAATTATACAGCTAAAAAGAGTTTTATAACATTTTTAACACTTATAAGAGTTTGCTATTTCATTCATAAAATTATTATATTTCGATATGTATCAAACAATTTAATTATCATTTAGTGTCATTTTATATTTTTTCACAGTATTATTATCAATACGAGTTTTTTCATTGATACCCTCTAGGTAAAAAGCTGTCTTATAATTATTTTCATTACTGTAGAAATGTTTTTTGTTCCCAGTATAGTCCGGTCAGAGTAAAGTAAACGGGGTAACCGTAGTGAGGGTCCACTTTGACCTATAATTAAGTCAATATGTGTTTTCGGACGTTTCTAAGTACATAAGAATCATTGTTAGCTTTAACCGTTTCTGACTCGTAAGGATCTCTCTACTTTTATTTGTTCAGCTGATTATTAGAGATAAGTTTGTTAAACATTAATAAGTCTTTAAAACAAGAATTAGCAAGAAATCTTGATAAGTTAATTTTATGTACGCATATATATATTATTGTAGTTTGTTTAAATTTATTAACTTTGTATGTAATAGCGACATTTGCAATAATAATTTCTTCAAAGATAGTTTTACTAGATTATATTTACTTATTTATTTTTACTATCACATTTTGATAGGAGTGTATAACATGCGCTCAGAATTTAGAATATTTAATAAGTAATATAAAATATAGGTTTTCAACTCTCGAGGTCTTGAGAAGGAAATATGCAACTTGAATATGTAATACTTATACGAGTAGCTTAGTTAATATAAATATTAATTAAAAATAGAAGTGTTTTATTGTCAAATTTAATATTCTATTCATGTCTTTCATCTAGTACTCAGTGGATACTGCTAGTGCCTAATATTCTTCGTTGCTTTAAAATACACATTTTTGCAACAATCAAATCATTTGGTGATAACAGAGATCTGCAGACGTGACGAAAATTTTTGTTTTGTAATATATGTGAAATTATATATCTGGCATACGTTATTATAGATTTATTTACTAATGATTATCGCCTTTCTCCTGCGTGCAAGAATCTCATACTTTATGCGAATTACAATCTGATAATCTTGACACCTTACAATGTGCGCGATAACTCACGTGTTTTCCTCGTACAGGTGAGACGTACCTGAAAAAAATTTAATAAATTTAGTTAAGAAAGCGAATGTAACAATGAATATCGATCTCTCTGTACCGGCGAATCGCATTGTAGTGTTACAATCAGCGAACGCTAAGAGATTTCACTTTTTCATTAAATGCAAATCATTTCGGCATAATCTTATAGTAAAGTTTAAGGTTGATTAATGATTGAATAAACTTCAACAATATGTGTCCGTACGTTGGAATCTCAAGATTTATAAGCAAGGAGCTTAAGTGTTAGAAAGCACGGCTATTGACAAGACAGGACCATCGCTTTGAAGTAAATTCTAAGCGTTAAGAAATTTTGATCTGATTGAGGTTGATATTCTTGAGAGTAAACATACGTAGACAAATATTAATCAATTGACTACATTAAAAAAAAAATACTCTCTGTGATACAACCTCATCGTTTTGAATACAACAATTAGGACATAGATTATAGTATTTTATCCAGACTTCTCCTTAAATGTACGAACTTTAATATTTCACACGAATTCATCTTATATGCGTACATCGAGTTTTGCAGATGTGCATACATCATATGCATTAGATATTAGCATATGCAATCCGGTTTTTGCAGACAGCGTTGCCGAAGCTGCACCTGATTTTCAATTGTTACGTTTTCAACTAGTTTAAAATCATGTTTTAATTCTACGATTGCGATGAGAGAACGAACAAGTTTGGCTTGTCCGAGGTAAGTTTTGCAAGTTATTACAAAGCTGCTGGTGAGTAAAACATTTTATCCCACACATTAAAAAAAATTTCTAATTCAATACCACGTCATAAATTGTGTTTTAATTTATTTTAATTGCTTTAAATAAAATTAAGAGTCAACATTAGTTAATGTAACCATTGTTTTTTTGTTCCACATTTGTACAAATTTTACTTAAAATAGAGGAAAATAAGGCATATTTGTACTGAACTAAACCTAACAGGACAACATAAACATGAACCATAATTCATTAATATCCTTTCATTTATCAGATATCTATTCAAAGTATATTCAAATCACTACAGTCATTCAATGCAACTTCGACAGGATGAGATAACCTTTGTTGTGAAACCAAAATCTTTAAAAATTTAATGTAAATGTTAAAGATACAATATCATAATATTTGTTAACAATAAATTTCGTTAATATGACTACTGATTTATAGGTTTCTATATCAAAGTTACATTTATATAAAAATGGTTTGTTTCAATGAATAAAAGCGAAGAAATTCTAACACTGACGTTTGCTTCATTTACAGGTTGTTATGAATTCATTATATTTTGGAATACGATTTAATCCTTAGAATAGGGTTCAAAGAGGGGTTGCTCGTACTTATCGCCTAGACAATGTATTAACACAATGGACTTTATCAACCTGCGACACGCCGCTAGTGATGCGCTAGACGTTCCCACAAGACTACAATAGAATATAAAAGGATGCTGTTATTCACACAGTTAACTTTTATTATATTTTACAATTAAGTTTCTAGTTAAGAACCGCGATTTACAGGTTTTCGAACAAGTATTAGGGTTCCGCTCTTATTAATACAGAAAATTTGGAAGCTATAAAATTATCAGATTTATTCATATCCTTCATAAAATTTACCTGGTTTTTTACTTAAAAGGTAAGTAAACGTAAATGTTTTCCTTTTCTTCTTTCATATTAAATATGAGCACTTTAGATAACGTTAGTTTAATACAGAGATATTTGCATTTTCTTATCAGAAAATTCTATAACGAGTAAAATTAAATTTCAAATCGGTGTATGTACGGAATCCTATACAATATTCCTTTTTAATATACAAACAGTATAACACAGGTTAAGCTATCGTATAGATGTAAAAGGTCATGACAATGTAACAATAAATAGAAAGAGGACAAAAATATTAAATAAATACCCATGTTTATCAAGACTATGGTCACTAACCCGTACTATAAATTTTTTTATAATATTTTGGCATACCGTAGCTCGCTGGCCTAATGGTTAGAGCGTGCGGCCTTCAATCCGAAGGTCGCGGGTTCGAATCTCGGCATGTACCAATGACTTTAATATTTAAGTTATGTACATTTGTGAAATTTAGTAACAACAGCGAAATACAAATGGGAAAAAAAAAAAAAAAAAAAAAAATCCCCAAACATTCCCAAAAAGAGGGTTGATGTCAGGCAGGCGGCACGTCGTAAAAAGTTTAGCCAAAACTAATTACAACATGTTCGGTAATGAAGAACATGTTGTGCCGACCCTACATAAAGTGGGACCAGGGCAGGAGAAAGAAGAAGAATATTTTGGCATACCGGTCAGGGTGCTCCCTATGATTATAAAATGAATAATAATGTGCAAATTCTTCTAGTAGTATGTCTAATAGCAAATCTTCCACATTCTTTAATATATATTTCATAATATATATTTGATGGCGGAGGTAAGTCATCATAACAAAAAATAAAGCATGTATTGACCCAGCCATTGTGTGTCCATTGGCAAAAGATACCTCATAACTAAGTGTGGTAATGTTTGTAAAGTAATCAATTAGTAGAAGTGAATAATTAACGGAGATAGTTTTAACATTGCGTGGGTAAAAGAGAACCTCGAGTATTGAGTTCATGACTTTCCACTGACGGTACATAAGTTCTTACTTAAAGAGAAATATAATGATTTTGATAAAGCAATCATGAATTACAATAAAACAATCATTTACCTAATCTCACTGGCCTATCACGAGTGCAATCTAATTAGCCATTGTTACTGCGTGCTTGCCAGAATCCTGTAGTGATTTCGATAGTAATAAATTCACACGTGGAGATAGTTCTTTATAAATATCTTATAATTATTCTCTTCTTCTTAAAGTGCCTCTTGAACTAGTGAACGTTGGCGATCAGCGTGGTACTTTTCAGTGGTGACGTCTCATAGTTATGCTCATTGTTTTTATGTGTTTCTAGTTACGTACCTCTCTGTAACAGAATCTAAAATTACCCAAATGTAGTATTTATAATAAGTTTAACAATACTAGATAATTTATTTACAGTTTTAGATTTTTTTATTATTGTGAAGTATTTGTAATAAAATAGTTAGATAAAAATCAGTTTTACGGTTTACAAGTTTCCTTGCTATAAAAGATATATGTGTTAAATTCATAATAGCTCTAGTTTGTCTACAGTTAAAAACAATAGAGAAAATTAAAAAATATATATTTTGTGTACATGTTATTGTACCAGGAGTGAAAATTAAAACACCACTTGACCGCTAGAAGTGGGGTTACCAATTCGTTAACTGTGCAGTCGGTGTTAAAATTATTAAAACGTTTACTTATTAAGTTCAAAGTAATTATTTTGTTACTTTGTATGTTTAAACTATTCTGCGAAATATTTCACTAGAAACATGGGCATTGATTCAATGATGAAACGTTATCGATTTATTCTACGATACGTTATTCAACTAAGTAGCTAAGCTTTAACCCAACGGTTAATCTGAAAGCATTTCTCCAATACTCGAGTCCTCTCTCACGGGAACTTTAAGCTTTACTATGTTGGTCAAGAAATCTAGAACGTCTGACGTTGCGTCTGGAATAAACTGTAGATACACGAAACACACATACTAAACAATATTTTGAAAAAAAAAATTGAAATAAATTGCTGAATGATTTACAACTTGTGTAAAGAAAATTTATTTTTATTTGATTAAGGGACAAGACAAGACTCCGTAATTTGATCATTGCTTTGAAAGGTATGATGTGAAAAGTCTTATTATCCCAACAATTTTACTACCCAAAACGCCTTTCAAACTAGAACACAATATACTTTGTGGCAGAAATTGCAGCAGCAGTAAAAGCTATCTAAACGGTCCCTGGTAATAGAGACCTACTATATAAAGTTAAAAACTTAGAGTACTGCAATTATTGAATAAAATTTGTTAGTTTTTTAAAAAATTTAACTCAGACAAAAATTTAATATTGTTTGAAATTAAAACGCGCATCATACGTCCTCGCATTCAGGTTAATCTCATATACGTCGAGTTAAAAATGTAATTTGTAACGGCGTTTGTGCTTTTACTGAAGTTTGATGCGCCCCTTTAAAGTCGAGTATTAAATTACTCTGACCACCGAAGTTCAAAAATTTCGAGGGTTTCGTAGTGCATTTTCAGATTTGAATTAGAATTGGGGTTGTTCCCTTTGTTCGTTACGAAAGCTTTGTGCAGTGTCATAAAGAATTTAATATCTACATTAGAAGGGGTTTCTCTACCAAGTTTGAAATATTAACGTTTGATGAAGAAACAAAAAATTATTACAATTAAAAATATCTTAAAATTTTTAATTATTATTTCCCTATTTCAGAAGTACCTTCGCTTTCGGACTCGGTTTAAGTATAGTAGGAAAGTATATGAGCAACGTGGATCGTAGAAAATGTAATAAAATAAAAATGTGTTATTTATCAAATATATCTGCAATGGGATTGCTTGCAACCATGATATTCTAGATACAACTAGAAATAAAATTATTTTAGCTTGAGTACCATATAACTTTGTAAAACAAAATCACTTGATCAATAACAACAATACTTTTTATTAAATAATTTTTTAATGTTTTGTTAATTATCTTTTACCTTATCGCAGGACGCATATCTTTTGGGAAATTTAGCCTACCCGAACTAGTAAATTAATAATAATTGATTTGGTGTTAAATATTACATGTTATATAAATCCCACCAATAAATGGTCCGCCGCAAAATGAATACAGAACAGCTAAAAATGATATGGCCCTTTTGATAAGTTTGCAACAATATCATTTCCGTTGCATTAGAAAATAATTCGATACTTTTTTTGCTGTCTTTTGTAAATATAATGTCAACCGTATTTACATGTAACATAATATACACCAATTGTTAACATATAGCCAACTCTTTTTCTACTTTTTTTTAGGTTAAGTTTAACGCATGGTTTATCCTATTTAAAACTATCAAAATGTTATACAAATTTTCTAAACTCGATGCTTATTCTAATAATAAAATTAAGGTGTACTTAGTTTATCATCATAATTGGAGCAACAAAGCGTAAAACTGTATGAAGGGCTTAAGGGGACAATGAGTAGTCAAAAATAAGGGTAAGTGTGATATATTGAATCGTTAAAATAAAGTAGTTATTATCACAACGCAATAAAGTTTAAGTGGATTTGTCAAAGTATTTATTTTATGCCCAAGTATTGGCTCATCGACCTAACCTGAAATTGTGGTAAGTTGGACGCTTAGATATGATTACGGCAGATTAATTTATTTTATTAATAAAAATCATATGGCAATGAAACACAATGAAAAGGAAGTTCATGAACGTTCTGATAGTAAAAGTACTTGTCAAATGCAAATAAATTTTCGAATCGTAGTCAATTACTGGTGTCTTATTCGATGTATTATTCAGAGATTAATTATTATTATCAGGAGCCTTCATTTTCACTTAACATGAGGAAATGTTATAATTCATGAATAAGTCAATGATAAATCCATATATTTATGAACAGGAATCATAGAGATTACTTTTTCCTTTCGAAGTTTATTAATGTATTACTCACAAAGTTCATAAATATCAAGGCAAGCTCCGTCGATGTTGTGATCTTATCTACAGAAACAGAAATTAACTTTCTCACAAGGATTGCTCTTTAATGTGATTTGTTTAATTTTGATCTTTATTTCAATTGAACAAAACTCTATTTAGTTTACCAAAATGCAATAACCAAATTTAATTTCCAAGGCGGATAAAATCAAAGTGCATTTTTTTTCAATATTTTCATATTATTTCCATTGACCGTAAATGTTTTTTCTGAAACCTGTTAAATTCATTTCCTAGCTAGGTTGATTCTTATTAAAAATCTTATAGTATCGTTATCTGATGAAATAATATTATTCAAGTGCATTTTTATAGTTTTCTTGTTTTTATAGTCTCGAGTAATCTTATCATTCAGTCTTGCAACTTTAACATATACTTTAATAGAACAATAAACACCAATAATTAGTAAGGGCCAATAATAAAGGGAATTGCTGATTTCTTATCATAATCTATTAATTGATAAATATTGCGAGCACCATCAACAACGACAAATCGTTTCTAATATCAAGTTCAGGCAATAAAGCGGCGAACTGTGTTGGTTGGGGTAATAAAAATGGCGGTAATAATTTTGTAACCAATAAAACGACAGTGTCCAAATTGAAAGACGGCAAAGTTTTACGGTGCAATAAAATATGAATGTAATATGTTCGTACACTAAGTGTTGGCGTTCTCAGCTAGCTTTTAATTAAGATAGATGTCCACAGCTGGACATAGACCTCCCCCATAGATCTCCACAGTATTCATAGAGTGGCATTGGGCTTTATCCCACCACGCTGACCCTGTGCAGGTTGATGAACCAGTCAGAGCCTCGACTGTTATTCAGCAGGGCGCATTGCGTGCCGGTGAAGTTGACTTGTATTCCATAAGATGTTGGACATCTTACGGAATACAAGTCAACGGAGGGGACACTTTATAACCTATAATAAACTTTCTTTAGCTGTTAGAGTTCAGTCTACTAAAGATTTTTAATAAGATGCCTGCTTCATTTGAAGTAAAACCGATAAATATTTATACACCTAATTGTAGAAATATTATAGGTCTGAAGCTTAAAAGAAACTCTTCATGTTGTTTCTGCAGCAGTTAAGCTGTTAAGTACATATACATATATTCAAGAAAAATATTTATATAGGCATATGAGATATTTTCATTAAAACACAAAACATCTCTTGAACGTTATGAAAATGTCTTGTAAAAGAACAAAAGGAGGAAACTACACAACTTTTATAAAAATCTTTAATAGTACAGGGATACATTTATAGCAGGTAATGAAGGTTAACTCCCCAAGGATGCTCATTGTCCTGATCGTTAGGATCTTTTTTGCAATAATATAAAGGAACCCATTTCATCCGTCGTCGATTTTAGTACCTGATATCAGATTTGAGGACCTTTTCTTATCTGTCCGTGAACGTAAAAGTGAGTTCATTTGAATTATTAATATTATATAATGTAAATAGTTTTGACATATAACAGTTTATTTATCAATCATATAAGACCTTAGCGTGGTTTTTATGTCCATCACTTGCAATTTTAACTCTTAATCATTTACAATTTCATAGCTAACTATATCTACATTCATGAGTTATATAACGGGTTGTAGTGGAATGCTTTTCTTATATCTAGAAAACCCCATGGCTGGGCCATTGCGGCGTCCTTCAATTTTGGCATTCCACAATCGCTCAACAGTGGCTCCAAGTAGCTGTAGTGCATGCAGCGGCCACACCCCGGTTAACCGCGTTAGTTTGCGGGCTAAACCTGGTTAAGGGGAATCTTACCGCTTTAGCGGTGAGGTCTAATAGCGGTTCCTTCTCGTTAAATACACACAAGTTTAGACCGGCAGTATTGGTAATCCATCGCAGATATGCAGCGGAAATGGCGTGCCTGGCGAGTAGCGAAACAACGTTGATGGCTTAGGGCGACGATAGAAGGCGTATAGTTATCGTCGGATAGATACAACATCCGAACTCCTCTCCGGTTGTATCGGTTTTCCGTTCCACTGGGTTCAGAAGAATAAGAACGAGTGTGTGCACATGCTTTTACGCGTACGTTTGTGCATCTTAATATACCCTGCGCATTGGACTGTGTCAGTTAGTGGACTCCGATTTGACAAAAAGTCCTGTGGCGATGGGTTTGTAGAGGGGCGTAGTTTGATGTTAACTATGCTCTGTCTGAGAAGCAGGGGGCTCTACTAACTAACGTGTTCGCAGTGTGCGCGGACATTTTCAAATAAAATTGGCTACGTCAGCCAAACTACAGCACATGAGAGGCAAAATAACTGAACCAGTCGCCGTAGTTGAAAACGGCTTGGAGGAAGCTTTTCATATAACAAAAATGACTAAAACTAAAATTTTATTTAACTATAATAACTTTTAGTTATATCAGATACGTTTACGGCACATGTGAATAATCATTAGTAGGCAACAGTTATGTAGTAGTTTATTGGAGAAATAAGTTTATTTAAAATATCTCACTATAAAAATGTTTAGCAATACCGTTTTATTGAAGTATAAACTTTATTTTATTAAAGGCCTTGTACTGAATAAGTAATTTGAGTTCTAAGATGAGCCTTTATAAAATCCTTTATAACTTATTTATTTCGTCGTATTTTCCTACTCCGTACCATCTCATGTTTAACTTTGCAAAGTTTCATAATTAAAGATAAAAATAAAAAATTATGAGATACTTAAAATAAACTTTTATGAAGTTCGTTACGTAGTTCCATAGATCATTATTTATTTTAAAGCATCTAAGCTTTGTCGAAGACTAACTTTTTGTTTGAAAATTATACCGAGGAGAGCTTTTAAAGTAGCGAAATTTACTTCTAGTTTTCACGGTATAGTTTCCAGCCTCCTTGCCTTAACAATTTGCTACGTTTACAAAATATAACGCAGTTATATTGTAGGTTTCGTTTTCCATATTAATTCGCTAGTTAATATATATCGACAAGTAGTAAATATATTAAATAACGCCTTATGTTACGTGCGAGGTTGTCTCTAATTAACAATCCTGTTGTCGCTCTGTTAAATATATAAAAAACTACAATTCTTAACACGAGACATCAATTAAAAAAAAAAGTGTTTTATGGTCTACAGGTAAAACAGATGGCTCTGTAATCGAAACTGATCCACATTATCTACTAAATGCTCTATTACCAAGTTTCTACGCTGACACTTTGTGTCATTTGCTAACCGTAAAAAGCATTAATGGTGACAGATGTTTTGACACTTAAAACTTAATGTAACAGTTAAGTAAATTGGTCAACTGTTAAGTAATAAATTTAAAAAAGAGATATCTAGTCGATTGGCAATATCAGCTATATTTCTTTACACTACATTGATAGATGTGATCTGTGTAAAACATTATTAAAACATCTTAGTTACTTTTAATGATTATTTATAAATATGTTATATTCAATAAAATCTTAACTTAAGTAGGTAGAAATAAAACATTGCAAGGAATTAACCGTTTTCGTTAAAATTATAGGTGTAGAGAGGAAATAATTCTTCAGGCGTAATTTAACACGATATCGAATTATTTTTTACCTCCGATAAGTTATTGTTTCGGGATCATTACTCGGCTCCTTAAGACTCGACGCGCGACGTTAAAAAAAAAACGAAATTATAAAATTCCTCCCTTTTGTGCAGTTTAAAGAAAATAACGACCTCTACGGCTCAAAGTAACAAACCTTTCTCTTTGTTGGCTGAAAAAAACTTTCCAGCTCATTTATCTTAAGCAAATAGGGTTAGAGCTTTATTACTTTAGCGTAACGCATAATAAAATTTATGGTCGCTCAAGAAAGTGAAGTAATTTAACTTGCTATGAAAATAACGAAGATATATTTTCTTTTGTAAAGATTAATTCAAATGTTAAAAAATCATAATTTTTTTTTCTGGATTTTAATGACTTCACTTTCGTACTGAAATTAATTTGATATTATCTTTTTATCACAGCATCAATTGAAAAAACATACCGTTCTTCGTGTTTCCGACTTGGTTATACAAATTTTTTTAAACGACACCTTTGTAAAAATTTAGACAATATCTGTCTATTTTGACGTCATTTATACGAATATAAGAGATATTCATCTATGTAGAGACTCATCATGATTTCTCTGGAATCATAAGGTCTATAGAATTGAAATTTGGTACGTATATGACTTTTACCGAGTATAGGTCAGCTAAGAAGAATTGTTACCCCTAAAAGGGGTTGCGAAGGTGTCAATAACGTAAAGGGGCCGGAGGGGTGGCGCGTTGCCGCTGTTACAACGTTTTTTGTTTTGACATAAGTTGGTTTGTGTCAATATTTATTTCATCACCATCATCTTAATTTATAGAGGTCCATTTATTTATACCTAGTCCGGCCATGAATTCTTTTACAAATGAAAATGCATATTTATTTTAATGAAGTTATGTAATATTATTAAAATTTATACCTACATATTTATTAGTCTCAGCAAAACACAAAAAAAAAAATTATATTCGAAATGGCCACCTTTGGCTTTTATATAGGCCTTTAATCTGTTTGGCCATGAATCTATTTGCTTGCTCCAAAGATTTTTTAAGAGACTCAATGTCGCCTTATCGTTTAGAACAGACCATGTCCTCTAAAACTGACCATAATTTGAAGTCTAAAGGATTGAGGTCTGGGCTAGACGAGGACCAGTTTTCATACATACATATATATCACTCGGGTAGTTCGTGCCTTGTGACCAGGTGCAGAGTACTGCTGGAAAGTCCACGGTATATTTTTATAAAGTGTATTGCTGAGAGATTTCACAACATGATCCAAGACTGTATCTTGATACACTTTGGCTAAAGTTTTCACTCGTTTTTCCACAAATATGTAATTTTGTGACTCCTTAATAAGCACGCCTCACCAAAACATCACTGACGCAGAATGATGACCATGACCACGTTGTACCTTTCCGACCACTTAAGTAGCTCCTTTAGCTCACTATGAGCGTACACTTTATCATTTTGCTTATTGTAGTGATCTTCAATCGTGAAAATTTTTTCATCGGTAAAGAGGATATCTCTGTGCCTTTCACCTGCGTATCGCGACAGAAGGCGTTTTGATCGACCCCTCCAACTGTAAAGATTGATTTAGGGCATTTCCTGTATATCGACGATAAGCTCCGAGCTTCAGGCCTTGTTTTATAATACTCGACAGAGTCCTAGCGGGAATCTTCCTTTCCCGCGATAAGATTTTTTGCTTCCTAATGGGGTTTCGACGAATTCTGGCTTTAACAGCATTAACAGCCTTTGTAGTTCTAATAGCACGCGACCGCACCGATTTTTTTTGGTCTTAGACAGAGGAAGTGATGTTGTATTCGTTGATAGAACGGTATACGAACATACGGCTGATACCAAGCTTTTGAAGTGTCTAGAATATGACCGACCGGACCGGCTCCACATCCACTTTGTGCAAGACGATCACTGCAATCTTATTTTCTTTAGGACATCATTCCATATTGTAATTTGATAGTGAACACGAAAAAATATGTGAAATGGCGCAAAATCGAGAGAAGTTGTTAAAATAATATACATGTTTCAAATTCAAATTAATTAAAAAGTTGAAAACAAGAAAAGTTTTTATGTTACAGTATTTATAGCTAGACTAGTTATAAAAAATATTTTTATCATGAAATTCATATTTAAAATGTAAAAAAATTGATTTAATACAATTCCTGCTTTCTTTTTGATCATTCGCAATGTTGCTATATATAGGTTGTACCTAAATATAAAATAAAAAAAAAACATTTTTCGTACGTTATAAGGAATGTTTGGACAGATGTGTCGTTAAAAGTTTAAAACCTAGTGCATAGCCTCACTTAGTGATACTTAACACATCATCAAAAAATCTCGTTCCTAGCTTCTTACTTATGAAACTTGTCCGACTGTTTAGTGAACGGAACGGAGAGCAACGATTGCTCCTTCCGTCGGAAACAATTAGGAGTCGGGGAAAAGTTGTAAAATTAATTAAATCAGGACTAAGTAAATGTAACGGAGCGTGGTAAGTCACGCGCGCTGAGCTGCCACTTCCGGTACTTGTTCGTAACTTGGATGCTTTGTTCACAATTTTATATGTGTTTTATATACATTATTATTAAAACTAACAAAAAACGCACAAAGCATAGAAGTTAAATTATAGACCTTTTACAAGCAGACCAACGGAAATCTAGTTCACTTAGTTATTAACTATAAATCGTACACTAAAGAAAATTAGATATCAGTTTTTTTTATTATTATAATTATGTTTTAACTAGTGCAAACCAGAACATAGATTTTCGTTTATATTTGTACTTCTTATCTATAGGATATTCCGAGTGGTATCTCTGACAATATACTTTAATCTCAACGATCTTTCATTATAATTATCTATCACTGTAATGAATAGAGTATTATAAAATAACGTATTAAATCTTCTATTGATGTGTTAATATCAATATTATTATTCTTCTTTTCAGATTTTCATAAAATTTTTGACGATTATTTCCTTCAGTATATATATTAGATATTTTTGAGTAAGTGTATAATAAAACTTAGGGATAAGAAATCATTGTGGTTCCCCATCTCCTCTTCAAGAATTTAAACGAATTTAATGTAAAGAACGCTTCGATTTTTTTTAATACAGGTAGTATTAGATTAATTTTTACCCTTATGAACTCTTCCCCAATCCGAAATCGAAAAAGGCATATACATTGTCTCTTCACACAATAGATACACGACATTACGATTTTTAATTTAGTATTCAAGTATGCATGCAATGGCGGCACGCGTGTTATATTCGACGAAATTAATTAGTTCCATCGATCATTCGCTCAATGGTGACAATTTGAGCATTGGCCCACTGGTTTTCAAAAAGTCCAATAGTGAAATACGCCCGAATAAATGTAACATGATTCCCCGCCTTTGTTAACGTCGGGCCTATTGTTAAATTTGATAAAAAAAAAAGCCAAAAACCGAGTTATGACGCTCGCGCTAACTCGGTAGGCGCTTGGGCGTGGATATGTGGGGATAATATTTTGAATCCGCGTCGTCCACTTTTAATTCATAGTATTATCCTTTTTTCCTTAAATCATTCGAATATTTAACTCTAACGTTGATATCATTATGAAAATAATAACAATTTTATTTATAAAAGTAAATATTACATATTAATAGTTCAAAGCTCCAACACCTTAAAGAATAAATGTTGTAACACGACCTCAAGTTTATATCTACCTAAGTAGTTTTTCTAGTAACTCAAGTGAATAGTTATGATGAAAGGATGAGATTTTTTAATGGCTCCGAGGAATGTTAAAATGTTAATTAAATACCAAATTGTAATTTCGTATTTTCTTAATTGTTTTATACACAGAATACGTTAATAAAAACTGCACAACGATCGAAGAGTTTACAAATTTATACAACATCAATGCAACATAATGCTATTATTACTTCCAGTGTTTGTTATTCAACTGACGAACACTCCCCGATAATATTTTCACTTCTTTGTCAACAATAAACACGCTCCGAGTCGGACGTACAGACAGACAGACATTCATCACGAATGCAAATGGAATTTACATATGTATAGAGATAGTTGGAATATGACAGCAATCTATCATACATATACAAAGCGCGCGCGCCCCGCGCTGCTGACCTTTTGAAGTTTTTTTTTATTTGTTCCTTTCGAAGCTCACGTCCTTATAATGCACTAAGAATGTTCATAATTAAATAAAGCACTAATGACTCATATAGGCTGTTTTTAGTTAAGATACATTAGGGTCGTAAATGATTTTTGAGTAGAACATACAACATATAACAAAATAAATTTATTCAAATGTTCTTATTTGCTATATAAGATAATAGTGTATTACTTTTATACCACTAAGCGACAAAACGAGCAGGTCGTTCACTTGATGTTAAGTGATACGCCATTACACGCGTGACGCTAGTTAGGATGATAAACACTACACCAGCGTGTTCTGTTTCTTCTTCTTCTTAAAGTGCTTCTTCAACTAGTGAAGGTTGGCGATCAGCGTGGTACAGTTCTTTCTGTTTCTGATTCGGCAGAACAATTCGGACGCCCCAAATATGCCAGTCCATTCTCTGTCTGTCTATCACTAAGTTATTATTCCGAACGCAGCAGACACATAACAGTTAATAAGGAAGTTCTGGCCAACCGGGCAGTTAACCTTTATTATCACTGGCCATGGCGGATTTTCCCAATACTTGAATCGTTTCAAATATCGGGACACCCCGTCGTGCAAATATGATGATACCGTGGAGGAAACGATTCTTCATTTGCTGATGGAGTGTCGTATACATCGAGGTTTGAGGCATCATTTTGAGTAGGAGACAGGCTTAAGAATATATACAGTCAGTGTACCCGAAACATTAAAAAAAATTAGTTAGAAGTCACTTCATAAGTTATTGTTTAAAAATTTGTAAGATAGTAAACTATGGTAATAAGTATATATACATATTACTTTATACATATGTATACAATAATATTCTTTTTATCTCTTTGAATATTCGATTATTGGATAGCATAAGTATAATGTAAAACAAAAATATAGAATGTTCGAAAAAATTTAAATAGCCTTAATTACTAGTGAATATGTTGTAAATAACAGGATAAGGTAAAGCCCTGAATAATAACATCAGAGAAAATTGGAAGCAAATAAAAAAAAACACTGCACCATATTGTGCTTTGCTTCGTAATACAAGAACTTAAATCTTATTGCTTAAGTAATGTCATCAAATAAAATTTCTTTTCTGTTCATCTCTTTTTAAAGCAGGTTAATAGGTAATAACACTGTCAGTAGGTTAATGGCCTTGCAACATCTATTCTTCGGGGACGCCGTAGTTCAGAGCTTCGAGGTTTAGATAAAACCACATGTCCATGTTCATGTGTTGTGTGGGTAAGTTCCCATTAAATATGAATGATAGATTATACAACTTTAGCTGAATATATCTTTCATAGGTTTAGACAAAAATTTAAAAAATAAACCGCAAACTTCAGCTATTAGAAATTAACGTATGCAATCTTTCTTGTTTCCTACCCCCTTGCATTTATTTTTATAGGACTAACTTCATTATTTTTTTCACCAAAAAGGGGATTTAAATAAATAAATTGAATTAAACACCGAAAAAAACGAAAAAAATTACAGAAGTTTTTATGTTAGTTATGGGTGTCATAGGCCGTAGCTTTCCTTTATATAAAATAACAATAAGTCACCCCATTAACCCAATTCTTATATATCAGGGCGACGACCAAAGCGAAGTGATGTGTTTATCATTAACAATAACGCCTCATTGTTATAAGCACACATATCACTTACCCTCAGGTGAAAGAACCATTCGTGTTTAGCTTTGTCGAAAAAAAAAAGATCAGATCACCTATTGGGGGCCTGCCAACGCTGCGTCTTCTGATAGTCGGTCGTCATTCGAGGACCTTGGCTGCGGGAAGCACCTGGATGCAGGCAGCGCAGAATCGATCGATGTGGAGATCTTTGGGGAAGGCATATATCCAGCAGTGGACGTCTGTCGGCTGGTGATGATGATATATTACCTTATTAAATGTTACAATACCATTACTTTGTTAAAATTTTATATATGGACACAAGAATTGAAGGTTTGATACGCATTTATATTTTAAATTCGCAAACGTACGAATTTGGCATAACAATGACAGGGTGCACATCTTTTTTTAAAACAAAAAAGTCAACACGTCATTTATTATAACGTGATTCTCCTGTCATCTGCACAAAGGTGAAAATAATGAACGAGAATACGAAATACAACTACATTCGTACGCGTCGGATAAAATGATTGGCATTTATAATAAATAAATGACACATAATTTCTTAACGAGACCAGCAGTACGTTAATCTGATGGTAAGTAATATGTCCATCTATAACAATGAAGCACTGGTTAGGTTGTGTACACAGCATCACATTGTACTTGCCGCCTTGAAACATAACTCGCGATCTCTGTAGCTACGTAGTTTTACGCCTGTGCATGACGAGAAGGCCTTTTTCTCATAATTTTCTTTTACCATTTCCTTTTATTACAAATATGCTCTTTAATGAAAAACATCAGAGATTCTTTAACTAAATATAAAACTGTAATTTTGCTACATAATTTGCGTATATTTTAATATTAAAACATTTCAGTTTTAAAATAATATATAAAGAGACAAAACCATTCAATATTTTATATGTACAAAACCTCAATTTTTTGCTTGCTTGGCTCCCTCCACAAATACATTAACAACGTGGCCGTGCAAAACTAACCGAGTTTTGTGCCACGTTTTTTTTTAGTATTTCACATCAAACCAATATATTGAAGAGCTACAAAAGTTAGACATGACATAGTATTAGTTTCAATTTTTAGTCAACTTATAATATACCAGAATGATAGTGATAATTACCAACGAGATTAGAACTCCTTATATTTAAGGACGGTTATAGAACATGTCAAGGTAGAAGCGTTGTTATCTGCAAGGAATGAGGTTCACTGACAGTGTCAGTAACTAGTTCCGATTCATCGAAATACAAACAGTACTCACTGTCTATTGTCTGTTCCTTTTTATATTCATAAAAAATAATGCTGTGGACAACACATTTAAGGATAATGTATTAAAAAAAAATAGCTTGAAGAAATTGACATGATCCAAAAACAACACCATTCGAAGACACAAGAGATCCGCCTATACGACCCAGTGAGTACACCCCATGTCCTAGCAATGGGAATATTACGAGTATATATATTGTTTATGTTATGTAGATGAGTATAACATTTCTTTTCTTTTTAATATCAGGAACTTATTAAAATGTTTGTCAGTTCTGCGAGAATACACATACGTTAATGCAAATCAGAGCCCTGATGATACAGATCTGTTTGCACTATCTTTTCTTTATATTCATTTATTTTTTATCTACATTTCAGCTTCTCCCCTTATAATGTCAGTGGTTCATTATGGGTCTGTTTGCTAACCTCTTGTATCCTGGTGAACCACAAAAGAGAAACTGAATTATGAAATATTCTTAATTTATGCACATTTCTGAAGGGTTCAATTTGTTTTTTATATTGTTAATCAACGGAATAACCAATCAAAAAGAGAATAAAAAAAAATTCTACCTAAAACAATAAGCTATCGTTAACTTATAGTAACTTATAAGTGATGAAGTATTAAATACAAGAGCAAATGTATAACATAAATATTTGTTATTACCTAATTTTATTAATTGCTTTGTAAATTGTAATATTTGTGATCAATGTATGTTGTTAAATAATGATACCGAAAAAAATGAGTGATATACACTACACCTTGTGCTTGTCGCCTTGAGACATACTGATGTTACATCTAATGCTTTTCAAACAAGAACACAGTAATGTGCACAGACTACTCTTCAGCAGCAGAAATAAAAGCTGATGTACCTAATCTGGTTAGGTAGGTACCTAAACTGTCTCCGGCAACAGAGACCTATCAAAACACTTGGTATCAATACCAAGTGCTTTGGATTTGGATTGGAACGTGTATCAAGACATTTGATCTTTGAAGCAAATTATGCAAAAAATACATATTAAAATATAACAAACTTGAATGTAATGATGTTAAACAAAGTTAAATATGTGAGCCTTTAACTCGTTCTATAAGGAACAGAACGCTTCCAAATGCCATGAGTGCCCTATACACAGTTAATCTTCCGTGAAAATTGAGTGTCATAATAAATAAAATTACTCACAAAGGGGATTACTATAGTAGACAGTTTCAAAAATCAAAGCTTAGCCACCATTATGTGAGAGCAATAAATATTGGCTCAGTTCCTGTAAGCGAGAACGGACCGAAAAAATGCTAGTGCAAATGGTGACAATTTTTTTTACAGTGGATTCAATTGAAGCGCATCGACATATCAATAACGCTCCGATTGTTTCCAATCAACCGTCGTTTTGTAAAAAAAACCGCTAAAAAGTTTAAACCGGATATAAAATATGAACGGAAAAGTAAGACAGATTTATGTTGGTTCAGTTGCAAAGTAATTTACGTAAAGAAAATCTGCGAAAAGAATAATGGCACATTAATAATTATATGAAGAAGTAATAATCACTTTTATATCTTTTCTAAATGAAGTATTTAGTAACGCATGTTTTTTACATAATGCTAGAAAAATATAGAAACAGCGATTTTTTAACATTATTATCTAATGCCCCAAAAATTACAGCGCATTTTTTTTACTTTACGAAACGACGAGACAAGCCAGATGTACGCCTGATGATAAGTGATATGCTTATCCATAACAAAGTTGCTCTCATTCTGATAATATAAACTACACCACATTGCGCTGATCATAAGATGTTAAATCAGCATTTTCTCTAGCTAAAATGCTCTTTAAACTTGAATACAGTAATGTTTCCACACAACTGTTTGCTTACAGAAATAGGTGTTGCGGTGGTACTTAGTCTCCGGCAAAAGATGTCTACCACTAATAAAACCATAACCAACTTTGATGCCGTATAAATTTTTATCTCCCAAAAGAATTCTTTGTTTTTATCGTGACATCCGTTTAAAGACAGAATAGTTCTAATACATTAAAGCTATGAATCATAAACTCGTTATCAAATAAAACACGTTACTTGGTAACAATTATTACAATAACTTTAAATAACATTTGGAAATGTAGTATAAAAGCAAACCCAACTCTTTGTATGTCATAGTTCTTGAACACGAACAATGAGACACCGGGCACGCGACTCCTTATTAAATTAACTATGAGGAAAACAAACCGGTTACTACTCAAAAATGTACAAACTTAAAACGTTCTTACTTTTCACATACTGCTATATACTTAGGATGTTTTTAAACTTAAAACCCTTATTTTTTGCTAGGGGAAAGACAGGAAAGGGTCTGGATTGCCACGCGCCATCCAGGTGGGAGTGTGATTCTCTTTTTTGTGCCGTATCGGTAAAAGGAAACGTTTTTATTCCCTTCGTAATTTATTGGCAACTCGTTTTGGTAAAGCAACATTTCCTGTTCAGTTTACTTAACGACCGTATTCAGTAAAATAAACAGTGAATGAAATTTATTTAACAGTTGAATTAACCGTAAAATTTTGCTGGTTTACATTAGAATAGCGATTATTATTATCGACTAGGTTATCTGTCAGTTGTTTGTCTAAGCTGTTGTTTGAAGGGCAATAATAATGTATAATTAAACATAGTGACAAAATTAAATTTAATTACTTTAAATAGTCAGTCTGTACGGTTTTAAACAATAATTACTAATTTTAAGTATTAACTATAAATGAATTTAAACGCTTTTTTACCTGGAACATAAATGGATTAAAGAATACTAGCTGTTCCTCGCCCGCTTTTCTGGTCATAACATCCATGCAACTCCCTTAGGATAAGAAATTTTGTAAAATCAATTCTTTGCTAACTTCTAAATGGCAGGAGCAATATTTCTATCATGTTTGGAGTGTTTACGTACAATAATTTCGGAGACCTCGTGATGAGTCGATGAATGTTTAGATAAATCCTATATATATATATATATTTTTAATCGTTAAAACTTTTATGAGTTTCATTAGATAATTTATAACTCAATTAAAATAAGTATACTTCAACCGATTTTTAAACTTAATTTTTAATTTAGATGCACGTAAGTTTTATTACAATTTGGCGTCTGTTAAAGTAGTAACTAATTGTAATTTCACCTAAACTGATTCTAAACTGTATAAAACAAAAAAGTTACAACTGGCTTTACGAGCAATTAAATGAGGCAATTTTTAAAATTTTAACGAGCTTTATTTGATCATGAATCTGGATATATTCTGGGCTCCGCTATTCCCCGTCGTCATTCTCATTTTTATTATCGTAATATTTTACCAATACTGTAGAATTATTTATTTTAGTGTATTTTAATATAGATAAACATGCATGAAAACTGTTTCAGGAGTCTAATTTAGCAATTTTGTTATAAATTTATTAATATTTCATAATAACATCATTCTGGCCCTGAGACGTACTATACATATAAATAATAATAGAACCTTCAATGTTTTAATAACTGCGACATCTAGCGTCAAATTTTAAAACTTATGTTACGACGTTATTACGTTCTCTATAGATAGGTTATACTAGATAGGTAATACTAGTATAATATAAGGATTGGATTTGGTATGACTTAATTACCAAACCTTACCCTTAGTTCAAGACTACACACTATGTAATATTTCATAGTTTGGCCATTAAAGATAATAATAATTGTTTTATGTAATTAATACTTGTATATCAATACCCGGAGAGAATATTTTAACAAAATCCAAATAAAATTTTTAAATAAGCTTAGATAGCTATGTACTTTAAGATAATAACTTAGTAAACATTCACAGACTGGTAAAAGTTTATAAAGGAACTTGAATTAAATTCAATTTGGAAAGCTCGAATCAATATTACTAGTAGATGTAATTAATAATCGACAATTTAACTACATCTTTATATTAAAAAGGGGTGTATATTTGTTATTAACGTAAGTAATTTTTAGGGGTTTCACCAGCAGACTTCATAATATCATCTTTTGGGTTAGGACTCAGGGTCGGAGTTTTCTCATAATTTTAACCGTAGTTTAGGTGCCCGGGACTGGGTTTCAAACTACAGTTAGAAGCGGATTAACTGCAGGCATGTGCGTTAATAGCATATCCGTTTAATGTATGTTTAGAATTTTGAGGATTTGTGGGATATTTAGCGTATAGATACTTTCGAGATAAGTTTATATTAAATTTATGAGCAATATGATGCGAATATATTAATTCTAATGATTTAATGATTATTTACTGAATGTGGTTTCTGCGAGATGTCACTGTGTTGAATGTAGACACCATGCTATACCTAACTGGTGATTGTTCGGAAACTGTTATTGGTTCAAAATTCAATTGTATATTTTAATTAATTGTAGTTTCTTTCTCACTTTAATATTTTTAAGCCCAAACTATGGCTAAAGCTGTGTACGCCTATAATAGGCATACATATTTTATATTGTACAATATATCTAGAACGTAAGATAGAATATAATATGTTATGCTGTAAAAAAAAAAAAAAAATCTTTACTTGTACCTGAGTTATTTCTATCTGACAGAAATATAACTATTATAGAAAAAAGGTTATTAGTAAGAGTTGTTACTAGTCTAGCACATGTGATTTTTATATGAAATGTTCATAAATTCTGTCATGTTTTGTGGGTATCCTCTGTGTGCCTTTTTCTCTCTACAAGTATAACTATAATTAATTATACACGCAGAGAAACTCTAAGCATCGCCCTCTCTATTGCCCGATGTATGACTCTGTGCTTGTAATCAAATCAAAAATGAGGAGATCCGCAGAAGAACTAGATTCACCGACATAGCCTAACGAGTCGCTCGGCTAAAATGGCAATGGACGGAGCACATACCTCGTAGAACCGATGGACGTTGGAGTCTTAAAGTGCTCGAATGGCAACCCTGTATCGTAAAGCGCAGCGTTGGCAGACCCCCACTAGGTGAACAGAAGACATAAAAAAATCGCTGGAAGCCACGGGATTCAAACAGCGCAAGACCGTGGTTTGTGGAACACATTACAAGAGACCTATGCCCAGCAGTGGACGTCAATCGGTGGAAATGATGATGATGATGATGATTATTATTTCTATAAAAAACATTGATGTTTTTTAGTGACTTATTATGAAAAATATTTGAGAGTAAATATTAAGTTTGAATGATGAGTAGTAAAATCTAATTTTTAACATTCGAATTCCTAATCGCGGAGTATCCAACTTACAGACAGTTAAACAACTCAATTATAATTTAAGCAGTAAAAATTTTGAATGAAAAAGTACTCCGGGCTCATTTTTACAGGCTTTCTTTTGCATAGAGTTGTTGCAAAAAGTTTTAATGAAACTGAACCGCGGTCAATGTACACGAAAAAAGTATTAATTGAAGCGTCCATTTATAATGAGCACTGCTAATTATTTTGGAAGTTCAAAGTATCTTAAAGTAAGTTAAAAGATTCTGCTTAAAAAATACAGCAGATTTAAAGGAATTGTAGTTGATATTACCGTGTTAATGTAAATATCTAAATGAACTTTAGAGGAGATATAATTTACCTTTTCTAAAAAAATGGAAAGCCAGTGAATAAGAGATAGATATTTTTTATAAATCATTTGTAATTCCATATTATACATCATTTGTAATGAATCGTTACTTCCAAACTCAGATACTTATCTCCCAACAGTCCACGATCATTTACATCGATCATTCATAAAGGTGAAGTAAAACTTGAATAATACGCCACAAGGGAAGTCTTGTTTTTGATTATGTTATGAGGTTTGGATTTCTTTATGCAATATTATATAGAAAAACGAGATAGGATCTATTCAAAACATGTTTCTAACTGACATTATGTCCTTAGAATTTCATAAGTAGATGAATTAATTACACCAGGTCACATTATAACAACAGATATAAATCCTAATCCGGTGTTAGGTCGGGAATAACTAAAGAGCGTTATCAAGAGTCCCTCTGACAATATGCTTGTGTAGACCTTAGATATTATGCGAGACGGTAAGCCTCCAGATTAAGGCAGATTTATGCAGGACCTCGATTGATCGTTAATATTCATCTATGGTTAGTAAAGTTAACTTTCAATTTGATTTGGATGGGTAATGAATTCATTAACTCTTAAACAAGTTTGTTTGATTGACAGGTTGAGCCTATTTATTCAAATAAATAATTTACTGTTAACATACAGAGAATGTTAGTTTATTTTATCAAAGGAATTGGTTGTGTTTCTTAATTTTTTAGAGATATTTAAATGATAATTATACCAAAAAGTCTGTCCAAGTTCATTCAATGACGGATAGTTCCGGATTTATATCCGAATCCATAGCTTTTATTAAATCTCTACGGAATAAAATTAATCGTCATAGAAATTTGAGCAAGTTCCGATTCATATTTATCCATTTCATTAGTAACTGTTTGGATTCATATATATATATATCGGAAATATATTTGTATGTAACAATTGAAACAAAATGTTCTGAGTTGTACCAAAATTCTTGACTCGGTGGTTATACTAGCTACAGCGCCTTTAAAACAGGAACACGGTAATTTTTGCATATTACGATTTAGGCGGTACGAAATAGAAGCTGCGATGACATTTATCTAGACCCTCGGTAAATGGAGACCTACGCACCAGTCCATAAATTTAACTTGAGATGAGCACTAGTTTAGCATTACATATACTACGACATATTGTACTCGTCGCGTGAGACATAAGATTTTGAGTTCTTTACATACGATTACTGTTTGGAAATATTACATGTGAGCAGTTTCCATGATTACATTGTTAAAGACTTATTATAAAAAATTCTTAATAAAAGAAATATGTCTATCAATAAGATTAATAAAACGATAACAACCGCATATAAAATTATAGCTACTTTAAATAGCTTCAATAGTATAAGTCGTGGAGAAACTTGGCAGACTTCATAAGTCTGAAAAGGAAGTACAGTTGTAATGAATAAGTTTCAACTGAATATAAAAATGCAATTTGTATAACTGCATTTTTAAATTACGATATATCTAGCTGCATGATAAAGCATATATATTTATTATTAACGATATAAATTCTTTTAATATAATAATTTCTGCTAATTAAGGTTCACAGCTGGATATAGGTGTTTCAAAAAAATGGATTGTTACATGAGGTAGTTGTCGCAATAAGATGGTAATTGTCACTATCGAGCTTTCTCTAAGATAATGTACTTTCGTGTATGCATTGTGAGAATATAATCTAAGTGATACTTTACCAAATGGACTTATTGGCAGCTTATTTGCATTTTATTAATTGAAAACGACTGTGAAAACTTTAGTATTAAATCTTAATTTTTTGCGTCCAGTGAGAATTATTTTCTAATCAAACGTTCAACCACTAACCACTGTTTCTGCAGTATAACTTTCAATGAGAGAGAAGAAGTCCTTGTGTTTTCAATGAAAAAGCATTAATTACTGCGGTAATTTTTAATGAAGCGGAATTTATAGCTATCGCTTTCGAAGTGATTTCTTTCGCCATAACTTCCTTACTTTAAATATACTTATATTAATTGTTTACCAAACTTAAGCTTCTAAATATTCTCTGTGTTGATTGTAATAAAAGTTTTTGGTTGAATAAAATGTTAAAAAACAACAGCCTGTATAAAAATTTATAAATTTACAGAATGTTTAAAGAAACAAGTACCGTTTCTAATACATACAGATGTGATTTTTTTTTTAATTCATGACTTTGTATAAAGCCTAAATATATATCTTAATTAGTTGTTCCCCACCCGCTTTGCTAGCTGTAACACCCCCGCAACTTCCTTTGGGAATTTTTGGTTGTAAAAATCTATTTTTAACTGTCATCTAAACGGCAGGAGTAATATCTCTACCAAATTTTGAGTGTTGACGTCAATTTTTTTACGAGACCTCGCGACGAGTCAGTGGAAAGAAGTAAAAAATCTCCATCACTAAGTCCATAACAATAGAAAATGTCAGCGTATTCTTCATTACTGTAACCCGCTATTAAAATTAAATTTATTTGGTATGGAAAAGAAAAACTATTCAGAATTAGGGAGACAACGATAAAGTACATCCGCCCACGGAACTAGTTAAATTTTAACTGTCGTACTGACTCATTACATAAAAAGTATTTTTTTTCTAAATTTTATAAACTTTATGTACTTTCTTACACCTTGTCGAATAGGTAGTGAAGACAGGTACTTATTTATGTACTTTATACATATTTTTTATAAATATATTTTTTTTAACATTAAATAAAACTGTAAGTACGACGCCTCTAAGCGATGATTATTCGTTTAATTTAATAAAACAATAATTATAACATTAACATTTTTGTAAGAATAAGTAAGAAATATAATCATCGAATATTTTCCTAGAAAATCAGGAATTTTTTGAAAAATATTTAGAAAAATGAATATCTCCAAAATCATTGTCTTTGAATGGGGTATACCATACATAGATAGATTGGATACGAGCTATACTTTAGCCCCTCCAGATCTTTTACACCTATTACCTTTCACCCTGTATATAGAAGATAAAGTATAGCAAGTTATAGACATGATTGGTGTTCCGCAGTCTAAAATTGCTGATTAAATAAAAGTTTAGTACATAATAAATGAGAAAGGGTTGTTTTTCTATTTATAAGCTATGATGGTGTTTCACGTTAATGTAAATATGAAATGCGAATTAAATTACATTTCAGCCGGAAATGTTTTAATTATTCAACGTACCTGTTGTTGAACAATTAAAAAAGAAACGAGCTGCGTTTCTTATAACGGACAACTTGAAAGCGATATTTACTGTTTATCAGCGAATAAAATGATGCTATAACGAAGCTTTCAGCTTTGACAGATGATACCTTTAATGCGGATGTACGAAACAGTGATATCATATTAAATTATACTGATTTACAACTCGCACTGTTACTGATGATTTTATTTCCAGTTTGAACGTAATCATGAATTATCAAATCATGGAATGGATGAACATCTCTGTTTAATGCCGGTAGTATTATATATTACGGTTATATACATATCGAACAAGACAAGAAGACATCAAGTTTACGTTTTATGTTTTCAAGTTTTATTATATTCCTGCTGTTTATACTGTGTAGTTTTTATGAACTTAATTGAACATCAAATAGTATGCATAAACGTTATTATTGTCGAAAACTTTGTAAATCATATACAGTAGTTTCTGATTTCGTTCAACTACAAGAAACTATAGTGACCTATATTGCTGTAGTGTGTAAAGTTTTTGTGTTAACTTGGTAGATCATCGTATTCGTGTTAGTGGTAGTTCGTAGTTACCGAGTTTCACGTGAAAGCGTTTTATATTTTGAAATGAACGCTGCATAATCAAAAGCTTGTTAAGTTTCGCACGGAGAGTTGTACTGTGCTTTTTATAACCGAGAACCTCGTTTGCGCTAGTGCTTCTACTGTTTACACTTGAACTTTTCATTGAAATGTGATAGTTTATATTTTTAATATATTCAAAAGCGTTATAAACTGTAGCAGTATATAAATATAGGGAATACTTTCGGGCTCTTATTATTACAGTCATTATTATTTTAATAAGCACATAAACTTTAATGTGTTTATATTGTTTATTTTCCATACAAAAGCAGGAGAGGGGCATCTTTTATATGTGTATATAACCATTAATATTTTTTATTTGATTAGTGGATTAATTAATCTATCATCAGTAAAAAAAAATTCATTACAGTACATAATAAATACATTTCATAAAATTGAGAATATTTTCTTAACATTTGAATATAGATCGCTTAAATAAAATATTGTATTCAAAAAGTTATTTCCTGTCTCTCTATCTGAGTTATGAGAAAATTTGTTGCGACTTTTCTATGTTGGGACAAAGTTAAAAGTCAAGAGTGATATATATGCTTGAAAGGCTTCGAAGCTTTAAATATTCGCCGGAAATCATTTCTCATTTTTAATATTAAAAGTAACGATTTCATTTTGAAAATCTAAAGTACTTTAGATATTAAAATAACATGAACTCATCATCCTTATTTAAGAGATTAAAAAGTATTACAAACTCTATGGAAGGTTTGAAAAGAAAACTCATAGCATTAGCAAAACGTAATAATATTATTATGAATTCGCTTAACTTTTTAATATGAAGTCGATTACTAAATATTTTAGTAAGTTTTGATCTATAAGTAAAAAGCATTGGATATCTCTAAGATAATACTTTTTATTGTTAAGTTTTTAATTTCAGTGTATTGGAAACTTAAAAATCGAAACCAACAAACAACAAAATAATATTTGTTTAAACTATGATAAATTTGTTAAAAAAACATTTGGTCATATCAAAGAAAATAGTCTTAAGGAGTAGTTAGATACGATATTATTAACATCTAGAATTATTATGAAATCGTTATATCAAATATCCCTTATCATAAATAATCGTTATGATAAGATGTTGGCTTTCGCATCCGATACCTTTGGCACCTGTAACAAACAATAAATATTATTAGTTTCATAAATTTTTATAATAAATACCACAGAATTTGCTAACTTTGAAAAAAGCGCTTTAAATATTGAAATACTTATTATTTCTATACGAATAATTTGAACAAAAAAACATGTATGTTGCTATTATAATATACTACTATTTTAATGATCAACATACTTCCGTGTGTTAAAGTTATAAAAAACTTTTATTGATTCAAATAGTTGTTAATTTTACAACTGTATTTTTATTACTATATCTATATTGTATCGGCATTGAGGTTTTTTTAATTGGATTGTCAATTACAACGTTCAACTAGCTAAATATGAAGTCGAAACATTGTTCATTTATTCTCCTTATAAGCCTTAAAAAACATTACCATCAGAGAAACGTTAAATTTATTTTTAGCTACGTAACGTACTTTATTATCTTTTAATAAAGGAATTATATTTGTTTAGACTGGAAGCTATTCAAAAAAAAATCTGAACTATAATATTTTTAAATCATGATTGTCTGGTGATTACAGTTGCTGGAAATCGTCTAGGCTTCGAACTTAACTGTTTCGATATATTTTTTTAATTTAACGAAACTAATTAAATACTCACTTCATGTAATATCTGCAACAACGTGGCGCTAGTTAGGATGATATACTACATAGTGCTTATATCTTTGAAACATAAGATGTTAAGTCTCCGTACCCCGGTAATTTCACTAATTACAACGCTCTTCAATCTGGAACACAGTAATGTTTGCACACTACTGTTTGACGGCAGTAATAGAAGCTACGGTGGTACCTACTTAAACGATCCGTGACAATTTCTAATACACTATCTTCAGTTCTAATACATTAAAGCTATGAATCATAAACTCGTTATCAAACAAAACACGTTATTTGGTAACAATTATTACAATAACTTTAAATAACATTAGGAAATGTAGTATAAAAGCAAACCCAACTCTTTGTATGTCATAGTTCTTGAACACGAACAATGAGACACCGGGCACGCGACTCCTTATTAAATTAACTATGATTAAAACAAACCGGTTACTACTCGAAAATGTACAAACTTAAAACGTTCTTACTTTACACATATCGCTATATACTTAGGATCTTTTTAAACTTAAATCTCTTTGTTTTTTTGCTAAGGGAGCAGACAGGAAAGGGTCAGGTTGCCACGCGTGAACGAAGTGGGAGTGACTTCCTACGTGTCTAACATTTCAAAGCAATAATAAAATATGATGCAATGTATATTATCCTAACTAGTTCCAGATAGTTATGGCTAAACATAGTACTACGCACAATTTAAAAAAAAATTATGAGTCATAGCGTATTCGCAGTGAGATTGTCTGCCCGTAATGGAACGGGCGGACACAATTCGCGTTGCATCTTATAACTATGGTACATAAGAGGGGTTAAATAGTCCAGACACCCCCCGGATCTGGCTTACTGCGTATACTCGGACCCGTTGTGCACACAAAACGCAGGCGTTATATAACAGCGTTACACAAAAACTTCAATAGCGCGATTCAGAATACAGTGTAAATAGAAGTGTTCGTGACGTCAACGTTTATCTGTACTCTCCGGCGCATAGGGATTTTATCAGTACCATTTCTATGTATATAATTAAGTCTTATAACTATAGTTTTCGTCTAGTTTTAGAAAATTTGAAATATAAATTTAAGTATATTTTGATATTTTAAGTACTTGTTAATAGTATAATTTGGCAATATTGATTCATTTAATTTTATTCTTTCAATATGTCAACACCTAATTTAACAATGTACAGGGCGTTGATATAACGTTTATTTATAATACTTTGTTTATTGCAAGGTTTTAAATAGTTTTTATCTGTTACACACTTTCTTTTGCTACAATGTTGAATCCTAAAAAATTATTATAGATGTAGAGTTCTCCTTTTGTATGGTGTTTACCAAAAAGTGCAAACAACTATGAAATAAATAATCCAACTTAAAATCTTTAATTTTTTTTATTGTTTCAAGCAAAGTATTTTTTTTTGGAAGGTATTATTAATTTATTAAAATCGGAAAGTGGTCGTAATTAACTAGATCGCCCTGGCGCTTACTTATAACCGAAGTAATGAAAAGAATCGATGTTTACTTATAGTAATACTTTCCTAAAAAAATCCATGTTACAAAATCATAGTATTTTTAATTGTAGTAAGCTGTTACAATACGAAAGTCTCATTTAAAATGATATTTATTCATTCATTAGGTGCCCTCTTCAAACTGAAGATTGGCGATCAGATTGTAAAAACTAATTCGATCCTCAGCTATTCTTTTTAACTGGTGGTATTTAAACCCGGTCCATTACTTTATGTCATCAAGCCATTTCTTACCTTACCTACCAGGTGTATGTTTTCGAGGAATTTTTCCCTCCAGGATCAACCTTGGGAGCTCATAAAGGGATCCTCTTTGAAAGTGTCCGAAAAATGCAATCTATCTTTGCATATCGGTTGTCATCAACCTGCGTTTGCAGTTCGCTCTCTCAAGGACTTGAGCATTAGAGACAAACTGCTTCCACGTGATCCTAAGCATTCAACGACAACATTCCATTTTTAAAGCCCACGTCTCACAACCATATAAATGACATAGATATCTTAATTACTATGGTAAATGCTTTTAATGAAGGTAATTACTAATTACACTAAATACCACATTTTTTTTTATTTTGTTGCTTAAATAAATACAAAAAAATATATATACGAATTTAGACCCTTATTTTGAAAATATTTTAATTAAAACTTTATTTTAGTTTTAGGTGCCTTAGGATAATTGCACAGATTGTTATCAAGGACAATACTGAACCACGTGGTAATTTATTTTCTGCTATTGAACGTAGGAAGCGAAAGAATTGTTTAGCTCTCGTAATGGCTGCAGTTGCGTTGTCGTCTGCTAAAATTAGCTTTTAAAAATTAACATATTAAAAATAACACATTATTTATTTTGAATTATGATCTCTGATTTCATTGTTACTAGCCCTTTAATATAAACTAAATATAGTGTTAATAGTAATAAATATAAACATTTTTTCGCAAAAGGAGTCAAAGCGTATACACAGTGGGGTAGTCTATCCGGATCGTCCGGCTCAGACGGAATTCGCTATGCAGTAGCCAAACACAAACAGAAGTTAAATCATCCAGACACCTCCTGAGCCTGGTTCACAGTGTATACTCGGACTCCTGAATGCCCAATGCGAAATCAAAACTAATGTAGCAAAGCCCCGAAAAAACTTTAATAGTGCGATTTAAAATGAATCTATTTATAAAAGAAGTTTGTGTAATGACGAAGAAATATGTGTTTTAGGTCGTCGTAATAAGATTTATTTTTTAATGAAGACAGGTCCTAATTTTTAATTCTAGTACATGTACACATGAAAAAAATTCTGAACATGTTTTAGAAAAGATGTTTTAATTATATATTGTTTAGGTTTAAATTGCATATATTTAGAATAATAATGACCAACAGGCCCTTTTGTCTACAATTTAAAAAAAAAACTCATTATGCTTATACGTTGTAAAATATAACTTAATTATATTGGAAGATCACAGTAAAGATGATGGTAATGTACAATCGTTAATGTAATTATTCGATTAGCGATTAATACTTTCTTAGAACTTGTTAACGAAAATGCCATAATTATGCAAATTATATATTTTTCTTATATTACAACAAATACTAAGTTTTTAGGAGTAATATTTGTTTCTTACCTTCCGAATCAAGTATAGTACTTTCTTATTAATCGGTTTATATTGTATGGATAAATAAATTATTTATTTGTTTTTTATAAAAATGATTATTCACTTATATAACTATAAAAAGCTTATCCTGATAACTGTAATATTCGCAAAAAAATTATATGACTTTACTTAAATGTTTTTTTTGTATTATCGATTTATTTTCATTTAAAAGCGATTTTTGATAGTCTGTGGCTGTTTGTTATGCCTGTCACCTTACAAGTTGGAGGTGACCTATGAATATTGTTAAGTTTAGTACATGTAACAAGTAAAAAATAATATTTCATGTGAGTGAGGTGTCAAAATAATCATGTTAATTTTATTTATAGTAAGTGCTTTGCAAAGTAATAGTAGCCGAAAGAAATAGTAATAGTCCTAAGCAGCGATTGGATGCGGGCAGATCAGGAAAAGTCGGTATGAGCATTAATCGTAGAAGTCTACGCCCTGTTATGGACGTCTATTGATTGATGAAGATGGATTTTAGGCTATCGGAGTTTTTCGTTTTGTGTAATTATATTGCCAATTTAAGTCATTAAAGGGTCGCTATTATTATTTAATCACCATCATGTTGAATCATTTAGTCCAAGTTAATGTTAGTTCGAAGAAACTAGACGAAATTATTACAATATTTAATTTTCTTTTGTAATTTAAATTACTTATTGGTTAGGATATATTAAACAGTTGACATATTGGTAGGAACTCTTGATATAGAAACTAAACGTACGAGCAAATTTACGTAAAATCAAGACACTACATTGTCCAGGACTTTGGTACTTACAACTAATGGTATCTAATGTTAATAATAAGTCATCGTCTTTGTTGTTTCACCACTTAACAAACCAGCATAACTCAGAAGTTATTCTAACCTTATGTAAACCTTATCGCTGTACACATAAGGCGTATTATTTGAATGGTTTTAGTAAATCCTGAAACATAAACAGGTATCCGGATAAACATAACGGCATGCTTGTTCCAAAATTAACCTTACGTATATGGGATAAAATACATATCACCATTACATAAAATACATAGAACTCTTACCAAAACGTTTCCTTGTGTGTTCTGCAACGCGCTATTGAAGTTCTTGAAGCGTGTCCTATATAAGGTTTGGAAATTGTATACGCCTATGAGAGTCCGAGTATGCACAGGAACCAGATTTGAGAGGTGTCTGGATTGTTTAACCTCTCTTTGTGTTTAGATTTTAATGCTGTGCGATTTCCGTGTGCCCTCACTATCGGGGGCGCACAACCCCACTGTGTATACATATTGACTCGTTTTGTATTATACAAAAATTTAATTTATGTCTTATTTATTTAATTAGATATTTTTATAATTGACAAGGTAGTAAAAGATATACTTTTAAATCTTTATCAAGTGTTATCAATATGGTAAATATTATTAATTTAATGATATTACAATAAATAATAATGGTCGTAAGCGCAGTTTTGTTATTTATGACGAGGCTTATCATCCGCTTGAATTATATCAATTGCACGTGGTGATAAGTACCAATGAGGCGGTGGTAAGTGAAGCGTGCTCGCTCAAAATATCGCAGCACTCATACGTATCTCATAAACTAAATATTATCTTTTTTATATAATATTGGTTAATCTTTCCAAATATGTAATAAAGTATCGCTTGAAAAAAAGTAAAAATTCATAAATAAAATTAAACCTGCAATATGTATAAAGATTGATATAAAGGCAATCGTGATATTAGTTTTTTTTATCATCCTAATTTATTAAATATTACTATGCATGTCTAAAAGGAATAGAGGTTGATATTGATTTTAAAAACATTTCAATATTCGTTGGAAGTTTATCTTAATTAATCAAATATCTCGATAATTTCAGTTTGAAATTCTTTTGTTAATTACATATCAACGCCCTCTACCGACATGAAAATTGTTTGGAAATTACAGTATTGGAAATATTTTTGTCGAAAAAATATACTTATTCATACCATGTACCATATTAAAAATCAAAATTATTTAATCAAAACTAGTTTTAAAAAAAAGTCTCAAAAATAATTTATCGTGTCTTTCAGCATAAGTCTGATTAATCATTATTATAAAACCATTTATAAAGAAATATTAACACAGTACAACAATTAATGCTAATTATTATTATTAAGGAGTATTGCAATCAGTCAGCAAAATAATGTTTTGGTTTTTACAAGTTTTAGTTTTTAGCGCCATCTATTGACAAAATCTGGAGGAAATAATTGTTTACCAATTGTTTTAACACCTCGATCAACGTATCAAAAATTAAACAAAATTTATTGATGTAACTAAAATTGTCCACACAATTATAACATTTGAAATGTTAAAAATTATTGTAATTAACATTTTAATTAAACACTTATTTAACTGTAAGATTAATTTGCAATCAAGTTTTAAATCACGCTATCAAAGTTTACCTACGCTTTGAGTAGATAACGTTAGTGTAGGCTCGCTATAGAATGAGTCCGTGTATACTTAGGAAGCCCGGGACCTTCGAGGGAGTCGGGTTTAATTGTCACATAGGTGCATATTTGTATGTACGAAGTACCAACATATGCAAATACGATTAAAATTGCTGTGCGTTGACTGTGAAAACGGTTGTCCCCACTAAAGTATACAATTTGACTCTGGATTTTTTATTCTATTTATAGACAATTTACCTTTTTTATGGCTATTGGGAGGCAAATCTAAAAAAAATCTGTTTCTGGGAGGAGAGGGGAAGGAAGCTGCCACATTGTGCTGCACATCACTTAGTGAATAACGAGAGACTCCACATTGAAAGCCCACGTTCCCGAAAACCCTTTTAATCGCCTTCTACGACAGGCCCGAGATTACAGGGTAAAGTTAAGTACTCTACTCGTACATATGAAATTGAAAAGGACTGCATCCGGTCGGAAAATTATTGTTTATTTTTCACTTTTTAGTTTGTACTTTATGTACAGTACAGTTATTCCAAAAAAATATGTTTGCATACACATAATTATGAAATCGATATTGTCTGTGTATAATATCCATGTTAAAGATATTGTATAGTTTTAAATATTTTGTAATTCACGGCTAGAATTTTTTTTACGTATCACGAATTTCAACTACATAGTTACAATTTCACTTAATGTTATGATGTTACAAGTTTATTTTTTTGCTTAAAGAATGATGATGGTGTGACTGCCCATGAAAATGTGACGGTATTTAAAATCATGTACATAACACCACAATATGCTCATCTCCTTAAGACGTAAGATTTTTAGTCTCATTATCCCAGTAACTTCACTGGCTACAGCGGCGCTCAAACTAGGATACAGTAAGTTTAAGTAGAAGGATAAAGTAAGCCTGCACACTATTCTTTGGTGGCGAAAACAAGAGCTGCGGTGGTAGCGACCGAGTTGGTCTCCGGCAATAGGGACCTACCACGAGTTAGAATATTTTGTATATATTTAGATTTATTGAGATGATTTACAGCTATTTTAAAATAGACTATATTGTAATAAATGTATATTATGTAGAAAAAGCAGTTAAATGTTTATAAAATACAAATACAGGAATACCACAAAATGTTGAGAATGTAACGCGTACGAGTCAGTTACATTTGTTTGTTACAAAGATGGATGAATGTTTTAAAATTCCACGGAGTCTTTTAGCTTCACCAAAATATGCGGATTTCGCATTCACAAAGTATAAACCAACCCTTCTCCGGGTTGCCAAAGACATATGAGTGTACCTTGTTTCTACTTTGTTTATTAAATTTATTACTTCTGCCGAGATGTCACAAAGGCCGCTTTTTTCGTGCTCATGCGAAATATAACCCATTCAAAAGTATTTATATGACAAATATACATAACGTATGTTTATTTTATTTGACATCGTACGGACGCGAGTGTAACTTGGAAACAGCTGAACTCTAAGAAGTGTTTCTGAAGGTGATCTGATCGAGTAAGTCTAAGAAAAATCTACTCAGCCTTTTGAGAATGGCATCGCATAATTTATTTAATATTTAAGTAAAGAATTTTGTAGTTGGTAAATCTTCTTAACAACTTCTATTATTAATTAAATAAATAGTAGTTTCAAATATCGCTACTTGTAAGATTATAGTATGTTAATTTATACTTGCTTACGGATAATGTAATAAACTACTATGTTGAGTGGAAACTTCTAGAGCTGGATATGTTTGTGACTGAGTGCGCGACAAACAACTTTTAGAGGAATTGTTTATTACAATTGGTTCATTATAGTCTTCCTCGATCCTATCCTTGGCCGGTTGCCATATCGCTTGTTTTAAATAGGGTTGTCTAATATACACGAGGGAGATGAGGTTAACTGTTTAAACTCGGAATATTGTTATATTTATAATACAGGTTTGTGGGATACGGTTGGGTATCTCACATCACGATAACATTATTATACTTGCAGTTTTAATACAGTCAAGGGTCACGTGTTATTAGCTAAGAACGAACCCTTATCAGCGTGATATTGTATAATTAAATTTAGGTTATATTTTAACGTTTGTAATATTTAATGATATCTCTAATACGTTGATTGCGAAAGCTTTCGACGGGTCAGCCCTGTTTCAGCGATGTTCCCGAATTTGTTTTATCCAAAGCTCGGCGACGCTGTGGCGGCGACTAACTTGTATTTTCATTTAGCTTTTACGAGCACAAGCGTCGCCATAGAGCATTTTTAGGGCACACATGTAGAATATCCCTTAGGTTATTATTTTGATCTTGTTACGGGTTACAGCGGTAGCACGGTTCATAAATTGAATGTATTTGTTCGTCTGAATTTATAGATCGCAATGAAGTATAAATAGGTTTATTTGATCGGTAAAATTTGCTCGGCTTCCTGGTTAATAGTAAAAACTACTTTCTTTTATTAATAAGACATCAATTTCTTATACTAGGTGTTAGGAGACCGCTTCCAAAAACAAAGACAGACGATAGTACTAATGACACATTTGATGATGGGACAGATAAAAATCGATCCTATTTAAAAAAAAAATCATATTTTTAAAACGTTTTATTAGCATTACTTACACTCCATCATGTTAGTACAGCTAAATGAAACAACACTTTTATAAAAAATTAAATAATTACTTTACTAAAAAAAAATCCAGCAATGAAACACAAAATCAAAAACAGCTAATGATGGAATCAACGAACGCTCAGGACGCGTAATCTAAATGCTCCGTGGCCCTATGAAATAATGTTCAAATTGAAACCGAATACATCTCGAGTTCCGGCCGCGTCCTCGCGTTCGTTGATCCGAGCATCAGCTGTTTTTGATTTTATGTTCTATTGCTGGTTTTTTTTTTAGTAAACTAAAGTATTTTTTATGAATCTATCGCTTCATTTAGCTGTACTAACATGATGGAGCATAAATAATGTTAATAAAACGTTTTAAAAATATGATATTTTTTTTATCGGAGTCGCTTTTTACTGCCCCATCATTAAAGGTGTCAATAGTACTATCATCTGTCTTCGTTATCGGAAGCGGTCTCCTAACACCCAGTATAAATTTATGCACGTAAATATAGATGAAAATAGACGTTGATTTACTTAATTCGACAATAATTTTAATCAATAATTAATCGTTAAAATGTGGAAATTGCAGATATTTTGTTTGAATTTTGACAAAGCATACTTTTGTTAACACAATTTTTAATTCGGAAAGGGCCACCGAATGTCCCGAGCACGCGGGCAATTTCGGTGGCACGGTGATTAAAATTGTTAGATGAACATTTTTGATCTTTTTACTCCCACTCCCACTTGCCAATAATAAATCTCGTTTGCCTAATTATTAAACATTAATCATTTCACCGGCGCCAGCTTTATTTAGATATTTCCGATGGTTCAATGTATAAGTTTATTTTAAGCTTAAAGTATTAAATTAATTTTATATATATATATATATAAAACATTTTATAAGATATTATGTTATCACTTCAAGTAAATATGTCTATGTAAAATAATTTTTGTTGACTTATGATTTTCGATTTAAGATTTTTAACAAGTTTTTTTGTTATTGGCTTCACAACTTAGACGAAATACAGCAACGTAAAGTAACAAAAAAAGACATTATAATAGTATCTTCGAGTTTTAAATATACTATCAATAAATATAAGAAAAATAACTATTATATCTGTAATTTAGTGTAACAGTGATAAATCTGGTCTAAGACATATTTAATTTTTTATAATAAGTAAGTATATTGCTTACCCATTCTGTTGCTGCGGCTGGTTCTCATCGGCTTCGTTGCTTACGATGGACTCTAACATCTGTATCTTCAACATTGTAGATCATCACATGACACTGAGCTTCCTTATCACTTATTAAAAAGATTTTAATTCACATTAAATCCTCCATCAAACTTCAGTTCACCGTGCCATCAATCTGAAAAGAAGTAGGATGTGTGAATCATTTATTACATTAACAAATTAAAAAGATATTCGTTCATGAGTAAAAATATGCAGTTTAATGACTTTTAACTTATACATGATATTAATTATTTTTGTAAATATGATACAACGAAATGCATCTGGAAAAATCTGCACTAGTGCACGCGACCGAGTTCGACGTGTGAGTAAGATTCACCAGTCCAACTACCTAATTTTGGGATCAAGTAGGTATTGGGCCCAAAACCCAAAGCTAGGTAGTTGGTGGAACCGTCAATTGGAAAGGATGAGGGTTTGTCCTTTACAGGTACACATGGACCAATCCTCACTATATGGACCTTATTATTTCATTAAAAGGAGGGTCGAGGGATTCGAGCAGGCCCGGACTGTCCTTACGGGAAATTCTGAAACGTCGGAAAGCTACCTGTTTTATATTACTCTTTTTATGAATGTGAAAGCATGAATCTGTTTAATATTATCTTACTATTATCAGATTCATATACTATTTAATAATTATTCATAAAAGTAAAGGCAGGGCAGGAAAAACGATTACTGTTTAGCATTACGTAGTTATATAAAGATCTATTTTATGAAGGTCACACCACACAGTGACAGTGCTGATAAAGGTCGAGATGATCTTATATCGTGCAGATATATGAATCTTCAAATTAAATTATTATGTTTGTACTTTTACGCATTCTTTAATATATATTATATTTGAGCAAATATGGACTGAAAGCTTTAACAGTGCGGTTCTGGCTGGTCAGGTACACATGTTTGTAGAAATTGGTAAGTGGGGTGCTCTAAAAAATATTTTGGTTTGTTAGGGACGGGGTGTAAATGTATCCCAAACCTTTTTCCTTACGAATAATGAGGTATGTGTAAAGCACCCAACTTTTATATATACCCGATCAAAGAACAAAGCCTATACAGACTATCAGGTAAACAATTGGGTATGTATAAAATTGTTTATAATTAATCTATAATGGTTAAATAAATGCAATTATGATAATTAATAAGTGAAATTCATACTTTGTATGATGTAAGTAATATGTTAACACATCATTATTGAACTTAAGCGTTCGTTATTTTTCTTTTGTTATAGATAGATAATAGATTATATTTATGACGTCGTTGTGTTATACTTGTATAAAGATTTTATCTCGTTTAAGTCATGTTCATTAAGGGTAGTTGGTAGCAATAGTAATACTGTTAACAACGATTACTTAGTGTCGAATTTCCGTCAATTTCAGTATAAGAGATATAAGTATGATGGTATTTTTATCATTCAACATTATAATTTTATTATATTTCTTAAATAATTCAGCTTGCTTTAGCGGAAAAAGATAAAAAGATTATTAAAGATAATGAAATAAAGCGATGTATTAATGTTATCTAATTTGTAAAGATTTTTTAATACCGTCTAATTACTTTCTTAAAACTTTCTTGTAAATTAATTTCATTAATATACGAAAACTATTGTGTTCTCATTACTACCAAAACAGTGAGATTCGGATTCGTTTGATCTCTTAGTATTTGCTAGGAAATCAAGTAAATATTGTGTTTTTGTACAAAATCCCTCCGTACAATATGTCTATGGCGGGATGCGTAGACAAATATTTCAAGATGCAGGATCTTAAGAAAATATCACAACAATTTATAGCTACTGACGCTTCGCGGATCTTTTCAGTTTAAATAACGATAAGAGACGTGAGTAGTAATTTTAATTTTTTTATACAATGAAGCGACGAGATGAGCGGGACGTTCACCTCATTGTACGCTCACCCATAACAAAGTAGTGCTGGTTACGATGGTATACACACTACCACATTGCGCTCGTGGCCTGGAGACAAGATGTTAATTCTCATTATCCTAGTAATTTTACTAGCTACAACCCCCTTCGATCCAGAACATGGTAATGTTTGTACAATACTGTTTGGCGGCAGAAATAGGAGCAAGAGACCTATCACCAGTAAATACACTTTTAATAGACCTTGAATAATATATTTTTCATAGAATAAATTCAAACAAAAACAAGGACTCAAACGACATTGCTACTTTCCTGTTACACTCGTAATTATCTTATATTTTTTTTTCGTTCTTATTCATCCCTTTTTTATCTTACGGTATCATTAACCACCGGCCTAAGCCGTAGTACTACGCTATTATTCAATGGGTACTCCCTTTTATGACGTCATTTTCGGATCCATTGTTTCCTTATCCTTATATAAGTATGTTTCTAACTACCTGGCTGCCGGTTTGAATTGTACCGATACATTTTTTGTTTACTATTTCTGAAACGCGCTTTTAAAATATTTTAGGATAGTTCATATATATCACAGGAATATTGTGTAGCGTGGGAGGGGTCCAACTCTACGGCGTAATTGCGGTACCGTCGGACTGCAAAAACGTTTGGCAAGTGGTGAAGTGCATATAAGTATGGAACCAACATCGAATGGCAATACCTTGTGTGATGAGGAAAGTGAGGCGCATAGCGCCCGAACCCACCGCCGTAGAGACTTTGACTCCTTTTTGTAGACCAAAATGTTTTAAGAATAATCTGTTTTGCATCAATTTTATTATGATTCGTTTACTATTTTTGAACTTCTTTTTTCATTTAGTATTTCCAAAGCTCTTGGAAATACAAAACACTTTTTTTTCTTACGTAGTCGATTTTACACGTACACGATCCATCATGAGCTGATAGACGTCCTTAGATGGATATAAGTCTTTCCCAAAGATCCCCACATCGATCGGTCTTGCGCTGCTCGCATTGCCGGGCATCCGCCCATATGGGTCGTCGTTTGAAGCGGTCCATATGGGAGGATTCCGGCCATGTTAAATGCGGATTGAAGGGACCCAGAGTCTCATTTGTTAATTAGCAGGGTGCACCACGAGTAGGCGAGTTTGCCTTGGGTCCCGTGACTTGTGCGGAACTCCTTACACCCTCATTTATACGATTGTTATGTACTAATAGCATGTAATACATTATGAACTGTAGACGGTTGTCTTTGTCATATCTTCCTCACACTCAAGGACACTTACAAATTATTCAAACCTAAAAGTTTACCGAACCAACAGTCTTCTCGTTATTTTCATTCGTTGAATTGTACATAAAAATGAGGCAATAAATCCATAACTCCTAAACATTAATGGACACAATCGTAAGCTTTCATTTAGCCTGTCCGTCGCTATGAAAGTTTTCTAATCAGCGAGGGAAGTTTGGATCCGTATGTTCGCTATTTATGTTAGAAGTTTTGAACTCATGCTTTTACGGAAACAACAGTTGGTGTAATACCTGCGAAATATATACGTGCATATTACATTGTTACATGTTGTGATATTGGCTTAGAAATTACATAAACTTGTTACTAACTCGTAAGTAAGATTTTTAAACTTAAACTCTTAAAATTACCTAACGGTATTTATTGTATATCTAATAGTATTTCGCTTTGGATAATCATTTACATACATAACAACGCCGCGTTACTCCTACCTGTGCACTTTGTTAATAATTTAAATTTAACATAAGTAATGTAATGTTGTAATGAATAAAGACGTTGTATGTAATACATATAATATTAATAATATTGTTTTAAATAGCAACTGGGGCAGTTTTTTTTATATATTTATTTCTAATTTTCCCTGATTATTATGTATCATTATAGTATTATTCAGTGGTGCACCCGACCCTATTATTTACATTTGCTTACAACATATTCACTACTAATTTATGTACATTTTTTTTCTAAAATTATTTCTATTTATATATTTAGGCTGAGGCAATATTGAATACTTAAGTAAAAAACATGTTAATTTAAACAAACGTTGCATAATTTAAAGTAAAACAACTTTTTCATAAATATAACTTTAAAAAAGGAATTTTACTTCAAATATTTCATTCGTTGCCAGAAATAATTTTTTAACGGTTAGCGCCTGTCGCTGACATCAGGCAACGTTGTGACATGTCGGATGTGCTAGTGAGTTTTTTACAGTTTAATGAGTTTCATTTTAAATGAAGTTAAGTACAAAATTTATTTCTAAAAACGAGGTTTACATAAGATAAAAAAATTATAATTGATGGTTGAAGGTGTAATGACCCTCAGACGTCAGGTATACGACTAAAGAGAAAAAAAATTAAGGTATAATATCATTATGAATCTAATAAAATTTTATTTAATGTTAAAATTAATTTCAGTTATAAAATAGGAATAAAAAGGATGTCGAAGTCGCTCTTCTGCGGTAGAGTCGAGAACAGTAAACTGAACTCAGGTCACTCAGGGAGAAGGAGAAAGTTCAGCGCGCACCTCTCCATACACCCTCACATCTCACATTTGCGCATACAGAGCAAATCATACTAATTTGGAACTAACCAGTTAAGGTATAGTGTGATCCAGAACATCAACAATCAATTTCACATCTCTCGACCAACGGACGTTGGTCTTCCCGAGAAGAGCTTGACATCCATTAGCTACGGGTAAAGTTAATTTATTTACATTTAATGAACGCAAAAACTTCAATACCGCGATTTAGAAGAAATTATAACTACCTTACGATCTAAAAGAAAATTTTCTTAGGATTTAAATAATTAGATCAAATATGTGAATTACCCTCTCTATAAGATTTTATATAAATAAATTTAAACTAAAACGTATTCTATATTTGCAACAACTACCAGTTGTCTTATGTTGTTTATGGTGATGTTTGCGCTGCAGTTTTATTGACAACCATTGCGGCTTCATCGAACTCAGGGCTCGCGGATCTGGTATCCGCGAGCTAAAATAATAATAAAAAGAAGAAACTATAAAATAAAGTAAAATTATAATTAAACCAAAACTTTAAATGAACACAAAAATACACAAACCTGAAACCAAAACATGAAAAAATTAAATATATGCAGATGAAGTTAGTATAGTAAAAAGGAGAGGAGAAAGTTGAGAAAATATTAGATGCGGGTTGAAGTCTTGGATATAGAGGAAGAGATATGGGGGGTGTAATTAAATATGTACATAGATAAATATACATATGAATTTAAGACGCACACGGTGCGATGTCCCGGATGGCGACGATGTCTATCGGTCAACGGAGGAGGGCTCAGGCCCGTCTTCTGATCACCTTCGCCACCGGTTGTCTATTATTAACAACATAAATATAATCTACCAGATAGAATAATATTACTTATTCTGGGAAAGTAATTAGTTCAAAATATTTCATTGGCTGATGTGTAATAGACGGAAAGGTAGCCGAACTAATGAAGAGTGCAAATGTATTGCTAATCGGCTTTTTTTCACTGGAGTATAACAAACCTAAATATTTTTGTGTACATAGGCTTTTGTTAGTGTATTTAACATTTAGTTGTCTCGTCCGTGTTTTCATTAAAAAGTTATTAAACATGATATAAACACAAGATTATATTAATTTAAAATTTCTCATGCAAATCAGTAAGATATTTGTTAAGATAATATAAGGAAAGTCATTCAGAGGGTCAAAATAAATCACTGGAGAGCTTAGTATTAATATTGATCATACACTTTTTAAAAGGAACTAATAAATTATATGTGTGCCCAAAAAGTCCTTAGACATATTTTTAGTTAACGAAACTCAAAATAAAATTTTATATTAAGCTCCATTTTATATCAAATTGTCGTTAAAATGTTACGTCAGTCTTAAAGAGGAAAGAAATTTTATTCGAGATTTTCATAACCGTATAAAGGTAAAATTTAAACGTTTAAACACAAAGTAAACATCTTGTTAGGAAATATTGCGGGGTTATTGCTGCTACCAATGGCGTCGCTTCGACAAAGAGGCTAGATAACGAGGGTCGTTTGCAGCTTCAGATGTCCGATGCTGTTCAAATGAAGCACTGTTTATTGTTTCACTGAAAATAAATTGTTAATCTCCGCTTTAGATTGCGTTTTATTTTTCACATTATTAGGAACTGCTGTAATGATGTGAATAACATAATATAGATATGATAAGCCGTAATCTGTGAGAAAGCGATGTCCCAAATATAGCGAAGTGGGGTGAATGAAGTAAGAGCAGCAGCAATAGCAGACCTTGTGCAGACCAAACCCAGACGGGCTAAATACTTAGGAGAAGATTAGGAACTGCTGTAAAATAATAGTAATAATTGATAGATCAACCGATACTCTAATATAAAAAAAACCGTACATTTTATTTAGTCCTATACGTTCCCAAGTATTGTAGGAATTAATTTTTAATCATTCCGCACACTCCGTATTTACATTTGCATTTAGAGAGTGAAAATGAATTAATAATTCCTCTTTGATGTGCTAAATCCGGGAGGGTTGTTGATGAAAAACATTAATCTTTAAGCGAATTTGCTTATCTTACTCCGCAAAGATGATAAATAAATAAAGAAGTCTCCGAGATGAATTCTGTTTTCTTGAGGTGTTTGTGGCTATTTTATTGAACAAAAATAACTAAACTTCGTTTATTGTCCTTTATCAAAGAAATTCTTTTCTTTGGAGTTTTTAAACGCGTGTTTATTTTTTTAAAAAAAAACTTTAAAAAGTGTTAGGTAACAATTGTTGAATACATAGAAATATGTTTTTCTTCTTCTTTCGAAAATATAAACTATTCTATGTAAAAAAATTATAACAATAACTTTCAGTTTATTTCAGACAGGTGTTTAATTTTGCTGTCAATAAATTTATAACTAAAGCATTCAATATCATGTAAATCGTAGTGAGGGTAAAGAAATTAGTAAAAATTTAGAATTGTATGGTGTTATATCTTAATGAGTATCTATGAGTATATATCATACTTCTAATTATAAGATAATTCCGAGTATTACTTCATTACGCTAAGAGTCGATTTTGAGAAAAAAAATTGTACTGAATAAATTACTACTGGATATATATATTTTATAAATTTTTCTACTATGCATTTGTGGTTCGTTATTAAAATACACATGAGCTGCTTGCTGTTGATCATAGATTTAGAAGTATTATTTGTTTAAATTCTTTCAACAAAAGGATGTCAAAAATACTACGTTGTTGGTTGTGAGACTCTCAGACACGCACTCTGTGCCAAATGCCGATCATCATCGATAGAGGTAGATGAAAAGGGAGTAGAATAACAGTAACTCCAAGATAAGTGAGATTTAACCTAGCTCCCACTAAACTAGTTGAACACGTAGTAACGGACATCCCTATTGCCACATAGACTGTGTTGTATTTATACAAAATACTACTAAAACTTTGTAAGCGCGATTATGGATTTCTACCTGAATCTATTCCTCTAACTTTGGGGATTAAAAGTACCAGGGGGTACGCATTGTCTATTTTTATGGCACCGCCCAATTTGAAGCTTTTTGCCCGGTGCATTGTTACACACAAAGAGTATTTCGGTACATGCACCCGGGGGTGTGAGGGGTCCCGCAGAACAACTTATGGGACCTCACCTGCTCGTGATGCACCCTGCTAATCAACACACGAGGCTCTGCCTCCAACCAACGCGCATTAGGCCAGCGTCATGGGTCGCGGAAAGACGCTAGAAGCGGGCAGCGCATGACCGATCGATGTGCAGATATTTGGGAGACCTATGTCCAGCGGGCGATTTCTATCGGCTGATAATGATGATGACTTGCATCCAAGATGATGCAACGAGACATTAAAAATCTATTCAAAACAATATGACGCTAGTTAGTATGAAAAATACAGTACGGTATTGTATTTTTACTCAATTTCACTAGTTGCAACACCTTTCAAAATCAGAATCCAGTAATGTTTGCAGATTGCTTGGAGCTACAAAATAGCAGCTTCAGAGATACTTAATTAAAAGGTCAATAACAAAAGAGACCTACCACCATTTTCTGTGAAGGCGAACTAAAACTGAATATGAAGCTTACACGGCCTCTTATATTTTGTCTACTGTTACACAACAACGCTATTGTTGTTCTTTCAAGACTTTTCATTAGTTTATTGTGCTGATATCTAATCTCTTTCTGTCACCAAATAATTCTATTTCACCAGCCCACTAATCACCGTCAGGCTGCTACTAATCACTAGATAATCCATTAGATTATATTTTTCGTTGTAATCACGGCATCTATACATAAAACTTTACTTCCATTCGTAAGTAAGAAGCGATCTCCTGAAATAAGATGTATTACCTCATTGAAAATAATAAATGCAATTGTTGTTTCATAACTGCATAAAAATTAATCTTGCTTTGCATTGAAACGCAAAATGAACGTCTCGTTGTGATATATTACTCCCATAACGTGGTTATTGCAGTCGTTCAGTGTTGTTTTCTTCACAACTAAGGTGCTTGGAAGACACTTGAGTGTCATTAAACGATCACGCTTGGCAATATTTTAAATTAAATCTCGCATCATAGTGGTAGTAAAATACAAGGTAGGTCATTTTTGTTTAATAGCGTCGTAAATATCACCATGTTACCACCACCTTTTCGACACTTCTAAGCTCTATTGTATACAACTTTAGACAATTACTTCAATATTATAAATAACAAATATTAATTATATTAAGACCTTACACCATAAGGGTTCCCGCACATCAACTCACGGGATCTAAGCTAACCTCACCCGCTCGTGGTGTACCTTGATAATCGACAAACGAGGCTCTGGCTACTACCAACTCGCGTTGTGCCAGAGTGGTGGGAAATGGCCTAAATCTCCTTTATGAACCCCTAAAATCGAAGGTCGCGGAAGGACGTTCGGAGCGGGCAGTGCATGACCGATCAATATGGAGGTATTTGGGAAACCCATGTTCAGCTGTAGTAGACGGCTATCGGCTGACATTCTAATACTATTAACTGATGATTTTTTTTCGTTTGTATTTCCGGTATACCCACTAATGGTCATTGTCATCAGATGTAATAAATAAAAACAATAAGCAGCCCTCATATTATTCCCACTGTTGGAAGTCTAGACTACTCTCACAGGAAGAGAGTCAGCCATTTATTAACGACGCTGGTCAAGTGAAGGCTTATAGATGTGACATGTCCGTGAAATCTATTGTTTCTTGGAACATGTCGTCATCCTCACGATATTTTTTCTTCGTTGGAACATACTTTGTGTATTACTGTAAGATATTATATATATTAATCTATTATTATATTCAAGTTTAAATTTTCGTACTTAATGATTTCATAGTAGTGATTTCTTTGAATAATGTTAAATTATTAAATTTACGATTACGTAAAAAACACGCTTTTTATATCAAAAGGGTGTTAATACAGAAAAAGATGAGATATTATCATACATTTTTCAGACGTTTGAAATTTCCGGTTAATTACTTGATACACTTTTTTTATTGAACCTTTTACGTTATAAGTTTCCGACGTAATCTTTATATATCATACTTGAAATGAGAATGAAGAAAAATAATAAACAAAGGATTAATTACGGGAAATAAGAAAAAACAACTTATAATGTTAATTAAGCAAAATCAAAGAGAATTATAAAATGTTTTTTAATAAGTAAAAGAGATATTATGAACTTGGATATGAATTAAGCTCTACGTATTATTAGTTTAAACTGGGTCCGAATATTAAAATACAATGTCGAGTTACTTAAGTAATCGTATCAATTAACTTACGCTACTTGATACACTGGTGGTGGTATGATGACCACCGGTACAGTCTGTTGCTCATCATCATTATTTGTGTTAAAACAAAATTTTTTTTTGTAAGTTTCATTGCTATGTAATTTCATTGTTTTCGATGTCTATAGGAGGTCCATTTACTGTTGGTAGGTTGCTATTGCCGGAAACCGTCTAGTCAGGTACCATCGCAGAGCCTATTTTTGCCGCCAAACAGTTGTACGCAAACATTACTGTGTTCCGGTTTGAAAGGCGTCGTAGCTAGTGTAATTACTGGGGTAACAAGACTCAACAACCTATTTATCAGGCGATGAAGTCAATGTGTGTACCATCCTAACTAGGGCCATGTTGTTATGGGCGGGCGTATAACTTACCATCAGGTGAACGTCTCGCTCCTCTCGTCGTTTAAATGTATAAAGAAAAAAAAAGAGTCAGAAACTTCCGTGGCCGGAACGTCAACCGTGATGCCAAGCATAGATTATTTAGGATTAAAATAATGCTAATGATAATGATTTCGATTGGTAAACATATTAAGGGAAGTCCAATTAATACATCTCATATATTATCTTATGCATTCATACTAACTGAATAAAATATGCAGATTTAGATATAATGAATTCACAATAAAGAAGGATGAATAATAACATTTTTTTGTCTGTGAGACTTACATTCCTAATTAGTAGTAGTACTAAATATATAATTAACTTGCTCTAGCCCACTTAAGTTGTAATTTTTTTTAATATACTTGCGTGTATCAACTTTTGAGTGTTTGTTAAATGAAACTTCGTGCACCCAATGGATTTATTTGTACCGTAAAGTCGTAGCACAGATATATGGTTAGTGATATTACACATTGGTATTTCTCCTATGATACATTGGATTTATCGTCCTGTGTGGGTGTAAAATATTCCACAGGATTATAATAACCGGTATGAACTATCCTTTTATAGGAATATCATTCTAATTTTATCCTCGCTCCTCATTTTATATACGTATATACAGTAACAAAAATATTTATGTGAACCTATACAGACAGAAATCGAAAGATAAACACGAGCTGTGATATTAATAATCAAAGGTGTACCTCATACTATTCGTACCACATCCTTTGGATTACACCAAGCTTTGATAATATTAAAGGATACATAATATAAGGTCCGATCCCTACTGACCTTAAATTTGTGACGAAACCGACATGTTCTGAGGAAAACAGCTGTCACGGGCATGTGTATGTTATATTCACTGGTGGTAGAACTCTGTTGCCGGAGGTCGTCTTGGTTAGGTACCAGCACAACTCCTTTTTTTTTGTGTAACGTGGGGGAAATGCCTGCGTATAACCGTCCTCGTTGGAGCAAGGACAGGTTATGTCGGACTTGCACCGACTAAAACCCCCACGATGTTCCGCCTTGATGCTTTAAGGCGGGGTCACGGGAACGCTTCTACACACATCAGCAACCCCGCCAGCGCTGGCCGCAGAACGCAGATCTACCTCTGGAGGGAGGGAAGAACCCTCCATTTCCACCTCTGTAGGGGCACACCGGAACACACAGCGCGCCACTTTTTCGACCTCTTGCAGACGCGTGGGCAACGGATTGCCTCGAAACCGTTACCCATAGGCCATAGGAGCCAAGAGAGAAAACTCTCCTGACTCGCTACAGCGGATCCGATCTATGGCTCGCCGCCATCCGTTATACAGCCGCGGAGGATAGGGAGAGCGGCGCATCGCAATACGGACACTCCTCTTCCCCCGCGGACCCACCGCCGCTGCATCAGCGACGCGCATCCGAGGTTAGCTCACCTGGAGCGACCGGGTAGGTTCCTCTTCGCTTCACCGTGGGCGACCCAGCCACGGCTACTAAGCCCCTCCGCCAAGACAAAGTGGTAACCTGTTGGAAGGGACCACCACAACTCCTATTTCAGCCGCCAAACAGTAGTGTGCAAACAGTACTGTGTTCCGGGTTAAATGGTGTTGTAGCTAATGAAATAACTGGAGTAACGAGACTCAACATCTCATGTTTCAAGGCGACGAGCGCAATATGGTGCAGCGTATATCATCTTATTTACCACTTTGTTACAGGCAGGCTTATCACTTACTATCAGGTGAAACATCTAGCTCGTTTTATCGCTTTATTAATTTAATAATTAACAACGTGGTAAATGATCTTTACTCTCTATTGTGGAGTCCCAATAGTAAGTATATTAAGTGGGCTATTTATTAATATTAACTATAACGTCGTTATGCTCCTCCTCCATCAGTCGATAGACGTCCACTGCTAGACATAGGCCTTCCCCAAAAATCTCCATATTTGTAGGGGTTCATAAGAGGGGTTTGGACCATTTGCCATCACTTTGCTCCAATGCGGTTTGGTTGGAGCCAGAGCCTCGTTTATTGATTAGCAGGGTGCACCACGAGCAAGTGGAGTAGGCTTGAGTTCCGTGAGTTGTGCTGTACCTCTTACACCCCCTCATACACGATTGATATACGTTAAAAGCATGTAATTCATTATGGATTGTAGACTGCATTAATTTCGTTGTCTATTATTATATATTATGAAGACGGGTCTTCATGAAATTCAATAAAACATCTTGTTTTGAACATGATGCAGCAATGATTTATTCAATAGTTTTTTTCGGAAATTTAAGAAAGACTCAGCCACGAGTTTCACAGATTGAAAGCAAACATTTTTGAGACCGATTGTCCCGCCCGCATCTAATGACGGCCTAAGTGCAAAGTTTTAATTGTACGAAAGGGAATCGCCGAGTTTATAACGACTTGTGGAACTTTCCTCCTTTAATTTAATCATCAACGTTTAACGAACAAAGATTATCTGTTAAAAAAAATGAAAATCCTTAAATAATTTTCTTAGTTTAAATCGTCTTAACGCTGTCAATAGTTTGCAAATGTACTAGTAGTATATTAATTAATCAGGACATTGTAACCATTTCTGTTTTGAGGTTATAAATAGAGGAAGTTGTTAATTTTTACGCTTTAATTTATTATGTAACTCATTATCCGATTACTTTAACAAATAATAAGTATCATTTAAGCAGTACAAAAAAAAAAATTGTAAAGACACAGACATTATTTTTCTATCGATCACCTTTACCTTTGGATCTATATTACATATTTATTTTCTTAATTGAAATCATTAGTATGATTATTATGTATATTAAAATCATGACGTTTTTCTTAGATGATTAAGTTTTATATAAAGATTGTTCATGTATTATCTCAAAGCATGTTTTGAACAATCGCAGTTACATAAATGTGAGGTAAAAATCTAAATCAGTAACAAAGCGGATATACCACTGTTGTTTCAGGCTCTTTAAATTTTCCTAATGCAGTTTTCATGTTCTTGCTAGCTCTAGATAGTTTTATTTACTCTTAATACTTTAATATACTTTATTGAATTCCAAATAACTTGATAAATTATTGATCATATTAGGAACGTGGATATTCGCTTATTACTATTTATGGGGATTGCAAATATTATATGGTTAAGTTTAAATAATAGCGAGAAAATGAACAGTGGGGTGTTAGTTGTATATATATTTCATATCTTGTTTTTTCATCCATATGTAACTTGATAATCTGTTTGAGAAAACTTGTTAAAGAGTATAATGAAACATTTTTAAATCTAATAGTTAAGTTCGTTGCCAAGAAGAAGGAAGTTGGAATTTACGAGTAAGGTTTCATAGTACACACTTTTAACGTAGCTTGAAAAAACTTTAGTCAAACTTTTTAAAGTGATACCGATATCAACGTTTTTCCAGCGGATTTGTTTACAAGAAAGTTTAAAAGAGTCTGTGTAAATATAATTGTGTAATGATGTAGACATTTAAATTATAATTTTGCAATTGCTTTATAGGAGTCTATTCAAATATCTGCCACTTTGTTACAGATTACTTCGTCATAAATAATAAACAAAAACGGTCATACTCTCTTAAACGTCAAGGTCGTCGATGACGGTGAAAGTTATCTACGCAATTTTTTTTTATTCTAAGAAGCGATGAAACGAGTGATGGTGATTGATTGCACTACATTGTGCTCGACATTTTACAACATAAAGTGATAAATCTCGTGGCGCCAGTAATTTCATTATCTACAGCGCACTTCTAACCGAAACACAGTAATGTTTGCAGAAACAGGAGCTGCGTTGGTACCCACCAAGAAGGTCTGGCAATACAGATATACCACCAGCAATATTACCCTCGTCATCTTCAAATATAAGACGATATATATTTTACAAGTTATTTCACGTTTCAGAGTGCTCTTGAATTTCAAAAATATTAACATGCATATTTCCTCTTGAACGGAAAAGAAATCTTCATCATAAGCCGATAGACGTCCACTGCTGGAGATAGGCCAAGAAATCTTATGTATTAGTAAATAATTTCTAAGAAATTTAACTATCTCGTGGAATATGCAGGATTGAACGCATGTAACTAGAATATTATTATAAATTTTTCATTTGCTTAAACTAACATTTCATCTCAACTTCATGTGATGTGTGACTATGGCGAAGTATGTTGGAAGTATAAATACTCCGACTTTTATATGTTGACAGTCGGAACACTGAATGGCATGATATGGAAAACCAGCTAACCTGGCCGATAGAAACTTAACCAATAAAAGTACAATATTTTGTCCTCGAATCGAACTAGGAACCTCCGTCTAACAAGGCTAACGGTTATTGCGTAACGGAGGCAGTTTGGTTCTTCAGTCATAGGATTCGTTATGCGAACTCTTTGCAAGGGTACATTTTGGTTGGTCCAATATCTATAATGAGTTTTGTATTGATCTTGTGTACTGAAGTTAAATTATTTTAAGGTCACGAAGCGGTCCTTTATAACTGACGGACATTTGGATGAATCAAATGTATATCATCAATTTATACATATGTGTTTTACTGAATTTAACGGAGATCTTGTTAGCAGTTTATTTTTTCCTTCCAATATTTAATAAACAAATATACTATACTAAGCATTCAAAGTATTGTTTATCAACTTTTTTCTCGTAACATAATCTTTAATCTTAACGATATGAAAAATGGTCATCACGGCTAATCTGTTCTTTTAATGCGCCTCTTATTGGCACTAGGGGTAGGAGTCACAATATTCGTAACCATTTATGTTGACCATGTGAAGGATGATGGATGTCAAATATCCATCAAAGTTTATTCTTGGATAACGTCAGTTGCCTTTACCTGAAATTCAAGCGAGCTTAACCACGCTAACTATGCTATCACGGCTATGACTAATACACGGTTGGAATACTAAATGAGACAATATCCAGTGATTACAATATTGTATACAATCAGTATTAAATAATACATACTTATTATACAGCCAAGGTCGACTGTTTTGGTTAAGGTCAGATGGTATAAATTCAATAAGCTATGCTTATTTGGTATCATCACGTGTGTTATGTGCGCAATCTCATTGTTGCATTATTTATAGCGTACTCTTTGTTCTAGATGTTACACATATAAATGTTCAGCTTCGATTTATTTGTTAGTTAATGCTTATTTGAAATATCTACACATATATAATTAATTAATAAATAAAATTGAAGTATATGTGATGTAGTATCGAAGGAATATCTTTTTAGATGACAATACGTAACAATGTTTCTCCAGTTTGTTTCGGTTAATCTCGAAACGGGTTGATTTTGTTGGTACTTTAAACCGGATAGACGATGTAATGAATAATATGTAAGATTAACGGCATATTTTTCAGGAAAAATTTATGACAAATAGTTTAAGAATAAATTTTTAACCAGTAAAAAATGTATAACATAACTTGGTTTACTTATACGTATAGAGCGAAACAGGAAATGTATACGTATAGTAAAATCACATAAAAAGACAGTATATAAACGATCTTATTACTTTAGATATGTCTTGTTATATTAGTTATTATAAATATAAAATCAATATTATTTTATTATAGTATAGTTAAAAAAAATTTAAATACTATATAATTTTACTAATAACTTTTGTTTCAGCAATACCAATAATACTAAATTGCGTTTTATACTACTAATATATATAAAGACGATTTAATTTGTACTACTAAAGCAAAAGTTTTAATATTAAAAAAAATATCAATAGTAATAGAAATGTTAAAAATATTTTATAATGGGATGTTTCAACTAGTCTTAAGGGTCTATTGAGGCAACGGTGAAAATAATATTTTCACAATTTTTGTAGAACCCTTTACAATCCTCGCCGATTGATTACGCGACGCGAAATTATGTAAAAACGAATATTTTGCACAATATTATTTACATTTCTGTTCGTTATTATATCCTCCATTTTTAATAAAAGCACTGATATTATATAAAAAAATATGCTTAATAACATTTAACTACTGGTAGTAAGTCTCACTTGCGAGAGACCGTCTGGGTATGTACCATCAGCGCCTATTTCTATCGCCTAACATTACTGTGTTATGGTTTAAAGGGCGCTGTAGCTAGTGTAATTACTGTGGTAACGAGACAATATCTTATGTCCCTAGGCAACAAGCATAATGTGGTGCAGTATATGTCATCCTAACTAGCATATTATTATGGACTGGCGTATCACTTACCATCTGATGAACGTATTCGTCCCATCACTTCGTAGAATATATAATTAATGAACTTAATTATGTCTTTTAATAAGAATACTTGTTATTTATGGGTGATGAAGGTTTCTCATTTTCAAAGCTTACGTGCTTAGAGATTATTTAGGTGCTTTCTACGACAGACAGGAGTATCTTAGTGCTATTCTTAATAGCACAAGACAGGGTATAAGTTATTTATGCTCTGTTTATCTTATATAGTTTCAGAGCTCCAAATTCAATATTTACACATGACGTAAATTAGACTCAAAATTGATTTCCTTAGGTATAGTTATTCAGTTATTTTATTATAAAACTAGTTAACAATTATTTACATTTATACAAGTCTAGAATATAAACAGGCAGTATACAATTATATGAGCGTAACAATATCTTACAATTTTATATTACATATTAATAAAAAGGAAATGTGATTTTAGTATATAAAATATTGAAATCTACTTGTACGGTATTTTTTTATATATTGAATAGCGTACTGCTTGACTACGATCCCACCTGATGGTAAGTGGAGACGTAATCAAGATGGTAAAGCGCACTAGTCTAGAAGAGGTTTATTCGCTCTTCTCTTGACGACTCCCACGTCATAGCTGGACGGAAACATCGACACCGGCAGATTTCCAATTCTTCGCTGTTCGCATTATGAACGAGGAAACGAATGGTTTTGTCCTAATGTTCGGAATATCGATAACGTAGAAATGAATGTCTGCGGTAAGTCTATATGTCTGATGGTAAAAGGCGATGGCGGAATTAAATCATGTAATTTTTGGGCACACTCCGAAATACATTCGGTAGAATATCGAGAGATTAACTACCTTGCGTCGATGACCTAAGCTATCCAGTTTTAAATCTAACAACTCTTAGTCACCGACTAACCTCATGGCGCGTCTTTCCATAGAGTCCAGAACTTGTTTAATATGTCAAAATAAAAACCGACTTTATTGAAAAAGCTTTAAATATATCTACCTTAAGATAATGGATCCAAAAGGTTTACAGACAAGTAGTTCCAAAAAATTATTGTTTTTTTTTAATATAACAGTCAGATTTCGAAATAATAAACATTATTATAATTATTTAAAGTATTTAATAAACAGCAGACAGTTAATATAACATTTCATTTAAATTATAAAAACTTTAAGTTCGTTTTCTTTTTCTTTAGATTGATTGATTGATTGCGAAAGCGAAATAATTTGACGTGGATTGATGGCGGCAGAGCTGGATGCTGTCGTTGTCTGTAGGAAATTCACAAAACACAATATTATCATCGAAGGAGAAATTCTCAGGAAGCCATTATCACTAACATAAATGTTAGTTTATATAGGCATCAATAGCTATAGTGGCAAATATGTGAAACTTGGAGTCGCAGATTCGAGACAGTATAAATCTCCACATACCTCGAGGTTAAACTGAGGTCGGATTATATATATATATGAAAAATTTTGGTAACATTGTTATCTTTAAAAATAAAGGGTGTTCTTGGAATATTAGTTAGTTATAAAGTTCGTTAACTACTTATAATAAACAACTACATTTCAAATCATGTACCATAGACTTAAATCAATCTGCTTATAACAGTTGACTGACAGGTTATTTTAGTTCATAGTACTTGTCAATAGATAATTGACATTAATTAAGTGTACGTAGATATATTCAGATTCAATTACCTTTGTATTAATAATGTACTTCATCATCAGCCGATAGACGTCCACTGTAGAACATGGCCTTCTCCAAAGATCTCCGTGTGTGGGGGTTCATATGGGGGGAATAATCCAGGTACATGCACAGCAGCTATCACTAAAGCAATTCTGGCGAGCATCCATTCCAACATTTCTAACTCTATTTAAGATACAAGTTTCCGAACATCTAGAATAACCAGCTTTTCCTACTTGTTCTACGAGTATTCAGAATGGTCCGATTGTTGAAAAATGAGCGCTTTACGTGAATATGAGACGTGATGATGGGCAGGGTGGATCATGGTACTGACTGCCTTTTCACAAGAGAACAATCTACTGGTGGTAAGTCTCTGTTGGCGGATACCGTCTAGGTCCCGTCGGTAGTATTGGATCGCTGCTCTTATTTCTCCCGCCAAACATTAACGTGCATACATTACTGCGTTCCGGTTTGAATGGCATTGTAGTTGGTGAAATTACTGAAGTAACGAAACCTAACATCTTGTATCAAGGGGACGAGAATAATGTGGTGCTATGTATGTCATGCTCTCTAGCCCACCGTTGTTATAAGCACATAATCACTTATCATCAGCTGAACGTCTTGCTTGTCTAATAAAAAAAATTACCCACCGATTTGGAGCAACATGAAATGGGTTCTTTATGTATGTTCTATGTTATGTTACATTAATTTATATATTCAGTTTTTGTGATGATATATAATACTTTTAATTTGTTCAAGGAATGTATTACACTATTTAGTATAGAATCGTGGCTTATAAAGTCACAACATTGTTAAATGTGGATCTCTGTTGGCTGATAATGATGATTGTTAAATGATTTACAAAAATTACTAGCTGTTCCCCGCCAGTATTGCTGGATATAGAGTGTGAGATTTCAAATTTAGACTTGAAATTTGTCAGAAATATTTCCGCCCAGCACCCTTGACTCTCTAGGCCTCTCCCCGTTATTACCTCCTCCGTAACGGCCTTTGGGAAAAGAATTTTATAAAATCCATTCTTAGCTGACTTCTAAATAGCAGAAGCAATATCTCTACCAAATTTTGGGTCTTTACGTCTAACAGTTTGAGTATGAGTCAATGAATCTCCTATGTAATAAAGATAATGAACAAAGCATCTACATAAAGTGGTTGGGTACTTGTGATGCAATTGTGAATGCATGTTTGAAGGTCAATTAGTCTAAATGAGGTCAAATCCTTAAGTAAAAAGATGTTCGTTTTTATTTAAAACGATTGCCATTAATTTACTTTATTAACTTAATGAAATTAGTTTCTCCCAAAGATGAACAGAGCATCGGCATATACATTTAACTAGTAACATGAATAACTTACTTCTGTCCATATATCTAAGAAAATTACTTTTAATGTGTAATACTAATACTTAAGTAATATTTTATTTGTTATGAACACTAAGTTGATCGTTAAAACAGGATCAATTCGAGTAATATAAAAAAAATAAATCTTAAAAATTTAGTAATTTAGTAAAGAAGCTCGCTGGCCTAATGGTTAGAGAGAGGCATGTACCGATGACTTAATATTTAAGTTATGTGCATTTGTGAACTTAAGTAACAATAGCGAAATACAAACGGTAAAGGAAAACGTCGCGCGAGGAAATCCGCACACTGAAATTATCTTTGTGTGTGTGTGTGTGGTGGCCTCAATAAAGTGGCAACAGGCTCACCCCCTATTACATGGGACCTACTCTTGACCACACCTGGCGATAAGTGGTTGTTTATTCGCCTCTGCCTACTACTGGGAAAAAAGGCTTGAAAATAAAAAAAAAATTATATATTGAATAATCACACTAGTTAGTTTTTCCATTATTTTGTTATTTATTCATGTGGTATTTCGTATTTCCAACCAAAAAAGAAATGTAATAAAGAAAAGACCGATATCTGCTTATGTCAATACCATTAAATGTCTTTATTTAACAAGGAACCTTTTCGTGGGGGTCCTTGAAAAAATACTTTAGTACGATGTGAAAAGGATTACTCAACCTTTTATAAATTTGCTTACTCTTAAAGAAAATATTGTGCCGTATATATTTTTTTTTGAAAATTAAAAGTTTTGTCTATCTAAAGGGCTACCAATTATATTAAAATTTGACTCATACTCTTCAATCGAGTGCTTCTACGTGATGATTCATTGCTCTTCGAACAGATATAGTGACCATTATATTGGTTACTAATGGAAGAGAAACCTACCCGTCGGCAAAGGTAAATAGAGAGATCTACATCTTCTTTTAGTTGGGGCTAGTCCGACGTAACCTGATCTTGCTGGTTCCAATAACACCTCAAGCATCTAATCAAGTATTTTCACAACGTAACACAAAATTATATTTTTTTTATTCAACTAAGTTATGAGATGAGCGAAACGTTTTCCCGATGGTAAGTAAAACATCATCATCATTTCAATCGATGGACGTCCGCTGCTGGACATAGGTCTCTTGTAATGTGGTCCAAAAAGCATAATCTTGCTCTGTTTGAATCTAGTGGTTTCTAGCGATTCTTTTGATGGTGGTAAGTGATACGCCTTGCTCATAACATCGCGGCGATAGTTAGGATGGTACACACAGCGTCACATTTTGCTTGTCATCTTGAGACATAAGATATCAAGTCTCTTTATGCCAGTAATTTCACTAGCTACAACTCCGTTCAAACCGGAACACTATATATACTTGCATACTACTCTTGCGTGTCAAAAATAGCACCTGCGGTAGACCTACCTAAATGGTCACCGACAACAAACCTTACTTACCAGACTTACCACCAGTAACATAAATAGAAGATAGCAAATGAATTGCTGATTTGTATATTTTCTTTATGATCTCTGAAATATACGCAATAAATAAATTAATAAATGTAAGAATTTATATATACACGCAATGGAGGAAGAGGTATCAGATACAAGAGGCCATTGAAGCGACGGTGAAAGGAAATTTCTGCCATATCTCTAGAGCCCTCCACAATCCGTTGGAACTGGTCCTTGTGTAAAAAAATGCAAAAAGGTTTTTTGGCTGGTTTTTGGACATTCTTCATTGTTTTTGGACTCGAAATGTAACCAAAATTTTTTCACTGGTGTAAATTATCTTTAATAGTACATTTTATTTTATCATTGAGAGGGTTTACTTAATAATTTACGTCTACTTTGTAATTCTATTTTGTATGATAAATTTCTCGTTATTATTTTCAGTGAACATTACTCCACTCGCAGTTTAAATTTACAGGAAATATGCGGTAAATTAAATTGTCATGATTTTTTATTTCATAACTATGTAGTTACGTGGAAATGTGTTTATTTCATTTCTCTCTTTTCGTATGAGATTTTGTAGGAGATAATTAAATGTAAATTTAAAAAGAAGTAGCTGAAATAGTGATTGCCTCATGGTAGTAATTTTAACTTTGAAAGTCATTAATGTTTTCTGTCAAGGAGATCGTTTTAAGTAATTGTATTTAAGAATCTTAGGATGATAATTATACAATTATACAGTGTAGTATTTAATTTCAGTTAGTTTTTTTTTACTTGTTCCAAATAATTGTATTTATAAAACATTACGTAGAATTTGTTTAGTTTCGCTGCATTAACTTTACGTTAAATGTTAGTATTATATTATATGCTTAAAACAGAGTAGAATTTTTTTTGTGTGTTTACTTTAAAATAAACATCAGTTTTTAAAGCCATCGAGAAGAAGATATCAAGGACAAACTTCAGATTCAAGACTTGACCACTGCTATCGTAAAAATGTCTCAAATTTTGTTAAGTTTTAGGAACTTTGTGAACATTTAGTCACAAAATTCAACGTCGCAGCAGACACTAGGGCTAATAAATAATTCATGATTAAGTGTCAGTGTTGGGCAATAGGATCTTCGTAATATGAATTCCAAAAGGCGTCATTCCCTTGTACCTGCCATCTAAGTGACACGACTATAATTATTCTTAAAGGGCAGACAGCTGACTGAGCTCGTTACATTTAGACTATTAGCATTATATGAATTTTAATAGAAGTTGTGTACATTTAACTTACACATAGATGTTATAATTAACATCATAATCTTAAGTAACAACGCATTAACCCAATTTAAGTTGCATAGCTATTCATTTCACATCACAAGTAGATGGTATTTTAAACAGTATAATATGTAGTTTTGTTACCGAGACAGCAGGCACGGCATTTGAAACTTTATCTAATACTGTATCTGTATTTAAGCATATTAGCCTAATTTTGCAACAGTATACATATACATCTATTTTATTCTATTAAAATACCACTATATTTTTTTCTGTTTTTGGCTTTTCCTTCAAATTTTATTGATAATTTACAAAATTATTTTCAAAATTTTATTTCGTAATCTTCTTCCTGCTGACCTTTTCCCAGCTATGTGGGGTTGGCACAGTATGTATTTCTCTTCCACATCCCTCTAGCAGCCGCCATATCTGAATTCACATTCTTCTTACACGTATCATCTTTCACACAATCCATCCACACTTTCTTCGGTCTTCCTCTTATAACCCTTATAAACATCCACGTTGATTCTCATTACTTTCTTTGTTATATGTCCTTCATCCCTCCGCATAACATGCCCATATCATGATAACTTATTGCTTCTCAATTGCTCTGTCACTGGAGCAAATTTCAGACTTCCTCTAATACATAAAATTTTAAATATATAAATTTTGATTTCCTAATCATACCAAAAAATGTTCAACACTTATTGTGATTCAAGAATTACTGTATCTAGAGATCGATATATCAAGATATATTTTCGGTTATACGAAATATTTAAACATATTGTATGATCTGATATTTTAAACATTCATAGGCTTGTCTAATCTTGTGTCTAATGTATCTTAATTTGTTGCTTCTGTTAGGATACAGTCATTTCCTGATAGAAGAGATTACAGGTAAGTGACTAGGTTACGAATTTGGCCACCATAATTTAAATTTATTTGTACAATAATTACATACTAATTTATTTATTTTAAAAAAAGTATTAAGTAACCCCCATTTGCTTTATCAAGTTATTTTTATTCAGTTCAAACGGTAAATTAAAATTGATGTACACATATGGGTTTTGTTGTTAAGAAAATGTATGCGACGTACAAAATTAAGTTACCTCCATCGTCGTTTTAACAGCAGCTTTGACTGGCATAACAATTAATTTAACGTTGTAACGTTATTGAAAAATCATAAAATGTTTTCAGTTAGTAACTTAAATAATGAGCGACAATAATCAATAATTATATTAACAAAAGGGTTTTTAAGTATAAGTGCAATATTAAGTGATAATGATGTTTTTGTCTTCAATTTGCGTACAACTTATTATTTCACAATAGAAAGAATCTATTAGAAAATATTAAAGAGCAGATCTGGTAGTAGATTTATTTAACCTATTTAAAGTTCTTTGTTATTACTAGAATGCTCTGGGAATTTATTTATTTATTTATTTACATTATTATTACATATTTAACATAGAATGCAACATCCAGCATTGAATAGCCGCCGCGTGGCTAAAGTGACTGGTGGCACTTATGATTGAAGGACGCCTGTGAAATTTAAGGGTTTTATCTAATTAACCCATCATAAGACTGATCCTTTTCTACGGCATATGAACCCTGGGCTGCTTCTCAAAGAAACCTGGGTACCATCGCAGTTGCTTAAATAAAAAATTAAAGATGGATATGAATGGTAAATGGACTCGATAAAATCCGCAATGAGTACATACGAGGTAGCCTTAGTGTGCGCAACGTCGTCGACAAGATGGAAGGAAGTAGGCTGCGATGGTATGGTCCTGTAAAAACAGGGCTGCCTGACTGTCGAAACGGTCGAAGATTCATGGCTAGCCACGAGCGTTAACTGACCGATGATAATGTTGGTCACAGAAGAAAACTAAACAAATCTGAGCCGACCACGATAGAGAGAGAGGAGTTATTACTAGAACGATCTTAATGTTTTGTTATATTTATTTACGATAACGGATTGTTATTTGATGCAGCTCATATCCTTTGTAAACAGTAAACATATCAAAGGCACACGAAGCTACAAAACGAACATTCATTATTCAACAAATCAGGTGAGGGTCAAATAATTTACATTCAATAACCGGACGGTTAGGATGGAAGTAATTTCATTATAATATGTGATAGTGGTTTCGTTCGCCGTTTTAATTATGTTACAGAACTATTGTTATCAAATAGTTATAAGAGAACACTGAATCTGTATTATTAGTTACGTGATGTAAATAAGAAAGAGGTAATGTGAAGTAAAAAATTTTTTTGTTTCATATTCTGTTCATCAACACATGAATTTATAATTTTCATATAGTTTGTCACTATCGATAATAATAGTGCTGTGCTTATAACAATAATTCAGTCGATATTCATTTCGATATTTTTACTAGTGGTAGTAGCCGGAGACCGCCTAGGTAGGACCGCAGCCTATTTCTACCACTAAACAGTAGTTTGCAAATATTACTGTGTTCCAGTTCGAGCGGCGTTGTAGCTAAAGGTAATTACTGGTGTAACGAGACTCAACAACTTATGTGTCAGACGACGAACACAACGTTGTCGCTGTGTATACCATCCCAACTTGCACCACGTAGTTACGAGAGGGCGTATCCTTTACCATCAAGTGAACATCCTGCTCGTCTCGTCGTTTAATTGAATAAATAAACAGAGCTGCAATAATTTTTCACAGTCCAAATTTTTATTATTGCTTTCAAATATTATCTGTTTAATAGCATATTCGACAAAGTTTATCTTTTTTTAATTGATATTTTTATCCCCTACAATCTTTCAATAGTTCTTTAGGTGTTTATTAAAAAGTCGATAATTTTTAAACATTGTCCTTTTCTCTTAGACAAGTTGCCTTAAATTTGCTAAATTTACAAAACTATAGATGGTTAAGCCGAGTTGTTTATCACGATAAACTATGTTATTTTTTGGAAAAAAATAAATTTTGAAAGAATGAAGAGAAGTACTCAATTAATATGATGACTGATGATTTAAGTAGTTGGTGGTAAAAGTTAACATAACAATACATTTCGCTACAGGTATGACGTAGTACCGTGCATATCCTGTAAGTGTCCATTCAAGCAGCTGTGAAAGGAAATTTTTGCAATTTCTCGAGAACCCTCCACGATCCTTTGGGATTGGCCTTGCTATGAGAAAATACGAAAGGATGAATTTTTCACGCGTTCATTGCTCAAACATTTATTCATATAAATTCTTTCCTTATTTTTGCGGCCAGACGATTTCTATACACCAAAGTGACTTTTACCTCTTTGGAAACGTTTATTGAAAAATTCTCGTCACATACAAAATGAGAGGTGCCTTTATCAGCCTTGCGAAATTATCGATATAAGATATCAATATTAATAATTTGTTTAGGAAATCTTATCATACTTATTCTGTAATAAGACTTCCTCAAGTTTCATTTCGTTCATGATCACATATCATGAATACATACATACAGTCCAAAACTCAGTGTGAAAAAAATATTATTTATCTGGATATATCTTTGCATCTAATTGTGCAAAAGCTAAGGATAATTATTTAAATGCTTATTTTGAAATAACAAATAGACACTGGTAATAATAATATGTATGTGTATGATAATAATATATATATAATATTAAAATAGCACATAGGTAATAATCAATAAAATAATATTAAAATTTTTACCTGGCTAGACAGACAGACTAGACTGCTAATTGTTAGTTCTTATGAAAATACTTTTATAACTGACTTAGAGTTTCGAGAGAAACTTAAAGAATCCAATTAAGTACGTTTCATGAATTTTACCGGTGTTTAAGTTTGTGAGGAATGCTTTACTTTAGGACTTGTAACAATAACAATGTAGTATTAGGACAACATCTGCGGGTTTCGTTTACTTGTAAATAGAAACAGTTTTGGGAGGAAAGTCGTACAGAAACGTTTCTGAATTAAGTTGCGAACCGGGCTTTATTACTGTGACCTCTATTAAGGTACAGACTTGGGATTAATTCACTGGGTGCCTTTACCTTGTCGCGTTAATGGTACGTTACTTAATTGTTTAAGTTTACTAATTGATCGTTCACAGAAACGTTTATTGAATAAAACAACTTTCACGGCATTGTTTCAGATATTACAATAACGAATAATGTTAGTACCGTTTCCGATAAAGACGTACGATGTTTTAAAATATTTTGTTTCAATGTTTTCATATCTGCTGCGATTATTATCCGGTTTACATTTTTTTTTAATTTTAAAGACAAATTTTTGAAATCGTTTTTACCTGTCTCTCACAAAACTTTAACATAGGACTATTTTTGACTCATAGACATTGACTCTTTATGAGATCTACGAAGCTATTAGATGTAAACACGCAAAATTTAGTAGAGGTCATGCTTCTGCCACTCAGAGTACAGCTCCGAATGGATTTTTACAAAATTACTTCCCCAGGAGGTGTTGTGGAGGTTTTACGGTCAACAGTGCATGGAACAGCTAGTATTTAATAAGAAAAATGCTAAAGAGACACCGATATTAGTTTCACATTATTATAAACTATAGTCGACAAATAACTAAATAAACCGCAGTAGTTGCTGCAGTAGAAGTAGCGGCAGAAGTGGTAGCAGTAGTAGTAGCAGAAGTAGTAGTAGTAGCAAGAGTAATAGCAGTAGCAGATGTAGAAGCAGCAGTAGTAGCATTAAGAGTAGTAGCAGTGGACCATCTCAACATCATAGGGTATGAATATATATGAACTATAGTGGTGTTAGCGCCTTCCTGTAGTTGTCTCTCTTGTGATGATGAAGTGGTGGTGAGGATGTTATCATTCATCTCCCACGTTAGGTTTTTAAATGGATTAGACGCATATATAAGTACTTATTACTCGAAGAACCGTATAACTGCTTTTTAATTAAATTAAATGAAACAAAACTAAAATTTGTACCTACGAGCTAAAATCGCCGTTACCGAGTATCTGTTCACGACAACCATAATCAAAATTCAAATCACGTTTTATATACAAAACAGATTTAGAGATCATTGGGTCAGGATTGTAGCGGAGCTCACATTCTATATTTTATATTATTATTCTATATAGTATAATTTAGGTAAGTGTATTTTGTAAGGGCTGTAAAAAGATATTGTGGAATATTATAATTGAAAAACTTCTTTTACTTAGTGCATGCACATTTGAATTTTTCATTAACATCATAGCTATGGTATATAAATCGTTCAGACGATCTTATAACTATAATTGTAGTTGTTTAATCTTTCATAAATCTGAAAAACATCCAAAGAAAGAGTGACGAAATGAGATAATTTTTAAAACTACTATATAATCATAAAATGGTAATAATAATGAAAAGAGAAAGTATAAGTTTTCATACTCTACAATTTTGCTTAATATCTATATCCAGTATAAACAAATATTTATACTTGTTGCTTATTTCGTTTATTTGTTTTGTCCGGTATGAACGTTATTTGCTTTGTTTGTTTTTTGTATGTACCATGTTTGTAATGTTCATTGAAATATAGCAAAATAATAATGTAAATGCTGCAACTACTTTATCGATAGATATAAAAGATAGAGATAATAATGACTCGTTCTTTAAGTCCCTGAATAAAGTTACAACGAACCAAAATGTTACTTACTAAATTTACTAGATATTTAAGAAATAAAAAGGGAGAAAAGGTACTAACGAACAAAATGTATTTCGAGGTTGTTCTTATTCTTAATGAATATTTAATACGCACTCCATTGTTAAATATTTCGTTGGAAAGTCCCCACGGTATGTTTCAATTTCTGCTCACGTTGCAAGTGACAGTCTGAACTTTATATAGCTTTATTTGTTGCCAGGTGGTCAGCCGATTTTGAAGTTTAGATATCTTGGTAAAAGCCGCATTCATATACTTTTAAAATTAAAAAAAAATTATTTCCTATGAAATATGTTCTGATCAGAAAATTCATTTGATGATAAGAAATGCGCCTGCTGTTAAAAATGTGGCATTATATGAAATCTATCGCTTTTCGAGTTTGAAAATAAAAACATTAATATTGTTACTACCGCAATTAAAATACTATTACATTATTTTAACTTATAGTAACTTTAAGCTGAAACAAAAAAAAATTTCATATTTACTATAGTTTAGCGGCAAAAATAGATAGTCCTAGACAGTACGTTACATAGCTATAGCAGTTATTGGTTTCTCCTTTTAGGCACAACAACTCCTGTGCCAGGAGACACCGCCCTTCCTTATCATACATGATTTGAGTTTGTTGTCGTAATAAGTTTCTTAGTGCCCATATTTGCTAATTTTTTTTTGTTTAAAAATTCATAAACTTAGATAATACATTATATAAATAATTGAATTTCGTCCTAAGATTGTGTTTTTAACCATTTCGTTATTACTATTTTGCAATCACTATAGTTTTTGCTAGATATTTTCAATTCTTTATTTATTTTATTATACTCATACATATATATTTATCTCATATTATACTGGATAATTGCAAAAGTAGTTTTTATCGATGAAGCGGGTTTAACTGTATCATTCCTTCTCCTCTCGTTAGTGTTGACGTGGCTACGGTTTTCTTGAGTTTTAAAGTGGAATATAATATATACAGTTTACGAACAGATAGTACATCAGCAAGCTCATAGAGGCCCTCTGTGGAGTACTTCCAATTTTTGAAATACATAACCTTGAGAAGGGCTCTTTGAGCTCTTTCCACTGTGATAAAGTGCGTTTTATTGGCACCTCTCCATATTGCGACCAGTAGATATATAAATGTAACTTGTCATTTCTATAGAAATTAGTTAAAGATTATTACAAATAATAAAAGATATTTAGTTCGAACTTTTTGCTTTGATTTCGTAAACCAAAATAAATAGTTATTACTAATTAAATTCCACCAACTCGAACTCAGCCCTCGCAGTGCATAAAAGACTCTTTATTCTTGAGAAAAAACTCTAAGTTCTAGTAGTGAGAACTTTTTTATTCAATGAAATGATGAGACGAGGGAGACCACCTATACCATGATCAACGTGGCGCTATTTACTATGATATACAATGCGCCACATTGCGCTTGTCGCCTTGATACATATGATGTTAAGTCTCGTTGTCGCAGTAATTTCACTGGCTACAATGCCCTTCAAACCGGAATTCAGAAATTTTTGCGCAGCGCTTAGCGGCAGAAATAGGCACTGCGGTGCTACCTACCTAGAGGGTATCCGGCTAAAGAGGCCTACCAACTGTACTTTAAACATTAAGAAGGCTGTTGTCACTATAGCATTTCTTCCTCAAATTGAATCTTTCGGCAAATTTGATGACCGGTTAATTGATATAACAGTTTTAATGAAATTAGTTAACCGTCCGAGTATCCGTTTGTTACACAACCCTTACAATAACTGTGGAATTAGCGTTCTGCGAACAAAACACCGGTCGTTAGCTGTTTTTCACAATTCTTTTTGCCATTGTCTCGTTAAAAGTCGATTGAAATTATTATTCTCACGTTCCAGAAGATCGAAGCCATTGTCACTGGTTGAGGGGTTTCGTGTTACCAATGTATTTGTTTAATTACCGGAGGTCACAATTTCACAACTTGCAATATTTGTACTCATGTTATAAACTATAATAATCAATTTTATCATCTGATGAATATATCATAAAACATTAAAGAGTCTTCGGAGTTTACCACGTGAAAACACCATCAGTCCACTTGCGGTCTGCACGTTTCGGAGTGTTCATACAAATTCATTCCCGCAATCATTTTTTTTATACTACGAAGCGGCAAGACGAGCAGGCCGTTCACTTAATGATAAGTGATATGCCCGCCCACAACAATATGGCACTAGTCAGGATGTTACAGCCAGCACCACGTTACGCTCGTCGCCTTGAGACATAAGATGTTGAGTGTTTTTACCCCAGTAATTTCACTAGCTATAGCGCCGTTCAAACCGGAACACAGTAATATTTGTACACTACTGTTTGGCGAACGAAATAGGCCCTGACGTAGTACCTAGCTATACGACCTCCAGCAACAGAGATCTCATCATCATCATCATTAGCCGATAGTCGTCCACACCTGGACATAGGTCTTCCCCAAAGATTCCCACCTCGATCGGGTAGGGATTCGTTTGAAGAGATTTGAGTCATTTCTCACCACGCAGGTCCAATGCGGATTGGTGGGAGCCAGAGCTTTGTTTGTTGAATTAGCAATGTGCACCACGAGCAGGTGAGGTTGACTTGAATTCCATGAACTGTTGGACCTACCAGTACTAAATGTTTAAATTTGCAACTTTTAAACTTTTTTTTCTTTATTTAAATTCTTCTCCGTTTGATATAAATCTGTACAATTTTGTATACCATTAGAAACGAACAATCGATTTCCTTTCGGCATCTCCGCGCGCTTCTTATCTTTTATTGAGTTGAACGTTGAAAAATTTTATTCTGAATTACTTATGTTCAGATTGTACTGAATTCATTTCAGGACAAATTCTATTATCATTAGATATTATCAGTAAAACAATTATAAAACTCTATTTCTTTGCTTTGATAAAATATTTAATCTGAATTTTAATCATCTCTTAAACGATACAATCAACATTGGATTAATGAAAATAAAAATCTAACAAGATAATTGGTAAAAAAAAAATGTAAGTTATAAGAAAAGCAATTTTATAGAATTTGCTTAGAATTTTATAATTATATTTGATTATATCTGTTTCGCAATGTAAATGTAAATTAATGTTTCAGTAATATCAATTGGATCTAGAAGCTGTAAATATCTTAACACGTCAGATACATTACTTTGATAAAACATTGTTCTTTTTTTCATTGTACCATTTAAGTTACTATCATAATTTTGATTTTGCAATACTTAGGTTGGATTACTAATACTTTATAAGTGGAAACGTGAATATTACTTATATAGAAGATGAATATTACCACTATTACTTACATCCTTAGTTTGAACATTAGTCGTCCATTCATTTAAAAGTAAATATTGAAATTTTTAGGTTTATGTTAATTATGGTTTATGGTATAATACTAGTGGTAGGTCTCTGTTAACTGGTACTAAGTGTCTGTTGCCGGAGACCGTATAGTTAGGTAACACCGCAGCGCCTTACCGCTGAACAGTAGTGTACAAACGTTATTAGTTGGGCAACGAGATTTAATCTTGGGTAAAGGCGACGGGCGCAATGTGATGTAGTGTATTCCATGCTAACTAAAGTCACATTGTTATTGGCTGGCGTATCACTTACATTCAGGTGGACGTACCGCTCGTCTCGCCGCTTAGTAGAAATAAAAAAAAATTAAAACTCAGATTGTGTTAATTTAAAGCACAATTGTAACTACTTAAGTTTTTTAACAGAAATTCTTAATAGTATTATTATGAGATGCTATAAGGATATACATCGCATTACACTGGCTCATATGACCTATTTATACTGTCATAAAGGACAACCTTATAAGCATAGGAGCGACCTATTTCTGTCCTACATTCAGTATTACGGTGTTGGTACATATTTGTGTACTGAAGCACCATTGACTTAATGATCTTACTATCATTGGTAAACATTCTCGTTGCAAAATTAAACCACGAGTAAAGCCACTGTTTTAATACTATTGATATCTAGAATCAGTATATTCTAATTGTAACTACAAAAGACGGATCTGTTAAATGAATTTGTAGAAAATCTTTCTTAATATCCTTATTGAGATTATCCTTTTCATTGAATTATTGTTTATAGTAAACACTTCTTAGAAACATGAAATAGTCGGGCAGTACTTGTGAACATCTTTCAGTAAGAACTCATTACTCGTCATATCACACCTTAAAGAAAATGTGCAGTGTAAACTGTTTCAGGACGCAAATCTCTATAACTAGAAAATTTTGTACATGTATATATTTTTTCATGGAGGAGGTGGAGGAGTTTTTCATTATCATCTTTTGATGGTGCTGCAGCGTTCCAATTTCTGTAGAGATTGACCCATGGTAATAAAAAAAATATTTATAAGAATATAAGCGCTGCAACATATATATTTGTATGCCACTTACCTAGTTTATATATCGAGAATTAGTATGTATTTTTCTAGGGTCGTTCTCTTATATATGAGGATCGTGGCTAACGTAAATATTGAATACTAAATTTTTATTTATTTCACTAATAATTAATATCATCGCAACGTCTGCAGGTAACACTTGGTATAAATGTGTTTAAATAACGCACGTCTCTTGTACTATGCAATTTGTTAGCTTTTATAAACTGTACTTATTTACAGTATTGATTTTGTTTCCGGACGTTATACTTTGAAGGTTTTGATATTGCTTTCACAGATACGCAAAGAAATAATAATATAGAAGATGCCTATTCAATACCAGACCGCGCATTAAGCTTTTTAATATATGGTTTCATATCTCACGAGTCTGATCTCTGCTTAGTATTATGGATGGGAGGATAGTCTGTACTTTCCAAGAATGATGCTTTATAAAAGTTTAGTAACGTGGAAACGATGAAAAACCTGTATTTCTTTTTATATTCGGTCGCTTATTTGAAAGTAACTCTTTGATTCTTTACTTTATTAAATCTTTGCAGTCTGAAAAAGTTAATCTTGTTCTTATTGTTAAAAATCAAACTCACATAATTTTTTTTATAACGGGTTAAAAGAACATCAATTCCAAAGCTACTGTATCTTGAATAATGAATACAAGTCATGTCTTCAGTTAATGTAAACAGAACGAAGCCAACGGCTGATTGAAGCGAGATTACACATATCCTTGGAGTCTCTACACGTAGAGAAAATCTCCAGGAGCTTAGAAATATCAAACATAAGAATAACTTTGCAACTTTGTTTATTTGGATATTGTAAGTAAATATTTTAAAAACCATTTTTCATTTAAAACGACAAGTAGTACATTTAACTGGTGCTATTCGTAGTAATGAGATGGTGGTTTAGATGTAATTACACTTATTCACTATAGATAAGTTCCATCAATAATTATTTATAATTAGTCCTCAATTTCACAAGTTATTAAGAAACAAATAGATCAGTAGTTAGTTCATGTTTTAACTACGGCAATATAGTAATTATGTAGGCGGATTTATATTTTGATTATAGTTGGTCAGGTGGGTAGGAATAAAAGCTCCAAATGACGTTTCATGTGACTCCGTGATTAAACCAAGACCATGATTGTTACAAGGAAGTGAGCCTATAAGCCATGGAGACAGTAACGCCTTTTTAACTTAGTAATTTTGCTCGTAAAAAGCATGGAAGAAATTGAATAATAATAAATGCTATCAGTACTCATCACAGTAAACATTATTCTATACGATGAGGAATAACATGATTGAAGACGAAGCACTTGTTACTATACTTGTATTATTTTAATATTAACTTTCATATTTATATACATTGAAACTCAAACTGTATCAGATTAACAATTAACTGGAACTGTTTAATATTTGCAAATGTGAACAGAATAAGCAATGTAATGCTACATTGTAAGGACAAAGGCGGCTACTATTCGAATAAAACAAACATACATTTTACAAACATTAATAAGTTATATTAGCTAAGTTGCAATTAGCGAATATAACATAAGTTTAAAAAATTTTGTGTACCTGATAAAACAAAAAAATTTACAGATTTTTAGACACAAAGGTTCAAAGTATATGATCCATTCACTGCTTTCCGCAAAAGAAACAACTTTTTTTTTATTTTTGGATTGTATTTGATATTTGTATAGGCTTAAATAAACGCAACTAAGTTATAATCTATTATATCTATATATATAATAAACACCTGTATAGAGACTCACTACGAGATCTCTAGAACCATAATGCCTAGAGATTTGAAATGTATAAGGAATATTCCTTTTACCGAGTGTAGGTCAGCTAACAACGGACTTTACGAAATGTTATCCACAAAAAGAGTTGCAGGGGTGTTAATGACGGGAAGGGGTCCGGGAGGTAACGAGTTGCTGTCAGGTATGAAAATTTCTGAAAAATTTCAAGTTTAAATTTCAAATCTAATTGTTTATAACGGCCAGCACGAGACCGGTCGGCGTGGGAATTCTTGAGAGACGCCTAGGCCCAGCAGTGGACGTTATTCGGATAATAATAAGCGGGAACTGCTAGTGTTTTAATAAGGGAAAACTTTAGTTAAATTCTTAATAATTTATGTAAAGTTTGTTGTTAAAGGCGGTAAGTTGAAAGTAGGTTTGACGTTTTACCATTATTTAAAGGTCTGTTATTTCTAAGCTGTTTAAAGTTGTTCTAATTAGTATTCGAAAGATAGACGTTACGACGCTGTAAAATAACTTAGTTTTGTTTGAAGTTTATTTAAAAAACGTTTTTGAAAATGTATTTTATCTTTCTAATACAAATATCAATTTCGTGTCTTACTAACAAAATGACTTGAAGGGAGGCAAAAGTACAAAAATTATTCCGAGAAAAAAGTTTCCGAAGTACGAAGACGATAAGATTATGTAAATCTTCCATGGAGACGAAACTCATTTTGTTTACCCGCAGCGGAACTGTGGTTCCTGATTAATAATTGATTTTTTTTTTATATTTAACTCGAATAACATTACACTCGGATTTAGTATTGCTTATCTGAAATGAAATTTGAACCCTTGAAGGGGTGTAACCAGTAAACGGCAAATTGAATCGAACGGTATCGTGAGATAAAAAATCCTTACGACTTGCATCATTTATTTACTCGTAGTATAATTTTAGTTAAATTATTATAATTATGTAAAATATATTAGACTAGTGTTAGTAGGTGTTTATTAATGATGATCGTCTACCATCGTAGCGTGTTTTCATGCCACAAAACAGTAACACGCTAACATTACTGTAGTTCAAAAGGTGCTGAAGCATAATTAACATGTTAACATTCTATCTACCACCACATTTATTCAGAAACGAGTATCACTGATCTTCAAGTGGACCTATATAGCCGATCTCCAGCGACAGACCCCTATAACCAGTACTCTAATTATTGTATTTAATTCTTATTTTTTTTTTAATATTATCGTAAATCATTTGTTATAACTTTTCCCTCCAAGTTATAGGAATTTAATTTGAAGTAGCTTCAAGCGATTTTACTAAGTTTATGTAATTCATGAACTAAACAATTTCATGTACAAAGCATCCATTCAGCCATCTGATCATTAACAGGGAGCGATGAAACGAAGCAGTTTATTAGTGCAGAGCATCCGAATTTTTTAATCGACATCGACATATTAAACTATATTATAGTATAACTATTTTATGTTATAATCGAAATTTATTACGTCGGAGTGATCATTAAATCATTAATCCAGTAATTTCATATGATATAGTATGTATCATGCCGGACGCGTACCTGAAGTATGTATATGTTTACATACTAATGTTTTGCGATATAAATACACGTGGTAGTTACTGGTTCCTCAAGCAAAATATACTTAGTTCATGTCATTATTTAGGTGAAAAAAAATATAATCGCCTACCACTCTCTTGCTTTATCTTAACAATTTACCTTATTGTCGATGAACTAAAATATACTTTAATTTGTAGGTACTTATTTAAAGGATCATAAGTATGTAGATGAAGTTAAGTGTGAATGGCTACACATTACGAATCTTATATAGGACCAAGTATAAAAAGCGCGGTAGAAAACGTTCTTTTTTTCTCATCTCTTTTTACTTATAAGCTACTCTAGTTTATATTTACTTTATAAGTTTTGTTCTATAATATTATCAGAGTGCACCAGGTTCACTGTCACTTTAATCAAATCTCCCAACTACGGGCCTACTGGAAGAAATTCCATATTGGAATAGCTAGTGCCTTTGTACTTATTTCTATATATGTTATATTTTCATTGTAATTTCTGTATGCATAAATAAATATATAAAAATAAGCAACTGCTAAGTTCGACGAGTGCCACTCATGTATTCACTTGACGATCAATAACCTGTTGAAGATCGCAGGGAATTGTTGTATGAGGTCGTGCTAGAAAACGTTTGGATAAGCTGAAATTATGATAATGAAATATACAGGTTACAAGTTCAGAAAGGACTGAAGGTATCGATGTTCTATGTTCTTTACTTAGTTACGCTAAAGTGTAGCGATGAAAGGGCGTAAGCAATACTTCAGCGTCCAGCTCGAAGCTCACATCTGATTCATGTCACGTCCACGTCAATGACCTTCGTTAATATCTTCATCCGCACCGTATCGGTCGAGTAGTGTAACAGACGGAGTATCTATGTGCAGTCCCAAGTTAAATTCTAAAATGAATCCTTATTCATATTGCTTATTTTGCTGTTTACTTTAAATAATAGAAATGTAACATTTTAATACTATCAATAATTTTTTAAAAGCGAAAAGAAATATATCTCTCTTTGATCACATTATAACTAGGTACTGATAATAATTATAGTTATTGCAAATACAATATATCACTTTAAGTTTTAGGACTTTAAAATAATAATTGATAATTTGTTTACCTTGAAACTATATTAATATGATCCTTATTTTAACAAGGCCATAACAATAAATTATAGCATCTAAACGATAGTAAGATTTTTTAAAAAGTCAAGAACGACTAAAAACGTATATAATATGCATAACTTCGCCAAGGCCGTACAAAACAACCCTTCGTTGATTTCCCAAGTGAACTTTGATGAAGCGGGTTGATAGACCCTTCGTTTGACGAGGTAACCGGAGGTGCTTTTTACGAAATTCTACCAGCCTAATGACGTCATACCTTTATATCCTGAATCTGAAGATAGGCATTCATATGTAATACAAGGATAAAAGAAAGCCTTTAATCAATCTGTGCCATATTTAGATAGAGCTTTCGCTCTCATAATTGCAATAGTAAAAAAAAATTAATGCAGTGCGTCTTACTAGGGAGAGATCTGAAAGGAAGACAGACGATAGTACTAATGACACCTTTGATCTACTACTACTCTCTACTACTACTACTACTAATCTAAATGCTCTGTGGCCCTATGAAATAATGTTCAAATTGAAACCGAATACATCTCGAGTTCCGGTCGCGTCCGTGCGTTCGTTGATCCGAGCATCAGCTGTTTTTGATTGTGTTTCATTGCTGGTTTGTTTTTTCAGTAAAGTAATGTATTTTTCATGAAACTATTGTATTATTTAACTGTACTAACATGATGTAGCGTAAATATAAAAATAAAACATTTAAAAAAAAAAACAAAGTAAAAATAACAAATTATTTGTAATTATAAATTTCACGCAACAAAGCCATCCCCCGGGCAATTCGCTTAACTGAACCTCGTTTTGGTGTTCATGAAATAAATTAATTTATTCATTAAGAATATTTTAATGAAACTTTGTTACAGGTTGTAATAACTTAATTGAATTAAATTATAATACTTAATCTTAAGTGAAATAGTAAATTAACATTTTAAAACATGTTCCACAATGGCAATAATTCAATAGTAAGCAGAATAATTTTGTGTCTAAAAGATGTTACATTATTTTTGTAGAACTCTAACAAAGGTAATGGACTTAATTGATGATGAGTAAAAGACAGAGCGAAGTGGAAGAGAAAGACCAGAAAGGCAGACCTCACCATCAGATGGGAATAATAAATGCCACGGAGAGAGATAGAGAGAGAGGTGATGAGTAAAAGTGGACTAAAACCAAGATCATGACCAATTGAACAAGACCAACAACTATTATACAAGACTAAGCGAAAAAGTAAAAATTCCATTAAAATATTTACCATAATTTTTTAACAATTTTCAGATCCAAATAAAATAGTGTTTACCTAAATATTGCTTATGTATAATTTCCAGTTTATAGTCCTTAAAAATGGTTATAATATATTTAGAATAAATATAAAAAAATCCAAATATCAGATCAAATGAGTAAAACAAAGATGGAATAAGCAAGAGCAAGACCAATACCAAGACAGTCTAAGTCTTGGTCTAATTCTTGCAACATTAGACTTAATTCATGAATACAAGATATTCTAGTTCTTGATCAATTAATTTATAGATTTAATGTGACATCAAGGAATCATGTGGTAACCCTCTGCAAATGTCTTAAAATACATAATATACAATAATGCAATATTTTTTTTATTTATCGAAGCGGCAAGACGAGTGGAAGGTTCATGTGATGGTAAGTGATACGCTGGCCCATAACAACGTGGAGCTAATTAGGATGGTATACACAGCACCAGATTGCGCTCGCCGTCGTGAGATATAAGATGTTGAGTCTCGTTACCCCAGTAATTTCTCTAGCTGCAATACCCCTCAATCCGGAACACATTAATGTTTGCACACTGCTGTTTGGCGGCAGAAATAGGCACCGCCGTGGTACCTACCTAGACGGTCTCCAGCAACAGAGACCTACCGCTAGCTAAATACATCATATTATACTTGTAATTAAAATATTACTTTATTGTTTTAACCGTACAGTAAATTAAAAAAAATACACGATTTTTATTTTTATTGCAATCCTTTTACTTGTATGAAACAAATAACAATGTGTAAATTTAAAATTGTGATGTGTTTCGCGACTACTTCCTTTTTCTTTCACAAACTCAATTTCTGTTCGACGCTATATATTATATTTTTTGAACAAAATGTTGGTAGAGAAGATTTTTCGTTATTATAGAATATTTTACTTGATATAAGTAATATTTACTGATGGTAGGTCTTTATTACCGGAGATCGTCTAGGTGGTTATCACCGCAGTGCCTGTTTCTACCGCTAAACGTTAGTGTGCAAACATTACTGTGTTCTGGTTAAAACGGCGCTGTAGCTAGTCAAATTACTGGGGTAATGAGATACAATATCTTAAGTCTCAAGCGATGTCATCTTAACCTACGCCACGTTGTTATGGGCATGTATATCACTTACTATCAGGTAAACATCTGAGTCGTCTCATCGCCTAATTGAATAAAAAAAAGCCTTGTGATTATTTTCATTCCATATTAATGTTTTAAATCGCAAGTAGTTTTTATATGATTAAAGTTTAACAACTTTTTGAGTAGTTAATGATATGTGTAGATAATTTGTTCAAATAACGGTAGTAACATAATCGATTCAGTGCCACGTTGTTTTGTGATACCCGCCATAATAAGTACGATTGTGAATAAGTTTGATTGGTTAGGAGGTATTCATAAAAATAAAAATAGAAACAGTCACGCTAAAGTTAATTTTGCAACTATAAGTGTTAAACTACAACTACAACGTGGGAAGCTCCTTTAATGTATGATTACAGAACTAAAACATGGTTCTACAAATGTTGACGTTTTTCTCAAAAATCTGCTGTTTTAAAAAAAGTTACTATTTATATTAAAAAAATAGGAACAAGGCTCAACCTTAGTTTGCTGATTTTAGATATAATTACATTTAATTTTAATTAAACTAAGATCAGCGGTATTGGTTGTAGTTGTAGTTGAACTAATAGTTAGTATTACTTATTTTATATTTACTACACATTGGTTAAGCTTTAACTTAATCTTTGTTTATTTTAGTTGCGACACACATAGTGTAAACAGTTCGTTGAGCAGAATAAAAAAGGAAAAAAGACATTTCGAATATCTGTTTGCTCTCAAATTTGTGGAAAGAAGGTCTTAGGCTAAATAAACAAACACATTTCACCCTTTATATGCCAGTATGAACGATAAAGCACGTCCTAAATTATTCAAGTGCCCTTCGGCGTTCCGGAGGGGAAAGTGATAAGATGCATATTTCATGATTCAACTTTGAAGATATCATACATCTAGAATTTAGTTTCATTCCAACTAAAAGGCAAACGTGATGAAAAGACAAAGAGGATAACCGATGACGTACAACGATACATAGATAAACAATTTTGACTCTTTTATTTAATTAAAACCAAACAAATAAACGTAATACTTATTCTCTTTATAGATTAAGAAGACATATGTGCTGCAGTGGATGATAACAGACCGAGACGATGATAATGAGGATGAGTAACTTTCTCTTTGATCATTTGATGTCGCTCTGAAGTTGTGTTAAGATTAAAGTATTAATAGTGATAGTAGAACACGGTCATCACTAAATCTAGTACGACGCGTTATGAATACATTTACAGAATTCCTATTTTTTGTCTATTAAAAAATTAAACCTGTTCATGTGATCCTAGATCGTGGTGCTTGATATAGCGAAGATAGGATTAACATGTATTGCGTTTCTCATCCGAAAATAGGTATTTACTATATCTACAGAAATGACAAGATCATCTACCATAACATTAACGACGATTTTGTAAAGATTCTGTTGCAAACGTCAGGTATTTGTAGGCAGGCGCACTACTCACAAGTAAGTCTCTTACTTATATGTGTGCAAGTCTAGTTGCAATGTGTAAGAATAAATTATACAATACATAGATAAACGTATGGGAAGCATAAAATGCTACGCAATCAAACAAGAATAATAGGATTTCATAGAACAATCATAGTTTAACGTTTGTGTAAGATGAAAGAGAAAAGTTGTTGCCACGGAAACAATTGGATTTCATCTGCCCGTTGCAGATGAAGTTAGTTTGTTCCGAGGGCCGCTTTATTAATTAGACCGGGAGCCGGCTGCGAACTAACGCTGTCGTGTGTCGTATCATGTGAAGAATACATATGAGGAAGGAGAAATAATTACGAAATTAACGCAAACAAAGGCATTTCTTTCATCCCTACTTGTCAGCCGGAAAATCGCCAACGTTATTCTTCTGTTGCGTATGAAAAAGGTATTTACGTACATTCATTATTAATATGTTTATCTATTTATCATTCACACATATCAAAAATTATACTACTCAATGATTCCTTTTGTATTTACTGTAAACAATAATTAAGAACTGATAACTATAGAAATAAATGTACGCTATAAATGCGAAACTTATATTTAGACGGTAAAATAAGATCATAACTATTATTAAATAAAATCCTTTTTATACAATTCTTGTTAAGTCTTTTTAATAAGAATTGTAGAAAAAAATTGCGTTGACATTTAATGATAGTTAAAATTAGCCGAGAGATCAATACAAGATTAAAGTTGCTACACAGAACCATTATGCGATCATGTAGCAAATGTTAGCTACTGAAATGCCCGAATGTAGCATTTTGTGCGATGAATTTTTTTTTTCCCGTTTTTCACAACATGTACCGGTACATAATAAAGAAGAGTTCATTTCTATGAATATATTATTTTATGACGCCTATAAAACAGCATACAACGTGTATTATATCATAACGGCTTTTAATTCGCATAGGTTTAAGTCTGAAAAAAGTTCTTAAAAATGCATTAACATAAAACATATTATGTGTAGTAAAATTTGTTATGATCATAGAAAGCTATAATCTCTCTACAACAGTACTTACTTTTATAAATATATAATATAAGGGTATATTATTTTTAAAGCTGCCGTAAGCATACATTACGCATTTTATCAAAATGTATATACTAGGTAAAACCCCCAGAGTTTGTATATACATAATACATATAAATGGGGTATTTATTTGTATTATGTATATACAATATTCTATAATAAATGTTTTCGGTGTTTACACAAGGGTTTTTTTGTTCAAGGAGAGTGTAATGTCTATCCCATTGAATCATCATGCTGGCCAAGTGGTTGACGTCACATTAACTCTTCAAGCTCTTTCTATGAAATTAATATTTTTTTCGAAAATTGCTTGTACTGTATAGCTTATGTGTTGCAGTCATAGATATAACAAAGTAAATATACTTTACGAGTATCTTCAGAATTACTGGCAAAATCTTATCGCGATTGATTCCATCGTCTGCAAGATTAGCGTTATCAAACAGTTAATTGAAAAACCCTTACGGCTGTCATAAGTTAAACCAATTATTAGTTCATATTCTGTCAATAATCGCATTTTTAAGAAAATAATTTTAACAGACATTTAAGGTTTATAAGTTTTTTTTTATATAACTTTTTATCGACTGATAAAGTTTTAAAACGTTGTTAGGATCTTTAGTTATTGCTAACAGCAATGACATGACCGTCATGTTTAAAGTTTAGTAAAAGCATTCAAAAGTTTAGTCCCTCAATTGTAAGGTGAAGTTACAAAGAGATTTAAACAAAGACACAAATAAGGTTAAAAGCAGAGTTTAACATTTGAATTGAGCGTTAAAATTCTCGCGACTGAAATAATAGAATTTCCTTGCCACGGCTCAGTTCTTGTTTGTGTTGTTTCGCTTCGTCGTTTTATTAATTACAAAGAGGTCGTTCTGAAGGTCACCGTGAATATACAGAAAATATTACACGCAAATATACCAAATTGATATATTTATTTTCAATTCATAAAAAGTTACAAAAACTATGCACTGAAATATAAAGAATAACGAAGTGCACACTAGGAGAAAATATTAATATCTTCGTAACTGCGTTTATTGAGTCAAAATGTTGCATTTCATCAAAGTACTAAAATCTAACTTGTTCTTATTTCTTAGATTACAAAAATGAAGACTAAAATCTTAAATATAACTTTATATAACATATTATAATAAGTTTTCATAGACACAAGAACAGTAAATCTGTGTGTAAAGAAAAACTTGACGTCTCAACGATAACGTTTGTCGCTGTATTATAACAGAAGCTTAACAGTATGCTTTAATACTTCCTATGACATTTTGCATTCCTAATACTAGATAGAATAATAAAGGATAAAAAAAAATTCATGTTTGCAGTAAACACGTTCGCTGCTGGAGTTCCGCAGTACACGCATAACGAATGTGATTCAAATACTTGCTGTATTTTTTTAGTGCAATAAATTAATACAATAAGTACGCAGTAAATTCCATTGATATTCTACGCTCAAAGTGGTAATATCTCATGATAGTCAAAAAAATTTTTCCACTGCTTCCTTACATATAACAAGATTGGATCATCACGTCGATAGCGCCAAGCAGGATATGCAAACCTTTTTATAGTATGAGACGCACGAGACGTTCACCTTATAGTAAGTCATACGCCTGCCCAAAATCACGTGGCGCTAGTTAGGATGATGTACACAATACAACATTATGCTCGTCGCCTTTAGACATAAAATTTTATCTCGTTACTCCAGTAATTTCACTATCTACAACGCCCTTCAAAACAGAACACAATAATGTTCGTGCAATACTGTTTGACGGCAGCAACAGGAGATACCTTGGTATCCTTCTAGATGGTCTCATGGCAACAGAAATATTCCACTGAGTTTTGTAATTATTAACGATTACAGTAGCCAAATATATAAATCATCTTCAAGTATTGGTATGATATATCACAGATTACTTTGAAAATATTGTACTCCTCTGCCTGTGTTAGAATATAGAGTGTAGCTCTATCGCTGGCATACGTCAATAGATTGCATATACAACTTATGCGATATCCAGTCTCGCAAAACTACCTATGAATTAGCCTCCACCGTTAATTTCCCCCGACAGTTAAGCGATGAGACACGACGCAGACTAATTTTTAATTCGTTGCGTTATTACTAAGCTTCGTAGATTTTGAAATAAAAAAAATATGGAGAGTATTAAACGCTACAAACAGATCGCGTGATTCATAATAGCGGAATACTTGCAATTATAGCAGGCGGTAAATTAAAGAGAAAACGAGGCAACCTTTGATTTAAACTGCAATCAAAATGTTTAAGGTATTAAATGACATGAAATGCTGTATATACTCAAGACAGTTTCGAGGATACCACGCAAAGCAATAATAAAAAAAAAATGTTTTGCTATTTTTTTACATTAAATTTCTTTTATATAAACCAATATTTGCCTTTATATTTAATAATAGTTATGCTAAGCTTTGCTATTCACAACTGTTTATATGTAAGATCTTGGACAAAAGTCTATTAACTAGCAACTTTAATGACGTACTACTATTAAAAATTAGCGTGAGCGATTATGGCGGAACAGGGGTATTAGCTGTAACACCAAAAAGAAACTAATGCAGACGCTCATATTTTCTATGTTGTTATATGCTTCTGAAATCTAGACACTAAAAGCGAGGGTGAGATCGAGGATTGACGCGTTCGAATGTGGTGCTGGCGCAGAATGCTGAGAATAACCTGGACGGAACGTCGCACAAACGAGTCAATCTTCAAACAGTTGATTATAACAACATGGCTCTCAACAATCTGTAGGTAGAGTCCTAAGGTTCTTCGGACAGACGGTCAGGCGAGACCCAGACCGCTTTCAAAAACGAAGACACACGATAGTACTAATTATACCTTTTATGTTGGGACGCAAAAAAATAGATCCTGATTAAAAAAAAATCTTTTTTTTAAAACGTTTTATTAGCATTATTTACGTTCTATCATGTCAGTACAGCTAAATGAAACGATAGTTTCATAAAAAATACATTAGTTTACTAAAAAAAAACAGCAATGGAACACAAAATCTAAACCAACTGATGCTCGGATCAACGAACGGCCGGGCGTCAATCTAAATGCTCCATGGCCCTATGAAATAATGTTCAAATTGAAACCAAATACATCTCGAATTCTCGAATACACAAAAGATGTTAATGAACTTTCAATATTACTTAGAAAAGTATGATTGTTCTATTTTATTGGGATAAAAGAACCTTATATAAAAAATAATTCGTAGCTCAATAATACTGTAGTTTCAGTATAACACCAATCTTACCTCAGCTTTAGAATTATGATTGCTATTTACTACGTATAATCAAATGAGTAACCGGACCTTCCACCAATCAATGCATAGCGTATTGTGGCAATTAACCTACTGAACTGGAGTATAATGCATCAAGGTACGTAGTGTTTCGTCATACACATATAACCCATTTCATATTTCCAAAGTTAAAACCCAGCGCCTATTGTTACTAGGAGAGCCAAGATCACGTAAGAGGTAAAGACGTAATTACTCTTTATTATATCTAGATTGTTTTCGGTTTCCTCGACATGTTGTTCTTCAACTGAAGCTGAAAGGGATCGAACCCACGCCTCTCAGATTTGTATAAATACAATTGTGCTATCAGACTAGTCTTTAGTCAGCGGAAAGAATTAATTCATTGCTCTTATATCTGTTGTTGAGGATGTATTTGTTTAAAAATTCACTGGGCTATAAGAACGTTAGCTTTGATTCTGTTTGTTGTATACAAATGTAATTGGGTAAACATTCGTTCGTTAACCTTTTCGACTTCCCTTAAGTCAATGTTAATTTAATTTTCGTAATAAATATCTCTGTTGACCAATATCCTTTACATCTCTAATGTTTACTGTATTCAAAGTGTTTTAATTTAATACCGTATTCATTACACTATATAGCGTGTAATTACGAACAACATATTGAAAAACATAAGTATGGTTGATGACATAGAGGTGGCGCTGCAACTGCACAAGCACTACCACCCGAGCAAGACCGACCTTATGATTATTTCACAAAACATCAGAAGCATATATTGTAATATGACTTTATATTATATTTATGTTTTTTTTTTCGGAATAGATACCATAGTTCTAACTGAATGTCACATAAACAAACAAACCTTTGGCAACATTAAGTAACTATTGGTCTTATGCCACTTCGTGTCACAGTAATCAGAATGATGGAGTAGTAATTTATATAAAGAATATTTAAAACCCCGCGTAAAAGAAATAAGATTGGTACAGGCGTCCTGTTTACAATTACGTATCTATAACAACATCGTAATATATGTCTATCGTTTAGAAATGCAGAAAGTTTTATTAACTCGTTATGTGCGCACGTAGACACTCTAAACTCTCAAAAGAATATTATTATAACGGGTGTTATTAATATAAATATTATATCTAAATTAGTAGAACAGTCCCCTGAATACAATAATATAACTCTCTATCTTAACATGCTATCTACGCGAGGAATACTTCCAGGCCACGATTTACCCACCAGCGAAAAAACCTGTTTAGATCACTTAATTTTAAGTTACAAAGAAGTAAAACATTACCTTTTAATGCCATTTTACAGACTTCTATTACTGATCACTTCACGACATTTTTATAACTATCACTATAACACAAACTATTACTAACATATCTTTTGAAAATGCATTAAAACATGTAAACTAGAATCTTTTATTATTTATAATATTCTTCATCTAATTTCTATAGAAATGACAAGTTACATTTATGTATTTTCTCTAAAGATGGAATTAGGGGTAGGTGCCAATAAAACGTACTTTATCACAGTGGAAAGAGCTCAAAGGGTTCTCAAGGTTATGTATTTTAAAAATCGGAAGTACTCCACAGAAGCCGTCTCTGAGCTTGCTGATGTACTATCTGTTCGTAAACTATATATGTTATATTCCATTTCAAAACTCAAGAAAACCGTAGCCACGTGAACACTAACGAGAGGAGAAGGAATTATACAGTTATACCCGCTCCTTCAATAAAAACTACTTTTGCAAGCATCCAGCATAATATGAGATAAATATATATATATGATAAAATAAATATACAATTAAAAATATGCAGCAAAAACTATCGTGACTGCAGAATAATAATAACGAAATGGTTAAAAACGCAATCTTATGAGGAAATTGAATTGTTTATGCAATATAACATGTAAGTGTAAAACCACCACTTGTAAACTTATTACGACAACAAACTTAAACCATGTATGATAAGGAGGGGTGGTGTCTCCTGGCACAGGCGTTGTTATTCCTAAAAGGAGTTACCAATAACTGTTATCACTATGTAATGTATGTTGTCAAATGATTTATGTTTTTTTTTTTGTCTGTATACTTTTACACACGAATGGATTATTACATGCCTTTAGATAATGTAATATTAAAGAACTGTAAAATTATAATATCACATAGATTTATATAATTTGAAGAAATTGTATACTATAGACATTAAACTATGTTAAAAAAAAACACTTTGTGCAATATGAATGTATGTGAAAGGCGTGTGTTCTTGCAAGTATAATGCACTTGCAAACATTAAGCCGTGTAATATCATTCCAAGCGAACGTTGCGTACTCTTTCCGTAATCGTCACGTCACGTTATCCTAAAATCTACACTTCCTTACAAAATACGAGTAGGCAACTAACCGACAAGTACTTTCCAAAATTATTGTTATTTTTATGACAAAACAACACTTTAGTATTGTTATTATATTTATTAATCAAACACGTATATAATATGAAATTTTTCACCAAACAATTTTTACGTTACAGTAACAAACCAAACGATATAGTTTAAAAAAAAATATTTCATTGTTTAGAAAAATATTTACCGTTCGAAAACCATGATAGTACTTTATAGTTTATTGGCAATAGGCACTACACATGTCTCGAAAAAGTTCAGGTTCATTTCCCACATGGTTGAACCGATGAAACAACAGCTTTTGTAAATTGAACTTAGAGTGGTCGATGAATGATCTTGACTCTGTCCTTGTGTGAAAAGAGCCTGAGATGGGACTTCTGGGAAGCATAAACATTAAGAGCTTCACCTAGCTTCAATTACGTTATCATACTACGAACTTAATACGTATAATAGTTTTTATTGATCGCGAATACAATCACATATGTTTATTTCATTAATCAGTCATAGTGTGCATTGTGAACTACTATTATAATATATAATTAACTATTAAAATTAAAGACTATAAACAATGAGTATATTAGAGGAAGTCTAAAAGTTACTCCGGTGACAGAGGAATTGAGGAGCAAGAGGTTAGCGCGGTACGGGCATTTTTTGCGGAGGGATGAAGGACAAATATCAAAGAAAGTAATGAGAATTAACGTGGATCGTTGTAAGGATAGAGGATGATCGAAGAAAGTGTGGATGGATTGTGTGAAAGACATGTGTTAGAAGAGTGTGAATTCAGATATAACGGCTGATAGAGGGATATGGAAGAGAACTACATACTGTGCCGACCTAAAAACGGCAAGAGGAAGAAGAAACAACTATTAAAATTGGTTCCTTAATCCTAATTAATGAAGAAATATTCAACTACGTATGTTTTTATTAAATAGCACATTGCAACAAAGTCGAATGAAATATTTTTGGGTCTTAATATAATTAACCGACAATGACCTCAAACGTGGAATACGTAAAACTTGTTAACTAAATTGTAAAACTGCGCACGTATTCATTACCAGGTTGTCTCTTGAGCTTTACATTATTACGCTTAATGAAGCATCAGACATTCATTAAAGTTGTTTTTATTATTGGCCTGTGTCGAAATAATTCTAAAATATATAAAAATCCTTACACCGTGACAGTTAATAGTAAGTTAAAAAAAAACTATGTACTATACATACTAGAAATCAGTCATTACGCATAGCGCTCTTTGTTGCTTTTATTAATCGTTGTTATCTTGAAAGTCTGAAGGAAACGCCTACCATAAAAGATGACCGAGTGGTCAGGTGAAGCTTGACCTTTTAACGGCCTTGCCCTTCTTCTGTATCAGTTAGTCGCAAATTTATGAGAGCTCGATTTGTATCTGTGAACGACGGATGGACGTAGATAAACGAGCAGAACGACCGTTTAATATTTATTTTTTAAGGTCATCGTGATAAGCGATAATGGATTTAAATTTATTACCAAGGAATTTATATTACTTTATAGCGAAAGTTTTAAATTTGATTAATTATGAAACGATAATAAAAAAAGTTTTTGAATACATCATCCAGCAAGGCTGGGGTCTCTGTTGTAGAAGACCGTCTATAACCACCACCGCAGCTCTTATTTCTGCCGCCTATCATAGCTGTGGTCCTGTTTGAAGGGAATTTTAGCTAGTGATGTTATATGGGTGAAGAAACTCAACATTTCATGTTTCTGTGGTGCTGTGTATGCTAACTGGCGCCACGTTATTATGATCAAGTACGTTACTATCAGGTGAACGTCTCGTTCATCTTGTGGTTTTATCAAGTAAAAGTAAAAAAATTAAAGGACTGACACACGTTGTCGTTGGCACTTTTACTAAGCATCGTAGCGTAGGACCTGATGGTTATTAACATGCTTGCCCACCACGACCTGACCCTAGTTAGGAATCATCCTATATCAACACATTGCATTACATTATGGTCGTCCTCTTGAGAATTAAAATATTGTCTCATTACCGTAGTAAATTCACTAGTTATAGCGCCTTTGAAACCCGGAACACAGTAAAGTTTGGCAGCAAAAATAGGATCCGCGGTGGTACCCATCTATACGGTCTCCGGCAACCTACGGCCAATAACCAATCAGCTGCCTCTTTACTGATTAATCAATTTTTTGACGCTTAAATTTACTATGAATTATTTTAATTCCGACGAAATATTTGTTCTATGGATTCCAACGACTTTCTGAATATTTCAGATCTATTTAGAGAATACTTCACAGTGATGAACGAACGACAGTTTCTTACAAAGAGATCGTATTCGTTACGATGATGAGGAGGCGAAAATGAATACAAACGACTTCGCTAGCAACCGAACTCTTGACCTATATGCTAAAGCACTGTTTTTGTCTAAGCTTATAACGTTGGTTTATATTTAAACCTTTTTAATAAGTTTTGAATGAATTTAATTAAAAAAATACTAACGAATGTCTAAAGTATTTTTTTTTTATCTTCATTATAAAACCTCACAGCGAGGTATACAAAAGGCGGCTTAATGCCTGTTGGCATTCTCTACCAGCCAACCTTCGGTGAGGTGAGATGTTGTGGTAGGTGGAAACTTAATAACTGACTAAACTATATTAATAATAGTAACAACATATATATGTATTTATTATATAATAAATGTGACTAACAGTGAGCGAGAATTGTGTTCCAGCATCATTTTTGTAGGATTTGTTCCATTCACTATGCGACGAGACGAGCGAGTTCACTGATACGCCCATAACAACGTGGTGTTAGTTAGAATGGTATACACTACACCACATTGAGCTTGTCGCCGTGATACATAACATGATGAGTCTCGTCACGCCAGTAATTACACTAGCTTAAATGCCCTTCATATTAGAACAGTGTAATATTTACACACTACTGTTTGGCGGCAGAAATAGGAACTGCGTTAGTACCTACCGAGATGGTCTCCGGCAACAGAAACCTACCACCAGTAGCAGTATGAACAAACTGAATTTACCCACAGCAGCATCATTGTGGGTAAATTCATAAAAATAAGTCTTGGTAAAATGTAAGCAATAAAATTTTCAAAGTGCACAAAATTTATTAGCGCTGTAAAAGTTTACAATGCTTTCATAATGAAAGGCCTTTGGGCCGTTGATTTTAGAAATTAATTAACGCAAGTTGTGAAAGACTGAAATTTCTTCATCCTTTGTATTTAGTTGCAGAAACATATTTTTATTGTATGCACAGTTGTCGCAATGCGGCTAAAGTGTAATTTTAACTAAACTGTAATATATACGACTAGAAAAGCTGCAATCTAAGGATAGACTTTGTTATCTATTACCGGAATAGGTAACTAATTACTAAATAGATAAAACAACTGAAAATTGAAATTCGTTTTAAATAATTTACAGGAGATCTTATTAAACAAGTGGCCTTTTAAGTGTAACTTCGTGTTACGTAAATTGTAATAGTTACAAGCAATCCTACCATATTATCACTACATTAGGTTTGGAAAAAACTAAGTAACTATTTCTACTTGAACTTTAAGAATTATTTTAACGTTTCACATTGTGCGGTCCTAAATGTCAAATATGCTTCGCCTTGTTCTACAATTTATTGCCACGTTAAAAGTTACTTTATAATGAGTCTTCCATAGAAATATTGGTCCTCATCAGCAAAAAACTTGTAATCCATAATTGCAGCTCTAGATGATACCGTGAATACACCAAAACTTCTATAACCAAACACCAGGAGTTTCTGGCGTGTGATTGTAAACTGTGTAGCTTTGCGTGTATAGCGCATTTTCTCTTTGTCGTTTTAAATTTTTAATACCCTTTAAGATGAAAAATCAAAGAATAGTAAAAAAAGTTTGTGTAATTCGAAATAACACCTTTTTAATGAGAATAAATCTTAAATTATTTGACCGATATTTAACGAGATATCAATCACTACACAGCCGCCTACCGAAAAAATTATAGATTTCGTTTTCCAGAACTGAACAGTTAAATTTTAATAATTTATAGCAAATTACAAAATGTTTCATTAGTTTTATTTGTAATTGGTGCAACTGAAACGCAAGTCCCAGTTAAATTTACTTTAAAAAGGAAGGAAGGGTGAGACAAAGTTGTAGAGTGAACGGCCCATTTAACACCGCTCTCTGCTGTTACTGTGTGGCCTGTTTAAAACGTTTTACTTGTGTTTGTAATATCTTTTTTACATAAAGTATACATTTAATTAGTGTACATTTCCTTTTTATATCTTCTTTTACAAAAGTATTATTATTTGAATTGTTTGATGAAGAAACGAGAGGAGCAGGTAGGATGATAAATACCATGACTCGTTGCAATCGTCGTCTCAAGCCATAACAACTTTTTCTTAGCATGTATTTTTATTGTGCTTTATCGGGTACAGACTTTTCTATTAGATTGATAGATTATTACACTCGTTATTTAGTAACAAAGAAATTTACAACGCTATGGAACACATGAGCTATTAAATGAGTTATATTTATTATTGTAAAATAACTTTGATACAAAAAAATATTTCTTTGCAAACACTTTCTTCAATCAAACCATCATCTCGTCTGTCAACTAAAGAACTGATATTTGACTGAAATGTAATTGTTGTTCGTTTATAAATATTGTATATATACGTTTGACAGACATTTATGTATATAATAGATTATTTTCTCTTATTACTACCAATAAAAGCTTACTAATGTCAGCTGGTAGAAAAACACAATACGAGTTAAGCTGACCTGTACCATTTCTGCGGACCATTGCCATTGCTTTATTTGTATGTATAAAGTGTTGAAATAAAATAAATAAAACTAAAACTAACAAAATTTTAAATGAAAGGCCAATATTACAACCGCAAATTACAAATTGCATTTTACCGCAACACGCGTCGCTTCTTGTCACCACAAACTTCACTTCGTGCGTCTGCGGTCTGGTGTTGTCAGCTCAACTCTATTTTAATTAAATGTCAAACCATTTACCGAAACTTTCAAATACAAAGGATAATTAAAAGTATAACCTTCATTATCAACGCAAGTCCACAACTACTAACAGAATAGCGTTTTACTGACATTAGGTCTCTTGTAGCGGACAACGCCTATCTGGGTTAACACCGCAAAGACTAATCCTGCCGTCATACTGAAAAGCGTAGTAATGTTCGCACACGACTCTCTTGTTTTAAGGTAAGGGTGCCATTATTTAAAAATATAAATTTCACGATGATAAGCCCAATTTTCTGATATATAAACATCCGAAGTATAGCTAGTTAATATGTGTATCATTTATTACCGGAATATTTACTTCATGCTTGCGTTTAACAATAATATTAGGATATAGTGATTAAGATTTTTTCTTACTTAAAAAAATCTGTGAATGAGACATAACACGTGATTTATAACACAGGATTTTTTTAAAAAATATGGTACTTTGAAGGTAGTCTAGGTATAGTAGATTATATATTTACAAAACCAAAATTGTCCTATCTGATTTCATGTGCTCTCTAACTGTGCTACGCTGTGTACTGAAGTGCAGTTTATAATGAAAGTATTGGGCTACTTAGCATCATCATCAGCCTATAGAGTCCACTGCTGGACAGAGGCCTACCCCAAAGACGCCGACGTCGATCGGATAGGAATTCATGTGGAGGGATTTGGACCATTCCTCAACACGTTGGCCCAATGCGGTTTGGTGGGAGCCAGAGTCTCCTTTGTTGATTAGCAAGGTGCACCATGAGCAAGTGAGGACCCCGTATGTTGTTGTAACGGACCCCTTACACATTTAGGATTATTTATTTAATTTATATTTAGCATTATAATATAATAATAGTGTGAATATCTTATTTATAATCTCAAGATGATACTCGAAACAGTTTACCGACAAATTCAATGAAGCCATACAATCAATATTGGGGAAAAAAAGAAAAAACAATAATGTTTACATTACACGTAAAGTTATCTTGAAGTTCCATTTATAGTTATACTATAGTAATGTATAATAATTACGATATTTTTGCGATCATCATACGTTTAATAAACTTATTTTAAAGTATTCGAATCGAAGGGTAATAAAGAGTTGAATAAACACAATGAAATCCATAAAATTTGGTTTTAATAAGTATAGTGATAAAGTTAACGACCATTCTATTAATGTTATATATGTAAGTTTAAGTTTAATAGATTAAACAAAATTTATCCGCAATTTTCTAAAATATACATTACATACATACATTATTCTTTTTATTATTAATTATTATTATTATTCAATTAAACGTCGAGACGAGCGGGACGTTCATCTCATGGTAAGTGATACACCTTCCCATAACAACGTGGCGCTAGTGAAAATGTTATATACAGCAGCATATTGCACTCGTCACGTTCAGGCATAGGATTTTATGTGTTATTACCCCAGTAATTTCACTAGCTACAACTCCCTTCAATCCGGAACACAGTAATGTTTGCACACAACTGTTTGGCGGCAGAAATGGGAGCTGTGGTGGTGTACCTATCTAGACGGTTTCCGGTAATAAAGGCCTACCGCCGGTGTGTTATAGTGTATGTAGTTTGATAGGTTAAACAGAACTTAAGCGCCATATTCGTGAATAAGGAATACATTATTCAACATCTGTGTTAGACATCCTCATGTCATAAAGAAAATTCGTTGATAGAATGTACTATGTCAAAGACAAGGTAATAGTAGACAAATATCCAAAAACAAACGATTTAACTATTGCAAATAAAATAAATATTTGTTGTCTATGGTATTCTTAAAAATAATATTGTTGTTTTCTTTTCAGCTTTTGTAATGCCCACTGACTTGGTGCAATGTTTTTAATAACGTTCATTATAATTATGTGAAGTTAATTATCGCCTATTAAACACAATAAGTACTTTACGTTAATTTGGTAAATCTTTCGCACATTCTAAATTGTAAAGCATGTTTTATACGTAATAAACTACTACTTTACAGTAACTTAAAATGTTGTATAAGCATCTTGCAGAACAAAACTCTTGTAAATTATGAAAACGTTTGATAGTACAAGTATGAAGATTACTTTAAAACTAATAGATCACAAAAGAAGTTTAAGTATTTACATAATTAAATCTTTTCAAATGCGTGTTTAGTTATGGTATAAAGAGAGAAATAGCCATCGTTAAAAAACTATAGACGATTAAGTATAACTTGAACAGTATGTTCACATAAATGAATACACCATAAAACACTTAGCGGCTCCAATAACTTCCGATAAATTCTTTTAACAAGGATATATATTTTCTTTTCAAGGCAATATCTAACAAATAGACTTCTAATAAAAACCTCAAGAAGGAATGTGGCTGCGTTGACGCATCTAATATTAATACTATACGGTTTTCTTCTATATTATGTGATAAACAGGTACAAACTCGCTTCCTGCCGTAACTGGAAAAGGTGTTTTCTTCGTATCAACATTAAGTTTAAATCTTTGAACGGGAGATTAGATGTGAATAAGTCGGGTAATATTATTCATTATTAAAAGATAAAATTAATAACAGACATATGTAACCAAGTAATAACCGGCTAGAACGCTCTTCAAACTGAAACCTAATAACTGTCTGGCGGCTGAAATAGGCACTGCCTCTCAGAACAGTCTCCGGCAACATAAACCTAACACTAGTAAATATTTCAACATAGCTTTAATAATTCTGTTTACATGCAGTTAAATTTAGGATTACGTTAAACGATTATAAACTTAGTGAATTATGTTTCCGCAAACTAACGAGAACACAGCATAACGTTAACGAACATGTTTAATAATTAGATAGGACTTAGGATCATTAATCATGATGCAACCACGCATAAGTATTAAACTATTATAAAATTCAAGAGTTAGAAGGAATTGCGCTAGATGGGTTTTAATAATTTATCTGTTTCACGTACTAAAAGAGAGAAAAAAAAAGAATACATAACAATATAGCAGTAACTATTCATTTCTGTTTCAAATTCTAAATCGTAATCGTCAGTAACTTAATCGTTACTAAGTTTCGAAAAGGATGTCTATAGTGATCGGTTTTATTTTGATTTTCGATTATTGATGAAAACTAAGAGTCCAGTTACTAATTTTTTATTTCATATATTAAGTGATATTTTTAAATATAAATGAATACATATTCTCTTATACTCTATCCTTAATAAATCTCTCCCTCTCTATACTTAAAGAATTAATCCGTTAAACTATGTAGTATATTATTTGAAACTTGAAACGAAATTACTAACACAATTAAGATGTAGGCATTCTGATAGTAAATGTAATATAGGTCAAACAGTAAGCTGATGTTCAGAGAAATAGTTTATAGTAGGTAAACTTCTAAAGTTCTTAACATAGCTATTAAAGAAATTATTAACTAGTTGATATTTAAATAAAATATTATAATATCAAATACTGTATAACGTAACATGATAGTAATTTTAATGTCGTTATTATCTTTAACTTCCTGGAAAGAATATGGGTGATATTTTTAAAAAGAAAAGAAGAGAAGAGGTGCGAGACTCTTATCAGATAGTAAGTGATACGCCTGTCTATACTTTAATGTATCATCACAGATTATCTTGTGACCTACAAAACATTCAACATTTACAAGCTTTTATAAAACACTACTTGTATAATAAATATCTAGAAGTGTTACACAATCCAAATATTTACTTCCTTTGTTCCACAATACTGTATTGATTACTGTTTCAAAATTTAGACAGGACATGGCGAGACTAACATTTAGGGCCGATTATACAGGAGTACTATTAATTTATAATCGCGAAGAAAAAACTAAAAAAATACTTTCTAATAACGGATTTAACATATAAAACTTATCCTGTTAGTCATCTAAAATTTAAGGACACCTATAATATTGATAAGAAAACATTTACATCAATACAATATTCTTAGTACATACCTATTTTACATCTCTTCGTATTGTCTAAATTCTACATGGACCAAGCCAAGGATCGACCTAATATATTATTTAATGTACCCTTTATAATTTATTTTCCAGTGGCCTACTTCCTGGTCAATATTTGCAATATAGTATGAGCAGTCAAACATTTTGAATGGCATCGCCCGATGCCTCTCGTATAACAAATACCCTCGATATTATTAACGATCTTGAGCCCTGCAAACCTTTATTCCCGTACTTACCCTTGTCCGATAATAGCAAGGACAAAGCGACAATAGAAGGAAGTGATATGAAAATCTTTTCTAAGAAAATAATTTTCTTCTTAAGAAGGAATCAATGGCGAAGAGCGATAAGAAATAAGTTTTTAAACTTGACAGTGAAAAGGAATATCGTTACAGTAAATAATATTTTTGGTAATTCTTGAATCTATGAGTCGTTTAGTAATATTCTTCTTCTTCTTCTTTCTCCTGCCCTGGTCCCACTTTATGTAGGGTCGGCACAACATGTTCTTCATTACCGAACATGTTGTAAATAGTTTTGGCTAAACTTTTTACGACCGGCCGCCTGCCTGACATCAACCCTCTTTTTGGGAATCTTTGGGGACTTTTTTTTTTCTTCCCCATTTGTATTTCGCTGTTGTTACTAAAATTCACAAATGTACATAACTTAAATATTAAAGTCATTGGTACATGTCGAGATTCGAACCCGCGACCTTCAGATTGAAGGCCGCACACTCTAACCATTAGGCCAGCGAGCTACTCGTTTAGTAATATTATTAATCTATAAATAATCATTATGTTGAAGTAATTTAAGTTAATTTATGAATACATTTTTAAAACGGTTGTAACATATTTGTCTGTATTAAGATTCCATACAGAAACTAAACAAAGAGAACTTAAGTAATATGGTTTTCTAATAGAAACTCGTCGTTAAAAACAAATTTTAACCGGCCCATCCAGTAATTTAAAGTAAGAAAATATTTTTTTCTCGTGCTGAGAATGTTATTTCTATAGTAAGAGTAATCTTACTTTTATAAGTCAACGTTTTATGAATAGTAAACTGAAATCTCAAAAAAGCTACTGTTAAACATTAAATTATTTTTATTATTCCTGATTGCAATCTATAATCCTGTTGCTTTCCTAGACGGGAGTCGAGCCGTAGCCGAGATTGGATTACAGAGTGCTGATTGAGTAGCCAACGTTCTGCAGCGAGCGGCAATGTACCGCTTATCATGGACATCTAACAAAGTTACGTCACGGAATGCTCAAATTTAGATTCCCTATATAAGAACTTATTTTTAAAGATAGTGTTTTCTTTAATTTTGCGAATATATACGACATTATATCTTCATCATTTTGCGGCAGTGTTTTGAAAATGATTTTTAGCACGTTTGTTGCCTTGCTTTAGCAGTGTTCACTCTGTGTTCATCATTTAACCTAATCCTCTCTTATTCTTCGAATAAAGCTTACAAAATATACAGCGCAGATTCCAATTATACCTTTTGTCCTCATCTGGGCAATAGTCACAGTTATAAAGGGCACAAGAGCGAGCCTATACATCAGGGTGTAAACAATAAATATTTTTAAAGAATTCTCTAAGACATGTTTAAGAATTATCGGGATGAGAACATCAATATAACCTGTTAAATACCCCGTAAATTCTAGCACTCGGTTTTTAAGTTTTTGGCTTTAAAAAACGTTAGAGGTAAAACGAATATATTCTGATGTATAAAATTATAATATAATCAAATCTATCTGTACAAAAGTAAGGTTTTCGATATTTTATTGCTGAATACTTCTTAAAGTTGTATTAGATACTTCTTAGACAATCCTATTATAATAATGTAATTATCTTTCCAGACGTACAGTTCTCAGAGCTGTGACATTAAAATTATAGTTTTTATCAGCCGATTAATCAAAGACAGCATCACTTTAAGAAGAAGAAAAACCTGCAAGAGATTAGGAATGACTTTATAACTAAAAGACTGTAGCCGTCAATAAGACATAATTCCTAACGATTGAATAATAACCAGTTTGATTCAAATTTAAAAAAAAATTATACTTTTTCACAATAATTTGTATCACAGTAGCGTTAATTTGCAGAATTGTGTAAATGACCAGACGTTTGAACAAGTTGGCAACTCAAGTTTGTGAAATAGCAGACGTTATTGGTTATTTTTAACTCGCAATTAGCGTTGCCGTTTGAGACTAATTTGTTTCCAGAGCAACATGCATGAATGCAACTCCATTTCATTTCGCAGTGGCAGAAAGAGTCATTAAATGAAAGGAAATAACTGTAAAATGCAATACAATTGTAATTTAAAAATTACATTTCATGTTGCAATAATTTTGAAATATTTCATTGTTCTTAATTTTGATTTGGTGGGTACATTTAATTTAAAAACTTCTCGTGAAGCTTTAAGTAAATTTATAAATTAGTTAAGTTGTCCTCTCAGAAACAATTGTAATGCTTAATATAAATATTAAGGCAAAGAAGTTCTAGATCTTTCAATACCTCCAAGGGTTTTTTATGATACTTCTATTTAACTAATAGAGAAGCATTTCATAATCGTTTTTTCCTGTTCGTCTTAACTAACGGTGGAGATTATATATCATATGAATATATTAACCAATAACGCATATGACTTTATGATTGTTTAAAATTTTTCATTGATTGTGAACTGCAATAAACGTACATAGATACTTATATATCGCACCTCGTTCCCAATGGGGTAGGCAGAGACCACCTCTCTCCACTTGCTACGATCCTAGCACACCTGTCTCGCTTCCTCCACTTTCATGAGCGTCTGCATGCATGCTCGTCGGTTGCGAGTACTTTTGACCCGGTCTTTCTTTAGAAACGATTTGTCCAATCATTCTTACCTTGTATACCTTTTTCGTTAATCTTCTTACATCCATTCTTTCAACATGGCCGAACCATCTAAGCATCCTTTTCTCTATCTTTGTCACTACATCTTCAACCAAGCCGCACCGCTCCCTTGTAACATTGTTTCTCACTTTGTCCGTCAGTTTTACTCCCGTTGTACTTCTTAAGCTTCTCATCTCCACAGCATTAATCTTACTTTCATGTTTATTCTGCAAAACCCAAAATTCACTACCATACATCAGCGTGGGGATCAACACGCCTCTGTGATTCCCATTCAAAACTCTTCTTTCAATATCACCATCACAAATCAACATTATATTTTCTCTAATTTTCTGTTTATGATATATCGAGTGAGATACAGTAAGAGCTTAGTCATACGCCCGGATGCACCAAAGAAGGAATCACATCTAAATTTCATGAGTTTCTGAGATGTGAGATCATCAATTTCGTTTATTTCGGATTCTACGTACGGATGGATTTTGTTGAATTTAGATTAGAAGGACTGATTTCATTAGTACACCCCCACTAGTTGATTTGAAATAAATGAATGCGTAGATAAAACCACGTAAATCGTTCTTATCTGATATGGTCTAATAAATTCTTTGTTAACTTCTTATATAAGTAACCATTATGCTGTCTGATTGATCTTTAGATTGCGGCGAGTAATATCATTCTGGTCTTACTTTTTTCTATTAGGATTAAATTTTAAAGCAAATAACAAACTGTAGATGAGGACATTTTCTATTTGAAAATCTAACAAATTCACTATTTCATTGATCTATTTAAGCAAATAGCCGCCGGCTATTGCAAGAGTATTATTGTTAATCAATTCTTCTCTAAGTTTCATTCGCGTGTACCTTTATCATTTTACTTGACGAAAACATACGTATAATGGTTAACTTATTTTATCTTACATAAGAAATGCATTTTCTTTATCGATAAAAAAAACTGTTTATAAAAGTATAAAGCGACGCCCTAAACGAAGGGAAGTGCTCAGACTGCACTTATACACGAGATGATATAGAGGCCCTTTGAGCACGAAACAATGTATATGAGTATTCATTTATCTACGAATTGGATATAAAAGCCTTTAAAGGTGAGAGGACATGCTTCAACTTTGTTTTATAAGTAGTTTGTGTCTCTTCCATCTAGTCTGGATATTCTCCACTTCTTATGTTAATATCTTATACTATACATTGTATAATCTTGATGACGCCAGTCGTCTTCAGTTGAAGTAGATGAAGCAATAGAGTCCTAAGCGCATTCGATAGTAATGCAATCCAATTGGGAGCATCTACTTGACTCCCGCTGATATTCGCACTTAGCTCCGCAGTAGGAAGCATATCTACGGAATGGAGTCACCGAATTTCAAAATTGAGAAAAACAATGTAAATAATATTCCACTTTAATTTATTGTCTTTCTGCTAATTAATCATAATCATAGTCAGTGCCTTATCTTGTACTTCTATATTTTCCAGAATTTTGTTTCTTATGAAGATAAATTAACAATTTCATGTATACTTCAACGGTATGATGAAATTCATAAAACAATTCATTTCTATTTCAGTTGATGAAAAGAAATTCAATGAAAAGAATTTTCTCGTGAAATATACGCTTGGATTATTTAACAAACAACAGTTTTAAATTCATATCAAAGAGAATAGAGGATCTAACTAACACGGTTTCCGTTTCCCCGACGCTTCAGACAATCTTGTCTGGGTGGTTTTATTCCAATCTTCGCTTAATTAATTAGGAGGGGAGCTCCAACTGAGCGTCACCCCACTTGACTTCACACACGGCTTGCCCCTGCAAGTGATGTAGATATGAATTGATTCCGGCACTATGACACATTGCTTACATGCGATCGGTTTCATTGTTATTTGATCTATAACATAACATTGACATTCCATATTCACCACAGTTAATAAAATACATATATAACCAGAGGTTTTATGAACACATTTTCGTTGCCTTTGAAAAGTCCTGATAAATTTTGTAGTAATCAAATTGTCTAATCTCGTATATTTATCATATATAGCTAACATATTATAATATATCAAATCAATATTAACAGTGGATAATCTCATAAGCCATTGTATTACAATTACAAATATATGATTTTGATTGTAATTAAATGTATTTAGGAGCCAAAGAAAAAGAAATCTAAACCATAATAGTACAAAAGTTAAAAGAATAGATATAGCACCAGATATAGCTTCGTTCCATATTTATAACTATAATGTACCAGGAATAGGTCTTTTAAATAAGGTTGTTCAGGGTGACATTTCCATCAGAAGTGCTTTAGTGTGCGAACACGTCCTCGTAACTCCTACCAAATCGTTGAGAGGTACACCGTAGGGGGTTTACTTTGGAGGCAGTCAGACATAATACTAGCTTTGCTTTCCGCCTAAAGATTATCCTACCAAAATAAAAAAAAAACAGTAGAAATTATTTCAACTGCTATTTAATTACACAAATGTACATAACTGCTATAAAATAATCATTAAGTAATTTTATGAACTATCTCACTTCAATTTCATTTCTATGCAGACTATTGTTTGAAATGTCTTTGTTCTAAACATCTGTCGTTAAATCGTTACTGTAAGTGACTATTGTTACTATTACCGGTATTGTAATTAATTTTCTTCTAACATAACAAATGTTACGATTGTTTTATTTTATGGTTCGTTTAATTGAATACACGGTGCAATGACCTATATAATCAAGAAAATGGTTAATAAATGTACTGGTAATGACCAGAGAGTTCTCAATAAAGACAAAATCATCGGTTAACTTTAGTTGATATTACATTATTTAAGGTTATATCAATCATTATATTCACTGATAAAGTTACGATGTAACGAAAGCACAGTTTTCTTAATAGACAAAGTATAAAAAGATTCTTAAGACGGTGTAATGAATAGATTTCAGCTTGAAGGTATTCTAAAAGCAACGATGTGAATCTCCTAGGGAAATTCTATATCTTATCCCTTTAAAAAGTATATTTTGATAACATGCTTTCAATACATACGTACACATTAACAATCGTACATTAAGTTATTTTCATTTGAACATCCGACAACGATTCTGATACGAGCACAGCAGTCGTGGATTAGAAGCCTTGTTTATGCCTTGTGGTTGGCGCTATCGTGTTCCTGTCACATTGAGCTGTTTAAAAAACATTGAAAGCTTACCCCTCGGGTGAAAATATATTTTCTTTAAAATGTCGGCCGATGATCACTTAAAAACGACGATTGCTCTAGGCACATATATGTAATAGATATATTAAAAACAGGCAAGATTAAGTTATATAAATATTAAGAAAACATTGGATGAAAGAAATCTGAACGGTCGCGTAGGGTATAGTTTAGAGATGACTATGTATACAGTAGACATCAATTACAATGATTGCCAAGACGTACCGTATTTTTTTCTAAAACACTATACTTATTAAGCTGAATATAGTAACGTCAAGTTTTCCAGTAATATACGTGGATTTAGTCTCACGCAACAAAGAATTATTTGCTGGATCTTTATTTGTGCCCCCATTGGGTTAATTCTTTATCTGTTACAAGTATCTTTGTGAAATCCCTCGGTATAATGGATTTAACCTTAGAGGGTGGTAGCAGAGGAGAGTTTTATCTTAATTAAAAAAAAATCCATTTAACCGGTTTAATGTTTAGCGTCGCTAACGTAATCGCTGCTTCACGGCTGAGTATATAAAAATATAGAATACTCATGGTTATGTTAACGGAATGCCATCAAGTTTCGCGGCGTCACTATATCGGGTGTTAGGAGACCGCTTCCCAAAACGATAACAGACGATAGTACTAATGACGCCTTTGATGTTGGAACGGGAAAAAAAATCGATCCTGATTTAAAAAAATCTAATTTTTAAAACGTTTCATTAATATTATTTACACTTCATCATGTTAATATATCTAAATGGGACGGTAGTTTCATAAAAATTACATTACTTTACAAAAAAAAAACCAGCAATGAAACACAAAATCAAACAGCTGACATGAACGCCCGAGCATGGCGGGTCGCGCCAGTCTAAATGCTCTGTGGCCCTATGAAATAAGGTTCAAATTAAAACATTATACATCTCGAGTTCCCTGCCGCCGATCCAGGCGTCATCCGAGTTTCATTGCTGGTTTTTTTTTATTGGTAAAGTAATATATTTTTTTATGAAGCAATCGTTTCATTTACCTGTACTAACATGATGGAGCGTAAATAATGCTAACAAAACGTTTTAAGTTTTTTTTTAAATCAGGATCTATTTTTTTTCCCACCCATCATTAAAGGTGTCATTAGTACTATCGTCTGTCTTCGTTTTCGGAAGCGGTCTTCTAACACCCAGTATTGTGTAACTGCTTAGCTCGATCCGCCTATTTGTGATTTTTTTATCGTATATAAAATTGAAGCTTATGTAACTGGCATAAAGTCCAAATTGTGTTGTTTACGTCGTAGACAATAATATTCGTGAATTCATCATTTAGTTTTAAATGGACTATGAATTCATTAAAATTTAAGGTGACTTTGTGCTTAGATTATATTTAAATAATATGTAGACGGTATATATGTCAGCTTAAATGGATTAAGCGGATAATGGTTTGCCTTCAGGGAAAACATACGTCGTTATTCTAACAATGTATGCTGGGTATACTCAGGGTTGTTCTCGTTTGTGGTTAGTTTTCGTTCAATTTAAACAGCTTCAGATGTAGCAGCGTTGTTCGAACTCCTTGGTTAAATTTAATGTCAACACCAACACGAAATATTGTACAATACTTGTGTGTTTTACTAATTTATAGGAGTCAGTGGTTGATGATTTAGTGAATCACGTGCTAATAACAATGATGCTAATTAATTAACATAGCAACACGTTGATTTCATCAGCTTGATGTGAAATGTGTTAGCTTTTCACCCTAATCATTTCACCAACTCTAGCGCTATTAATGTAATAATTAATAATGCAAACTGCTAATTACTGCGTAATTTTCGGAATGATAGCAAATTGCTAATTACTGCATAATCATAGATATATTAAGTAGTCTTAAAATTCACTAGCATTTATTTGAATATTTCGTCTGAATTTTTCTTTTGAATAGACATATCTCTTATATCTTTATCATTGTCAGCCGATAGACGTCCGTTGCTGGACATAGACCTCTCCCAAAGATTTCTTATTCGATCGAGTAGGAATTCATAAGGAGGGATTTGGGCCGTTTCCCACCACGCTGGGCCAATTCGCGTTGGTGGGGCTCCAGAGCCTTATTTGTTGATTAGCAGGGTGCCACGACCAGGTAAGGTTGGCTTGGATCCCATGATTTTTTATGCGGGAACCCTTACATCTTTATAATAAAGCTACAACTTGCGATTTACGGGAAATTAATAAAAAATTCTTAGAGAAGTATGTAACTGGTTTTTAATGAATTTCGATGGAAACTACTTTCTTTTCTTTCATAAGAAGTATCTCAGACTTCAATCGTTTTTCCACCACTAAATTTTAAAATAGATTTTTTAGAGACCGGTAATAAGATTTTAAAAAGGAAGTAAAATTAGTTGTTTGAATTTCGAACTAGAATGCATTTAAAACTTTTTCTGGTTTACTAATTGCATTTAATATATGTGTCTTAAAAAAGTATACGGACTAGGGAAAAATTTTATGGTATTCTTTTACAAATTTTGAACCAAATTTTAAGTTCTTAAAGAGCTCTTCTATTAACAGCTATATTACAATTAGTTATGCACTTTAGTGAATCTTCTTTTGTAATAACCATAACTCTTTATTAATAATGTTATAAAATATATCGATTTATTTATGTCTCGAGGCGAAGAGCGCAATGGGTATAACATCCTATCTAGCACAACTATGTTATGAGCAGACGTGTCACTTACCATTATTAGAAAAAAAAAATATATTTTTTTAAGCAATGAAATTTTTTACATGTATGTTCGCGTCATTACCTTATAAAGTTTTATACATATAAGATATAGAGATAAAAGCAAATCTAAATTTTTTATTATTATTGTAGACTATGATTGAAAAATTTACATTGACTTCATTATTCAAACATTAAAATAATTTTGAAATCACATATGGTTGGTTATTTGACGACGTTATCTTAGCTAACCATTTTACCCTATAAAAGAAACAAAGAATTGTAACCGCATAACATAGAGATCTAGTATCTATTAGAATTTGTTCCTAAAAGTTTAAATATTTTAAGCACTTTCTTATTCTTCAATAAACTGGCAGTAAGCTCTGTAGACAAAGCTTAAAAAGGTTTCTTGCTTTTTTAATTTTCTTATTAATCTAACCTTTTTGAAAGGACCTAAATAAACTGTCCAAGTTTGAGGAATGTCTTTAAAACGTGATCCCAAGGATAATTTCATTGACGATTATTTGTTTAGGACGTCAAGGAATTTAGGTTTTAATTGAATCTGAAGATAAACGTAAATGAAAAGTCTAGCAGTGAAAAAATTTTTGGTATGTGAAAGTGAAAATTTATGAAACTTCAGAATATAAATTATGAAAATTTTAATTATTAATAATAAAGCCGTGCTAAAGCATGAACAAAAGATATTTTCAACGCTGACTTCTTGATTGATGCAGCAGCTAACCGCTTACCTTGTAAAATGTAAAGCCTGTGTTCGACTCTGAGGTCACGTGGGGTGGAGTTTGAAAATAGTTGATTTTATATTAGAAATTCCATTTCTCTACTCCGGTTTAAGAAGTATTTCTCACAATACTATCAAACACTTTAAATTTGTTTTTAATGTTTAATAATGAATAATATTTTGTACAAGTAAATACAATTGAAACATCCGTTTGTAACATAAGAATAACAGCGTTTTATCAAACCACATGAACGTACACAATTCTGATTCTTTGTTTCTTTATTTGGTTTTGTCTTTTCATTCAAGATTATCGTCAACACGCCTGAAACGTTTTTGACAGGACTGTAACCTACATGTAGCTAAAGATACAGAGCATACACAGGTTAATTAAAAAAATAGAGGTCCCTTGCAAAATTTTTAAGTTATAATGAAATTCTGATTAAGTTCATTTTATTTAATATCTATCTATCTTTAGCAACAATAATAAACATTTACCGAGTTCAACTATTATGTATCGACATATATTTTATTACGAGTATCGTTAAATTTAAAAACACTATGATTTTTTCGAGGAGAAAGTGTGAACAAGTGAATCAATCCGCTCGCCTTGTATAGGATACTTAATGGAACGCTTTCCAAACGTGCCTTATGTTTTAAGTTACTGATGATCGACATAGTTAAGGCTTTCGACAAGGACGACGCAGACGGAGACAAATTGCGATAATACTTTTAAACAAAAAAACTAACTATAAAAGATGTGGATTAATATTTAGTTTTACAGTTTTTATCGCGTTTATTATTTTATTAATATATATATCTCTGCATTTTGACCGCTTTACAGCAGTCATAATCACGAGAGGGCTTATGACCATCCAAACATTTACATCAGATTTAATAAACCATAAATCCTTGAAAAAAAAAACACCGATTCCCGATCATTAACGAGGCTATTGAAATTAAAAAATATGTAAATTTCAAGAGAGACGGTTGGTTGGTTAATATCACCGGCTTGGGATTTCATTATTAATAAAATTAAATCAAACTTCAATCATATCACTAGAAGAGAAGACTTGAAGACAAAATGAACTCATTTTACATAGATGAGACAAATAATCAGACGTATACTGTTTGTGGATACTTTTTTAAATGTTTAAATTATACTCACAAAAAATTCCAAATATACAATGTAGAGTTTTATTACTACTGAAAAATCTTTAATTTTCAATTTTTTTTAATTTTACCTGTCGATGATCTTGTTTTTTCTTTATGTTTAACTGTACAAATTTGGCATTTTAAATTATTTTCGATCTCCTTCTATAATACTTCTCTATATCTTGGGATCCCAAGAAATCAGAAAAGAGATTACGGTGATCCATCATAGTAGAATACAATCTGAGAAGAATAATGTGGAAAAAGCCCACACTGCTGTTATTAACTACTAAAGTTAATTTTTTTGCCTAATTCAGATAAAAGCCAATTTTTTATTAATATTGCTTGTTTGGCAAATCGCTTTAAAATATGCATTTAAGAAAGTCTCTTTCTAGATATTTATTTATAAAGTTTTTAATAGGAAGTTTTGTTTTACAATTATACGAACTCCATAAATATTACCAATAATTCGAGTCCCGTTTCCTTATTGAAGTGAAGACCCACAACATCGTTACTGCGTATCGCTTGGCTACCCAGTCTAATGACGGGATTATATAAATTCGTACATGCAAAAGGAAATACAAACCAATTACAATATCATACCAAGCACATCCCGATTTGGTTTAAAAAACAAAAAAATCGGGAAACGTAACATAGATTTTTCGTAACGTTTTGGTGATCTTTAAAAAAAAAGAGCTTATCCTTTTTTCGAGGTCTGCGACTTACTAATTGTTGATGCTATCCATTGGTAGACTAACCAGCATCACGTGAGTGTTTGATAGTTTATCTACTCTGTACATACAAAAAAAAACCGTACCAAAACATGGACGGAATACGCTATATATCGGTACCAGTAAACCAATTATTATGCCAATTGGACTTTATGAATTTTCATTCAAACCCTTTACATCATTTTCTAATGTTTTGTGTAATTTATGAAAATTAAAGAAACCTTAATCTTTCCAAATCATTATATCTACGTAATTAACTGTATAAATGTTATAAAAAAAAACCTAGTATAATTACGCAGCTAGCGGATATGACGGCACAATTTCAATCAATTTGATTCAAGATTCCGGTGAAATCAAAACAAATGTGTTGTAGAGCGATATTGTTGCACGCACCTTTAACATAAAAAGAAAACTAAACTAACCTGTTAAAACGAACTGCGTAAACCCAGTGTCGAACTGTAATTCGCACTAAAAACTCACTATCATTACAGAAGAATTAATACAAACAAATATATCTTGACCACAGATATCGTACGAATAGTAGTTTATTTACTCAATTAATTTCACTGTGTATTTAATATGTCGTGCATCTCCAACAGCCACTATTCACAAAGATAAAATAATTAGACGTATTCGTTTGTTTACGTCCGTGTGAGCCGGTGTTGGGGTGGATGAGACGTGCGATCGCAACGCATCAACGTTCCGAACTGAAGCCGCTAGCAGTGAAAACTGTTCCCGTCAGAACCCGTGCGTGGAAAACGTTTTCATCATTGCATATCGGTATACGGTATTGTCATGCGGTCAAATCATTAACGATTATCATCCAAACCAACAGACGTAGTAGTCCAAAAGTAAAACGTAACATCTATAAAGTCGTCGTTGTTAGAAGATAATAAAACGCTTCTTTGTGATACTTTATTTAAGAATATGAATTCTGTATCTTCGAAGCTGCAATAGGACAGGTTATAAAGCGGTCGTATACTTTAGGTTTTGAAAAGGCGCGGGTTGTAACAAAATATACGGGTTATTATCTTAAACATCCGGTAAAAGAAAACATCGAAACGGTACGGTACAAGAACAAGATCTTTCGTGGACAAAATGACATAAATTAGCCCTTGATTATTAAAGTGGTATAATACAAATATTTTAAAAATCTAGTTAAACGATTATTTCATTTCGAATCTTAGTAAAACACCATAATCAATAAGAAAATAAGAAACAAGGAATATATGACTTATACCACTTTCAAAATTAAGGGCTCAAATAATTTCGACTTTTCTTGTCAAAGAAGACTCACTCAGTAGTGTAATTAAGACGGCGGTTTAAAATTGTTTGAACCTATGTTAATATAAGAGTAGTAAGTAGTTTTCAGGAGCCAGTTTGATTCTACTGCATATAAAATATATATAAAAAAGACGGCCATTTTATATTAAGCATATGTCGTTCAAGTTTATTGACCTGCATCGTAAAACATCGCCTCAGTCGTAAAGCAGAGATGAATCGGTTTTAATTAGCGCCTCGTATGTCGCGGTAATGCGGGTTACGAATGAATAACTATAAAAATCTTTTTAAATACATTTCATAGGAAATTAGTTTTTAAACTGTTAGCAATAACGTCTATATTAATAACTGCCATTTGTTAAAAAAAACATCGTGTTTATGGGTGTTCATAATTGTATTATTGATTTTGATCCAGCCGGTGCATTGTTGGAAGGTAAGAGTTGTTTTATTATATTTATTTATAAGCAAAATGTATTATTATAGAACAATTACATACTTCAAGTGTTTTTCTACAATTTTAAGTATACGTAACTACTTCACATATTGAAATTTGCATCTGTTGAGGTTTTAACCAAACAAAAGGTGTGAAATAACACCAAAAAAATTGCTGACTTTTTTAATATTCTTGCTTTTTTAATATTATAAACTAACACCTTAACTGTAAAGGATCACTTAAGGGACAGACCTTAAGTTAATGAAAAATAAACTTTGTTACATAAAATTATATTAATAATAATCATGACGCTGATTCTGAAAACTTTTTATAGCATCTTTACAATCAAAAAACTAACCCGTATATATTGTTACAACAAACATATTAATAATGTATTTTAAAGAAGAATGACTCTTCTTTAAAATACATTACCTATAAGTTTAATTATCGCTGTAATCTAATGAGCTTATACTGAACGTGCCTCCCTAACAGACAGTCTTGATATAATAGTAATACTGTAATAGATTGGCGGACGTAGTATACTGGTTAAGATCACAGCGAAAGCTTTTGCTCTCTTCTTGGACGTATTCCCAATTTAATAGCCTTTTACGACACGCCGATAAAAAACTATTTATATATTTAAAGTAGTTAGTGTAATATTTACTACTATGTAGGTTCCGATGAAGGAAAGCTTCACGAGGAAACCGGCATGTTCTAACATCAACTTTCTTAGTCAGGTGACATCCATCAATTGCCCAGCGTGGTGGATAAACAGCCTCTATTCTCGCCTTGTGAGATAAGGCCATCAGTCCCAGCACTGGAAACATTAAATAGACGGTTTACTATTACCGTTACTATCTAAAAAGTCGTTTATTTTTAAACATACGAAAATAAATCTAATGGAAATAGTAATACTGTATATTAAATGGAATGTCAATTAAATGTGACTTCGGTTTTGGTACTTTATTATGCGAGACTGGAAGAGAAGAACGTGTTGTGCCGACCCTACATAAAGTGGGACCAGGGCAGGAGAAAGAAGAAGAAGAAAATATCTGGGTCTATAAGAAATGGAAGATATAGCACAATTTGACTAAGACATAACATTCAAATGTCAAATCACATTAACAACCTGAAGAGCGGGAGCGAATTATCATGTAATTTAATTTGTTCAACTTTAGTGTATACCTAAATAAATTAAAACATCTAACAGTAGGTCGAGCGGGGCGACGGACGTAAATCTTCCGTCCTAAATCGAAACAAGTTGCTCCCCAAGGAATTAGGCCTTACGTGAGCAACACTAAATTAACTGACCATTCTAGACTGAAGCAGATATATGAAACCTTAATACAGTACTATGTACTCGTGTAATTAAGAAATGAAAAGTAAAAAGTGTGGTCTACGTTTTAACATAAACTTTTCACCCGAAGATGAAAGTGTAACGTGTTATCATGCAATTTTATTTAAATTATATGATTAGATATATATGTAATATATAAAGTGACTACATTGTATATTATAGACTTCAAACCATCCTTGAATAATTCAAGAGTTTCTAGTATTGAAAAAAAGACAATTTCATTTGTGGACACTTAACGATTAGAATTTTGCGCATATTGTAATCATGGTGATAATAATACATTACAATATTGTATAGTTGTAAACATCAGTTTGTGGTCATTGTATCACGTCATGATCATGAAGTATTTTTTCATTAATAGTACTTTTATTTTTACTAATTATAGTATTCTTTTCGGACGCCGCGAATCAAGGTCTAAGTTTGTCTTAATATGCATCTAATTAGGACAATTTAATTCTCTTACTTATAGCTATTTACAATTTCCTTTTCTTCCTTATATGAAGGTTTAGATTTTATACTCAATATAAAATATAATAATTCTACTTATATTCTATTTATTTTTAATACTAACCTTATTAGCTGTTTTTGTGAAATATTATATAAATCTGACTCTAACTGTTTGATTGCTTATTAGCTTTCTTATATTACTCTTTGTTATATTACCTTACAATGAAATTAACGTTTTGTCGTACTGACGTCCATTTTAATCTGAAATATCTCCTCTTTGGTTAAGAATTCCAAATTTAAATTTATATATTCATTTAGCTGATACATTTAAGTTTTGAAAACAGTCATTCATTTGCTTTTTCCTCATTATATTTTTCTTTGGCGTCGCTTATTACCGCACAATGTAAAATATGAAATATCGGTATATTTAAGTGTACGAGTTCTACCATGGCACCTGTGCTGCAGAAACAACTTGAAGGAATAATGATGTATACAGCGCTGGTGTTGCAAAAGAAAGCACGGTTCGTTTTTAGTTTCAACGTTTTCGTTCTGGAAATTTCAACCGTCAGAACCAGCGCCGTGTACGGCCGGAGACCAAAGTGGAAATTGAAGGATTAAAGACTATTGTGGAAGCGGATCCATCACAAAGCACTTCAGAGATAGCTGCAGATTTTGCGGTAAGTTGACAAAACTATATTAATACACTTGAAGCAAATCGGGAAAGTAAAAAAACTTGAACGAGTGGTACCTCATGAATTGAGTGAATCGAACTTGCCAACACACGTCGACTGCTGTGTTACTTTGCCCAACTGACACAATAATGATAAATCGAATTTTTAAACTTGTGATGAAGAGTGATAATCGAAAGCGCTCGTCGCAATGGCTGAACCCTGAAGACCCAGTCATATCCTGCCCTAAACGAAAATTGACCCAGAAAAAGTTACTTGTGACTGTTTGGTGGACTAGCGTCGGGATCGTCCACTACAGCTTTCTAAAATCTGGCCAAACAATTACGGCAAATATCTATTGTCAGCAACTGCAAACCATGAAGGAAGAACTAGCTGCTAAACAATCGAGATTAGTTAATCGCTCTAGGCCACTGCTGCTTCACGACAACGCAAGACCACACACTATATAACAAACAATCACTAAGTTAGATGAGCTACAGTTGGAATGTCTGCGACATCCACCGTACTCCTCGGACCTTGCCCCAACAGATTACCATTTTTTCCGGAGTTCGGACAACTTCTTACAAGGAAAAAAATTCAATTCCGATGCGGCAATCCAAACCGCCTTCAAAGAGTTTATTGATTCTCGCCCTCATGGTTTTTTTAGTAAAGGTATCAATGAACTACCTATGAGATAGGAAGTGCGTACATAGATAACAACGGTGCATACTTTGATATTAATGAAATATATTTTATAAAAAAAAATTACTTTATATTCCTCCCGTAAAAAACGCCAATTTTATACAGGGTGGCGCAAAAGTAATCCTCCTATCAGAAAATGCTATAAATTTTGCCTTGATGTAAAAAAATTATATATATATACAAGGTGGCGCAAAAATAACCTTCCGATGTTTTTTGGCTGTAATTAAAAAAAAAAATGAAAAATTTTGGTTCTTCTTGTGGATTATTTTTATTTGGTCTTTTAATTTTTTTACATCAAGGCAAAATTTATAGCATTTTCTGATAGGAGGATTACTTTTGCGCCACCTGTATGTAAGGACCTAATATATACATTTATTTCTTATGTTTTTCTTTGGCGTATATTGGACATTCCGTTATGATATGAATAACACTTTTAATATTTTCAGGGTTGCAGTAACACGTCGGACTACATCGAAAACGTAACGTAACGTAATGTAAATATTCTAAACACCAGTCCAGCCTCTTTAAAACGGGGTAAGCTTTTAAGATCATAAAGTATTTAAGCAAACAATTTAATAGAAGTATTTCAGCAGAGTCCACAATTAAAATAGCATTACAAGCAAACCAACTATAAGGCACTGTTCTATATATAATATTATTTATCATTATATATATAAGAGATATCCTGATAGTTATTAACTTATCACGACATCTCCGAAACTATTAGACTGTAAAAACTAAAAATTTGGTAGAGATATTACGTTTATCATTTAGAGTTCAGCTAAGAATAGGTTTTACAAAATTTCTTTCCCAAAACGAGTGCGAGGGTGATAAAGCAAGAAAGTGGATGGAGAAAAACTAGTATATTACATAGTTAGAACAATATCTTATTTATATATTGCAAAATCAAAATCCTATCATTAATTGGATTAAAACAACAAAAAAATTGGCGCATGCCTTTACTCACTTCTATAGCCAAGCGATCCAAAGTGAATCTTGGCCTCCGAGAAAACGCCAGCGTTGTATCAGGCGCAGGATTTTAATGCATTAATTTTTATAGATAAGTTATAACAGCGAATGAGGAGACGGAAGTGGCATTCGTAAACTCCATTGAACATTGGTAAAAACAAAGATAAAATTAAGAAGACAGCGACGAAGACGAAAAACAATATATCAGCTAAAGCGTTATCGGTAGGTGCTGTATTAGACAATGTTATCACACTGTAGAATGTAATGTTTTCATAGACACGTTAATATAATACAATAACTACATGTAATTGTATTATGATAATGCACAATGAACGACGGCCACAGTATTTTACAAACATTTTCTCCCTCGCGTATTTAAACATCGTACATTACGTTCTTATACAATTACCAGTTTTATTTATTGGGCTATAAATTTAAGGTCTGAATATATTTTTGTTTCAATAAAACCGATTCTGTTTTAAACGAATAAACGTATTATATAATTGTTATCGTAACAAAAAAAAATACTTTATTATCAAGCAGATTAAAGCACCAAACATTATTAATTTTAGACCAAAAAAATGATAAACATTGTAGTGTTTGATGTAGGTCATGGAATATGAAACTTAACAATCGGCTATTTCATACTTCAGGAAGACAAGCCTTTGAATCATAGATCAACATTAAGGCTAAACTAAATATCTACATAATAATATAACAACTTCCGTAGACAAAGTGCACATCCGTATAAACAAACATTAACTTTTCCATAAGGTAATTTTTTTATTCAACGCGACGAGAACAACATTCACCGGTAGTACATAACGCTAGTTAAGGTGCAAAATACTGCAACATAATGTGGTCATTACCTTGACAGACTTGTTACCATAGTAATGTCGTTAATTTAAACGTCCTTTAAAACTGGAACGCAGAGATGTTTGCAGACTACTGCTGATTACAAGGTGAATTAAACATTATGTTTATTTCTAAGTAATGGTTAATTATGATATATGTATATTTATTTAAATATTTTAATTCAATACTTTAGTATAGCAAATTTTTAAACAATTTAGAGGAAAGCACACACAAATATATTCTTTTCTTTGGATTTATTTCACTTAATTGTTCACGGAAATTCACTTATGTAATTATTTAATGTTACAGTCATTATTATTATCCTACTATTTAAAATGTAAATAGTTCAGATTACCGACATCCTTATTAAATAGGGTTATGCGTGTACGCTTGTCCAGTCGGTAGGCACAGAAATTTCTCTGCGCTGAGCTACCCTGGAGCCGGAGCCGAGGTACTTCGGTGTAAAACGTTCTGACGTTGACAACGTATAGTTTCGTGAGCCGCGCCCAATCAGATATTTCAGTTAAATTAATTGCAGACTATTATGATTTTGTCTAATAAAAGTTAGTGGTGTTATATTCATACAATCAGAATACAGTGTAGTATTGGGTAAATAATCAGAAACTATAATTGTAACTCGAAGTTTTCTACACCTTATAATTATTCTGTGACATGTCTCAGTATTTTATTTGAAGAAAACCAAATCCGTGAACTATGTTGAAGTAAATAATTCAGGAAGTTATATAGACTATACTGTTGGTAGCCCGTTTCAGAATACTTAAATCAGTTCCCTCCACCATTAACCAATGTACTCATCTGATTACAATCACTACAGTTAGATTTGCCCACACGTAATGATTATTGTTGTCTCAAGGATAAGCAAAAGTACATAGTAATATTAGGTCCTTACATATGAAACTGGCGTTTTTTACGGGAGGAATAGAAAGTAAATTTTTTTTTTGTAAAATATTTAATTAATCAAAGCATGCACCGTTGTTATCTATGCACCTTTGCCATCTCATAGGTAGTTCATTGATCCCTTTACTAAAAAACCACGGAAGCGAGAATCATTACACTATTTGAAGGCGGTTTGGACTGCTCCGCATCGGAGTTGATTTTTTTCCTTGTAAGAAGTTGTCCAAATTCCGAAACAAATGGTAATCTGTTGGGGCAAGGTCCGGGGAGTACGGTGAATGTCGCAGAAATTCCAATTGCAGCTCATCTAAGTTAATGGTTGTTTGTTATGCAGTGTGTGGTTTTGCTATATCGTGAAGCAGCAGTGGCCTAGAGCAATTGACCAATCTCGGTTGTTTAGCAGTTAGTTCATCCTTCATGATTTGCAGTTGCTGACAATAGATATCTGCCGTAATCGTTTGCCCAGATTTTAGAAAGCTATGTCTCCGGGGTTGAGCCATTGTGACAAGCGCTTCCGATTATCGTACAGTATCCACTTTTAATCGCAAGTAATAATTCGATTACAATCCCTTCATTATTGTGTCGGTTGAACAAAGTAACACAGCAGTAGACGCGTGTTTGCAAGTTCGATTCACTCAATTCATGAGGTACTCATCGTTCAAATTTTTTTACTTTCCCAATTGGCTTCAAGTGGATTAATACAATTTTGTCAGTTATCCCGAAGCCTGCAGCTATCTATGAAGTGCTTTGTGATGGATCCGCTTCTACGATAGCCTTTAATTCTTTATTGTCCACTGTGGTCTCCGGCCGTCCACGGGGTGGATTCTGAAAGTTGAAATTTCCAAGACGAAAACGTTGAAACTAAACACGTACCGTGCTTTCTTTTGCGACACCACCGCCGTACACATCATTAAGCCTTCGAGCTGTTTCTGCAGCACTGGTGCCACAGTAGAAGTTGTACTCGTAAATATAGCGATATTTCATGTTTTTCATAATGCGGTAATAAGCGACGCCAAAGAAAAAAATATTGGGAAAAAAACAAATTAATGACTGTTTTCAAAACTCAAATGTACCAGCTAAATTTGAATTTGGAATTCTTAACCAAAGAGAGGATATTTTAGATTAAAGTGGTCAGTACGACAAAACGCTAATTTCATATGTAAGGACCTAATACATAGATATCATTCTAGTGCAAACGCCTCCGAGTATTTAATTTTTCGTATTATTTTAATGAGTGAAAGCATTTAATTAAATTTATAATTTAATATTAACATAAATCTCAAATTTACTATTTTAACAAAAAAATTCCACAATATCCTTTAATAGTTGATATATTGTTACGTATACAAAAACTATTCACCAGCTTCAACCCAAGAAAGGGGACAAATGCTACCAAATTAAGGCATAACTTAATGCATTACAAAAACTTTTTAAGTTATTGCTTAAAGGAAACGTAAAAATAAATAAAGAAAGACGGTCAATAATTTTCACATGCAGGATGCATCCAGTGCATGCCGATGCGGAAATCCGTCGAACCGGGCCCCGCTATCGCAAACTGGTCCTTTCCATTCTGCTCGCAGCCCGACTTAATAAAGCTACGATCATGTTCGAACGAATATGCCATACATTATTTTTTAACCGGGTACTTTTATCCTGTAAAGTTTACCTGGAAGTTAGTCCTATAGTAGTAGTTCTATATGAGATACTCAATCCTTTTTTATTCTTTATTATTTTAGGGGCTTTTAGCCTATTAAGACTATGCCAACCCCATCATAATCTAAACACCTATTATCTAATTATTACTATTGACTAACATAATAATAAATATCTGCTACTTTTAACTAAATTAAATTAACAAAATGTGCTTATAGATAATTCTTGCTGCTGATGTCAATTTGTAAATTCTCAAACAATATTTTCCTCAGCTGTCTAGTCCGGACACATTTCGTCAATATATGATGTACATCTTCTATTTCTATTGGCACAAATAACAGTTGGGGAAATCTGTAATTTCCATTAAATATTTGAAGTTGTTGAGCGGAACGTAACCTCAAAGCAACTACAAGTAACTCTACTTATACTGCTGTTGGCAAACCATGGTACAGGAGGAGGCTCACTCTGTACAGATCTATACCAAATCACTTTCTCCTCACTTACTTCTATAAAGTAGTCTTTGCGTTTATTATAAATTTTGTATTTTACTTTTTTTATTATCTAAATTAAGTAACGTTTCAAAACCATTTAAATTACCATCATTTGCCAATTAGTCTGCCTCCTCGTTTCCGCCTATGCCAACATGGGAGACATCCAATCCTGAAAATAGGAAATTATTAAATGTATAAGCATCTACTATTAGTTTCTGTTTAAACTTTTTATTCTAATTTTTAATTAATATTTATAATCTATGCGATTTTTTTGTATACCACCGCACCTTCTATATCGTCTGCCAAACAGTACTGTGCAAACATCACTGTGTTCCGGGTTAAAGGGAGTTCTAGCTAACGAGATTACTGAGGTAACGAGACTTAATATTATGACGAGTGCAATATGGTATAGTACATCCTGACTAGCGCAATGTTGTTACGGTGAGGCGTATCACATACGATGAGGTGAACGTTCCCCTAGTCTTCTCCTTTAATAAAGTAAAAAGAAATATAACACTAAAAGATAAACTTGATATTTTACCTTGTGCTGGGAATTTAACCCTGCATTCTTACTTTCGCATAAATTATTAAACACGTCCGCATTTTGTGTTTTACACGTATTGAGATCCGAAGTTTGCTGGTTTTTCTATAACTTTATTTAGACATCCTGTAACAGTAAAGTTGTTGTATACATTTTAGTAGAGACGTATCAACAAACCTCCATCATTGATGTATTGGATCGTGTCGTAAATTTTTTTGCTTGTTCTTTAAATGTGACGTTTGTCTTGCTTTACTTGGTACTGCAAAAACAGTAATTTAAACAATACAAGAATATTTTTAATAATATTCCGAATTACTAATATTATATACACGTATATACACTGGCTGTTCCCAGCACGCTTTGCTGACAGTTATATAAAAGTACTTGAAATTTGTCTGAAATATTTCTTGAGAGCGACCGCAACCACAAATGACTTTCTATACCCACCGTTACTATAGCAACTGCACAATTAATAGTAAATGAAAATGTTTGTAAAAGTTTATTAGAAATAAAATTATGAAGGATCTATGCAGTTCTAAAAATATAGACTATGACCATCTACAAATCATCGTGGGTGGATTGTTCATGTTACCATACGTACACTAGTTTTCACTTGATACATTCACTAGTTTTCACGTGATTGGCGAGCCAGGAAAACCCCTTTTTGACTATATATATGATATAAAGATCCTTCCACCAACCCGCATTGGGCCAGGGTAAATGGCGCAAATCTCCCCATATGAATCCCGATCCGATCGATGCTGGGATCTTTGCAGAAGGCCAAGGTTCAACAGTGGAAATGTATGGACTGATGATAACATAGAAATTATAACTTGGGAAATAAATATTACTAAATTGTTTTCTATTTATTTTTATACTTTCATATATACATATAAATATAAATAATATAAGACGTTGATTTTTTTTTAATTTGAATGACGTATACAATGATTATTATTTATCTTGCAAGTATAACATTACTTTAAGTCAATATATACGTGAACATGGAAGTATTTTTAAATATTTTTTTTATAAATCAATAATTATTACACTCGTTTTATGGTAAATATTTATAGTCGAACACGGAACTAAACAATCATAGTGCATACATATCAAAGGTTTATTATATTGTCCTGTGGATAAATAATTATAATAAGGAATTATTGTTATATGAGAGCATTTATTCATATTATTATATACAAAAGGTTATTATTCATTATCAGTATTACCTAAGGTGATAAAACTTGTTAACAAATTTATTTAAGAAGAAATAGTTCTTAAACTGAATTATAGTAAAAGCTTTTTTTAAAAAAAAATCTATAATTAACCTACGAGACAAGCGGGACTTTCACCTGATGGTAAGTGATATGCTCGCCCATAACAACGTGTAGTCAAAATATTATACATTCTACCACGTTGCGCTCGTCGCCGGAGACAAAATGTCGAGTGTCGTTACCCCAGTAATTACACTAGCTACAACGCCCTTCAAACTGGAACACGGTAATGTTCGCACACTACTTACTGCGGTGGTATACTTTGAAATTTTATAAGCAACTTTCGGCGTAAAGACCGTTTCGTTTCTGGTCATATATGTATATATCTTAAAAGATTTTTTATTATTATACGAAGCGATGAGACAAGCGAGACGTTTATCTGGTAAGTGATACGGCTACCTATAAAAACGTGGTGCTAGTTAAAACGGTATCCATTGCACCACATTGCGCTCGTCGCTTTGAAACATAGGTTATTGTCTCGGTACCCCAATAATTTTACAAGCTACAGCATCCTTTAATGTGGTGCCCAGTAATGTTGGCACACTACTATTTGGCGGCAGAAATCTGAGCTGAGGTAGTTAGTGCCTACCTAAACGATCTACGGCAACAGACACGTGTGAGTGATGTAGACCCGAAAGTTATATGAACGATTGTAAATGAAAAGGTGGGTCTTTTAATCTAGGTAAATTTAATTACTTTATCTAATTAACTTGTATAATCCCGCTTAAACTCCGCAACCACCAAGCTACCGTGTACGGAGGAAGCGGCGAGTTTTCGCGCGTTGATCACTCCATTCCTGTTGCTAATAGAATAATTTAGTTCCGCGGCGCATAGGGTCGAGCCCCGCAGCGTCGGGATTTCACCGCGTTCATTCAATTCATCTACGAAATTTACAACGAAATACAGTTCCTGATCTATCTAAGAAAATTACATTAATGAATACAATGAACAAATTAAAATTGTTTCATTTCCTGCTTTGACCGTAGACGATATTTTTGTTATCGGAGGTTATTGTTTGTTCTAAAAAGATATCCTGCTTCTGGCGGGCAGACAAGGTTATGTGGGATTAACCCATTAAAACCTCCTCGGTGGTCGTCTACAGTGCGTTGCGGGAAGCCCCGGGATCTTCAACGGAACCCATTGGTACCTCCCGGCACTACGTCTAAAACACGTTCCAGGGAGGAACGTAGCCCTGCTCCACACCCACTCATAAGTATGACAAGAACTAGACCACCTCGTACTCGTCGGCGTATCTCGGGCACGCTTACTTTCAAAGCTTACGAACCCAAATACCCATTTAGTCGTCTTATGCAACAGACAGGGCTTACCTCAGTATACTTAATAACCTGAGACTACAGGGAAAAGGCGATATTACACCTTCAACATGAATACCAGCTATGAATACTAGATATAAATATTTTTACTTTATTTTGTTTTGTGTCCTTTTTTACCTTCCTTGTCTTTAATTTAGTTTATGTTTACTTTGAGTATAGATTTTTTTTCGTTCTTATGAATTACCATGTCGTTACCACTAAGCTCAAAGAACAGTGTTATTTTAACGACTTATAAATGTAATGTTACTCCATTTCTTGAGATCTCTTGATTAGTATATTTAAAATTCTGAAATTGGTAAAAAATCGAGAATATGCCTAAATTTTTGTATCAAATAAATAACAAATAATACATAACGTACAAGTCCAATAGAAACTTAAAGACATTTCCCTCTTATAATTTTTTTATTTTCGTATTTAACTGTACTCAAAACACACAGGTTGTTACACCTTTTCAGCTCAGACGTATCGATGTACTACTTAAGAATTTAGTCTTCTAAGAAATAATTTTCTTACGTGTTTATTTTATTCGCTTCATCCACTCTCAAAAATTTTGTCTTGTGCTAAGAGAATCTGTATCTTAAACCAGTAGACTATTGAGGTCCCCGAATATTGCAACTTACAAAGGATTTTTACTAAATAATAAGTAGTCAGTTTTTTGTATTCAATATCACTGTTGTTGTATGGTATTAGTTTGTAGTGGTGATTGATAAATGAATTTTGGAGTCTTTACAATATTAACTATGAATAGCACCCATTCATAGTGATTTCGTTGCATTGCGCTCGTAGCTGCGAAACCTCAGCTGTTGAATCCTGTTACAGTTATAATTTCTCACAGTATCTCTCAAAGTAGTGTACAGCAAACTTTTCTCACTTTTAAGCGGAAGAAATAGCCTATCCGTTGGTACAAAGGACTTCAGCAAGAAATGCTACTAGTAGAATCACACAAATTTCCAATATTTCATTTTAAAAAACCATCTATTGTAAACAATAAGACAACAAGACGTTTTTCCAAATAATCTATATTTTTACGGTTGACAAAACTAAATAAAATTTTACGCGCATTCAATTCGATTAAATCTATGATTACAAAAATACATATTCTTGTTACATTTAACAATAGTAATATATAAAAATTACAATTCACTTATTCAATATTAATAAAATTTGTTTCATACAATTGTATCCTAATAAGAATATTTACAATGAAAATGTGCGCGACTTTAACTTAAAAAATGGAAGACTTACAATAAACTTGACCCTATACGAAGTGAAATTTATTGTAATTTTGTGATTTAGTCTTAATATAATAGTGTCATGTTCAAAGTTAGCTACCACAGAGGTCCCTATCGTTTAGTACATGACAAACTAAACTCACAGATAAAAATTACCAATAGCTTTGATAATATTAATAGCATAATATTCAAAGGCAGTCATCAGCCCGGTTTAGTTATAACGAGATATAACATATATCACATTTTTCAGTTTCATGTAAATTATATAAAAGTATTTCAAATTTGTTTATGAGATGATATAACGTAATTATTTTTTTTTTATAACAAAAGACATAATGAGCTGAATGGATTCCTCACGCTAAATGTTAACCATAATATGCTCGTCTCCTAGATGTAAGATGTTAAATCGCGTTACATCAGTATTTTTACCAGCTAGCACTTCCTTCAAATCGGAACTTAGTATCATTTGCATATAACTGTTTGACGGCAGAAATGCGAGCTGCGGTGGGTGACCCAGACAGCTTCCGGCAAAAAAAGACCTACACGACCAGTAAATTTGTATGGTTCAAAGAACGCGCCGTTAGTTGCAATATTAATAACACAGATTGATATTTTTAAACATTGCAACATCTATTTTACAATAATGATGATAGAGAAATGTTTTCACCATTAAAAGATCTTTAAACAATATGTACTAATGATTAAGTAAATTAATTAATATTATACAATATGTGCAATAGTCATCTAGCTCTAATAATTTTATTTACAAAATTGTTAAACTTGACACGGTTTATACGTAAACGTCGATAATGTTCTGGTAACGTCATTTTGGTACTCCGGTCACCATGTTATAATATATAACCTGTATAAAGTCACGTCATAAAGTATTAAATACTGAAAGTATGATCATTCGACATTATTGCGTCTTCCCGTTCGTTATCATCTGTTATATTCCTATATTTATGTACACAAAAAGCTCAAAGTAATTGGAAACGTTTATACCTCAGATTAACCCTTAAATAAAATAATATATGATAACCGACTGATTATTTGTTCAATGTATGCACATGTATATATGTTATTATTACATTTTGCACCTAATAAATTATATTAGAATATTCCTACATTCAATAACGATTACCATTGGCAAGCGCTGTAACTTACAATTTAATGGCATTTACATACTTCCGCTGTTTAAATAAAATAATGAGAAAATTCTTCAATCTTAAAGTATAAAGAAAATTAAATTTTCTAACAAATTAACATGACAAAGAATAATTATAATATAAATATAAATTCTAAAGATATATAAAGTAATATGTTACTATGCAAAACTAGTCCCTTAAGAAATTCCAATAACGAAGTTCAAGAAGAGATATGGCAATACAAAATAATATTTTAAGGTTAGTTTACTGTATGCATTAAATCTATATTCGATAATCAATATCCCAATTAAGTAAATTAAAAATTAAATTGAAAAACTCAACGAGATGACTCACTAGTTATTACATTTGTTAACAACTAACAGTTGTTATAATCGTATAGCAACATAGGACACAGTGTTCACGCTTACAATAATATTAATGTCCATTACGGTTAAATTTAACTATAGAAACAACAAGACAGCATACAAATGTATACTTTGACGTTTAAATATGCAATCATTCTGAGAAAAATTTTAATCTTCAACTGAGACGATCTAATTTCACATGACATTAAATAACAACGATGTGGCGGAAATCATATTCTCACCACATACTTTGGCTCTCATATGTTGACAAGCGGAATAGAAATGCTGTTACGGCGGTAAATATGCACTATGAGAGTGATGGATAGATAGGCGAGTTTTAAAAACCCTAACAAGACTAAACTTCACAATATGTAGTCCCAGAATCGAACCGGGAATTACCGCGTTAAAAGGCTAGCGCTTGACGACTGCGCCAATGATGGCGAATATATTGATACGAGGTTGTCAAAAGCGTGTATGTAAAGCTTAAAATAAGTTCGTAACTTATAATAAGTTGACTGTTATAATTCAACAATCACATAATATGCATTAAACGTAATATTGTGACTTTGATTACAGATTCTTATTATAAGATTTATCGACTTTTCCACAATTGATCGAAATTGTTAAATTACTGTATTTAGAATTGATTACGTTATGGCAGTAAAGCAACGGTCTCACTTCAAAAAGCATCGTCTTTTTTTAACCGTTGTTACATTGGAGAAAACCGAAAGTTTCACATATAAAACACAAACACTTTACCTACAGGACCTACAGTTCCATTGAACAGTGTTAAGGAACCTGGGCTATGTTTTAGAACGTCGCGTCCCATCCAGAGAGGTCGTCCGGTGGGGGCTCGTCGGCGTCAGGCGGGTACTGGTCGAAGTTGTGTGTGTCCAGAGCGGATTTGACTACTGGAGTGATTGGAGGTTCCAGTGTGCGCTGAGCTAATCCTTCCCAGTTGAAACCATCGAACCATCTAAATGTGCAAGAGATATTTATTTAAATGAACAAAAACTACGCGACGAACGTATTCTTCGTTAAAAGATACGTGAGTGCAAAAGTTAATTGTCGCAGACTGATGATGAAACGAATTTTACTCCGATTCCACCATATTTACTATCCTACTATATACTGTACACTAATTTTGGTCCAATATACTAAAATATAATTTATAAGTAAAATAACAGTAAAGGGACATACAGAGATCAATGTATTTTATTATTAAAAAAGATTAAGTTTTAGTTGTTTGCAGTTACCGCTAGATAGCGCTGTAATTATTTTTTTATAATGTTTTTATTTTAGAGCAATTCCATCCATCTTGAAAAATGATACTTTTCTTAGACCGTATACTTACTTGTGTTTTTGAATTTCAGTGATGCCACCTCTTTGATAGCCGAGTCTTTCAGCCGGATTATCCCTACACAGCTTCTTGATAAGATTGGCCGCGTTGCGAGTGATACAGCGAGGGAATTCGACGGCGTCTATACCCTTCAGTATCTTGTTGTAGGTCTTCATAGGATCAGCTCCAGTGAATGGCGGTGAGCCGGTAAGCAACTCGAACATTAAAACTCCTGCGAAGAAATAAAATAATTTTATTTAGAAACTATAATTTAAAATCAGATTTATTTTATTGTTTTTCTTTGTTTCTGTTTTTGATGTCAAAAAACTAAATAAACTTACGATAATTTCATTTACATAATCACTTCGAAAGATTTACTGGTTCCACTGCAGAGACTATGAATATAAGCTTTTTTTAAATACTTCTACATTACAGGTTGTACCAATTGCTAAAATAAAGTTTTCTTACCCAATGACCAATAGTCTGCGCTGATGTCATGTCCCCTATTCATAATAACTTCCGGCGCCACATACTCGGGTGTCCCGCAAAATGTCCAAGTCTTGCGGCTCGCCTGTAGTTTCTTCGAGAACCCGAAATCAACTAATTTGACATAACCCTTGGAATCCAATAGCAAGTTCTCGGGTTTAAGGTCCCTGTTAATTGCAAATGTAAATTTTACTGATTGATCCCGCGAAGAAACTTATTTAACTAATCTTACTAACTTATGAACTTTTATCCTACCTATGTATATATATGTAAGTATTTATATAGAGTAAATTTCGATACTCTAATGACTTTATAACCGGAATTGTAAAAAACAACTCGCACAAACAAATAACACTATTTGTATGAGAAATTAATAAATTATAATAATGATATTTATAAATCTTTCTTAAAGGAAATTCAAAGCGGTCAAAACATTTTTTTTGTTATAGATGTTGATTTTATGAAATTTATTGTTTATTTACCGGTATATAATATTTCTTGAATGTAGATAATGGAACGCTTCAACCACACACGCAGTGTAGAACCTGGTAGTACCGTCATCAAATTGACCTGGAACATTATTTTTAACTATCAATGTATAAGTTTTTAACAGAAGTGACCTGATTACTCTCAATATATGATAAACACAGTGTAATGCACTAAACAGGCAATAGTTTGGTTCTATAACAAATGCAAACTATTAATAATCCTTCAATAACAGTTGCGTGTATGGGGAGAATACTCTCTGCTGTTACTATTTTACATGCATAAGTATCAACGGTATCTAACTTACCTCTGTCTCTCAGGATCGTCCAAAGCTCTCCACCAAGGCACGTCTCCATCAGCATGTACAAATACTTGCGATCCTTGAAAGTCTTATAGAGTTTCACAATGAACTCGCAGTTCATCTCGGACATTATCTCCTTCTCCGACATAATGTGTTGTTGCTGCCTGGTCTCAACGATTTGGGCTTTCTTCATTTGTTTCAAAGCGAATGAGCGGCTTGAGTCGCCCTGTATCTGGACCAGTTCCACACGGCCGAATCCGCCTATGCCTAGGGTAGCAATGATGCGCAGGTCCGAGAGGCGTAAGTTGGCGAATTCTTCATTGAGTCTGAAACCGTATAATTGTAATTTGATAAAGCTTCTATAGATCAATCTAATATCAATTCTGTAGATCAATTTATTACATCAATATTTTCTAATATTTTAACGTTTGTTCATCTAACGAACACACGGAAAGTATTTTTTAAGTCTTACTACATTTTACAATAAAAAACAAATCAATACTGTGCGAGATTTATTGTATTATCTGTTGTATCTGATGAATCTTATTAACGATGTCTGGTCATAGTCTTTGTTCCTCTCTTTTATAATAGTATAAAACAACAAAAAAAAATTATTTTCTTATCAGCAAAATTTTTTATTACTTCTGTAACAGCTTGTTATATGTGAACTTGTGCTATTCGTATTTTCTTTAGCATTGAAATAAAGTTTTATAAAAGTTATTATGCGAAAATTACATCTTAGTTTTTAATGTTTGAATTAGTACTTAAAATTATATTTAAAACAGTAATATTACTTTTTAATTAATGAGAATATAAAAATTGGTTATCAACAAATGATCATGCCGCATTGTCTAAAGCAAGATGAACTTCACAGCGTGCGCGGCAAGAACGCGGGAAAATTTTTCTTACTGATCTGTGGCCGTTTAAAAACTAAATTGTCTACGCCAGAGATGAAAGTTAATAACCATCTTCAGATGTAACACTCCGTCAGCGTACTTTTCAAATTTCATTCCTCATTTAATAGACAGTGAAAGTGTGAAAATTTGCTACTATACAAAATGCAAATGATTCACTTACCGTATTGTAACAAATCCGAATATTGTATGCACCAAAGAGAAACAGAGCTTATTAAAGCGAAACCGAGACACATAAAAGTATAAAGAAATATAAAATTATTGTTTCGTAACAAAGCAAAGATATTAAATACAATGGTGTTTTGGCCGTATTCGAACGAAATCTATTGTTGTGCGTATCCAATGCGTTTTAGTTTCGGCTTTAGTGTGAACTTGACACGGGAAAATAACAGTTGATGACGTGAAGATACGCGGTAACGATTTTTGAACAAAACATGTAAAAATGGCGACTAAAAGCAGATAGCAACAATTGTTATTATTACTTTTTTTTCATCCAATTAAATGACGAAACGAGCGGAACGTTCACTTGATGGCAATTACTGCTCATTACAACGTGGCGCTAGTCAGTATAATATACACAGCACCACATTGCGCTTGTCGCCTGAGACATAAGATTTTGAGTCTCGTTACCAAGGCTGGTGGGTGGCTAATGTACTGGACATTAGCCACCTACTAGCTCACCTAATAATCTCCGGCAATAGAGGCCTACCACCATTATTATGACTTTAAATATTGCAATATTTATTAAGGCCCCATTCATGTTCTTATCTTTACAAGAGTGAATTTCCTATTACATAATTCTTCCCTTAACAACAGCCTTAATCGTGATAAAATTAATCAATGAACTGTTCTGTTAATGAATAGTAGATTAATAATGTCTAGATTATGTTAGTACCATATCTGTATAGATAAGTCTATTTTTAAAATGTACTTCCTGTTTTTAGTAAATGCGAAAATTATCTTTAAATAAAAATGTGGTCTTCAAAACTTATGTTATGAACATAGGTTATGATTTTATGTTCTTATGAACATAGTCATACATTATGCATAAGCTTAAGTAATTAATTTATATTATCTGTACACTATTTTACTTACCTCTGTCTACTGTCACCTTCGTCTTTGTATTTAGTACGAATCTCGTCTAAGGTCGAAATCAACTGGTTAAAAGTCTCACGGTCGATCACAAGACAAGTGGTGCCATCAGGCGAGTCGCAAATAATGTTCGCCGTTCTTAGGTCATCGCTGAAAAAAGAACATGAAACAAAACTAATATTAGTATTTATACAAACAATTTCCAGACGTTTTTACGGTGAATCTTCATAAACTATAATTATAATACGATAGCAAAGGAGGGAATTTTCGTAAACATCTTTGATATTGCAATATGAAGATGTAATACTATACAAAATAATGAGAAAATATATTTATGTATTCACCCTTGTAATGCCTTCTCTCCGAAGAAATCGCCCTTCGTAAGCGTTCTGATGAATTTGTCATCGTTGCTATTCGGCTGCTTTTGTGTAACTTTAACCTGGAAGAGAGATTTTTTGATTTAATTACACTTATAACAGGTTTTTAACAAATAAAATAATTCTTAGATAAAGTGCACCATATAGACTGGACTATCCTAAAAACACGAAGCAAATTAATGTCCCGACACATCTATTCTATATAGAATTTTCTATTAAATAAAGATAGTAATTGCATGGGAAATAAATGCAAAATAAAGTTTCTCCACAAGCCTTTAGAGTAACAGAAAGACTAGAAAGGTAGGTAGATATCAGGAAAGTTGGCACACAACTATATTAGTATTGAAGTAACTTTCCATAAAGTGAAGTGTCGAGATGAGCCTAAGCAAAAAATGTATACCGATCGTATATAAAGAAATTTTGATTTCTCTCCTCTATATGTAAATAAATGCTTAAATTTTAACTAAAACTTTAACTTGTTTCTTAACTAACCATTACTTTGTAAGAGTAATAACATAATGACGATCCGTAGAAACATTTCTCTCTGCAATTTTTAATTAACTATTTAAATAAAAAGTAGAAAAATATACTTTCGATGAGTTATATTGATCAACTCTTAAACATATAGAACATGATAAATGGCTGCAATTACTTATGTCATGGCATAATAACATATGTCCCAAACTTTACTGTTAAAGATATAATTCGCAGTTATATCGTCTTTTATAAACATGCTGCATTTTGTAATATAATAATGATAAATGTTGGATATGTAACCTCAAAACAAATAGCAACATAAATCTTCACGTCTTTTACTCTGATATAATAAATCGGTGTATTATAGCGTTCTGTAGTAAAACACAAAAGTCAGGGGGCAAAGCCAGGGGAGCGATCCTTTAAAGAATTTTAAAAGGCGAGAAATCCCACATAATACTAATTCGGCAGGATAACGTGCGAATATTTATACCCAAAACGAAAAAAAAAACAGCTAATTGATAAGTGTATCTAAAATAGATTTTTATTTATTATTACATATATTAATCTTTGATCACGATCCAGCCAGATAGTTACGGGAGATATAAGCTTACTTCTAGAACAAGAGTAATTTTTCCCTGAAAACTTTCACATCATTTTTTGGTGAAATTCTGATACCAGCAGACTATTCTAATCTTTTTCTGTTGGTATCATAAATATTCGTTAGCCGTGATATTTTCAACCTTTTAAAGTCCCAAGGCTTTGTACTAAGGCAGTATTTAATAAGATCCAAGTTAAATTGTAGCTGTGTAGGACAAGAATTATGTTGAAAGTGAAAATACGAATCTCACTCTAAAACTAGTATAACAAGTTGAAACAAGTAAAGGAGTAAAACCTGAAAATATTATACACGCGTGCCAGTCGGTTCCTTCCGTTAGTTAGGTAAAAGAAGGTGTTAGATAATAATGAAATCAGCGTCTGATATTCTTATAGATAAACACCGTATACAGCGCCATGAATAGCTGAGGACCGGACTAGGTTTGTCTTTCTGACCGCCTAAATTCACTTTCAAAGCACCTTTTGATGTTTAAGGGAATATTACAAAAACTGATTAAGAAGACTGATTAAGATTTGTTTATTTAAGTCTAGTTTATGAGATTTAATAACTTAAGTTTTAAAACCACCACATCGTTATGTGTAAGTATACACCATCAGGTACCACTACTCGATTTGATAATACGGGTTTAACCGTATACATTTCTTAAATATGCAGCTATTCCGGGAATGGTTTGAAAATCAAATATTAAAAAAGGACCATATAAGAACTTAATAAATAAGACATGGTGAGATAACCACGGAAGTCAATAAGATAACATTGCCTAAGGCAATAAGTCCGAGCAGTTTAGAGCGCAACGTGAAAATAACCAAAAAGCAACCTTAGGTTACAACCGAACAAGTCAATATAGTAAAGTCATAGTGTTCACTTTCTTTTCGATACAGTTACGAGTAAACACATTTCGTAGCAGTATATGCGAATATTAAATATATATAGTAGAAATCGTAATGATTTGGCAAGTTTGCGATTTCATCTCGTAAATGAAATTTACTTTGTTCGTACGGGAGATATTGCCAATCTTTTATTACAATTTCAAAACTGAGTGAAACAAATTGACGATTGAAATTTACGAATTTTACATTCGAGTAAATGCGATACATTTTAAGTATTTTTATAACTTAAAAAGAAAGTACACGGATGTTAACCTAATGATAAATATGTGACATTAGTTCAAATATTTAAATAAAGCAATATGTCACACTAAATGCATAAGCTATAGTAAAGAGATTTTATTTGGCGATAAAAATAGTTATTTCGATAGCATTTAAAAAGGTATTAGTAAGTTTGTGTCTTAAAATATAATACAATTTTTTTTAAATAAATAATCAAATTTTTTTTTCAATAAAATCTATGCTAAATTTCATAATGACACGAATTTCCTATATGAAAAATGTAAAAAAAATCAAGTAATACTCGTATCAAACGGTAAACACGGTCTAATTCAATGCTGTTAGATATTCAATAAACGACTTGAAATATGCAATCTGAACGAATTATGTAAGTTGTTTGCAGGCTAATAATAGGTTAAAGGAATTGCAACATAATTTTTAACGCTATTAAATCTTGTTTAGGTCCGTCTCATAACTTGTTTTCTAAATAACTGCATAATCATTTAAGCAGTTATCTCAAATCATGTTAATAATGTATCCGCTTATAAGATCTTAAGAATTAAAAAAATACAAGTTTTTGAAAACATTCTAAGACAGTTAAGGAAAATTAACGTTAAGTATTAATTAAGTTTTGTTAATAATGATCTGGTAATTTTAATTTTTATTCTATTTCTATTTCATTTAAATTTAACCAGTTAAGTTAGTTTTTGTCTCAATTAAAATGTTAATGAAAGTAATTGCCATAAGCCGATTAGGTTCTATAGCAGCGCCTATTTCTACCATAAAATAGTAGTGCGTAAACATAACTATGCTTCGCTAAGGGTTCTGTAGCTAATAAAATTACTGAAGTAACGAACCTTAACACCGTATGTGTCTCTTACTATCATAATATGTTGCGATATATTCTACTAACTAAGCCCACATTATTATGGACAGGCGCTTAACTTTCTACCAGGTGACTATCCTTGGTTGTATCGTCGCTTGGACGAAAATAAAAAAAAACACTGATAGAATTTATGCTACCGGCCTCTTGTGATGATTTTTATGAAGCATACAACCAAATAAATAAAATTAATTCTAGCTTTACGCGTCGCTATTATAATAAATAAATAATATAATATTCACTGTATAGACATGCATCGACTGTTTTCTTATATCAATTCCTGGAGACTGTCGAGGTAGGTACTACCGCAGCCCCACGATTGTGTGCGGTAGCTTTCCCGAGGTACACCGTGGGGTTTAAGCCGGTAATAGTCCGGCATAACCCCTCTTTTAACCCCACAGTACAAGAGTATCCAATGCCGGATTTTCCCACTAGAAAAAAAAGCACCATCGCAGCTTTTATTTCTACCGCCAAACAGACGCAGGCGATGTAGTCATGTGTATATCATCTTAACTAGCACCGTGTTGTTATGGATAGGCGTATCGCTTACCATCATGAAAACGTTTCTCAAATTAGAATCTATGTTGTAAATCCTAATTTAAGAAAGCGTCGTTAATATCAAGTAACGCATCAAATAACAATAGGTAAATAAAAAAAAAGATAATAATAACGAAAGCATTGCAAGGCAGACAATTTCCCACACGGATGTACTAATATTCTGGCCTCAGAGCGCGCAATGGCACAACGCCCCACCGTTCGCCGTGCTTTGACCTTGCGAGCACAATAGACTGACTCTTCAGGCCTCACAGCCTCCATACTTCGCTTGTTTAAAATTTTAGTCACACGTCCGATCCGCTTTGAATAGCGACCCCTGTTTAATATATATTTATATTATGTATGGCATTTCGCACGCATAACATTACGCATTCGTTTGATGTGACAATAAATTTATACCGTAGAAAGTTTACCGGTATTTATAAACAACTGATTTAAAAAAAGGCGAAATCGAAACATCGTTAAGTCAGTCATTATCATTAATAAATATGGAGCGATCGTTTAATACAACAATACTGTAACATTACCAATAGCGAATTAACTAAGTAAAAAATATGATGTTAATTATAAAAGGTCTAATGAGAATATATAATATTTTAACCCAGGTCCACAGTAAACTTTTTTTCACCTAATATCCTTAACAGTTAACTAATACATAACAGTTTTTTTTTTGTTAAAATCGAGTCTATTCTCCTCTAAAAATAGCTCTGTTGTTGTATTTTCATAATAATTCAACAGATAGCTTTTCTAGTATATTATATGGACTAATGAGTCATGAATAACACAGTAGCGTAGAGATATACATATTAATTTCCTGAATATTAAACAAGTTCGAATTGGTGAACGCTAATCTGTATGGAGAAACTTGAGCGCCAGCTGAGTTAAATGCCAAGGTGAACCGGTTGCACAATCACCGTATCTTTGCTCGGACAATAGGTACTAACGTAATGTATATTCGCGAACATATTGTCGCTTTGTAAGTCACTTATAAGTTAATAATTTTTTGCAGCAATGTATAAAGTGGTAGGACCTGGGAATGCAAAGTAATCGAGTCAGTCGTCAGCTTTCTGATGATTGATAACGGCAAAACATATTACTAAAATAAATTGCGTTTTATATTACACTTGAGGACTTAAAAAATTGTTAACTAAGCCAAGCAATTAACTAGGCACGGTGCTTATAAAAAAAGGCTAATTTCATTTACTTATTAATAAAAATTGTGTTTTGTCTATTACTGCTTTTAGTTTATTAATATGTTTAACATCCTCTATAGTTTTTTATTGCAAGGTTTATCATAATTATTGCAATTCATCTAGTGTTAAATATTAAACACGGGAATACCAGTCTCTATAATTACACTTAAATATATTTAACTTCAACTTAAAATAATAATTATTACAAACAGTTTATAAAGCATGAGAAGAATAATGTCTATTAAATTTAGCTTTAAAGAACTTTACAGTAAAAAATCAATGTTTATAACAAAAACAGAAAAGCGAAACGAAAATAAAAACTAAACTAAAAAAGTGTTATAGACATAAGAAATGTCCTAGGTCATCCCAGTCTGGCAAAGTACTGAGCAAACATTTCTTCAAGAGTGTTAAGTACTGTAAAAGTATGAACTGTCTTACTTTATAACTTGTAAGTTATAGAGTATATTTTACATAAGTTATAAATTTTTGAACTTAAAATCGGCGCCAAGTTAATGTTCATAGAATAAATAGGTGTGATATGTTCAACGGAGTCTGCGTCGAAAGTTGATGCGCGATATGAAAGTGAAATTGGTCACTTTCATGTTTGGAGAAGATCTTTGCAAACATAAGACGTGCGAGTCTAAAAATAAAGTCATTGAAATAAATTAGAGAAACAAAATGATCGCAATAGACATTGAGACCAGCGTACGAAAGTAATGGTCGTGGTGGTCATTAAAAAAAAACTATTTTCATACATCGTAAAAAAGACATTAGTGTTCACAAATTTATGAGCATGTTTATTTAAAGAATTCATCTTACTTACATTAAACTACTCGTTTCCTATTTTTAGTAACAGGCGAAAGGAGAAGCCCACACTTTTTTACGTTTATGTGTAGTATAGTCTCTATAAAGCTTAGTTACTTTTATATTTTTAATTTATAACAACCAACAGTATGTTTAATTTCAGACCTACTAAATTTCCGGTATCGAAAGTATTAGTGGCGTAACATTAATCTCCGGAGTAGACAATCTTTTGGCTAAAGCAAAACTACTAGAGTCTCGTAGCAATTCGGAAATAATAATTTAATTACAACTATGAGAAGAAACTTTCAGCAGGCAGGCTAGAGACATCTTAGTGCTCAATGTTGGTCCCAACCCGTATCTAAAATATTGCAAAGCGTGGCAAATCCTTGACAGATTACTCATCGATTGCCAGTTATCGCATCGTCGCTCTTAAATAGCATTGTTTGCTTCAGCGGTTTTATTTCAAAAATTTGTGACGAGAAATATTTATCTTATCCCCAATCTTACTGCTTCAAGTAACTATAAAGTTCAATTTAATAGTTGAAAAACAGTTGTAAATATTAAGCAATAATCAAGTACAACATAAAATCAGAGATTAAATGATTCCTTTCAAAATTTATTTCTGAATTATCCATCGATAGTTAGTTATTGACTTATGTAATTTTGTGCAAAATATATATTCTACCTATTTAAGATATTGCTTAATCTTATTTTTTGTCAAAAAAAAAATTCTACATTTTCGTGCAATGTGGAGTCATCTAGAAAAAAAGTTACTTTTTATCCGTTATGTTAAATCTATCTGAATGTGATAAATGAGTTTGGTTTCACTGTAAGCATTCTAAACTCGTCCAGCAAAGTATGTTTTATAACAACTATTTCTCGAAAATTCTCTGAAGTATGAAATTTACAATAAGATGATCAGACAATAAACCAAGAACTAGATGATAGACTCTCAAAATGTCCCATATGTATGCGCTATGTGCACTTAGGTTTGTTTATGCCCATTAATGAACTTATGAGATATGCTGGTATACGAGCTGGTAAACGGAAGCTGTCTTATCGAAAATTGGCTACAACACTCTCTCGTATTAGTTTTCTATAGCAGAACTAAGGAGAAATTGAGCTGAATATATAAAAGGCAGAGTATAGCTCCTACAAGTAGTATTTATTCATTGTAAAGGATTTTAATGACAGTTTTCTATACAATTGTGCTGTAACTCTGCTTCATTCGGTTGAAAATTTCTAAATGTACTAGGAATAAAGAAGAAAAATCATTACAATTAATTAAAAAAAAAATTCACTCTATTGAAAATTAAAGTGGATTGCATGGAATAAATACATTTACAAGTTCGCACTTTCCATTTAAAAACAATATATCTTTGACCACAATGACTAATATAATACTTGCAGTAAAAAAATCAGTTAATAACATACCTGTCCCTTTGAGATGATGAAGAAAGTGTCCCCTCGCGCCCCTTGCCTGATGATATAATCACCATTCTGGTAGTGAGTTTCTTCTAGTACATCCGAAATCTTAATCAGCGTATCTTCGGGCAGGTTCTTGAAGATAGGTACGCTGTGAAGAAGAGAAATACGTTTATACGACAATCAATATATTGTTTTCCATGTTTTCGTTTTGATTAATCCTTGAGACCATAGCGGAATTTTAAAATGTTTCTGTCCATTCAGAAGTGAATGTTGATTTAGTTCTAGTTAACTTCCTTAATATCGCGATATGGTCTAAATAGAATAAACTGAGTAGTTTAAGGTCAGCTGTTTGCTCAAGTACGTTCAGACGGAATGTCATTATTTAATTTATATTGTTAAGAGAATTATTTAATTTATTTAAACTAAGGCCTGTAAATCAACATCTGTCACATTTTTCGAGATAATTTAAAATAGGTTCTAATTAATTTCATTAGGATAATTTACAATTCAAATCAAAGTAAATGCCATATGAATAATAATCGTCTATGTATGTTTTGTAACATAAATGAACTCGTTTGATAAATAGCATAAACTATTATATACATATAACCAGAAATTTATATAAGAGAAAATATATTAAATGAATGTTTTTTGCTCAGATGATGAATATGATTACGCTTTCTTCGAACCCAAAAGGTAGGTGTTAGTATATTGTTCACACATTAAGATGATCTAAGTAATGATATATGTGAATGTAATTTTTTTTCAAATTGTTATATAAACAGTACATTTACTGTTCGTCACAGCTTGTGCTAATGTTAATGGTTTCACCGTCAGCGCTTCACGGCCAACGACTATTTTTTTTTTACAACTCCAACTGTTTAAATTTTTATTTTAATTTATAGTTTTTGTTTAACAAATTTAAGTAACGTGGAGCCTTTAACTGCGTCAAGCTCTGCTGCTAACCGCTTACTTTATAACACGACGGTCGGTCTGATTCGAGTTACAGAATTTGTAGTAGAACTGTAAGTCTGACGCCATAACAGCAATACTTCATTCAAAGTCACTACCATCTCCTGGATCATTGCTTAATGGGCCGTGGACTTGGGTCCACAACCATAATATCAGATGAGCTGTAAGAGACAGAATTACTACCAAACGCTACATTTCATCAGATAATAGGTGTAGATCATTATCATCATGTGAAATTAAGTTCGAGTATTTATTTTCTTTTTGATAACAAAAAGGCTAAGTAATATTCTAAGTATTACATTAGACATTTCTCATGTCCTTTTACACTTTATAATTTTAACCGGTATGAATTTATTTCATCTGAAATTGACGCACGATCGTAACATGAGCAGGTAATATTACATTACAAAGCTGCTCTGAGAATTCTAGAGAAGTTAACGACTTAGTATTTTGTTTAGGCGAGTGCTAAGAGTCAACTGTCTCGAATATCGTATATAATGAATCAAATTACTAAGTAACTATGTCGCATAATATACGAGATGTTGTTGTGAAACGTAGATTCTGTGTCAACATGTTTAATTATAACTGAAACGAACGGATGTAAACATGAATATCTCTCAGGCTGAGTTTAAATTCCAGTGCGTTGACTTGTCCATCAATTATTTGTGGAGGAGTATTCTTAAACATATCATAATCTGGTCGATTTGTTTATGGTAATTTGTAACAAACAACAACATAATTTAGTTTCAGGAATATCATAGCAAATGACTTTTTTCAAGTAAATATTATTAAAATCATATAATGGACGATACCCAAAAACTACACAGTATCTAAACAAAAAAATATTTGAGGTTTAGTCAGTTTGACTTGTTGATATAATCACAGTGGTCATAGTAATATTCTGTAATCTAGATCAATTCGCATGTTTTTATAATACTTTTAATGACTAATGTAAAGATAAATTTTCGTTTGTTTATATCTGTAATATTGCATAAGTATTTATGTTTTGATTTATCCATTTTTATTTCTCTATCTTATATATTTTTATACATATTTATGCATCTTTCTCATTACTTCTCTACGTCATCCAAGGTAGACTGAAAGATAATGTCAAAGGCATTAAAGTCAACCTTTAAACAATATTCATAAAGATTAATAAACATAAAACGAACGATTTTTAATATATATATTAAAAATCTAAGTTATGTGTATATATACTAAAATTATTTAACAACAATTTAATCTTCATAGACTTTTTATCTGAATAGAATTAGTCATATTATTACATAGTAGGGACTAAGATTTAGTATAAATTAATTTGGATTAATTAATTGACATCGAAATTTTGGCTACAGTCGGTGATGATTGCGAAGTAGGGAAGTGCAACACAGTTTTCAGTGTGCTTGTTGCAGTGTGATAAAGGATATCACGTCCTACTGTGTGACACATCGGCGCAGTGAAAGGCCAGCAAATGTAAATGTCACGATCCACACGAACGCGACAACTATTTCGCAAAGTTGCGCACGAGTTGCTTGAGCAACACCACCGCGATAGAATTTCGTCAAAGTCTTTGTTTCAGCTAAGAAAAAAATAACTGCCATTGGAATCAGAGCACGGCTTAGTGTTTCTCGTTTAGGGATCGCGAACAATGAACACCATTGTCGCCATGGTACTTTGACGTAAGAAATACCGCAGCTTTTTCTTTTGTTTTTAACTTGTACAAATATTAACAAAGCGAATCCGAAGCGTCCGCTTCAATGTGTTACAATAAATAACATTTGTTACACTTTTATTTAACTATTGTGTTATACAAACCATACTACATAATACAGCTGTTACTATTATTAAGTAGCTTATACCGTACTCTATATGACATACTGTCTTTACAATTATATGATGGCGTCATTTGTGCACGATCAAACGAAGCCTTGTACATATTCTCATAATAATATATTTATAACACATATAATGTTTATAAATTACAGTCGGAATATTCGCATCGTTAAAAAAAAAACAAACCATATTTAACGAATGTTTTATAAACACTGGTTTTTAGCTTAAGATGTTGTCTGTCCAATAAGGGTGTGTGGTAATATTAGCCTCCATTGAACTTTATTTTGCGGAATCTGGACCACCATAGTGTAAGCGTTAATAGTGATTCATTACCACGGATGTAAGAGCCAACGCAATTTGATATCTTGTATTAAAAAAGTGTTGGGTTACCTACGTACCTGGTATCAGCGGTTAAAAATTTAATGTTCATCTATCACTTATTGTCATAAATAAAGGTATGTATAATAAATCACTTTGAGGCATACATTTTTTGTAAGCTTCACCCCCCTTTTAAATATATTTATATTAAATTTCGAGTAGGACGACAAAACAGTAAATGATAAAGCATTTCGTAAAAGGCATTGATTATGTTATTTATTCATTTTATACCACCCACACCAACAATATTATATATTCTTTAATATTTACTAAAGATTACCCGATTTACTACAGACACCTTATTTTGCAAAGACAATCATATAATAGTAATATAATACTAAAGTAACAGAAATATTGTCAGTATATTAAATATTATTTCAAGTAACATTACGGTAAGGAAGGTAAAAGTTTTTACTTAATAAACTTAGGTAAAATATGCTTCATGTTTTGATATTAAATGTTATTGAATACATAAATAACATAACATATTTTGATAATCTTGTTCAATGAACTAAGTTTTTTGTTTATTATGCTTGAGCTAGGATCTGTATTAATAAAAAACGTTCAATCAATCTTTCTAATTCATCTAAAAAAAATTCATAAAAGTAGTTCGATATGTAGCGTGCAGAGGTCAGGAAATGACTAATAACTTTAATAATAAGCGCTATTCACCCACCCACACATGAAGTCGACGTCGACTGCGTTTTAAAGAGATGAAAGCAGAAGAATAGAACTTTGGACGCCCATTGCATTTGCATAACTGTCCGAGTTCAATATCCTCATGGCCGCCCGCCATGCCCTGTGTACTATGCACTCAGCACGAAAGGAAATAAACCTGAATAAGTCCGTATAAATAATTTCTTATTTGACATTCTCATTGTCCTCCGTACAGTCAATTTATATGAAAAGGTAAACTACATTATAAAGAATCACAATTTAATTGCTGTGAAACAAACTGGTAAATAATCAATGTCTTTGCAGCATTTATTTATAATTATTGACTATCGTAATCTTAATAGCTATACGTTTATAAAAAAAAAATTAATGTAGATTTTTGAATACGTCATAAAAGCTTAAATTTATTTGACTTTAACATCGCGGTTAAGTCTGTAAGGAGTTACTATATAAACGTTTATAAAACAAAGCGAGTTAAAAAGATAACCGCGTGTTAAAGATGTTCTGGAGGCACATGTTGAATTAACTTGTCAAAACAAAACTCTCCAAGACACCGTCACCGCCCACCCAATCAAAAGACTTGAAAGGAAACATCAAAAGAGAAAAAAAAAATGTTTCTGGACAAAACAAACTATGACGGGAAGTGTGAAGATGACTGGGGTAATAATTCTTGTACGTTGCTTAAGAAATAACAAAAACGAAAGATATGTGAAAGTCGTGACCGTGTGTTAAGTAAAAAAGTTATTACCATAAAACACGCGTGTCAAATGGCTAATGAATTAGTATTGCTATAGATCGATTTTTTTTTCAATACAAATGTCACAACTATTAAATTAAGATGTAAATATTGACATTCACATCTGTATATTAAAAAAGGTTTACTTTACATATCAATATAAATTAATTAATACTTATTAATGTAAGATAAGCAAAATTAAAAAATATACCTAAAACATTTAGGAATCCTTGATAGCTCTGTACGCGTTTTACGTCTAGAAGAGACTGGTTTGATCCCTGGTGATCTTGAAATTCCAGTGAAGAAACCGATATATTCTAAGAACAACAATTTCGTGGATATGTGACTTAGTAGGCGTGACTGATACCCATGATGACCCATCAGTCTCAGCAGTGGACATATCAAGAGGATTGTTTTGCCGTTTGTGTTTTAATCATCTAGACTTTCTTGTTTATTGTAGGTGTTATTTTTAATTTTGTTTTGATACGGGAGCCTTTACTTTGATCAAACATCCGGCTCAGTGTTGCTGGTTTTCAATTTGTTTCGTCTATAATTAAACTCGTCTTACAAGGCTTTTGTAACACTATCAGGCGTACCGTAACGAAAACAGACGTCCTCGCTCCGTCGACCATAATTCCTATCTTTTAGTTTCACCGCTATTAAACAGAAGTGAAATATATGTTTTGTATATAAAATGGAGAGAAATTTTATATTTTCATACCTTATATATCATTTCGTATGTACATCGTATTTACTGTTAGTAGTGAACGTTATAATACAGTGAATTAACGTAATTAAATATTTTTTATACGCAGATGAAACAGTTAGTGACGAGCTATTACATTGTTGTTCAGGGACATGTATGTTGTACCTGTTTCTGTAATAAAAACGGTAACGAACTCACCTCTTAAGGAAGTCGGTGTACTCGGCTTGGCGTATAAGACCAGTACGCATCATAATTGTCTGGAAGCATTGTCGTTCGATGGCCCAGAGGCGGCAGTCGGTGGCGGCTTTGATGGTGGCGGTCCTCTTGCAATTGTACAATATTGCCAACTCACCGAACACCTTGCCGGGGGCCATTGTACTGAGGTATTTGTTTTCACGAGACACCTCAACTCTGCCCTCTAGAAAAATAAAAACAAATTTTAAGTTATTTTCAAACTTTTTCTTCTTTTCTTTTTGTCTTCTTAATTTCACACAGAACACGAAAATAATAATTTTTATGTACATAACATCACAAATCGCCGTAATAGATAATTTAAAAAGGATAAAACAGTATATACCAAAATTTGTAAACGCTGTTGATGTGTTCATATGAACAATCTTGAACAATTGAGTTAACTTAATATTTGCTTAATAATATGTGCTACGCTCTTCTCGAACGAGTGTAAATGTTTTTATTACCTATAATCGATTGACAACTTTAACTATACCAGGTTATCTATAAACCAATTTCATCATTAAAATTATATAAATGAATGTTAAATATATAATAAACCTAACGATTTATTCAATGCCTTATACTTAATATTACGTCGGCGCAATAAAGTCAAGGTTCCAAAGTTGCGAAAGTCAACTGTGCTACGTAACTGAATAGAAATATAAAATAGTCATAAAACAGTGTCACAATTTAAACTTCTAATAATTTAATATTAAGGTATTAGAAAAAGAAAATATATATATATATAACAATCTCATTTTTATTCAGTTGAAACTAGCTCTAAAATATATCCATAGATAATAAAAGACACAAAGCATTGAATCATTGAAACATTTAGATGTATAAAAGTGAAAAAGATATGACGTTTATATATTTCGATACTGTCACTTACTACTTTCACTGTCTATAAATATTAAGTCCTTCCATATGAAATTAGCGTTTTGTCGTACTGACCACTTTGATCTGAAATATCTCCTCTTTGGCTAAGAATTCCAAATTCAAATTTATAAATTCATTTAGCTGGTACAGAGTTTTGAAAACAGTCAATCATTTGTTTTCTCCTCATTATTTTTTTCTTTGCCGTCGCTTATTACCGCACAATGGAAAACATGATATATCGGTATATTTACGAGTACGAGGTCTACCGTGGCATCAGTGCTGCAGAAACAGCTCGAAGGATTAATGATGTGTACGGCGCTGGTGTCGCAAAACAAAGCACGGTACGTTTTTGGTTACAACGTTTTCGTTCTGGAAATTTCAACCTTCATAACCAACTCCATGGACGGCCGGAGACCAAATTAAAAAATTATAAATTAAAGGGTATTGTAGAAGCTGATCCATCACAAAGCACTTCAGAAATAGCTGCAGGCTTCGGGGTAAGTGACAAAACTGTATTAATTCACTTAAAGCAAATCGGGAAAGTGAAAAAATTTAAACGATGGCCACCTCATGAATTGAGTGAATCGAACTTGCAAACACGCGTCTACTGCTGCTGTTGTGTTACTTTGCTCAACGAAAAAATAATGATAAATCGAATTTTTAAACTTGTGATGAAATGTGGATACTGTACGATAATCGGAAGCACTCGTCGCAATGGCTGAACTCTGGAGACCCAGTCAAATCCTGCCCTAAACGAAAATTTACTCAGAAAAAGTTACTTGTGAGTGTTTGGTGGACTAGCGCCGGTGTCGTTTACTACAGCTTTCTAAAATTTGGTCAGACGATTACGGCAGATACCTATTGTCAGCATTTGCAAACCATGAAGGAAGAACTAGCTGTTAAACAACCGAGATTGGTCAATCGCTCTAGGCCACTGCTGCTTCACGACATCGCAAGACCACACACTGCATAACAAACAAACACTAAGTTAGATGAGCTACAATTGTAATGTCTGCGACATCCACCGTACTCTCCGGATCTTGCCCCTACAGATTACCATTTTATCCGGAATTTGGACTTCTTACAAGCAGTCCAAACCGCCTTCAAAGAGTTTATTGATTCTCGCCCCTATGGTCTTTTCTAGTAAAGGGATCAAAGAACTACCTATGATATGGCAAAAGTGCCTAGATAACAACGGTGCATACTTTGATTAATTAAATATATTCTACAAAAAAAAATTGACTGTATATTCCTCTCGTACACAACGCCAATTTCATATATAAGGACCTGATAATTCGATTTTGATAACTTTTACGCATAATTAACAAAATAATAAAAATGACACCGCAACAATATAAAATATTACTTTAGATGTACTGCTCGAGTTAAATATTCAGTATCCATTACAATAAACATATAAAATTGATGGTTTTAGTTATTTGTTCAATGCTTTCCAATTTTTACAAGTTTTGAATGGTACATAGAGAATGCTATTGAACATCGAAATGGCAGTGTAAGCGTGAGAACAAACTAAACAGCGTGCGAAATTTTCTCTTATACGATCACACAATAAAATATTACAATTTCTTGTAACTAGTCTACATCCGATATAACTTGTTCGACATCCGTTGATTAAAAGAAAACCATTAAATTCATTACGATTTAATTGGCTGAAATACCGTTAGAAGCATTTAATTGATAATTTAATACGAATAAATTTATTAATTCTAATATCGTAATGATTTCGTTTTTACAGTTACAATTTCTTAATTACAAGTAATTAAGAATGAATTTGTAAACATGTATATCTAAATTAACAACAAATAAAAAAATATTCAGCCTGGATAGATTGTGCAGAGTGAAATAATTAGATGTCATAGTTTATTGAGGGTACATTTAAAAAAAAATTATTCTACAAATCATAAGACAAGCAGGATATTCACCTAATGGTATGTAACATGCTTGCCCATAACAATGTGGCGCTAGTTAGGATGATATACACTGCACCACATTGCACTCGTCGCCTTGAGACATAAGATCTTATGTCTCGTTACCTCAGTAATTTCATTAACTACAGCGACTCTCAAACCGGAATACAGTAATGTTTGCACACTACTGTTTGTCGGCAGAAATACGCGTTGCAGAGGTACCTACTTAAATGATGATTTCCGGCAACACGGACCTACCACCGGTAAAATTGATTGATGGAAAAGAAAACATGGATATCGGTATAATATAAACCAGGTATTTTAAGAATATTCGTTTATTAAATACGTGCCAATAATAAAACCTATTTGCAATTAAACATACTTTTCAATAATGAACACCTGCGTAAGTCGGACAACTGGAGCTTGGGAGTAATAATTAAGAACGTTTATTTTAATTACACTATAAATCTAGAATGTCTGTCTCAATTGCTACTATGAAATTTTATATATTTTTTTCTACACATTATCAGCAGGTATAGATAACAGTAAAATGGGTTTTGTTTGTTCTCCAATCACGTAAAAATTAGTAAACGTATAGACATAGGAACGTGAGGAATCGACGTGGAACAGATTTGTTGATGATTCTAGGATATTTAATTTTTAAATTTCATGGATCCTTCATCATTTTACTTCCAAATATTTTTTTATAAACATTTTCATTTGGTATTATTTATGCGGTTTCTATAGTAACGGCTGCTATACAAAGTCGTCTAATTTCATATTACGACTAGTCCGCAGGTATAGTAAGTATTGTATATAACAAAAATCTTTCTGAAACGCAGTTAAATTCAGTAAGTTTAAAGTATCTAACGTCCTGTAACTGATAGTTTTGTTCTAGATATATATATATATATAAAAACACTTGAACATTACTGGTTAATTATTCACAATACTTAAGTAAAAATTAAATTTATATTTATATAGTACTGTTGATTGCCTTATTCTTTAAGCCGTTGTCCATAGTAAATTTGTTATTAATCTGATTTTAATATATCTATACACTAGCTGTTTCCCGCCGGCTTTGCTGACCGTAATATATAATTAAACTTGAAATTTGTCTCAAATATTCCTTAAGAGCAACCGCAACCTCAAAAAACTTTCTATAGCAACCGTTATCATAGCAACAGCATAAATAATAGGAAATGAAAAAGTTTATAGACGTTAATTAGACGCAAAATGATGAAGGGTCTATCAAATTCAAAAAATCAATAGCTCATATCAACAAAACATCCCTCGTCGAATGGTTATGCTCCCATGTCAATACGTTCACCAGTTTTGAAGCGATTGGCGAACTAAGAAAACTCATTTCAATTATTTATATATATATATAGTTGTTCATAAGCACATAAGTAATTGTTTTTTTTTAATACTATTGTATGCTTGAGACTCTTGTAAAATCTTGACAGACAAAATAAAAGACATTATTATTCTAATCTATTTAAATCATCAATTAAACAATAGTCGTAAACAAAAACATGCATCAGAGACAATGGTTACATTGTTGTGTCAGACATCTAACGTAACAATTGACTATACGAAAAACAAAACCAGACAGACAGACAGACAGGCACAACACTTTCTTGTGTATTTTACAACATAACGACAAATTAAGTTTTTCAACACTTAAAGAGAAATTATAGTTATTTGGTTATAGATTTTTCACTGCACCATTAACCTATTTTATAATGTCCTAGTTTACATATTTGTTATCAAAGAATATATTAAAAAGATGAGACTTTATAAAACGTATTCATAAAAAGAAATTGTTATTGTAAATGGCTGTCCTAGATAGTCAGTGAAAAGATGTTACCCTGATCTAAACCAGGATGTATGTATGTATGTATTCTTTCAAACATGTAAAAAATGTTAAATGTTCTTACAAAAAAAAATTGTTGCGAAACAACAAAGTAAAAAGTCTGACTATAACGGCTTCAAGGTAATAGACCTGTACACGTAAACGGAGTTTCTTTTTTTTTAACAAACTATATCCTTGGCAATATTCTTATAAGAAATGTACAATACAATGTAATACTGTGTGTAATTTGCACAGGACATGTCGATTCATAAGTATTGTAATTTGCGAGACCGACGCAAATTATTTACTGATGCGGAGAACGAAAGTGTTTCAAGGCTCCAATGCAATCCGTACCCATACTTAAGGTCTTAAGTGCAAATACGTAAGTGCTACAGTCATTTATAAAACACACTTTATATAATGCTATGTAATAAAAAATAATAGGTACTTAAAATTTTTTTTTTATCATTCAAAGGAACGAGCAGAACGTTCACTTGATACATGAGACGCCTTCAAATGTCAACGAGGTTGCATCATTATATGGCATAGATTTTCAACTCATTGTACCCGTCCGGTATTAAATCAGGAAGTGCTACGCCTTCATCGATAAAAAATTAAATGTCTTATTTTCTTAGGTTAAGTAAACTTTGGGTCCCAGCAAAAATAACTACAGTAATGTTAAAATAGTATTCACGTCTCGATGTAATAGTACATCAACAAACTTCATCCATGCAATCCGTTTTTAGTCGAGAGAAGTATTAACAAGAATCACTTTGAACGTTATGCAAATAAACGTTTTCGTACATGTTGAACGTGTTTAACATTCATTAAAGGACAAAGAACTGCAATAATAAAAGTCGATAAGTTAACACACAAAGCCATTGTTGTTATACATCCTAGGGCAGAATTTAAATCTTTATGCAGTATTGTTGCAGCTCTTACAAAGTATTGTTTAATATTTTATCAACATACCTATTGATATTTTCAACAAAAAATCTATTTCCGCAAACATGCTCATAGATCATTGATTAAAAAGGCCAAAGTAGTTAACATCGAACAATAACAATTTTAATAATCACTATTCGTTGTTACATTAAGTGAAAGTGGCAACACATAAATATGAATTGACTTGCAGCAATATGAAGATATGTTAACGTAAAATATTTCAAATATATATTATGGTCTCATTTTTGTACTATTAAAATGATCATCAATATTTTCACGTATAGCTAACAGACTTAATTTTGTTTCGTGGATGTTGGAAACAGATCTCGGGAGCAATGTAGTTGAGACTAGATTGGCAATGTCTTTGAGCAATCTAATTTTATGATGTAAAACGTAACCTTCCTTTATTCACAATGTCTCGTGATATTAACCATCGATCAACATCAGTAAACATGGTAGATCGAGACAATCAGATAATGTAATACAACATAAGATAAAACGCTACTTGCAACTGCCTGTGTGACTATTTTTAAACACACCGAATAAACAAAATTTTACCTGGTTCTTTATTCTCTGCGGATACATTGGTAGAATCTTCCAGAGTTGTCACGTCTAACAACACTCCAGCGTCGAGTGTAGACTCCGTAGCATTACTATCACGTTGACAAAGGTTGCCGGTTCTCCTTTTTCTCGTTCCGTAAGTGTGAACAGGCACAATTAATTTAGGACGAGGAATAGAAAAGTCAGAGTCGGACTCACTAGATGAACTTTTAGCACTTCTCGGATATGCACCGTTTGTTGTTGTCACACGTTCTTCACTAATGCGATCTTTCGGTTGAGCAAAAGATAAAATGTCGTTATACCTATCATATCTATCTTCACTTTTAACCCTCACTGTGTTATACAACTTTCCATATTTATCACGTTTGATTTGTTTTAAAGCACCGTTTGTAGTCCGATAGTCACTTTCTTTTCCCTGATCAACACAGTGAAATCCGTTGGCGATTGGAAGCGCTGGTGAATTTCGGCTCCCATTAAACATATCGTACTGCATTAATGTTAGCTGTTCACTTGGAGAAAGGTTTCTTTTTGGTTGAGTGACAGTGACAACATTCAACGCATTACTGTCATTGTGTGCAGAGTCGAGATAGGCGCGAAGAGGCGCTCTTACTTCGCTCTTTACTCGCATGGACTTGGAACGAAAACTGGGTTTTACGTCATCCATGCGTCCGCTTCGCTCGTTCTCTTGTTGCATAGTGCGCTCAGGAAGTTGATTGCATGTAGATAACGATTCATTAATAGGCCGCATATATAAGCCTAAATCTTCCGTATCACAATTCGGGTCGAGGTTCTTTTTGGTTCTTGCTTTGATAGGTGTTAAATCTAATGTAGCCATTGAATTTATAAGATGGTACATTGTTTCACCACCATTAGTGAAGCCTCGAACTGTGCCGTTTTGTTTCGCATCGTTATTAGAATTTCGCTCCTTTTTAATATCTTTTTGTAACTGCTTTATCTTGTCGCTATCTGTATCATTGTTCTGTTGACTCACCCTTGAATAATATTCATAATATGACTCTGAGAACGGATCAGGCGGTACCGGACCAGGGTCTGGTAACGGGTAAAATGATTTTTTAGAATCAACCTTTCGCTGTCTATGAGCATATTTTAGTGAGTCTTTACGTTGGGGTGGAGCAGGTGGTTGACGTTCGTTTGTTCCAAACGATTCAATGTCCCACTCTGTAAAATTTCTGCGCTTTACCCTTCGCAGAGTAGAGGGTCTGTATCCATTTGGCATATCTTTGAAACTATAACTATGTTTTAATTTATTTTGACTTACAAGGTTATTATTTGCTCTGGCTTTTTCTTCTATATCTTGTTGATACCTCGCTAATTGTGAAATACTTTCACTAGGAACATTTTGATCGCATTTGTATGCATCATCTTCAAACGAGATCGTTTTGCCGTCGTAATCTTTATCATTACGTCCGATGTCGCGGCATGATTTGCTTCTGGATATAGAATTAAATTTAACATTGTTCGAAGTGTTATCATTTTCATTATAACTACTAAGATTGCTAGCTCCTACCCAGTTTGCCGCATAAACAAGGTCCATAGTCCTATCGTTTATAGAAAGCCAGGGGTCCTCCATGACCGCTTTTCCCGGATAATGTTTCAATTTCATAATGTAATAAAATCCGTCGAAGTCTTGTCAGTTGCGTAATTTGATCTTGACCCGTATAAGTTTTGTGTTATTGAAGAAGGTTTCATTTCTCTTGAATAATTATAACCACTGAATATAATCATTATTATTGTCCGTTATATTTAATATTGTTTAAATATTTTTCAAATAGTGATATTTAATGTTTTTTAAATAGCCTAATTACAAATATACAGTAAGATTAATGCTACAATATTCTATTAAGATTATGACTTTTATTGATACACAAATAAATACCAATGTTGCAAGGATGACGATGACGACGTAATGACGATGTTAATTGTGTCATAATGCAATGTATATTTCTATCAAATATAAATAATATATTACAGTTTACGACATATCTACTTTGCAGTAATAATTTTGTAATTAATATGAATTAGCCGCCGTTATAACGTCAATGTTAAATGAAGCAATGTGTCACGCAACTCATGACTCAAGCGAGAAACCTGTCGGCTACGCAATATTTAAGTTACTTTATATAGGATCTTGCATCAATCAACGGATATCAAATCACTTTAGCCATATTAACACCCTGTGGTTTTAAAGATAAATTTATAATATTTATTAATTTTTACACAAGTAAAATATTTCTATGGAGTTTCATATTCACAATGTAATAAGAAACTGTCGTTGAGTTCACATAGAACATCATGATAAATAATACACATCTTAAATCAAACCTAATTATAAAATCATTATCCCGTCTAACAAGAACGCGCTATATCAACTGAGTTCCTATCAACGTTCTGTGGCCTAATAAATATGACGAAGTCCAAAATTTAGTTAACACAAACATTCAAAATACAACTATAACCATTGTTCGCTCAAATCAAACATCAGTTATGCTCATATACGTTAAATTGTTTACGACTTCAACCACCACACGTAAAACAAATTTTGTAGTCAATGAAAACTCGTAGTTCATTGGTAATATTCAAACGCAAGCTTTAATCGTTTTCTATAAAAATCCGACTAGAACATATGTGATGAAATTTTAACATCCTAACTAGCGCCAGATTGTATTAGACAAGCACATCACATATCATTAGGTAAACGTCTCGCCTGATAAAAAACACTACTGCATAGCAAATATAAAAAACCCTCGTACCATATCTACAAAAATGCATTCGATAAGCAAAACCAACAAGTAAAAAAAAAGATAAATTTTTAAGAACCTATCAAACTCCAACAGGATTAAGTTGACTAAAAATTGATAACAGAATTTGAAATGTGACTGGTAACCCTATCGAGGTTAGAGTCACAGGTATTTTAAAATAAGACGTTCGTAATTAACGATGAAATTTTACTATGAGATATCTTAAGTTACCTTACTATAGAGGTTGTCTCCATACGAACATTCTTAGATAAGCCTAAGAGAAAGAGCCAGGAGATACAACAACTTAATTTGAGATTTTGGCTTCGAAATATGTAAACTACAAGGTGTTTCAAATTCAAGTTCATCGTACTATATTCGAGAGAACACTACTCTATATATTAGTAATAGTATGACTCACATTTAGATTAATATAGAATAATGCAACACTGAAATCTTCAAAAATAATAAGTTAACTTTTTGCTGACATTGCAAAAAACAATTTAATTAATTGAAAATTATTGTTTCCCTTTTATTTGTTAATTATATTATGTACCTGTTGCCGTACCAGACATCTACAATGTATTATTATAACTTTTCGCGTTAAATGTAACATTTAAGTTTCACGTTACCAGAATTTTCAACCATAGAAAAATTGGTCTCGAACAGTTTGATAATATTAGTAAAAAAAGGATGTTAATTATAACATCAATATCTATCTTTATGAATAATGAAGAAAAACGGAAATGTAGAACAAGACACGATGCATTTTTTATTAAACGAAACATTCGTTGTTTAATTAGGAGTCACAGAGAACCGGTAAAACAACTCTTTTTGTTGTTGCTGTGAGCGCCTTCAAAGATTATAAAACAATAAGATGTCTTATATTAAAGATTATATGAAAGAGTTATTAATATTATAAACAAGTTACAAGAGACTCGTTTTAATAATTTTACATATGAATTTGAAAGCTGATTTCGGATGTGATGATTGTAACAACTGGTCAAATTTAGACCATTCGATTATACAATTTTCACTCAGTTGAATTACTTTTTATTCATTTATTGTAAAAACTTTACTAGAACAGAACAGCTAACGACGCAAAGTGTATGAAACAGGTTAATGGCTGTATAGAAGAATAATAAAGTCGATAACTATACAAAGAAACAAGTAACTGTGCACTCAACAACAAGCTCTGTTCTTTGTTTAGTGTTTTAAAATAATATTGAAACACGGAAACTTAAGCATTGATAAACTCCTAACAACCAATAATCTTTGATAAATTCAAATGTTGAGAATAAAATTTTACAATAAATTATGTTTTACATTATTAGCGCTTGTATAAATGGTCTAATAACTATTAATCATATTTAGGCTCTACACAGTATAAACGTTTTTTAAATAGGACAACGTGAAACACTACTTACTAATGGTAACGCAGGGCATTATCCTACACTAGATATTTATACCTTCTGTTAAAGTAGAACATTAACTGTTAATCGATGACCGTAATCAAATATCCAAAACACGGCCTAGCCTTAAAAGCGACCAAACTTAACAATGAACTACGCGTTGACAATGACCGAAATTACAACTTAGTCTATAAGTAACGCTGCTATTAAAGACTGAACTATTGGAAAAACGAAGAAATAGTTTAAGAAAGGTCCATGTAAGCTAAAGTGTATGCACGTAGAGGAATTCGAAACATCTTCATGCGTGAGACACGATATAATAACTTCTAGATTATAAGGTCAAGTAATAATTAGAAACTGGGTCACAATATTCAAATGGTTCAAAGAGTGTAGCGAGGTGCACACAAATGAGTAATAATCACTAGACGCATGATTGAACTACTGGAAAACGATTTCTAGACGTTGATCGATAGACAGGTTGAAACAAGTTCATCGCTCCACATATCTAGTGGATTGGCCGATGTGTGAAATACAGGAATATGAGAAACCGACTGGGTTATTAATAAAACAAATTTAGGTAGGAAGGAATGAAGGATAAGAAGGAGACGAGTAATCGGTTTCATTTATATAGATTTTTAACTTCAATAAGCAAGTCAAACATAATTTATAGCTTAATTAAGATATTGTCAAGAATCTATATTAATTTAAAAGTTTCACATGAAAAAAAAAACTGCAAACAACTCTTGAAGGAAACATAACACAACCAAAGAGACGCAAATGAACTCTACATCGTGTTATCAGTTACAGAGAAGTTTGTATTTTCCCTGCATTTAAAAAGGCCCGTTTCCAAATAGCACTAGTAGTAATTATCATATAATATAGTTAATTACTAACCAAGTTTTTACTATAGCCTTTATCATCGGGAGAAATATTAAAACTTGAATCCAGTGAATCATTTCATATACAGCACATCGTGTTTGTAAACAAATTAGGAACAAAGCTTTGTTTGTTTATTTTAATTGTGAACACTAGAAACTGTGAGATGACATCGATGAGATTCTGAGATATGAGATAACAGAAACGAATAATATTTCACACTTTTAATAATTTTAAATTGAAAGTTTATATTAAATAAACTTCAATAAAGTTCATTAAATAATCGAAAAATTTAAAACCAGGACCATATGAAATATATTGCCAAACATAATAACAATAGTCGCGATTAAGGTTTGTTCCCTCACCCTTTACATACCCCTTTAAGCTTACCCCTGGTAAATTCATTCTATAACAAAATTAATACCGATTCTGGTTACCAAAGTAAATATTTAAAACTAATATATAATAAAGACATTACTTACATTTGTCTTTATAAGATAGCAATGACAGATTTTTCATCAAGTAAAAGAAAACTAGATATGTCTATTGATACCATGTATCACGGATGTTATCTACATATACACAAAAAGATATAAGCATCATTTGAAGTTTTAACTTCTTCATAAATAAAAACTGTTAGTGTTAATACCTAATATTAAAAATGTCACAACAATACCTATTATAAATATTTACTTGAAGAAATTCCATCACCCGTAGGACCTCGATCGAGAACATTTTGATTCACGACTTGCGATATGGGACTATATAATTTTATTAATGGAACTATTATTAGTCGTAAACATAAATAACTCGAGCTGGATATATTTCGACTCGTAACGGTATTTAGACGCAAACGCAGACATTACTGTTCCTTTCTAATGTTTATGCAATTCGAACAATCGGTCGAAATAAGTTATACAAAACTTTATTACGAACTTAATATACAGTTGATCTATTTCTTTGATGAGAAGTTAAATCATTAAATTGTAAGTTATTACCGCCGATATAAAAATTGTGCACTTGATTTTGCACGTCAAGAAATGTTACATAAAACGGTACAATTTATTGCAAAATTTTGTAATATTTTTTTTTTCTATTAATTTGAATATTGACAATAAAAACACGACGTAAACAATAAACTAAAAAATAAAATTAATTAGTTGTAAATTTTTGAATACTTAATATTGACTATAATAATAATAAATTGGGACTTATGTATGCATCATAATAAAATATAAATCACGATTAAGCTTTCAAATCTCTATTTCATTGTAAAGATGTGACATTAATACACGAGAAAAATAGATGTTATTGTTTTGTTTCCCATTGAAATTTGTAAAACGACTTTATATTGTTCCATAAGTAAAATATAATAGAAAATTAACTGAAGTGACTCGAAACTTCATTCAATTTTGTTCATGACAAGATGTATATGTGATACTGATGCTAAGCGGTCAGATGTTAAACAAATCGCTTTGCTGGCTTGCGTCATTGAGACAAATCAAAACAAGGCACTGATGTCACGCTGCGAGTCCATTTGAAAACGTAGAAAGCTCGAGGTCTGGGCATTAATATGCTAAAATATCTTCACCGTGAAGACTACGCTCCGAAATACTTTCACGGCACATACGAACGGTGCGCGCAAATAAGTTTTATTTACAATACAACCTTCGATCCAAAAACCTTCAACTGTACCACTCCCGCGAAATGCGAATGATATAGTAGTAAAACGTGACGATTTTCTGCCTCTGTACGGCTAATCAAATAATAAATCCATGCAAAATTGGTAAAACAGAAAACTATCATTAAATAATTTTATAATACATTACAATTTTTATGAAAGAAAATAAAGCAATTGTAGCATTAGCACAATAACTTTTTGATGGCTATCTAAATATAAACTTAGAAACGTCTCATTACGATAACCACACGTCCAACAAAATGTTTGTGATGGTGACAGCTGTTTGTCACATAGAAAAACATAGCATTCACACAACACCTTTGGAAATTATTAACTATACGCTAAGTTATAAAATTCGTTCGCTTGATAAAGAAAAACTTTTTGATTGTACACAGAACATTATTTCTCGCGGTAAATTACTATTCGATTGGCAACGTGAGATAGTCAAGACGACCAAACACGACGGCGTCGCCCCGCATACTGCGGTGTTGTACTCCGTTCGGAAACGACTCCTGCGCGTGTACTCGAGACGCGTACGAGAGAGATGCACTCACATTTAGAAAGAGATATAAAAATGATACCTGAATAATAAAAGCTCTAGTTTTGAACATTATTAACACGTTACGCTCGTACCTTAAAATATAGTAGCGGGATTAAAGATTTTTACTCAAGATTACATAAATAAAGTACGGCTATTGATAATGTGAAAATATTTCTTCTTAAATTCTTCTCTTTTTAGCGATGTGGTTCAAAGGATCAACTATTAATAACATATCCTCTAAAATAACTAAAAAAGTTTTGGATGAGGAGAAAAGTAATGAAGTGGAGGCAAAGTATGTTAACTATAAATCAACGAACGGAGCGTTCATCTGTAGTTAGGTGATACTCTTACCCGTGATTATGTTGCCCTAAGTAAATGTACACGAGTTACCCCAATAATTTAACTAGCTACAGCCCCCTACAAAAACAAACACGGGAACAATATTGCAGTAGAAATAAGCGCTGCGATAGCTCCTAGGCAATAACTGTCCTGTAACTTGAAGTCCTACCACAAAGCATATGTAAACGTTAAAAGTGTTTGTTTGTCTTTGTGACATCGTTACTCTCAAAGGTATCGAAAAGTGGCTCCATAGACTATATTTATTAATGATTTAAAAAAAATAATTAAAACTACCCAAATCTTCGATTATCATTATTTCTTACTTATATAATTTAATAGTATCGCGTACACGTTGTGTTGGAAAAGATTTTTTTTAAATAGTCTTTGTTTTTCCTCAACGTTAAAACTTGTACAAACGTGATTCGCTTCGTAACCGCGTGCATTCAGGACAATTTGTTTTCTTGACCACGTTACATCGGCATACATCAATCAGAGTGGCGTTTCGTAAACCTGTGGATATTCAAAGTAAGTATATTTTCAGTTACCTAAGAGTGTGTTATGCTATGCGTAGTTACCTGAATTCTATATGCACCTTTTCACAAATCGTTGGAAATTTATTACATAAAGTGACAGATTGAATACTAAGTTAACCTTTTAAAAATGCAATGCTTTTTAGTATTATCTACACAACACACATATAGCATTGCGATGCCGACGACTATGCGCGGTACCGCTTAAAAAGCATACAACTTCTCCACATAGACAATCTATATATGGACCTAACAATGATAGTTTTCTTTTCACCAAAGAAATACAACTTTCGTCGAATCTAGACTCAAACTACGGTATTAAAAGTAAAAGTTCTTATCAACTTTTCTCTCAATATATAAATCGTTGTTCAACGATCAGTAGAGGTTTCGTAAAAAATTTCCGTAAAAACCAAAATTTTATGAATCATAATACAGAGCTTATAGCGACTAAACGTCTTCACCAAAAAAGTTACACGTACGTTTGGTTTGTCAACGACTCATAAAAATGGTAATTTATTTTTTTATTTCTGTCCAAGAAGATGATACGACTTGGATCTATGACATAAATATTGTAATACGTGATAAACACGAACACAAGCATCATATACATCGAAAAATTCTTAAAAGAAAGTTGAATGAAGAGCTTCAAAAGTAATAATTCTTAAGAAAAAAATGGCACATAGTGTTTGTACAATGCCTATAGTAACATAATTGTTAAAAGGTTTAAGTAAATCTTTGTGACATTTAATAGTTAAAAGCTTTTAAAAAAGATATAAAAATTAACGTTGACGGTTGATATTATGTTGTTATACTAAAGTGAAATACACTTAATGCTTGATCAGTACGAGAGAGCAGGCGTTATTAAAAACGATGCAGCTTGCCAACAATTGGATCTTTGGCTTACACGCCAAAAGTGGGATGCGGTGTACCGGTGCTACATTAAGATTATAGACAGAGATTGGAACGAAGCGAATGTCGCTGATCTACCGATATACTATAGTAGACAAATAGGCGTGGGCTGTCGGACGGTAGCGAGGTGTCTATTAAAATTTACTTTATGACAGTGTTGCAATAAATTGAAACGTTTAAGATCAAGATAACATTGAAGGCATTGTTACAACTTTCATTTGAGTTTCGGATAAAAAAAAAAACTTTAATAGACAAGTTACCTGAGAATTCATAACAGATCTTTATAAATCACTCATCACAGTAAAAAAAAGATTTAAATATTAGGGAATTATATAATAGTCATAAATATTTATTATTATAATTTATTAACAAAATCGATGTTTGCATAATGTTCGTGGATGGAAACAACCAAAATTACATAAATGTCGTAACCCGGTTTGATGAAGATGGAAAGTGGTAAAAATGGAATGGAAAGTGATAATTTACTGATTGTGGTGACATTGGCAAAAGATGGGCTGGGCTTGAACTATTCAATGGAGCGTATAATTTTGGTTGTCTCACTAAAAGCCCATAAATTTGAAAGTTATCCAGTTGACCATTTAACTGCGAAAGTTTGATTTATTAAGGTTTTAGTAATAATCCAATAAGGATATCGATTTTCATATCCTACAAAAACTGTAAAGAATTTGTAACAAAATGTGAATATAAATAACCATATCAATATTAACATATACTAGTTAATACAGAATTTGGGTAAGACATTACATAAAATGAAAACATGAATTTTTAACTATTATATTTAAGAAAACATTGTAATCCAAGATGTATTTTATACGAGACGAAAATACGCCACGGTCAAGGCTTGAAAGATTATTTTACTTACACATGGACCATCTATTGGGAGATTTCAGTAACATACGAGATAAAAAACAATTATTCCAATGTTAGCAATCGTTACTTATAAGCAAATCAGTAGAACTTACCGACGACTAGCTAAATTTTGATCCATCTAGCCATTTTTATTAAGCATTGCCAATGTTCCCAAAAGATCTATGATTAAACTACCGGTTTAATTTACATTATCTTAGACATTGTGGTAATGGAGTAAGCGCACCACGATATCTGGTTAGTTTATCTAATCATCTGAACGGAACCGAAAGGAGCAGTTACGCCCATTACCGCCATTCGTTCCAGCCTCTTATAATTGAACAATGACGCTAAAATAGTCGGCATGCGGGCATTGTCTGTTATGGACTACAATGGCCATTTAATACGACAATATTGCTGTCCATGTGATCTCATGCCTTACATATTGAATATGAAATTGTAAACTTTGGACAAAATGTAACCGTCTTATAACATTTTATCAAGAAATTCATGTAAACCGCTATAAACTTTTAAGATGAAGGTGGAAATAACAGATATTATAAACGGTTCGTTTTCTAACTTTTATATGATGGAAAAATTGTGGAGCTCCCCGCAGTCTTAGAAAAACTAGATTAGATATAACTTTAAATATCGTTTCTTAATTCATACCAAAGCTATTCATACTTTTAAGTCGATTAATTTTAATAACAAATTTCTTTTAATAACACGTTATCGCTATTACAGAGATTATTACTTAAAGATAAATGTATAAATCGTGATAGCTCAATTGGTTAGTGATATACGTTTTGGAAAATCCCAGGTTCGATCCCGACTGCGCTCGAGCTACTGGTGAAGGAAATCGACATACTTCTAAGATTCGAAGACCAACAGCAAAAGTGAACATATGGATTCCTCGAATTCTCACTGCACTGGATGGTAGCGTGAATAAATAGCAAATTTTCTTACAAGAAAAGGTCCCAAAAACAAGTAGGAACAATAAGAAAAATAATTAGTCTTTTGTTTGAATCGAAAAACTGGATTTCTAAATAAGCAAATTTAGTATAATTAGTTAAAAAGAAAGCACGTGATTATATTAGAAAGTATATAGAGATTTCAAGACTTATCTCGTTCATAACATAAGAACTAGTTATTAGATCTAGAATTAAGCTACGAAAACACTTGTAAACGCGTGATGAAAACTTATCACGAGCTAATTTTATCCGAGCGTGAGTTAAGAGAAATCGTGCGATACGGATGGTCTACGTTGCAGTATGCACAGAGACAAACAATATACGGCCGGATGAGGAATAACTGTTTCTGCTTGCATTTGTATTGTGGAGCGCATCATCTCAATTTGTTCAGGAAGCATTCTTTTACTCGTGGGTGGAATTAGAACGTGAAGCGTTTTTCGTCCCTGTTGATATAATAACTTGACTATTATACTCTAAGATGTCTTAAGATAAGTATGCTGTGAATTTGAACAATAACATCTGTTTTATGAACTGGAATCAATTTATTTTAACGGTTTTATTACTGGTGGTAGTTGTGACCGAAGACCGTTTAGATATGGAGCGCACATTTCTGCCGCCGAACATTACTGCGTTCCGGTTTGATGGGAGCTGTAGCTAGTGAAACTACTCATGTAAACAAACTTAACATCTTATGTATTAAAATGATGAGCACAATGTGGTGCAGTATGTATAATTCTAACCAGCACTACATTTGTGCAGACATGAATATCATAGCATCAATGACTAGATAAAATGTAATATTTTTCAAAAGCAACACAAATATTTATTATCTTTAAATGAATAAATCATGGTGTGTACTTCTCATAAGATTTTAATTTCGTTTCAAGATTTAGTTTCCTGTTATTTATTTATATCTGATTTGATATCAACTATACTGTAATACATATTAAGTAACAATATTTGTTAGAAAATTCATATTGTCTGAGGTATTTCCTTCTATTTGTTTATGCTCTATATTAAAAGACAGATAATATTATAAGCCTTATAAATTATGTTTAATTCATTTTTTTATGTTAGAATGGTGAACCTGCTACGCGATGATAAGGCACACAGTTCTTGCGTTAAGGTGATAGTGTCACACGGCAGTTAGATAATAACGAACAAAAGGTAAAGTAATATGAATATAAACGAAATATTGCTATTTCATTAAATGGTTTTTTTATTAAAAAAGTTATAGATTTTCTTAAACCTATAAGTCAAATTTATTAACTTTATCTGTTAACTTTTTTTATGGTGATGTTTGTGCCAAAGTTTTATTGACAACCATTGCGGCTTCATCGCACTCATGGCTTGCGGATCTGGTATCCGCGAGCTAAAATAATAATAAATAGAAGAAAAGAAACTAAAAATAAAATGAAATTAAAATTGAATCAAAACTTTAAATGAACACAAAAATACAAAAACTAAACACAAAAACCAAAACATAATCATTAAATATATATATATATATATATATATATGTAGATAACGTAGTATGTAAGAGGGAGGAGAAAGGTGAGAAAATATTAGATGCAGAATGCTTGAAGAGTTGGATAGTGCTATAGAGGGAGAGATAAGAGGGGTGTAATTAAATATATAAATATACATAGGAATTTAAAACGCGCACGGCGCGCGTCGGATGGCGGCAATGACTATGAGGTCATCGGAGGAGGGCTCGGGCCCGTCCTCCTATCACCTTCGCCTGTATTGCGAGTCGAAGGCGGTGAGGACCGCCCGGGCAGCCAGGTGTGACTTGTGTGTACGGTGTGCTAGCCTGACGGACGCCTCAACCAGTGGCGTAAGCGGTGCGTCCGAAATGTGGTGATTCCGTGATTGGTGTTTTTACGCTTGGATGTCGTGTTGTGCATGTTGGTGTCGTTGGTAGATGCGTCGTGCCTATCGGGCCGACTCTCTGCATCGATGTGGAACAGAAGCGCGTTCCGAGGACGTCGAGTCTTATTGGTGGCATCGGGGATCCGGACGTAGTCCACTTTTTGCTCCATTAATGCGTTCGAGTGGTGTGTGGCCATCGCAAAGTGATAGATAGCACAATCCTGCATGAATTGTGCTACCGAAAGAAGTTTAAGGTCGCTGTGCAGGTCGATGTTTCGTTGGTACCATTCCGCACCTGTAGCCGTAGAGGTGAAGCGGTTTTGGATGATCTGTATGGGTTTAAGGGTGTGAGAACACCTTCAGTGCGTACAACTTATGGATCAAGACATTGTGCCAGGCTTTAACGATCGTCTTAGCTACATCAAAGAAGAAAGCTACGGTGGCATGCGGCCTTTTGCGCGTGAAATTTTTGAGGACATACTCTATCAATCTGTCTACTTGGTGAACGCAGGAGTGGTCTCTTTTAAACCCAAACTGTTTGTCAGGAAGAAGTTTGTTCTCCGACACGAAGTTGAAGAGGCGCGTAAGGATCAGACGCTCATAAACCTTTACCATCTTACAGAGGAGGCTTATCGGTCTGTAGTTGAAGGGAATATTCCTAGGCTTGTTTGGCTTAGGGATTCCCACAACTTCGGCCTCTTTCCAGGCATCAGGAAAGGAGCACGTTGAGGTCACGTTGAGGAGCTAGGGGTGGAGTTTTAGGTGAGTGGGGTCGGCTGAAGAAGATGACGGTTTTCACTGGTTTTCCAGACTGTCGGCTAAGCACCATAAGTCCAGGATTCTCTAATTTGAGCCCCCGAGCCAGACGCCAGAAAGCGTCCTTGGAAGGGTCGAAGTCGCTGAAAAGTGAATCCCATCTGTCGGCTCTGTATTCTCTGACGCGCTCTTTGACAGCTCTCTGAAGACAGCGCGCATTAATTCTATTCACCTTGGAGCGGTACCTATCGTACAGTTTCTTGGCAACATTTGTCAACCTGATCCGCCGTCGAATGTCCTGGGGAAAAGCCCCGAATTGGAGTTTCAATTCAAGTACCATCCTCGTGGAGTCTTCTACGGGTGAAGAGATATGTTTAGAGTGAATCGTCCGCCCGAATTGCCACTTCGGGTGATTCGATCGTTTTCACCCGTTTGGCCTTTCGCAGCACGAAGCTTTTCCGCGTAGTTAAAATGGTCCTTTAATGTGAAGCGTGCCACGGACTTCATAAGGACCGCTATATCGGCTCTATGTTAACTATAACTCTATTTAATATATCCTAAATAGAAATTACATATTTATTGAGTGTTAGGAGACCGCTTCCGAAAACGAAGACAGACGATAGTACTATTGACACCTTTGATGATGGGACGGAAAAAGAATCGATCCTGATTAAAAAAATCATATTTTTAAAACATTTTATAACCATTATTTACGCTCCATCATGTTAGTACAGCTAAATGAAACAAGTTTCATATAAATACATTGATAAAAAAAAACAGTAAAGAAACCCAAAATCAAAACCGGCTGATGCTCGGTCTTGGTTTTCGAAAGCCAGCATAATAGACTGTACATGAGTCTGTTAAAATATAAAAACGCTAGGCTTAGTCCACGGTCTTCAAGTGTGAATACCCAATTCTCTATGTTGTGTTCGGTTAAGATCTAGTAACTTAAGAGTGGACATTATACCATTCATACCATCGTCCACACAATCGAGCCGAGCATGGACCACATTAAGGCCAATAATAGAGGTAGAACTTATCGATTTAAACGAACGGAACTTAGTTGAAAATTACTTTAATAGAAAATTGCGTTTTTATTTAACGCAATTGAGTTTCGCTATGATTGCTTGTTTGTTATTACAACACAATTTAAAAAATATTTAGAAATAGAATAGAATAGAATTAAAGAAAATAATGTTGATACTTGATCTTTCTAATGCCACATTGTCATAAGTTCGTGTATTGATCCCATCCAGATGAACGTCTAACTTGTGTTGTGGTTTTAATAATTAGAAACAAGAGGAGGTATTTAAAACAGGAACAAATAAAGCTGCTGAGGTAAAAGGTTTTATTGGTATTTTGCCATAGATTTTTTTTTATATATTCGTTCTTGGATTTACATATATCCGTTATATAATCTTGTTTTCCAGTTGTAAAAGTTTTGTTACTGAACTGTCAATCTGTTAAAAACTTATCTATAATATGTTTCCACTATAATATTTGGATGTCGATCGGCTGATGATGATGATGACTTGGAATAACTTAAAGATTTTTCGCATTGGACAAAACTGGTGTATGTACGGCTGATCCGAAACCTTCTAGTCGGACAAATAGAAAAACTGTACCAACATTCCGATATCACAAATGTTGTCAAAACATTTTCGTAATATTTTGTGATAATATCAATTTCCGTCTTTGTTAGTCCATTAGGAAGATATTTGTTCATTCCTAAAATTTAAAGACGGAAAGTCAAGAGGCGCGTGACCTTAGATAACTTTATGTATAAAGTAGGACACAGTAGTCTTAATTATAAGACGTAAGTTTATAAAATTTTACATAATATAAATCAAGTCAAAGGCTATCAGAGTGGTGTTTAGAGCACGACGGACCAGGGAAAAGTCGTTATTAGATGTACATAGGAGAGTTTAATAATATTGGATAATAATAGAGTCAATTTAATTTTTCTTTGATAGATTTTTAAAACAGTTTAGTAAGAATTAGATATCTTGTGATTAAAATCGTTAATTTATAGAAAAGAAATTAGTTCATTGATAAATAAATTAGACAGACCATACCATATTTTTAAACTAATAAAACTACTTCATTAAGAGCCATCTCTTATCAGCTATAAATTGAACCAGTTTTTAGTCGGATGCATACCGTCGTATAAAAGATAAAAGAATAAAGGAGTGTGGACTACAGATCGCCTTCTATACACAATATACACCTTGGTGAGGGACAATGGAATGTGAATGAGTCATGATTACATAATCTATGATTTAAACTTTGGATGTTTTGTTACCGTTGATATTAAGAGAACAAGAGGATGCTCTAATATTTAGACAGCATCGATAATAATATTGATGCATGTACATTATAATTTGATGTAAATATGGTCTAACATGTCGTGTTTAACTGAAAAGAAATAGCGAGTCTTCGTGTCGCAAGTCATGAATAATAAAAAACTGACGTAAAATAGACTATCTCAATTACCTATACATTATATTTTATATGAAAAAAATTACTAGAAGCAATATTGATTGTTTACATAGCCCTATCTTTGGAGAATATTTCTTATTTCTCAATCGTAACTCGTAAATAGTTACGCGTGATTATATATATATATATATATAAAGAATCAAAATGAGGCGAATTGAACACAGAGAACCCTATTCCTGTTGTCGGTTAAAAAAAAACATCCCAATATGCATTTATTATGTAAATACAAACTCTACGCATGTAAAGAAGTCAGGTCAAGCGGCCGCACATAAATTATTCTTGCTACACAAGGATTGGTTTCGACATGCTAAAATTTTAGTGGAGTTTTAGGTTAATTATATTTTTAACAGCATTGCAATTAGAGTCAAAAGTCAGTGATGCCTAGCAAAAATTCTAATCCACATACATTTTCATACAATTGCTACACGCGCGTTTTTATAGTAACATGTAAATCATCGCGTGCGATCCCAATCGTTAATGTTAAGTAGTGTTGCCAAAGATATAAAAACATTAATATCTCATACATTTTTTCCTAATTCAAATAAATAAATCAATACTTAATACATATGTATAAACAAAACATATTGCGGTCGTTTTATCTAACGAAGGAGACAAGAACAATAACTACCTCCGTCATGTAGTGACTAATAAGAGGATAAAATAAAGTTGGGTCCATAGTATGGCTCGTTTAAATCCTCCGGGCTGTAATACTGTAAATTTCAGAATATCATTCCAAATGATACAGTGATTCTTTTACTGTAAAAACAGTGAAGCTCTGGATTCCAGAGCTCTTCCTCATGACATCCGTGCCAGTTCCTGCTTAGATATCTTTGAGAAAAGAGTAAAGGACTATTATCTTCGTCTCTAGTTGCATATTATATTACTCATATAATGTGCATAGTAATATATGTACTTTATATTTTAATTTTTTTTCCTGATATTGTACACTCGTTATTATAATTTTTTATCCTCTGCAGGAGATTGTTGGAAGAGCACTGTTTTTAGAGTTAAGCTCGCATATGTTAAATACATCTGAATGTATATATATATATATTTTTGTAAGTTATACGTCTAAATATAGAAATTAAATTAATGTCCCAACATAACAACATGGCTGTTAATATCAGATGTAGATTATTTTAATACTGGTTATACTATCCTAAAGTGGCTCGTGTAGACAAAAAGGGATATCCGACTAAAAACTGGAAAAGTATATAACTGGAAATATTCGTTCTCTTTATTTGCATGAAATACCTAATTCATTAGCCTACGAGGTTAACATACTATTTATTCTTTTAAAAAGTAATATAACTACTACTTCCTTTATAATAAAAATATAGTGTCTATACACAAAACGTCATATTCATTATAATTATATGTCATCAAATGTTATGTTATTATTTCTCATATACATTACATCCTCGTAGATTTTTTTTATCGCTGCTTATGAGATTTATAGCATATGCGATGAAGTCATCTGTACTCTTACATAATATTCATATTTTATAAACTCAGTAACATCTAATATTATGTATATAGCTCGTTTTATTGATTACATTTAAAGTTACGTTATGCTATACTGTTTAGATTAAGATGAATGAATGAGTTGAAATAGATTTATGTAATGAGAGTACAGCAAACTTTAAAAGGATAGTCAGAAGACATAGTAAATGTTTGTTAAAGTTAAAAGTAATAAAGTTAACTTAATCATTGTATTACCTATTTTTGTGTTAAACAAATATTAGACAGATTTATTATAACATAGTTAAACGGTTCCTGCATAATGATAGATCATAAATAATGTTGCTAATTATCATAACAACTAAATCTTGGTGCGGTTAGATGGATGCTGTTCAAAAGAAACAATGACCAGGTATAACTTTCACTTACCAACTCTCATCGTGGATACAAACCGACCAAATACCGAACATCTATAGATGTGATCGACAGCTTCCAAGGTCTCTACCGTTACCTTCAAGGCCGAACAATTTGTCACTATAGAAAAGATTTTTTTGCTCTTTTAACGCACTCGATAGTAACACGAACAAATTATCGCTCCAGTAATAAATGGATCTTTTAATGATACTCGTATTTAAATAATACGGAAATGCCATTAAGATATATTACACTTTTTGAAATCTTAAATAAATTCCACTAATGTAAACATAAGATATACTTTGAATTAATTTATAACCAAAAAAAAAACTTAGTTATTGACAAAAAAATGTTCAATGTTGTAACCGGACATTGGATATATTAATCTAGATATCGATTCAAATGATTTTTCTTACATCACAGACTGTATAAACAACTTTAAACAGTTAAGTTAACAAGGTGTAATAACTTCCAGCAACAATAACAACTATTAACTATAATTGCGATAAGTTCTCATTTTAATTGGTTATTTGTATTCTTGGCATCCACCTTTGCGCATGATATTTCACTATAACTTACATTACTTTAGTTCACTTAAAATGGTTCAAGTTTAAAAGACATCTGTGTATTACCTTTATAGCAGAGTGGCTTAGTTACACAAGTGATCAAGTTTGAAAGGCGGTAGTGTTGTCTCCAACTGGCTAGCTGCTATCCTCACAATATCATTTCACCACCATAACAGAATTGCAGCATTCTGTTTTACAAGATCCTGATTATTTTGGGAAGGTAGGATACATCATCCTCGACGTAATAAGAAACTGCAGTTAAGTGATTGTTTGGTATAAATAAAGAAATGTCTCAACAATATTTATGTATTCTTGTTAATCATTGAAATCTAGATACGTCTTAAATGAGATGATTGTTTATAATAAATTACTTATCAAAACTAAATTAAACTTGAATAAATAATTATACTTCAATACCTCAGAAAAAATCCTTTAATTGTGAATTTCTGTTAACGCACACTCTTATAGTAACTTTTAAGCAATGGAGTCAACAACAAAAACCTTACTTATCTAAACAATAAGACTGTTGTTAGTTACATTAAGATGAAAGCTCTCTTTTCATATGAATATAATTTATACTTGTAACATGTAATGAATGTATTTTAAAACTTATCCGTTCGTAAGTTGCAGATAATCTCCGAAATAACTTTATCGATTTAAATTAAACTTTAAGGATTTTTACTTACACTTATCTGGTGTACTAACCGTAAATTAATCGTCCTTGTATAAATTCATGCCAAGAAATCAAGATAGGATCTATTTCTAAGAAAGATCTAGAACTGTAGAATTATGACACATGTTTTTATAATGTTTTTATGTTACTTAATTTGTCTAAACTTGCCATCCGGTAGTGCGGTGTATTAACTTACGAGTATATAATGTTTAACCGACTTTAGTTATGATGATTTGCAATAAACTTCCGTTTATATATATAAGTAGAAAACAATAATAAACAACCCCCTTTATATTCCCACAGCTGGGTCTCGAGGTATTCATTCACAATAAGAGATTCCAATATCTACCTTGAATGTGTGAATGGATATATGTCCTATCCTCTAAAGCGGTTGCTCTCGAAACGTGTCGATTTCCTGCACTGACAGACCTTCTTCAGGGTTTAATCGTCTTTGGTAATATTTCAATTTAACATTACTCTTATGTCCTTTAAAAAAAAACTCTCACGCCTATGATACAGTCGTAAATATGAGAGTGATTCATTCCGCTACATGCTGTGTATGATTCACATACAATAATGCCCTTGCTTAACAGCTCACCTTGAAACGGAAGAGTAACAATTAGGTTATTCTGTATCACTTATGTCACATGTATATTTACTGAAGTCATCAATTTAACCTACTTGTAATGAACATCATCAGCCGATAGACGTCCACTGCTGGACACAGGCCTTGCCTAAAAAATTATATATCGCTGGCTTGTGCGCTGCTCGCGACGAGCAAATATATAATAATAGCGGACATTCCCGCCCAGGGGCAACCTGCTGCCACCGGGAATACCCGTCCTATTGTTAACAGCCCGCAAGTTCCTTTGGGGAAAGAATTTTATGAAACTCATTCTCAGGTAACCTCTAAATGACAGAAGCAATATCTCTACCAAATTTGGAATCATTACGCCCAATCTTTTTGGTGATCTCGTGGCGAATCAATGAATCTCTGGACATCTACTACACGTACATAGATGTTGACGTGCAAACACGAGCTTTTTTTTAATTGTGTAGTGGTGTGATTTGATATAGTAAAGCAACTTAACCTAATAACAGTCTATTCACTATTCTTGAAGACATTCATATCGTATGTGGATGGGAACGGGGGCAAGTTGTTCCACTCCTTTGTTGTATTAATCAATTATTGATTAAAATACACGATTTTTATCGTACTATAATACTGTTGAAATGATAGACTACGAACCACAAAAAATTTGTATATAACAGAAACAAATCTACAATTGTGAGAGCTTAAAGTTCTGATACGCTTATTGAGTTACCAAACTAGTTCACTTTTGACCGCTTTTCCTTCTTTCCTAATGCATTTTCGAGTACGTGCGTATCGGCGTTACGAACCGAGCGTGAAACGAGGTTAAAGAAGACTTCTATATATTCCTCGATATTTGTAGTTAAGCCAGAAGGTGGTCCTATTTTTAAAACAAAGATTATCAAGAATTTGATTTTGCTTTAAAAAATTCTCGATGATAATTTTAGAAATGCAAACTTGGAACACTATTTACGTTTATTCTATCGCAGAATTATTATAAAAATTACTATCGCCGTGCACAGAATGGAGTCCCAAACGGAAGAAGAAACAATTGCCAGTATACAAATCTTAATTAGCACTTAATTTTAAATGTTGCCAAAACTATGATAAATATCTACCAATAACCTATTAATGTTCATATTTAATTGAACAATAATTATAAAAAAAAAGTAATTTATGAATGCGTGTCATATTATGTTAACCTTGATATTCTCTTAAAAATTTTAAAAGTTTCTGCTCGTAATAATGGGTGTAATTTTTAAGATTTATAATAATAAAAAATAAATTATACCCATGTCTTGTGTAAAAAGAAAATTTTACTTCAAAATATGTCATTTTCAGGGGAATATAGTAAATAATAACCGCAATAAGTTTCAGTTCATTAATTAAATCGCCTATTATTAATAAGCAAAAAGACGTTAAGAATAAAACAAAAATAATTTGTTATAGCATTATATACAATTTCTATAACGCAAAACTTTCTCACTAATATTTTATATTCGATAAATCAATTAAATTGAAATTTTGAAATTGCTTCGCCATCTATGAATTGTTAAATAAACTAAATTGAATTGTATAGACTAGTTACGCTACTCTTTACTAGAGGGCGCTGGAATAAAATAAACTCACCTTCCATTACATACACAATGCTGCCAATGTCGCCTTCTTTTATAATAACGCTGCCCGCAGCGTATTCAACTGGGTACATGCAGTCGACGATTTCGCGTATTTGTGTCATCTCCAAATTCTTCATGAAGTCGTTGTCTAATATGGCACTCTTGATGAGTTCCCGAGATCTGTAAAAAAGATTGTTTAATCACTATTAGTATTACAATTTACTAAGCATATTATCATATTACTCTATTTATTTAGCTTTTAGCTTTACTGATGGTGGTGGGTCTCGGCTGCTGAAGACGGTCTAGGTACCACCGACGCACTTATTTCTGCCGTTAAACAGTAATGTGCAATCATTACCGTGTTCCGGGTAGAAAGGTGCTGTAGCTTGTGTAATTTAGTAGCGCAATGTGGTGCAGGGTGTTTAATGTTTACAAGTGCCACGTTGTTAGGGGCGGGCGCATAAATTATCATTAGGCGATTGTCCGATTCGTATCGACGCTTGAATAAAAAAAAATGCGGAAAATTAACTCTACGATATGTCTATGTACATTTAGTTGGACTAATATATTTATTTAAACCTATTTGCACAATAAGAATATGGAACAAAAATACAATAGAAATAGCATAATGAAAAGGTCTGACATAATTACACAAGGCATTCTCTTCCAGTTAATCATTCATGTTTTGAGAAGTAAAAAATATACAACTTATGCTATGCAGTAAACTATAAACTAGTCCACAATCATTTTCCAATATGAATACCAGGTATAAGTAGCATCAGGCAAAAGTCTGATTGCGCACTACGAGAAACTTAAATACCGAATAATACTTATTAAGAATGTTAAGAAAAGCATTCCGTACCCAATTTACAACTGTTTATAAAAGCTGTTTATTGGTTTTATTGGGTCCATGCGGTGTTAAGGCATCCTACACAACAACTTACGGGACCCAAGTTAACCTCACGTGCTTGTAGTGCACTTTGCTAATCAACAAACGAGGCTCTGGCTTCCACCAACTCGCTTTAAGCCAGTGGTAGGAAATTACCTAAATTCCCCTATATGGGACCTCCTACAAACAAAGGCCTGTGATGCTCGACGATGCAGGCATCACAGCATCGATCGATGTGGGGATCTTTGGGAGAGGCCTGTGTCCACCATTGGACGTCTGTCGGCTGAAAATGGATGATATATGGATGGAATAAGTACATAAGATGAAAAGAATCAAGATATGTATTAACAAGATATGTATGAAACAGCTTTAATTAAAATATGAAGCGATCAATTAAATGGCAAGCAGAGTGTGAATGTAATTTTTTTTTAAAATAAATTTTAACGTGTCTTTATTGTGTCTTGACATCTTTATAGATAGATGGTCATGCCAGGGTGCCCATGACTTTTAATTATTTAATTTTTGTATGAAACGCGATAAAATAATAATTAATTTCGTTAAAGATGAATGTTTGCTATTAGTTATAATTTGACCTCTTCACAAGTTTTTTGGTAATTAATATTACATAGTATACAAATAGCATAATGTAAAAATTTAATAATTATTAGTTTTTTAACAATTAATAATATGACCTTTTGGCCTTAATAAATATATTCAGTTAACACTGCGCGCGAAGTTGATTTTCTTTAAGATTTAATTTTTTTAAAATTTTGAAAACATTGTTTTTTTTTCAATACAATTTTGATTTGATAACTATTATCGTTTCCAGTTCTCTTTAGAGTTTTAGAATATACGTACAGTTCGTTTAAGAGCCTCAACATAGTTCGTGACCATTAACAAGAGACTTATTGCATTACCTTGTTATGTGATCGTTATCTTTTTTAGTATGATACTCTAGCGTCGTAAAATTTAATGGATTCTAACATTAAATATTCTTCACATGTTGCACTCATCTATTTGTAACATGAAATCCGGGACCTGTCGGAAAAATGTATAAGTAGGAATTATAAATTTTCTACCTAAAGTATTGTTACTTTTTTTAATATTATCTTGGGTCTACTCTGTGGTAAGTCTATTTCAAACGAAAAAACAATATCAAAATTTGGCTGTGAAAGGCAAACAATGAGTAATGCTCGTTGCAGCAAGTGCATGCTCCCTTTTATCGGGAAAAAATGTGTCAGTCAGATCGACGAAATCATTTCGTAATATTTTTATCTAATGCACTGCCGATGCTGTAACACGGACATCAGCATATCATAAATAATTTCTTCATCAAAAGAATATATTTGTTACATTCCAAGTCATGTTTAGGATCAGACGATTTTAACTTATTGTCGGTTTTGTAATACGAGTTTTTTTTACATGGGCGGATTGTCAGCCCGCCGCCAACCCCCATATTACTGGAGGACCACACCCCCTACTTTGGTCAACGAACCCCTCGGGCTTAGCCGTTTAGCTTAGACTAGCTGTACTACCAACGCCTTCCCCATCCACCATTCGGAAGACACTCCATACGCCGTGAGAGCCAGCGCGGGGAAATCATCATGGGAGAAGTCATAATTCACAGACTTCGCTGGATTGGCCACTTGCTAAGGGTCAGAGACGATTGCAGCGTCAAAATAGCGTTTCTCAGAACATCGATTGCACGCCGACCTGTTTGCCGACCCAGATATCTCTGAAAGGATGTTGTAGAGCACGACCCAAGCAGTGGATGGCAAGAAGTACGAGACAGACAACGCTGGCGTTTTCTTGTGTCCGAGGCGAAGACTCACTTTGTTTCGCTGGGCTAGTGGAGTTAGTACATATATTCGGAGACAGATTTCTTATGTTTCCGAGTAAATAAATAGAGTTTTTTAATAAGAGATATTATTTGGGTATAATTAAATTGAGTGACTATTTGGGATACAGATATAGCAACTGCATTACTACCTGCGTGTAAGATCTCTGTCAAGTCCTATCGCCGTTAGAATGAGATATCTTACAATTTAACCACGTTGACTATGTCGTGCACCCATACGTAAATTATTTATTTCGTCAGCTTGCAAATGGAAACAGTAAATTTAATAGCAAAAGGCTATTAACAAAGGCACTGTCAAAGTCGCAATTAATACGAACTGAAGGCATAAGCCGCGTGTCGTGTCACTGTCAAAGACGAGGACAGATAATAAAGTTCGAACATAATCATACCAAATGGGTGCGATCGAAGGCGCACCAGCTAACACACGTCGGCCTCGCCCGCACCACACCATAGCGAGTGCATGGAAGAAATCCAATCGATCTGATTGATGAATGTCTGTCGGTGCGCACCTGTACGTAATAGCCTGAGTCAGGTTTCATTAAAATACATTCCGCTGATTTATATCACTTATGTCTCAACAATCAACAATAGGTACATTTAATTGTTGAAGAATAAAAAGTCGTAGATCATTGCTGTCGTGTTTAAACGGATGTACGCGAGATTAACATTTAATCCTATCATCATCAGTAATCACCTGGACACAGGCTTCCATCAAGGATCTCGACATTGATCGGTGCTTTTCCCTCATCGAGTAGTTTTTCGTGACCTTCATCAGATCGTAGGTCCATCCCATGGACTAAATTTCTCTATTAAGTCTGATAGTACACAGTTACAACTCAAGGATTAAAACCCTTGACAGATCCTTGACGACTGACTAAGTGTAAGCTGTCCGTTAGGTTAACTTTCAATAATGCCTTAGCGATTTCTCAGTTTTCTATGTAAACAGTCACATTTAAAACCCTAAATAGTGTAAATGTTCCAAAATCATCAAATATATTACGGTTCTTCCCCGCGCGATGTCAAGAAATACATTTTTATCTTGAACACATAATCTTTTACATATACTAGGCTTAGATATCTAGGTATATTATTTATAACCTATAATAATTTGAAGAGGGTGTAAGGGATACCGCACGACAACTCAGAGGACCTTTTTTTTAATTTTGGATTCGGCGGAAAATTTTCGAGAAAATACTCTGTCTTCTGGGGGGAAGTCAGGGTTATGTGGAGATTTTTAACCGCTAAAACCCCCTCGGTCGTCATGTTCAGCGTTTGAAGACGTCACGGGCACACCGTATGGCTGGATGCGGACAGCGCAGGACCGATCGTAGTGGAGATCTTCGGTGAAGGTTTATGTCCAGCAGTGGACGTCTATCGAGTGATGATGATGAATAATTGGAGAGATTTCAAATGACATGGAGAGTGTAATGTAAATTTTTGAAGATTGTTGGATTTAATGGATTAATTTAAGATAATGATGACAAGTTTAAGGATCTGATTTTAAATGTTTGTTTTAGTCTAATTTTATCATTTAAATTTTGAATTCAACATTCGACTATTATTTGACACAATACCGATATTAATATCTGTGGGCGAAGATAGTATTTTAGTACCAGTAGTTAACAGCCAAAGAGTAACTAACATTATTTTAACTTAAAAAATATAACATTCTGTCATAAACCATTTAGCACCATATTCGTCTGATTTGTTGTATATAGTAATCGTCCTATGAGTCAGTGCGACTTTATCAAGCAATCCTATTTATAGGCTTTATGTACAATATAGTTTTAGCACTTCCAAATAAATTTACTATCAACAAACTACTAATCTATATAAAGTATAATTTTAAGGTCGCTTTACTTGCTAAATTACTAGTTTTTAGTAAAATAAGCACGTAAGATCAGAAGTCGAAGGGCTGTTGGAATTAGTTCCAGTCCTCCGCTGTTTTAACCATTATTACTAGGTATTTATTACTTTATTATTTATTAACTGTCATTAAATACCTAGTTTCATTTAAAAAGTATTCTGTATGAAATAAAATTATTTGACAAATTCCATTCATCGTATTTCTTTCAATTTATCACATCTTTCAATCTTAGCTTCAAGAATATAACATTTAAACTCTTATGAATTAACTTTACGCATTAAAAAGACTAAACTATATTCAATTAAATTAAGTTGAACTTACTTATGACTCTTCGGTATCTTCACCAATTTCATATCGTGCTCCTGACTCAACGCTGACAATGGTTCGGCCGATATGGCTGTTCGTTTCAACCTTTGTTCACCTACAGGCAATATTCTCGTATTTTCTGGACCAGGCGTCTTCATTACAAAACATTCCTCTTCCTGGTCAACGCTGTTCTTATGACTATCTATAATTTGTCTGGTCAATGGTTTTACAACTTGTCTGTACTTGTCTATTTCGTTTCTTAGATATCGAATCGTAGCGTCCCTCTCGTCGATTTCATTTTCAAGTAGTGCTATAATCTTGTCCCTGCGCTTTAACTCTTCTGTTTTTTCCATCACTAACCTTTTCATGTCCATGTACTTCTTTTCCAATTTAAAATAATGATCTATTTTACACTGGGTCGTATGTGTGTGAGCCATTTTGAAGAATTTCGACACTTTTTTAAACTAGTCACACAGTTTTAAAGTCTCTACGAGTTGTTTTACATCACATTCGTTATCATGCACACAGTTGTTGTAACGTTCACAAATGCCGCTGTACGAGGTGGAACTGTTTATAACGAGTTTTTGCTATCAATGCAATGTATCGATACTAACAGATAATACATTGTACTAGCCTGCCTACTTCTCGAATGATTTCATTCAGTAAAATAAAGAATTTTTGATCCTCCAACTTCTGAAATTTTAGTGATTGATATTTTGACTGTTCATATGACGTACGAAGTATTGTTTATTTCAAATGCTGTACCGATTACTATTCACTCGTAACTAATAATATTCAATGTTTTCAAAACCGAAATTATTCATTATACACTGTTTAATAACAAACTATATAACATAGTATTTTCGTAGACTGAATTTATTAACATATGATTTTAGATTTAAATCGATAAATTTAAAACTCGTTTCGAATTTATATTTAACAAAGTCAAGCCAAGTCGTTTATCACTTATAAACGAAAGATGAGATATAGATAGATGAGATATATTTACTATTGATTTTGGAGATTGATAATTTAGAACGGATTACCAAACAATAGAAATAACTTCAGGCAGGTTACGAAATGCTGTCAATCACGAGTACTGTAACTGCGTGTGGGTTAGGCGAAAATAATTTGTTTAAGGTCGGCCAATCAGTAACATATCACACAAGAGCATGATACCTTTCTAAGTATTAAGATAAGGTCAATACGAGATAAATACCAGTGTTAAGAATTTGGGGCAACGTAATTAAAGTAGAGTAATTCACGTAATAAATCAATGTTTATAGATATAAATTCATTCAGGTCAGGATTATTGCGGATGGAACTGTTTCAGTTCATTAAAATACAGGTTTTAATATATAACAGAAGTTCGTGAAATATTTAGGTTTTAAGAACTCGTGCTATAATGAGGAGTTTGATATTGACAAAGGTCAATGAAGCAACTTATCGCCGACAGGAAATTTTTGTCAAAATGAAAATTACACCCGTAACTATCTGTTTTATTTATAACTGGAGATTTATCTATCAGCGATAAGATATTGTATTATCGCCAGTTTTTACTTTATTATGTTGCAATGGCTATATGTATGACAACGCGAATGCTGTTTTTTTTTTATAAAAAAAATAGTGTACCTAATTTGACCTAGATCTATCATATCGTTATAAGCGAAACCGTGTTAGTTAATAAGGATGTTAATCATAAACAATAACGTATGCTATACACATTAAACGTTATCAGGTAATATAAATTTTTTTTCAATGAAATCATCGTGAAGTTTTCGCATATTGATCAAATTAATTTCATGAACGTTTATTGAAAGTTTTTTTTTTAAATACCCTAACGTTTGGATATTGAAGATGTACATATTTCTTGTTGGTACTTTGCGAATTAATGAACTTATAATTAAATCTACATTAAAAATCTATAGAGATTTTTAAATATAAACGGAGATTAAAAGAGAAGAGAAACGGAAATATAAAAGAGATTTTAAAAATATAACGAATATAAAGCAGAAATTTTGAAATAATTACTATAAATGTAAACGCTATTTTATGCAATGTATTACACGTTTTATACTAAGCGATATAATGTATGCAAAAATTCATACAATTTAATAATTATACGTAACACAAGCGGAGGAAACGTACAGTAGTGTACTATGACGATATGTATTTATTATTATTAAAATATTAATTATCAACATAAAAATACAAAACTGTTATTTATGAAAAAAAAAATTAGAAAATTTATAAGCATTTTGAATGAAAGAGCGCGTTATATCTAACATCACGATAATTTTTACCAATGTTAATATTTTTCAATCTTTTGTTAATAATATGGGAAAACACATTAAGTATAACTATATAAATCACTAGATTCGCCTATTTAATTTATGTAATATTTTACTAATGTTTAATATTCTAAAACAGGCAACTCTGTCCACCTTGCGCAAGAGATCAGACCTATTTTTGGAGTTACCAGCCAACCTTACGGTAAGAAGAAAAGTTGTCTAATTAAATAATACGTTATTATCACTTTCCGCTTTTAAAGCAACATAAGGGCATACCATATTTTTGAAAACACAAACCACTAATCAAGGTCATGGTGGAACTTGAAGAAATGATGGACGGTATTATTTTTTTATTAAAACTTAACAATCAAAACAGTGAGATGGTCTCTTGTGTGTGATAGAGTTTCGTTTAATATTAACATATAAACCGGACGATTATACCTGATATTATAATAATAACAAATTCCCGTTTATCTAGTGACCATGTTACAAAATTATCGTGATCCATTGAACCGCGTTACATTTTATCTGAAAGCTACATAATCTTCCTATTCACGGACGTCACGGAGTGTCATTAAGCCTTTTTAGCCTGAGCTGACAGACTAACGCTATTTACGGTGCCTGACGTTATCGGAGAGAAGCGAAACAACCGAAAAGCATTAGAGGAAAACGCCATGAGTTTGCGTAATACCAGTACTTCCGTCCGTCGTAGGAAACATTAACACATCACGATTTGATTTTATAAATAGATTTCTTAAATCAATAAACACCTAGCAATGAACTAACCTGACTAATTGTTTTTAATACTTGCTCAATAGCAAAACTTAACGCATTCAACTCACACTTAAATGAAAACACTGACCACAGTATTTATATTAACAGTCGGAAATTAGAAAAAGTTGATTAAAAAGCTAAATGTTACCATATTTACGGTGTTAATAAAAACTAATTTGCTACTAGAAGTGATCTAAATATATATTGAACCAAGTTTGGATAACTGAACAATAATAACAATACAAATTATGTCCTCTCATCTTACGGCTGCGACCATAGTTTTTATTAGTGATTGTTATACTTGCTAGAATAGTGGAAATGACTAATGAACAATATATAAATAGACCCCGTCTGACCCCGCTAAGGAGACTTCAAGAAAATTCATCCAAAGAAAACATGAAGTGAACGCGTCTGTAGCTTCCGTTTCTTTAATTTTAAGATAAAAAATCGTAGACAATATGAAAATAATGAAAGCAAACAAAATTTTAAATAGAAAAGGAATCGTTTATTAAATCGACAAATGATATAATTTTCCCACCTATGAAAAAATAGAGTAATACTTTAAACAAATGTTGTAAAAAACAAAATAATACAGTTTTTTTTTTAATATAAAACGAGTATGCGTCTCTATCAAAACGATCTATTCTCTAAACGAGTCTACTGACCCTACACTGAGGACACATGGAGAATTGGGCTCAATTGAAATAAATGTCATGTGCAATTACGTCAACTCTTGTCTCCGTGAGTCCTCAAAATGTATTTGAACACATAAAAATACACACAAACCAAACTTTTAATTAGCATTGTGCACTAGCACGGAGCGGTTCCACCTTGACATACATTGGCTACAGAAAAATGTCTCGCATCTGTCGTGGAGGTTAAAAGAAAGGTGGATGTCACCGAATGGTAAAATGGCGGACACGTTCTGCGTATTAGTTTATTTTTGTATGCAGTAACACATTTAAAGCTTCGAACAGATAAAACATATCAAAGGACATCAATTCGAAAATATATAACATACTTTACATCTAACTAACATCGATTCTGCGCTGATCCGTGGACGTAATGTAAATTATCCATGACACTGGACGCGATAACCTTGAATATGTTTTATTGAAAATCCATTTAAAAATTTTGCTTTAAAGTTTTTTTTTTTACAACCTTGACGGTAGGTAGTACGTTCTATAAACTTAGATATATTTTAAAGGCAAAAGTAGAGTTGACCTTAGATGAATTACGTTTTAACGGTATAATAAAATTTTCTACAATATCAGGTGAACTTGCGAAAGCGGTTTTTATCTGTGACGGGATATTGGATTTTCAATGGCTACATTTTTCTTTTATTGAAGCAATGTCTACTCAGGGAAGTATAATATAAATTTATAAAGGCAATCTATATTTAGAAAGAATTATTATCAATGACGGCATTGTTTGCGGACTTGAAGAAATGATTCCACCCGGAGACAATTGTTAGGGTGACGATCGCATTCAATTCAAATCAAGCGGAAATAATAAATATTAACGGTTACTTAGACACGATATCTTTATTAACATATAAATATTTGTTAGAAGTTTGTTAACAGCACATGGATCCACTGGCATGTAGATATTAGATACAATTTAATCCAAATATCTAAATTTAAATTTCCAAACTTTACAATATGATGTGATTTATTTACTAGTTTTTAACATCGCCATCGTCTTAAGTAAGATCTATTAATTTTTATTCATATCATTGCTTTCTCAGTGCTAGCCGAACTTTATTGCTTGAATGAACCTTTCCCGTAATAAGTATTTTTTTAAATAGTCATAAGAATTCAAATTTAAGGTCAAATGGAGAGTTTGAGCAATGGTATGGTTTGTATCCGTCTGGTCATGTGAAATTGAGGTCCAGTTGAGCCATTACAAAATATAATAAGAAAATTAATAGGTTAAATTTTAAAATTATGATAAATAAAGTATCATAAAATTATATATTTAAATCTACATTAACTTCAAAGTAAAACTCATATACTTATACCAAAAACGTGTGTAAACTTTGGCGAAGCAAATGAATTCGAGTTGCATGAAGTAAGAAACGTAAAATATGATAAAACGGATAATGTCTGGACATAATCCGAACGTTAATGCACTTGTGTAAAACGGTCAGTTATTTCGGAAATAAACAACATTTGCTGAAAATGAACTCTCAAGGTAACTTTGGGGGATTTAAAAATAACACTGTAGTACATACAAAATAATTCTGACACGCTTTAAATTGAAATAAATCATTACTCTTTACATTTTGCTTATTAATCATTATTAACCGTTGAATCGATCGTTGGGGGAGGCCTATCTCCAGCAGTCTATCGGCTGGATGATGATGATGATGATGAACCATGGAATTATTTTTTTTGAAAAATTCTTTTATTGGATGTCAATACATCAAAGGAATCGAAAAGTGAGGGTTATCACGAGAATACAAATGGACAGGGAAATAGAACAATATTTATGCGGAAGGTGACCTTGAGGTTTCCCGGTGGTATCGGAAGCCAATGCGTGTGTCGACTGCACCAACTAATACATGAAACAGCTTATACAAGTAATCCATGGCATTTATTTTTATTAATTCTTCTCCTACATCTAATATTACTTACTTTAATATTTTTGTAAATTTTGTATAGTAAACATTTTTGACGCGACAAGTGAATAACTTAAGAACTTAAATATCGTATAAAAAAATTAATAATATTATAGATAGTATATTATTAAACATTATATATAGTTTAAGCATATCTGAGTTTTATATATATTATTTAACTATATTTAACTACGTTACTTAAATTATAAATAAAGTAATAAAGTTATAGAGATTACTTTATTTTTTATTTTAATTGCGTTTTTTATAGAAATTAGTGCGGATGGATATCTGTTTAAAAACTAACTTATCATTGAAGTATAAAACGAACGTATCATGTTTTATTACGGTGACAGTTAAGTTAAAAAATCGTGTTGTGTTAATTCTCACTTGATGCAAGCGGATCCTGGTTTAATTTGCAAGTTTTTTATTGCTCTTACAAACAATTAGCATTATTAACGATGATCATTGTTTGGATACAACTTCAGTGACGTCATTGTATAAAACAATTCCTCATAACACATACTTTGTAGCTAAGTATTTTATTTTAAGTAATAATCGATAAAAATCTTCTGTATTTTACGACGGTATAAAGGTATTGGAGTTTCCCATCCAAAGGCTTTACTTGAATGTAAAATTATCGTTACCTTAACTACGACCTATAAACTATTAGAACCTCACAATGTTTACTTTATTATTAAAAATTACAAGTTATTGCTTAATAAAGTGATTTAAATTTAACAAAATTGGTAACTTAACACGGCCTGGTATTTTTTCGCGGTTTTTATATTGATTATCGAGCTTTTACTCTAGAAGTGTATACTAATAAAATTATTTTTTTTATTTAGAGCGAAAGAAAATCTAAATATAATTCATTAAATTTTAAATAGCTAATAAAATTGCAAAATTAAAATCGATAAATTTTAATCGATTATCGATCATAACCACGGTTAGATAAGATATTTACAAACTGGTACACTAGGTGTTATTAACACTCATGCGGTATATACTGAGCTAAGTAGTTAACGTAAGATTTTTCCGCTTCACTTTTGTTTTATTTTTCGGGTTTTTTTTTAAATAATTATTCTGTCTGGAGTCACTAGTAACGTTTCACCGGTGTGAGCGTCGCGATTCAACTAGTAAAGCGTCGCAAAGCGTCGGTCGCGCAAATCAGTCATCGCAGTGCGCTATGGGCTTATTATCATTCTAAAATTACTTGATGCTGCTGATGAATTCATTGCGCTCGTTGACCGACTGAACCGAAGCGTCGTACAACAGAGCGACTGTGAGCTTTCGTGCTTTATTAAAAGGAATTAAAGAGAATTGACAGTTAATAAAGCGAAACCGCCTTAAAGATCTTCAGACATTAAATTGAACGTACGGTTAATATATATATATATACGCTATGACGTAATACAAAACGTAATTTACAAATGCAATTAGGAATAGATTTATTTCTCTATAAAATATGTGAATTACTAAGTAATAAGACTTACTTATTATACCAAGTAATAAGTCTTAATTTATTATAAAAAAATTTGCGCTAACAGTATGATCACCTGTACAGCATAGGTTAAGTAATTTGGACATATGTAGAAGCAATTTTGATTTAAAAATCAATTAGAAAAGTCCAAATTTAATAAAGATATGACAGTAAGGAAGAGAAAGGAATAATACATATATCAATGAGGTTTAGACCTATGTAGAGACTCATCACGTTGCCTCTAGAGCCATAAGGCATGGATACTTGAAGTTTGTTAGGAATATTCCTTTTACTGAGTATAGGTCGGCAAAGAACAGATTTTACGAAATATTACCCCCAAATGGGGTTGCGAGTCCAACTGCCAGCAAGGCGGACAAGGTACTGCTAGTACAAATAAAGGGTGAAAGGTAATAGGTGTAAAAGATCTGGAGGGGCTAAAGTGTAGCTCGTATCCTATCTATCTATGTATGGAATACCCCATACAAAAACATTGATTCTGGAGTTATTAATTATTTAAATATTTTTCAAAAAATTCCTGATTTTCTGGGAAAAAATTCGATGATTTTATTACTTACTTGCAGTCACGCATCATCATCGCTGCTGACAAAATAAGAGAACAGCTCACAGGGCGAGTCACTCTATATAACTTAAGTAAAAAGCTTCGTGCTTGTATCAGGAACCGCGGCCGTCAGTTTGAGCAAAATTTAAATTAATTATTACTTTAAACTTTTACTCTGAACTCATTATCTAAACTCACAACAATAAGCTCGCAGGTGTTATAACAACAACAACAAAAAGGTCAAATTAAGTTCCGGCGCGGCGTCTACTTTTGATATTTCATGGTACTTGGTTTTATTTACGTGTTTTTATTTTCTAACTTTTAGAAACTTTATCCTTTCTTACTCCTTGTCGGACAGATATTCAAGTCAGATACTTATTTGTGTGCTTTATACGTATTTCTTATAAATATTTTTTTTAAGATTAAATAAAAATTTAAGTATGACGCCTTATTTGTTACTGTGTCGACTTTCAAAGAACCTAATTTAAAAGTTTTAGTCTCTAAGTCATATTATCAATTTAATTTAATAAAACAATAATTAAACAAGAATTATTACATTAAAATTTGTGTAGAAATAAGTAAGAAATAAAATCATCGAATGTTTTCCTAGAAAATCGGGAATTTTTTGAAAATTATTGAAAAATTAATAACTTCAGAACCATTGTTTTTAGATGGGGTATTCCATACATAGATAGATAGGATACGAGCTATACCTTAGCCCCTCCAGATCCTTTACACCTATTACCTTTCACCCTGTATACCTACAATAAAACAACTATTAACTTTATGCGAAAAAGAGACCATTTAGTTCTAATTAAAAAAAAATCGAATTTCATTGAGTGCAATAATGTAAATATTATAATCAAAAATTCAAGAACGTGTTAAAAGAATCGGAATATTAAAACAAAAAGAAACCTTTTCATTAAATGTAAACTTTGTATCACATTTCATCTGATTTCATCATAATGAATCTGAAGTATATTGATTGACCACAGTCGTGAGTTGAGCAGAGATCTTGTTCTACTAGCGGCATATTTTAATTTCCTGTTTAATTTACTTTTTATTTTCTGACTTAAAATGTTATGTCAAGTACAAAAATCGCATAGATAAACTAGAAATTATAATTGTTGGTTAAATTTTATAAACAATGTTATATTTAATTGCTTCTTACTTTCTGCCAATTATTTTATTACGTATATGTTAGAATTAGTTATGTATTATTTTATAGTTATAGTTTGTTTTTATGTATTTTTTAAGTTTTTTTTTGCTTAAAATACATTTGACTTTTTGAAGCTAAAATCCTCATTCCCCTAAGATTGTCATGTAAAAAATTCGTAAAGGTATTCATTTTGCGAATGGTAAGTTTTGCAATTATTAAATCAATAGTAGTTTAAGGAATCTAATATAACGTTTACGCTCTTGAACATAAAAGCCAAACACAAAAATAAAAAATGTGCAATAAAGTATCTGTAGAGATAAATAATTATGCAATCTCTACATTTATTGCGATTTGAGGCGTTCTTGATATTATAGATACATGCAAATCGCATTCGTGAGCCGAAAATAGTTTGCTTATTATTAATCGACATTAATGAAAATTTCATCGGCGTCCGATTAAATGGTTATCATCTATTACGATTTTAGTCGCCTCGAGTTGTGCTATTTTAGATCTCGTGCCATACACATTGACCTTGAAATATTTCTACCTTAAAGACAGACTTGAACAGCTCACGCAAGACATTAAAAATCACCTATGTATACATGAGAAGTCACACGAGTGCTGTTTAAAAAACTTGTAAAAAAAACATAAAAAAAAAAAAGTTGTTTTTTTATTATTGTTCAGAATATTACCTTTAAAGTTTTTAATTATGGGTCAATTCATGTTATTTTATTCCATTTATCAACGATTACTAAATGTTTTAAAAATAATGTACATTTCAACGAAATAAGAAAATTGCAAAAATAAACAATAATTTAATTTGTAACAAATAAAGTTGTTAATATTAGCGCCATCTACATTGTTTCGTTTAGACAAACGTACCGTAATACATACAATAACTTTCACTACTTGGCCATAGATGGCGTTGCATTATTAAAATTTATTCGAGAAAAATATATTAATTATTATTATATAAAATCTGTTAATGATAAAAAGACAATACGTGTTACGTGAAATTACAAATTAATATAATAATTAACAAATATCTAATAAATGAAAATGGATAATTATTAATGGAAAGTAGTTAGAGTTGTGGTAATTGTAAAATTAACAATGGTTTATAAATAATAAAAGATAACTGAAACATCATATTTTTTACAACTAAAGTAGTATCTAGTAGGAATCCACGTGCATGAAAGATGCAGTCATATTGAAAAAAATATGAAAAAAAAAATTATATGCATAAACTAATATTTTTGATGGAATATTAAATGCAGTTGCTGAGTTCACAAGAGGTTTTCTAGATATTTTAAGTAATAAATCTATAAAATATACCCGTATCTATTATAAAATAACATATCATAAATAGTATATTGAATATGTTTTTCAAAATAGTAATATTTTTAGGCCATACTGTACCTGAGTATGAAGTTGTCAACTACCAATGTAGTCCTTGACAACTACACAATAGATTCCGGACAACCTCATCTATCAGCTTCTATTCGATAGTCGTTTACAATAGAACATGATTTATGTGTTGTACATATGCAAGTTAGTCATCTAGAAATACCATACAAGCTATACTGAGAGAATAGCTAAAAATAGAAATAGTACAAAACATTTATTTGAGCTTTAAAAAATGCTTTTAATTGTTAAATATTTCTAGTAGTTATTAATAGTACTTTTATATTCAACATAAAATTTTGCTTTAACAAGTTCCAGTTAATTAAAACTTTAAGATATGGGTAGAGGAAATCATTACATATTTAAATATTTTAAATTAAGAAATTATATAAATGACTTATACCATATACAAAAATAACATTGATTTGGAAAAACATATTATAAAGTTTCGTAGATTCATCCTACAAGAATCAATATGGAATGAATAAATTAATAAAAAAGGTAACACTCGCCCTAGTCTAATGTTAAGTGACAATTAGGTCGTAGATTTTAAAACAGCAGATCCGAAATCAAGGGAACGAGGGACTTTTATGACGTCACAGTTTGTCGTAGAAAGCAGTTAAATATAATCATTTGACTACTTAATTTCCGCTTCCACGTTATAAATCTTTCATTGAACACGACTGTATATTACAATATATTGTAATATAGAGTCGTGTTCAATGAAAGATCTACGGGACGACCGTCAAGCGCAGTCAGTGACAAAGTACTACGATCGAGCGGCAGTGATAGCGCCAGTGATTCGATTTATGGTAGTTTTCACCCCGATATGGCGACAGATTAACTTATAAACTTCTAGGAGTGTAATTAAAAAGCACTGGTTCTCTCAAACCGCTAATGTGATGGACGATAAGCATGTTAACATTCATTTCTGACAAGCTGTTCCAATTTATGTACGTGATTGTACTCAATCGTGCAGCCTTAAAACTTATCAGTTTTTATACTAGATTTATTTGAAAATAGATAAGTACTATTTTTCTGGAAATTAAGATAGCTTAATCCCATATTTCTATACAGTGATAAGAAGTGGCGTAAAGAATAAGATAGAAGCTCTAGAGACGTGGTGCTATAGAAGAATGCTAGGCATCGAAGAAAAATGGTAAAGGCTTGTAAAGCCACTAATATTAACATGATCGCAACTACGCTGTGAAGAATGTAACAAAAAAAAAAGTTATGTATTATAATGTTAGTTTATATTGTTTTCTGTTATCAGTCCGTTTGGTTTGTGAAGAAAATTACTTTATTTTTTTAAAGAGTACTATTACAATCTTTTTATTTTCCTTGTAAGCTCCCTGATGAATAAACCCTTGATATTATCGTATCACTTACTAGTGCTTTTATACAACTTGATATTTGTTTAAGTAGTTTAAATTTTAAATTAAGTATATTTATTTGATTATTAAACGAGTGCTAACGTGAATAACGTTATATATGTACATAATTTGCGACGATATCCATGTTGGTAACGCCTTCGTTGCAATCAAGTTACAAATCAAGCGAACATCCAGATCGGGTTAGACTTAAACAAAAAAAAAAACTAGAACGATGTATGTATCAAATAAATTGGAATAATACAAAAGCTGTAATTTCTTTAATATAGTTGTTTATACAACGGGTAGTATTTAAAGAATCCGCTCTTGAACTTTGCTGTATCCAACTGAGTGAAATCCACTAATTAAGTATACCGATTATATACTCAAGTGACATAACGAGCGTATCGGGGCCCGCAAGAACCGTATTGTCCGAAGTTTTGATTAATCGCTTACAAGCGTAATTAATACTGACCTTAACTATCTTAAACATTCGTCATTACAGCCCCAGGATATCGAAAAGCTGTTGAGCCTAGAGTCGGTAACCGGCGGCTCCCGGACGGCAGATTTTCAAATATATAAAGCAGATATTTCTGAACTCACTATCTACATACACTACTGGTAGAAGGTTTCTTTAACCGTCTAGGTAGGTACAGCTGCAGCTCCTATTTCTGCTGCCAAACAGTAATGTGCAAACATTACTGTGTTCCAGTTTGCAAGCTAGTAAAATTAAAGTGATAAAAGAATTAACGTCTGCTTCATTGCGGCGAGCACAAGGTGATGCAGTGTATATCATCCTAATTAGTGCCTAGTTGTTACGCGTAGACGTATCACTGAGGTGAACGTCTTGTTCATCTTATAGAATAAAAAAAAACAGCGACGATGTAATGGCGGCAGATTTACAATAGCAGCGAATGATTAGTAAATCTGCTTCAAATAGAAGACCCTCAGTATGACAGTATGATGTAGAACTATTAAATCTTAAAATATCAAAACGCTAATGGTCCAGTTAGAATAGATAATGCGTCCTCCAAACACATTGCAGACGTAAAACAATAAAATTTCTCCTCAACTTACAAACCTTTATTACTTCGTAAAACAGATAACGCGGTCTCACATCAACCCGCTCGCCGCCATTAAACTTTAACATCGACCTTGGGGGTTGTGGAAATAATCGCAAAGGGGTCTTTATCAAAGCGCATTATTAATTTGCACCCGTACATTAAGTTTTTGGATCACCAAATAAGAACCAACACGGTTACGTATAATTTGAGGGTGGAGGGGGGGGTTGAATAACCGCGTCCGATGTTAACACAATTTATGGATACAACGTCGAAAATTACTATGAACTGGTTTATTGAATTTTTAATAATACTGAGAGAATATATATGGATCTTTAAAAGGACATCTCGCCGCCTGTTGATTTAATAATTTTAAAAGGCTTTACGACAATAATAGTAAACTTAGTTTTATCTCCGATCTTCCACAATGCCTACTCTCTTTATTAAGGATAAATATATATATGTAATTTCAATAAAAGAGGGGAAAGATCAGGGTATTAGATAAGAGAAGTAATAAAGAGATGGATAGTAAAATAGATGAATAACAAAATCTCGTTTCATGTAGAAATTATTGGTATTCTCTCTCACGCACACTCACTATCTCTCTTCCTCCTTACACCATACACTCTTGAAAGACTGAGCTGAAGGTACGGACGGACAGCAATTTTCTTGTTTTTTTTTTATCTTAAAGATATATTAAAAAGTTAACATTATAGTTTTATACATTTGTAGTTATTTCTTAGCGAATTTTCGAGGCTCAATATATAGGTATCTAACGTTTACTAATTATTACTACTATTTTGAAGGGTGCTGTAGCTGGTGTAGTTAATGGGGTAACGAGAATTAATATATCATCGTCTCAGGCGACGAGCAATTGCGCAATGTGGTGCTTTGTATATCATCCTAACTAGCGCCACGTTGTTATAGGCAGGCGTATCACTTATCATGTGTGGAAGGAAAGAGAGCGAGAGGGCGGTATCCTACAAGATGGACACGCACAACTCAGGACGCTACGGGAGCTACCCTACAATCATCCATCCAAATGGCGCAAGACAGAAATGTCTGGAAAGAAATGGTGGCCAGGGCAACGCACCATAGTCACGTCCCTCAGCCATGAGGTTACGACAAAGAAGAAGAAGACCACTTATCGTGAGGTGACCGTCTCGTTCGACACATCACTTCATTGAATAAAAAAAAATTACGTTCGCTAAATTTCCAAACAATAAGTCAATTTCTATTTTACCAATATAATCGATATATATATTAGCAGAATTATTAGAATTAATTATTGTTCGAAGTTATTTGCTAGATTAATATTGAACGCATTAGCAGAAACTTAATGTTAAACGTCAACCTATCACAGTATCTCAATAGCCGTTATCTTTCTCACGTGAACAAATCACAAGATGGACCGCACTCAATATTATTGAATACATCAGATAAGAATACAATCAATACACTGTCTATTTCTGGAGTAGACTTGTAAATGTAATGTTATCGAAATATATTACACTATTACAGCAAAGCATATTGGTACAGTGAATAACTTAGTATCAACACACAACAAAGTTTATTCAATAGATCGACATAAAACATCCCACAATCAAAATGAATCACAAGTAAGAGACGACTGACAGAACTCTAAGCGGATATTAAACAGTTAGTTGCTATTAAAATATCAACAAATACAAACTTACCCCTGTGAATGAAGCAATTATAAACTCCCTTGTATATTTAAAGCAACATTTAACCGATGAAAAAATAACGGTTAACCGCGTAACTGTAACGACTAAAATATATAATTCGCACGCTTGCCTTCCAAAACTTTGACAGAGGCAATAATGAAAGCTACCTGTCATCTGTCAAATTTGACAGAGGGAACAACGCGAAACAGTCAATTAAAATCATTATCGCGTGTTGTTGTTTTTTTTTTTTTTTTGTTTTTTGTTAATTTTGATTTTGTAATCACCTTTTACTTTTGTTCGTTGTTTCATTGTATTCAAGGGCTTTGTCTACAGCATAGTTATACACATGTGAACAATTGGAAAGGACTTCCATTTCGATATATATAAATATATATATATGTCATTGCCATATTTATTAAAATTCATTATTTTTAGTATGATTTTAATGATGTAACAAATGTTCAAAGTATCATATACATTTCTAGTGTTAAGTGTCAAAGGTTTGCTATAGTCTTACGGTTAAGATATTATTGACTGGTTCAGTGTTTCTTTCTATACCACGAAGCGAGTTGAAGAGATATTTGATGGTGTCTATTTTTTGTTTTACGTGGGGTAAATGCCTACGCATACTCATCCTCGCGGAGGCAAGGACGGTTTATGTCGGACTTGAACCGACTAAAACTCCCACGATGTTCTGCCTCATCGCCTGATGGCAGGGTCACGGGAACGCTTTCGCTCACAACCGCGACCCTACCGGCACTGGCCGCTTGCGCAGCTCACACTTAGGGAGGGATAAACCCTACCTATCCAGGGCGCGCCGGAACATGCACCACGCCCCTACCTCGGCCTCCTGCAGACGCGCGGGCGATTGGTTCCCCAGAACCCGTTACCCAGAGACCATGAGAGCCACCGGAGAAAACCTCTCCCGGGTCCCCGCGGCGAAGAGATGTTGGGCCCGCCGCTACCCGTCAACGGCCGCGGAGGATAGAGAGAACGGCGCATTGCAATACCGACACTCCTCTTCCCCCGCGGCCTCACCGCCCCGTATCGACAGTGCGACACCGGTTAGTCGCAGAGGGCACTCCCTCCGCGACTCCACCTCGGCTACAGGGGCAGTATAAAACCGCCCCCGTAGCCGAGCCGACCCTTAACCGCGTGGTGATGGTGTGTTACGCTTTCCTATAATAATGGGTGCTAATTAAGATGATAAACACTACACCACATTGTGCTCGTTGCTAATCTAAGAAAAAATTTAAGGTCTCATCATCTCAGTAATTTCTAGCGACAGCTATACGTTTAAACTGATACACAGTAATGTTTACACTTTACTGTTTGGCAGGAATCGAAGCTGCTATAGTACCTACTTATTTAGTATCTGGATAGAGCGACCTATCCACCAGTAAGGTATCGTTTAGTTCAGTGTAATAAAATAAATCCTGTATATGAAATTATAGGACCTTATTTAGGACCAGTTGTCCCCGAAGCTTCGCCGGTGTGCAATTCAGGTAAGAAGCAGTCCAAAAAAATGTTTCCCAAATCGACAAATATGTCGCATTTTTAACAACATTAACTTAAAAACTTATTCTGTATAAATTGTGTACATTTATATTTTTTTCACAACCTAAAATTAAAGATTTATCTTGGCTACAAAAAGGACTATATCCTTTTCTATAGTATCTTCTATAGCGACACGAAAATAATTTATGTATCGTACAAACGTAGTAATAATCAATTAATAATACTTTGGTTATAATATGAATTTTGGGATTTTATTATACTTACATTTGAACGTGTTGCTATGATACATTAGATGGGAATTTAGATGATTGCTTCCGGTTGCTGATTCTATCTAAAAATCATTTTGTTTGAGCATTAAATGGCAATTGTTGGCGACTTTACGGAACAGACATTTAATCTAATATCTTGTAAAATGTTGTAAATACAAAAATCCTAATACAACAAAGTAAATTAGATTTAATATTATTGATGCTTGTACGGCCAAATATTTTTTTTTTAATAATACAAAAATGTATACACTTGTTCATTTCAGGGTTTTAAACTTTTAACATATCTCATCATTATGTCTATTTTATTTCATTCCTGAAGGTTTTTGTAAACGTGATCGATTTTTAGTGTAGTATCGTACAATACATTTGTGCGACATAAAACCGATACAAGAACGCGGGTTTTCGTCCACACCGGAAGCGACTACTTCGCAATGAATAACGCTCGCTCTTCCGTCTAGCGCTGAGCAGTATTTATAATGGAGACGAGAAGCCATTCGGAGACTAGTAAATGCAATTTAGCTAATCTATAACTGGAGAGCAAAGGTACGGAACTCGGCGACTTTGTTAACGTATATTTCAGTTCACGTAAGATTTACTGAAAATTTACCATATTCGTACACGTACTTGTAAAAGTTTGTAAAACTACTTATGTATCAGTCAGAAATTAAAAACGAATTCTACATGGAAACTAAAAAGTAATAGGAAAAAAGATAGATTGATTATTTGAACAAAAACTATAGTTGATTTTAGTTCACGCCATTGTCTGAAAAATAAGGAAGAAGTGAAATAACTATTGTAGAACCTCTTTAGTTAAAAACCTATGTACAAATTTTTGAGAGAATAATTTTATGAACTTTATAATTCTTATTGTTAAAAGCCAATTATTTTATTTTAATTTTAATTATTAAAAACAACAACTTCACAAATGTCAACAAGGTACAGGTGAATTTTAATTGGTATATACGACGTCGTCGCAGTTGCGCAAAACTGTAATAAAACGCGTTGTTCCCTTTTATTTGATGACTGGGGGACATTAAAATATAATTGCCCACAACGGACATAATCACACACTTTTGCGTTAAAATTATAATAACATTATACAATTTTCGAAATTGTAAACAATCAAAAAGTTCACGTCATCCAGACCTCCCCGAAATTGAGAAATTCTCGCTCGCCATGCTTTCCCTTTGCGTTGATAACCGCAGTTGCTCATGCCCTTTTCTAACAAATATCGTCTCCTTGGTTGCCATTCTTCAACAAAGGGATGAAGGGCATACGCATTTAGGACACTGCACATGTCCTAGCTCGCTAAATCTATGTAAATGATAGTCTCTTAAGTTACAAGGGACGCACACAACTATGCTGCTTTGTAAGTGATAAGTTTATATTTGAGTATTAAGCACGACACTGATATCCCGCTCGAAATCCCATGCATGCCTCTAAAGGTAAGGTATTCTAAATCTTCACCCACAAAAGGAACAACTAAACATGAAGAAATATAGGTTTCAATACAAATATGACAATGACACATAATTCAAGCAAAAAAAAACGATAATTAATAATGATTAAAACGAGACATCTGTTCATAGCGATAGTACTTAGCAATCGAGCGATCTGATAAATAATTAAGATATCTAAGGAATACTCCAAGTTTCGATGTTGTATACAACGCGCTGTTTAAATACCATCATATCACCAACTTTGGTGCTTTCCTTGAAGCAGGCTGTAATGTAGACCATACGCTCCATGTATTTGACTGCCAAGGCTTTTAAGGTTCTCTTTCGAAATACGACTTTGTAACGTTCTATACATAGACTTTGTAACGTCGTAGTCTCTTTTTTCTAATGTAACAGTTAGTCATTTTAGTAAAATAGAAGTTTGATTTAAAATTGAAAATTACTTTGGTTTGAAATATTTTTAAGTAATAAATAAAAAAATTGGAAAGAATTCTATATTAAAATGGAAAGTAAAATCTGTTATATAACAGTTAAGACAACATTATCAGAAATATGAGTACAAGTACCGCAAACCCTTTAAACCTGAACGAAAGAGATGCAGTCCAATTATTAAAAGTACATTATGAATTTAAAATCCTTTAGTATCCCATGACCGCCATATACTCTTATCAATAAAAGATAACATGTATAGTGTTAAGGTATTTAATTTATAAAATTTGATTTGACTTTCACGACTCGACCTACATTAGTAATAATTAAAAGTTAAGATAAATTAAGTTAACCAAAATTTTGTATACTGACTCTCCTGGTGTAGCGATCCAAAATGATTTTTAGACTTCCGACAAAATTTGGTATGCACTTTTAAAAATTAATACGTCCGTCGATCTCGCCTTCAAGGAGCAGATCTATTCGGTGAATAAAACTTCATGCTACAACCAAGAATTACATGTTAAAACTTTAAAAATTATAAAGAGGAAAATACACGATAGATTGCAAGTTCGAAGGCACCAAAGCGCCAGAACTCTGAGCACAACACAAAACTCTGAGCACAGGCGAAAAGCTCTGATTAAAGGATTTAGAACTGTGTCCCAAGTCGACGAGAATAATGTCAATATAACCTGCTGAAGTCAATGCTGGTAATAGACCTCCTCAATTTTATTACTATAATTGGGGAAAGTTGCTGCTCTTTATTGAAAACTATTCCCTCTGGACATATTTTACGGCTTTCCAATTTCGGCAACCACTACCTGATGCAATGAAAATATCCAAGAAACGCCACATTATTATGGCCATCTGAATTATTCCTTATCGGGTGAAAATCCTATTTGACTAGTTGCTCGGTTAAATAACAAATATGTTTCCAACATTACTAATGTAATTACGAGTAAAAAAACTAAACTCAGATCAAATAAATTTTATGGGAGCAGAAACTATATTTCCGAAATTGCACTAAAATTTAAAAAAAAATGATTAATTATAAATCTGTATCATACAGTTTTGAATAAGATGTTAGTATTTTATTAGATAAACACATCACAAACGTCAAAACAGGATTTCGAGTCGGACTGCGAATAAAAAGTAAAGGAATGTGATTTATTTTAGTTAATACTGTTACTGAGATTAAAAATGTTGTTCGGAGATTTGATTTAATGTTTTTAATTAATTATCAGTAGCTTTATTTGTGGACTTTGGCTGTTAAGGCAAAAGTGTCATATGTATAGCGAACACCGCTAGGAGCAAATCGTGAATTAAATCCTACCTACAAGGGCCGACGGCCGAAACCCGTTATATATGTACTATCACGACTATATACACGGCCATATGGATTGTCACACTTTACCCAAATACAATAACGTTAAACGATGCGATAATTTACTGTTCAGTAGTAGTTCCTGTCAGGGAACGATATTCATTGCAATATGCCAATTGAAAGTTAACCTCTTTCGACCAGCGTTGTGCTTTCGGAGAAAAAAAGATGTGGCGTACAGGATATTCATCTACCGGTAAGGATACTTACTCTGTACCATAACGCTTTAGGTTAGTAATGCTTATTAAATATAATATAATGTAGAGCTATGATAGAAATAGTTTACTACGAGACATTAATTTCCATTTCTTTTTTTCTCGTACCTAAAGAGTTTAATGGCAACTTGATAAATTAACTATGAAACTAATGTTAATAATGAAAGATTATAATCTTAAAGCACTTCTTTTACTAATACAAAAATCTTTTAATTACTTTTTATACTTTAAGTAACACTATAGTTGAAATTAACCTTTAAAACATACCCAAGCTACGAGTACAATGATCGCGATAAACTAACAAAATGTTAGCTTTTGGCATTCGGGAATATAAATTAAGACTTTAACGTTTATTTAATATAATAACGGTTATTTAGAGAATATATGCATAAAATACTAATTCTCTAACAGATAAAATATGTTCTTAATAAACTTTATCTAATCAAAATTACACCGCCATCAATATTAGTTTGTTACAGTTAGTTTCTGAGGAAAATATTATTTTTTAAAAGAAGCAATGTATTCGTGTATTATAATGCATATATGTGCATAATACTAACTGAAGTTTAATATAAAAGAAAACTTGAATAACACAACAATTAACTGTAATACACATCCGGAAGCAATTTTAGTTCGGCTACCGTTTACTTCGAGTTTTTTTTTTAATAATTAGCCGACAAATTTGAAGCTGATAAACTCGTTGATTAAACTCGTAATCGGCATATAAACTTTTCGATTGAGTCGCATAATTAAATAACAATAACGGAACAGAGACATCATTCAGCAATACATATTGCGAATACATTTGAGCGCAACTGATACGGACTTCCGCCGTAACACTTAGTTCAATTAACGTATGTAACCTTTTAATTAAACTTCATTATTTTCAAGTACATTTAGCGCTTTTAATTTACTTCTTAGAAATGTACGGTGCTCTTAATGATCGCTAAAACGAGTGTGAAATTTAAATAAATTATATACCGACCAATTACACATTCGAATCGACATTTATAGATATAAGGTACAATTCGTAATCGATTTGTGTGTTAAGTTCTCGGAATAGAATTATCTGTACACCTTGAGCTGAAAAGGATTAATCTTTGTAGTTCTCTTTGCTTACGTCACGAAAAAATAAATACTGTTGATAGAAGTAACCTCCAATGTTTATTGCAAAACAAGGGCATTTGTATAAAAGCACCATCCTGTCTGCTCCGATAGAACGATGGACTGGTTTTGTTTACTTTTATATAGCAGTCGTTACTGCTCGTGGATTGCCTCACCGATTATTTATTGTGCACGCACTGTAATATCTCTGGACTTAAGTAGACAGTTGCCGTTGTTTATATCAACGGAAAGACATTGCGAAATGGCTATCCAAATGTTTTGAGTTTTTTAAAAAAGAGAAACGTTCTACTTTTTTTACATGTATAAATAAATTTGTTTGTATATCTCTTATGATGACTCAAGAATACTATCTCTTCTCATTTTAAGATCAAATTTAAAATGGATCATCACAATATTACATAGCGTTGTTAGTTATTTCTTAAACTTAAATTTTAAACAATGTTAAATTGTTAACCATTTCGAGATCGCAATAAAATTTCAGTAGAAAAGTTTATAAACTCAGTTTTAGAAAATAAAGTAGTCCTGCGAGCAACGTAGTATCATTACATATTATGTTTGCCTAGCTTTCGCTTCATTAAATTTCAGTTGGCTCATCAAAAACAATAAATTGTAGCGGCAGCACCCGCTTGTATTCGGCAATGAGTTACCGGCCCCGAAGCTTGAACATGCGGGTAATTCGAAACTTTACATTTCCATCTCACGTAGGTCTCGTAAACATATCTCGCTCAGTCGTTAATTAAGAAAAGAAACCATCGTGGATTTCTCAAATCAACGTCGTGATAAATACAAAGAATTTCGTCAAGAAAATTACACTATAGATTAAACTAATAAATTGTACAATTAAAGTTGAAGTATTCGCCATTTCCGTGAAAGCTTCCTATAGCTTAAAGTAATAGTCGATACCACTAATTTTGTAACAATCTATTGCCTTGCTTAGTTTCATAAAAGATTTATTAGCAAACGTTTAAAATTTTTCTTAATAATAAATAGAAATTGAACTAAATAGGACAGAAATGACGAATAAAAATTTTAATGAAATATTTTAGCAAAGAAATGTTAACCTAAAATAAGTAAGTAAAGGCCATTTTGGGAAACAAGATTTCTCACATTACCATCTTTGTAACTGTCATCTGCAGTCTACATGTTGAATTTCCACCTTATCGGTTTTATTTACTTAACGCATACTCCGCGGACATCCATTGCAATTAAGCACTATTCTTTGATGCTGTCCAGAAAAATTTCGACTTAAAAGTGCTTTCATTTTTATAACGTTACCACTAGAGTTATTATGAATTTATCTCGTTTCTATTTTAAAGAAGGATTCGAAACAATGAAGTGTCTAGGTACAGTATTTCCAGGAACGCGAGCTATCGTTTACTAGCCATATCGATCATTTACTACACTCTTTGGAATATTTACATCTTTTTACGTAATTTTTTTTATTTCTTTTCTTGACAAATTACGCTCTATATATACATAAAGAATCCAAATGAAAAACTATTCGCTTTCTATTAAAACGTCCCTTAAATTTTCCTATCTTACTTCATCTGTAATATCTTGTTTCTCTTTTCAAACTTTAGGGTCTGATTTGACATAATAATAATATACATAATAGTAATAAACATAATACGTTGACCTTTTAGATACAAAAAATATAAAATTATTGTTAAATTACTAAAGTTTTTTTTACCTGGCCATATTTAATCTGAAATTTCTGCAATTGCATAAAAGTGCGGGACCACCCAAAACCAACACATTTTCGGTTTAATTATACAGCGAGAATATCAGCTTACAAAGCCAAATTCATACATTTAACATGAGATATTTATAGTTTTACATTCTTTATGAATTATAAAAAAAAATTACAAGCCACTGCAGTGTTAATTTACATTTGTTAGTCATTTAACATAAAATTCTTAAAAGTAATTTACAGACCATGTTAAGTGTGTAAGTATTATTCGAATTCGTAGAAATAAAAATGGGGGAAAAAAAGTAGGAGTTGCAAAGAGTTATCCATACAATAGTTTTTGACTTTTTTTCATTTTGATTTTTAGCGTTCTTGTGAGGAGATAGGAGATGGAAAGGTTCTTCAGGGAACTGTTTCACGCTATAAAGATGCTTGTTTTAGTTACTGATAGTAACTTACTGCAGCTCCTATTTCTGCCGCTAAACAGAAGTGTGGAGGATTGAAGGGAGTTGTAGCTAGGATAACAACAAAGTGTAACAACGAACAGTGTATACTATCCCAACTTGTAACGTTGTTATAGGCGGGTGTATCACTTCAGCAATGGCTCCAATAGGCGCGAATCGCAAAGTGGAGACGGGTGCCGCAAACATCAGAAAATCGAACGATGGGATGACAGATTGGCCCATACCAGGGCAGGAATTAAATTGTTGGCGCCGTGCGTCCAGTCTTGACAAATTGAATTAAGAGGCGACATGGCGTACTGATGTTCCGCCTGGTGCAGGTGTTAACGGGGAATGAATTTTTCGGAAAGCACCTGCACCGTATAAGAAGAGAGCCAACAGCCATATGCCACTATTGCTGTAACGATGAGAATTTGGCGCGGCATACCTTGAAAAGTATGTCCGAGTTGGACAGGATTGCGTCGTGACCTCGTCACTATTGTCAGCAACGACTTTTCTTTTCCCGCTTTCGTGAAGGCAAAAAGCGAAGAGCCATGAAACGCCTGTGTTGCCTGTTGTGAAAAAGTTATGTCGCAAAAGGAGGCTGCGGGGTGGGTGAGAGAAAGTGCCTCTAATCTCGCCATCCATAGCCAGAGACCTAGGTCGAGAAGGGATCACATATCCTCCTCCAAGATCTTTTTTTTGTTTAACGTGGTGGAAATGCCTGCACATACCCGTCCTCGCGGGAACAAGGACAGGCTATGACGGACTAGCACCGACTAAAACCCCCACGATGTTTCTCCTCATTGCTTTAAGGCGGTGTCACGGGAACGTTTTCGCACACATCCGCCACCCCGCCAGCGCTGATGCATGGCGTAGCCCCGCCTCGGGAGGAAGGGAAGAACCTTCCCTTCCCACCTCTGTGGAGGCACGCCGAAACACACAGCACGCCCCTTCCTCGGCCTCTTGCAGTCGCGCGGACAACGGATTCCCCCGAACCCGTCACCCGGGGCTACGGGAGCCAAGAGAAGAAACTCTCTCCCGACTCCCTCCGGCGGATCCGATCTTGGGCCCGCCGCCACCCGCGAAGAATAGGGAGAGCAGCGCATCGTAATATCGACACTCATCTTCCCCGCGCCCCCACCGTCGCCGTATCAGCGGTGTGGCACCGCTTATTCGCAGAGAGTACTCTGTCCGCGACTCCACCTCGGCTATAGAGGGCAGCATAAAGCCGCCTCTGCAGTCCGACTGCAAAGGGCAGTATAAAACCGCCTTCGCAGCCCACCGACACGCATCCGAGGTGAGCTTGACGGTGGAGCACCGAAGCTCTAACCTGGAGTGGCCGCCAAGAGCCGGCGCTACACCTCGGGCCGGCTGGGTAGGTTCCTCTTCGCTTCACCGTGGGCGACCCGGCCACAGCTACGAAGCCACGACAAGGCGGGAACCTGTTGGGGGGTCTTCCAACCCCCTTAACATAGGCTTAAGTAGCGGATGCGGGAAAATCAGCTACATTAAGCGTCAAGGAGGCGAGTTATCCACGCATAATAACTGTCTTAGGTCTCCCATAAGGATCCTCATATAATGTTGAGGCCCTAGTTACTGGAACTGCAGGAGTGTGCGAAATGTTCTTGCAGTTTCGGCCAAAGGTGCAGCGAGGAAACCGTGGGACTTTAGCCAGTAAGAAACTGGCATAACTTTTTCATTGCCCCCGCAACGAGAAAGTATCCATGCAGTATTTCCCCAAATAAAAAAAAAGCGGGCGTATCACTGACCATTAGGTGAACGTCCCGCTCGTCTTGTCGCTTAATTGTATAAAAAAAAAGATAATTGAGAAGGTGGTTACTTTCAGGTTTTTTTATCATTACTCGTGTCACTTCACATTACTCGTTATTTAAACCAATTTATTTAGTTTACGAAGAATTATTAATGTGTTTCTATAGAAACTCGTATCAAATAATTCAGAGATAACATTCCGAACGGAAATAAAAAATAACGTTCAGTAGAAACATTGGCATTTGGTATCTTGGTATAATTAATCATAATTTTTGGAAACTCATCCTTCCATTAAATTTAAAAGAAATATTTTTAGACCACATAATTTACCATTATATATGCACTATGTGTCATATATATTTTATGTGAATAAGAACACAATGCTGATTAGCATTTTAAAGGTTTTTTTTTTTGTTATCTTTTAAAATCAACACATTTCGCGGATACTAATGAAAAATTTAGTTTTTTTCACATTTAAGTTCTTTGATGAAAACTCGTTACGTTAATAGTGAATAGAAGACAGATAAAAAGTATAAAATAGCTAAATATATAGCTATAACTTCAGAAATATATATAATTTAAGTCCGGTTAATTAGTTTTTCTTTCATAATCTATACGAATAGTTTTATTTCATCATTCTACTTTTGCTATAGAATGTTTGATTTTATGAATATATAACTTTTAACAAAATGTACTCTAAAACAAAATAAAACATAAATGAACTAGGTATTTTACTATAAGACTCTTATAGTAAAATACCTAGGATAGAGTGCACAAAAAATATATTATGTAATTTATTAATAAAATTATATAAATTATATGATATTTATGTTTATTTCTTCATTTGTGCTCCTCACAAATTAAAAGTTTGACTAGAAGAAAATGTCTTGTGACTTTACCTCTACATTTACTTTCGCTTTTTCTACTGATTTTTTTTACTCGTCCGTTTACTCTGCACGTATGTGTAAGTAATATAAATAAATATTTAAATAAGACACATTTAATACTAGCACCTGTCAATGTAACACGGGTATTTTATAGTCGACATTACGATAATCATGCAAATGCCAAACAAATTTGCCGTCTCTAGAACATAAACCTACTTATAATATGAGCGAGACATTGTATTCATTCGCGGCAAACTATTCAATTGAAATTCAATTTAGGTAATGTTTAAACACTAATTTGTCCTATAATAGCCCCTACATTAAAATTTTGAATTTTATTTAGGACGTATTTCGATTTTTATTCGATAAATCGTCTAGAGGAGGGAGACGTTCGAGATGATGAATGATACGCCTGCAAGTAATAACGTAGCGTTAGTTCGGATGAAATACACTGCACACAATTGTACTGGTCGCTTTAAGGCACAATATGTTATATATCATTATTCGAGTAATTTCACAAGCTAGAGCGCTTTTAAACCGAAATATTGTAGTATATAATAGTTGAAAGGATTGCAAAGGAATATTACAATGTTTGTACTATACTTTTTACTGGTTATGTGTACCTGTATGCAAAGTTGTTATACTTAGTGAAATTACTGGGGTATCAAAACTTAACAGCTTATGTCTCAAAGCAGCGAACATAAGGTGCAGTGTATGTCATCCTAATCGGACATTCTTATGGGTAGGCGTATCACTTACCATCTTTTGAATGTCTCACTTGTCCCATACAATGATGACGGTGATCCTTTTTGATATATTGTATTTTGATATTTTAATAGTTTTGTTATTTGATAAATCTTAAGGTCTATTATACATAATAAGGTAATGGAGGTTAATTTAGATAATATATCATTTTTTTAAATCCTACCTAAATACACCAACGTAAAGGTTGTATGGCATTTATGATAATTTAACTAAATTAAAGATAACCTAAATGGCATCTTTAAGAATTTTAAAATAAACTTTATCGTGCTAACTTAAACGCCAACTTTTTATCAAACCGTTTGTTACAGAATACACATAGAAAAAAAACCTCGAAAATTGTGAGGAAATAGAAATCCTTGGTAATCTTAAATTCAAGGTGCATTTATTATAGGGCCACAGTAAAGCAGAGCATCCTAATTTTAAACGTAACTGGTATGCTGGTCGGTACGCTCGTGTCATACGAGTAAGATGATGTCGTGATAAGGACAATCAGAGAGGTTATCCGTTCTCCTTGAACCGTCACATTTGACTGTATTTTTAAACTGCTAACACATGCTAATTAAATACTCACTGTATTATCTGGATCTCGCCAGTATTCACTTTATAATAGAGGATACTGTCAGAATACACGCGCTCTTTTACTACATGTAGAATCACAAGTATTGTTCGTATATATAAAGATGATTTTAAGCAAATTGATCTGTTTTGTTACCAAAAAAATAAATTCAGGATAAAGATCATTAATATATTACATAAGAGAAACTAGTAATTAACTTAACTTTACTTTTTTGTCATAATTTACCTAGGACAAGATAGTAACTACCACTTTTGGTTTTCTTAATACAATAAAATACGATAGTATACAATATACTAAAGAAATATTTTGTACATTCCATGTTGTTATATTAACTGCATATAGAGAAAATTATTTATGACTAAGAAGCAATGAGGTATGGCATACACAAATGAGTTTTCATTTTTTTAACCCATATTGTGAAAATCTGCTACTAAAGCAGCCATATTCTGGCTATCAAAATATGAGAGCCCGAAATATTCGTAGTATTAGGTATAACGACGAGGTTTTTTTTTAATAGACTATATATATAGCTCAATAGAAAACAATCATACAACAATGTATTGCAAAATAAATGTGATAACAACAAAATGAAAGGGTATAAAGACCAACGATCCATCCCGCATGACACCGCGTCGCATACAAATCGCTATGTTAAAATTCACCCTGTCATTCGCGCCATTATGAGCCGTTTTGAGGCAATCACGAATAAAAAAAAAACTTGAGCGGAATACTGATTTGAATTAAGTCGCGACATAAACTAGGTTAGATTAAAATAAGTTAGAAATGAATTAAAAGTAAAATACAGACTAAAAACATTTGTAATCGGAGTAGGAACTATTGATATTAAAAATAATATAAAATAAGAATGTTATCTATAGTAAAGTAGAATTAAGGTAGGATTAGTATAATATATAAGAAAAATACGAAATCCCAATTCGATGTTCTTGTGGAATGAGTAATACGTATGGGATGGAGGTAATCTCAAATATTTGATTGAAAGAGATCAATTCGTATAATCAAATTGTAAATGTATTAACAATTAAAGCATAAACTTCCGCAAATAAAGTATAAAAACTTTAATGCCAAATTAATTTACTGAATAACTTTTTCCAAAGTCTTAGAAAATCTTTACATACATCATCATCAGCCGATAAATGTCCAATGCTGGATATACGCTTTCCCCAAAAGATCTTCACATCCATAGAATACTACACTACTACTATTAATTTTATATATATAAAAGTAATGTCGATATAAATATACAAATATACAAAGAAACTTCATTTAAAACAATACCGGTGTATGTCTGTTTATATTAACAGTCGATGTATCATAAATTTTGAAAATCAATAATAATGTACTGAAAAAAGTTCTAAAATAACTTACAAAGGGGTAGAAGAGGCTTGATAACTTTTACTAGTGGTAGGTCTTTATTGCCGGATACCGTCTAGGTAGGTACCATCGCAGCGCCTATTTCTGGTGCCAAACAGTAGTATTCAATAATATCTGTGTTCCGGTTTGTAATTACTGAGGTATTGAGACTGAACATCTTAGTCTGAACTGTCTGAACATCTATGTCTAGGCGACGAGCACAACGTGGTGCAGTATATAATATCCTAACTACCGCCACATTGTTATATGCAGGTGTATCACTTAACATAAGGTATACGCCCTATATCGTCGCTTTGTTCAATAAAAAAAGAGGTTCTCGTGTTATTTGGCTTTGGATTAAAAAAAAAATCATTGCGATAATTTCGTATGAGATATTTTATCTCATCGCGTTATTTTATCATGTTTACTATCACACAAAAATTTATATATTGATTATGATAGTAATCACAGATTGAACACTTTAGTCTTTATTTTTAATTTATTTATTATATCTGTGATAAAATCTTATACTAAAATAGGTATGTTGATACTCGCATGTCCTAGCAATGATTTTGCTAATAATGTAATAACAGACGTGATCCTACTTTTTGATAACATAAATTAAATCTTTATCTTGTGTGAATACGTCACGAATATGCAGACATTTTCACTATGTAACATTTATTCAAGCCTCTTAATTTTCTTATTGCAGAGTCATTAAACAACTTTTGATAATATTCTTAGCATTAGTAAATATACTAAGCATCTAAATAGTAGCTATTTTAGGTAATGGGAAAATGTTAAATATTGACCGTGGAGATACTGGGCGTAAAAAGATAAAAATTTGTAGCATTGTTGTTGCGTGTCGATTGTATAGGATTAAATGAAGGACATGACAATATTTGCCATATGATAAAATTCTTTTAAGGAAATTTTATATTCCATATTAGTTACTACTGCGTCAGAGTATTTGCTAATTTCCCTATAAAACAATTTAAAAAACAAAAATTACGAGTCTAGTTCTTCAATTGAGGATTTAAATTCTATAGGCCCGAGTTTTACTGTGTTAGGGATATGGTGATGGATGGATGAATGGTAATACTTATATACTATCGAAATATTATTGAACGGTTTGTCTATAGATTTAACATTACAAAAGGCTTATATTTATTTTATATAGAGTTTTACTGTACTAAAAATGGTATTCGAAATAAAATTCTAATCGCCTCATCAATTTAACAAGAAAATCGACCACTTCATTTACGGTTCAGACTAGTCCTCACATTAACCATTTTGGAATATCAACGTTTATTTACGGCCAAGGTTGACCACATAAATTTAACATTTAGCGTATCGTGACTCCAATGACTTAGATATGTTTGTATAAAAATATTACTTAATCCGCTACAAGGTTTGCAAAGATGAGCCATGATCTTATATGTGTAAATATGAAAAACAAATTTCAGATTTGGTTGTCACGAGATTTCAGTTAACGCACCCGTGCGTCCTTCGTGTGCGGAGACTGGTTCGAGTATCCTCACCGCCACACAACCCACGGCATGTTGTGAAATACGACTAAAGAGAGAAAATTGCGTGGAGAAAAAGAAAGATTCAATAAGTATTATAAAAATGCGAAAGTGTCTTTGGAAGAGCCGATATTCAGCTAATAATGAATTGCTACCCCTTTCTTATAATTCTTGAGCAAAGTATATAATTAATGTTACGTAGAAATAAATAGTTATACTTTTACATATTAAAATTGTATTTTAATAAAATTTTTTTGGTATATTATCACCCACACCGAGTTTTGTGCTCTTTGCTGGGGAACTATAATCACCTCTAGGTTTGGCTTGGTATACAGATTCTTAAGATAGTCCTGTAAATCAAGTGTTTGCGAGAGGTTCATACAAAGTTAATGTACAGACCGTTATGCGAATGTCTCAAAATTGCGTTTTCGATACTACAAACTAGAAGATGAATATTACAATTATTTAGCCGCTTGTGATTATGACGATTAACCATGATCCCCACCGGGTTTTATGTTTTCAAAATTCATCGATGAGAGAGACATTGGAACAAATGGACGATAAAGTAATTAAAAAGTATGTTACCCACGTCATATACATCTAAGATTTCTCAAGTTTGTTCACGCACTACAATTTTGTACTGGAGTTAAAATAGACCGTGAACCCGTGTCCGCGAGCCCAGTATTAAATGATTTGTATAAGTTAAAATGACTACCAACCGCTACGTCATCAGAGAATAGACAATTTTACTATAATATCACATTCAATAGGTAATTCTACACTAATAAAAAAATCTTCACGATGATGAGACTGTCTTTAGATGTAAAGATATTTTTTTAATGAACATTTATATAACTGAGATACTTTCTTAAGATTTTTTTTTAATTAAAGAAATTTCTTTTGACGTACCCGTATCAACGGGCCCGTGAATCGAATGCATCAGGAATTCGGTTTACACTTCTCAGAATTGAATTAATCGAAGCGAGTTGAATAAGTGCGGTGGAGTTCGTTTATCTCTTGCAATAATAAGCAGGTGCATATGAATTGTACAGTACGATATTATAACATTGTCATGTAAAGAGTATGTCGATACCGTAAATTACGAAATTCAATTGGCATTTATAATGATAAATCTCGATAAATTGTCGTTGCTAGGTAATGATCAGTTTATTTGAAATCGAAACAAGGTCTAATACAGACGGCGCGATACGAGTTATCAATACAAACTCTTCAAATCTATCAATGAGGTACAATTGTACCAATGCTATCGACATGTAAATAATTAGTGTGTTCTAAATTATAGGAACTTAAGTACTTACGTTTCGCTCTTGTCGTAAATCGGGAAAGTTTGGTGCGTCAGGTCCTGCAGCGACGAGCTGTTCTGTGGTTCCGCAGAGATACCCTGTGCTCTCTGCTTTCGCGGACCTCTCGATCCTCTGGCATACTGTTGGTACGGGAAGACGCTCTGAAGTTTGTCTAATTGTGAGCGCAGTTCTAACATTTCCTGATCGCGTTGCTTGAGCAACGCTTCTAGCTCCCTAATCCTGTCTATTAAAGGTTGCATATCGCTCGTTACTGTTGCATTAGCAACGCAATTTTCCGAGTCGGCAACGTTCATAGCGGTAGGAGTCCCCATTATACCATTTAATTCTGCTTCTCTGTAAGTTTCGTCTAAAGCACGTCTATCGCCGTTGACTGTAGGCGCCACGGTTAGCGCTCCTCCACCTGTATTCACTACGGCCCTCGGCTCATCGTCACCAGCGGTACGCTGTGACGATCCAAAGCAGAGGGTATCGAAGCACACGCGCATTCACTCGGCTACAGAGCACTGCACCGAAACACTACGGATTCTCGCACGGGTTTTGGTTGAGTCAAGTAACGTTGTGTCGTCCACTGGCACTAGAGTTAGCTTATAAACGGTCCGAGAACACTATTTAGTGGGGAAGCGCAGGATGTGTGTGGGTCGGTGCGGCGGAGTCGTGCGGCGCGATCGCGGACGGCCCGAGTAGTGGTGATACGGCCGCCTGCTTCACCGCCTCGCTGTCAGCCCCGCGTACCTCGGCGACGCCCTGCAATGTTACGTCTTTCATTAAATGCTTATTTACACATTTTATCATTTCAAACATCATCGACGTAAAAATAGAAGAAAACTATTGACATTACTTTTTTAGATAACACACAGACGTCATATCGTACTCGTGCACGGCCGGCAGACTAACGTTAAGAACGAAGACCGTAGGAATAATTTCGATAATTAAATAGCTGTTATCAGTGCGGTCGAGTAAATATTCATTCTTAATTAATGCTTTAGTTATTGAATTCTGTCAAAATCATTAGTTATATTTTATCTCAAAACAACAAAGTTTATTTAAATTGATAAACAGTTCACTGCTTGTACCAGACAAACTAATAAATAACTAGATATATATAGTTTATTTTTGAATCGCGTTCAGTGTGAAATTGAAATATACTTTAGCTTCGAAAAAAATCAATACAAATCACAATGGATATACAAATAGTCGATGCCGGCTATGTTTATGCTTGAATCCCGCGAACGGTCACCTGATTCGTACGCAATACGATCGCCACATGATTTTATATCTAATCTCTAAAAAATTATTCTTCTTTTTTTGTCTTGAATTGACATATTACAAAGATTCGTGGCGATAAGCGTTGACATGATGATGTTAAGCGAAAATAATATATATAAAAGTTTCCGATTGTAAGCAAATATAAAAATATGTTTTCCACATAAAAGCCTAATAACGAGTTAATATTCGAACTAAATAATAACATTACAAGAGCCTTATTATAAAGATATAAATTAACAGCCTTGTTTAGTTTATGAATATGTAATTATGAAGAATCAAACAGTATGATAGCTTTTATTATGCATTAATCTATCAGAATACATAATAATATAGAAACGGTAACTAAGAATAACTTGATACCACCAAAGATTTAATAAGCTGGTAGTAACATGGCACGTGCTAAAGATATACTATACTTTAAATAATCGATAAAATTGACACGTTCAAAAGTTTATTAGCTTAACTAAATTATTGTGAATAAGTAATAAGATTGATTCCAACAGCACAAAAAAAAACTGGACAAAAGTTAGTTTTTGTAACAGTCATAAGTTATACTAAATTATCTTCGCCAATTCACTCTAAGTATAGCCTTCATTTCTAGAATTTGTAACATAATGATCATGATTACTTAATATTTTTTTATAGAATTAAGCGTCGATTAGAACGGAATGTTCATCTCATGGTAAGTGATACGGCTGACCATAACAACGTGGCGCGCTAATCGGGATGATATATACTGCACTACATTGCGCTCTTTTGAAACATAAGATGTTGATTGTCATTACCTCAGTAATTACATTAGCTACATCGCCCTTAAAACCGGAACACAGCTATTTTTGCACACTACTGTTCGTTGATTGCAATAGGAATTGCGATAGTACCTACCTAGACGATTTCCGGCAACAGAGACCTACCAATAGAACTAACAATTGAACGAACTAAGTATTGAACTAAAAGACGAGACGAATGGGACGATACGTTCATCTGATGTTAGGGAACGCCAGCTGAAATAAAAATGTTGGTCTATTTAGGATTACTACACTGCACCACGCCGTATTGTTGGTATTGAAATTTAGAATGTTAAGTCTCGTTAGTCTAGAAATTTAATTTGATACGGCGACGGAAGCGGTCGCCGTCCTATTAATAATCGTACCTATTTAGATGTCATGCGGCAACAGAGTCCTGCGACTAGTTGAACCATTTGAACAACTGTCGGATTCAAATATTTGTTTCTCTGATATAATAACCAAACAATAATTAATCAGTACTAGTCAATAAAAAAATTAATATGGTTACTGGGTTCCTTTGTGCTCATTTATCTTAACTAATTAATTTTGTATTTATATATAATACTAGCTGTTACCCGTCCGCTTTGCTGGCCGTAATATAAAATTAGACCGCAACTGATATCCTATAGCCACCGTAACTATAGCAACGGCATAAATAAAACGAAACGAAAGTGTTTATAAAAGTTAATTATAAATAAAATGATGAAGGATCTATTAAATTCAAAAAATGAATAGCTTATAACCATTCTCGATACGTTCACTAGTTTTCATGTGATTGGCGAACAAACAAAAACAATTTTGTATATATATATAGTCAAAGAAAATTTACGTATGACTAAGAACCGATAAAAATATGCACTTATACTTAACAATTGAAAAGTTATTACATACGATTACGCACGTTTTATTAAATGTCATGTTTTAAACTGTCATTGAGAGTATTTACGGTGTCCCATAAAACAATTTAATATAAGTAAACGATTGAGTAATAATACAATATTTTCCATTAAATTTTTTTTATTACCTTTGCTTTGGAGTAATTGAGGTAATCGAAATTCTTTAAATGCGATAATAAATGTGATGTCATGACAGTTTTAAAAGCAATTACATATCCATTGCTTATAATATACGTCGAAAACCCATATGAATTTATTTATTAATAAGTAAACATATATTTTTAAAGTATATATTTAACACAAAAACATTTGTACACTATACTATTTGGTGGCAGATGAACATTGCTGTGATCTACATACCTATTACCTATCTATTGTCTATCCATATAGAGAATCTCCTAGAACGGAGTCATGAAATCTGTTACTTCGGAGAAGTGAATCACAAAAAAATATAAACACAATAGAGTTCAAAATTTAGCACAAAAACAAACTAGAAATTCTTAAAATAAAATAATAAAAATTATTATACATAGGAAAATAAAAAAGAACCAGCATAGATAAAAACGACTATATACACACATTAAGTTCCATTGGTTTGTAATTTCTAATTTGTTTTGTTATCATTGTTAAATATGTAGGTAAATGCTGTTTGCAAAAAACACGTATCAATAGTTTTTAGGTTAATCGATTCGCATATTTGTATCATACTTTGTGTAAAAAGTCCATGTATTCGTTTCACTTTATCGACATCTATTTAAAATAAAACGAATTAAATGGTATATACACAAAATTGTATTTTTCAAAGTAATTACGTAAGGTTTCTGTTATATATTCATGGGATACGATGAATAAATAAAATACTAATACTCCGTACACGTATTTGTGTAATATGTTATTTAAAAACTATTATTAGCAAGTAAATACCCTGGTATATTTCATGCAATGACAATCGCAAACATAACCACAACAGCTAGTTTATATCCTAGGTGTTGTGGTTACTTCTAGTTAATACTCGATCTGATCAAAATGATAGGTTTAATTTTATTCGACGAAACCAGCGTAACGATCACTTGATGATAAGTGACACATCTGCATTTAATAACGTAACGCTAATAAAGGCGATATATACTGCACCATTGTACTTGTCGCTAAGAAGTTAAGTCACGGTACCCCAATAACTTCATAAGTTGCAGCGCCATTCAAACTGACGATATCCAGCAAAAAAAAAACCTACTACCAGTAGTTTTTATATCCCTTAAAATAATCTTTAAAAATCTATTTTTTGCAGAAATTCCCTAAATAACCGACTGTGGACGTAGTAAATAAATTGCTTCGTGGAATAAAAATAATACATAATAAACAAACTTAAACCAACAACAAGACAAGCTTAAAATTGAAATTTACTAATAGCAGATCTCCGACGAACATTTAGATATAGCTACTGAAACAGCAGCAGAAGCTAATATTTCTACCAGCTTGGAGTAATCTGCAAACTGTTCTGGTTTGGGGAGTATTTCTACTAAAATTTTTGGGTTAGCTTGAGTTGGCATCTAATATCTTATGGTCATACGTAAACATCCACACCAGCAGGCGGGCGTATGGACTCCCTGGTAGTTATTGCTTTTTTCTTTAAAATTTAAAGTATCTTTTTGCAGTACGATAATAAGTATACCGTGTAATAAGCTCAATTTACTATCATATTCGTCTCTTTACTTAAAATAAAATGGGTAACTATAGAATCCTTAAATATCAATGAAAGCTTTATAAGCTCGCTCTTAAACAAAAGATTGTCTTCTTCAGTGAATTTCATCATAATTTCATAATTTTTTTTCATTTCTTTCATCTTAAATCCGTAATGAGACTACGAGAAGAATCGAAGAACAGAACTAGATACTTATTCTCGCCCCCGAACCGTTGGCAACTGTATAAACAAATATATAACGCGATAAAGATAACAAAATGGACTCGCCAAAGCAGGCATGAAGCCAATACAAATTCAAACTATTTTCGTTACTTTAAAAGTGAAATAATATAAATATAAACACACCAACGCCGATTCAAAATCCAAACATGGAAATTTTAGGATTTTTATATTAGGATAATTATAAGAAGAAACTCTATTTGTAACATATATGAATAAAAAAGTTGTTCAAAAATTGTTTAAAATATATACTGGTGATAGGATATCTGTTACCGAAGACCGTCTAGGTAGATACCATCACAGCGCGTAATTCTGCCGCCAAACAGTACTGTGCAAACATTACTGTGATAGGGTTTAACCACGTTGTAACTAGTGTAATTACTGGGGTAACAAGACTTAACATTCTATGTCTCAAAGCGATGAGCGCAATACGGTGCAGTGCATAACACCCTAATTAGTGCCATGTTGTTACTTACCATCAGCTGAAGGTCTCGCTCGTACCGCAGCTTAATTGAATAAAATAAAATCTTTGGTTGTATCGAAATTATGAGGACATATCTTTTTTATTCGTTTCATTCATGTTTTAAAAGAACACGCCGGAAGGACATGAATAACTAATAAATATGAACATTTAAATACGCATTCAAGTTATATAAATAAATTTTAATGTGTTTCTTATTTAATTTTATTAACGGAAATCATATCACTGTTAAGAAGATTATTTAAAAGATGATAAATTTTAGAAACAAATGAAATTATTATTAAAATAACTGTAAAAAAATACTAGATACACTATACCAAATTTCTTAACAGATCTTCACAATTAATTATCGATTAAGTCATTGTGTATAAATACAATTTAATAAAGAAATTTTGAGTCATTAATAAAAAAATCTATTAAGTTTAACATTATAATATATTATTTACACTTGTATCTCGTTTATAATTCGCTATAAGTACATAACTTGCATGTCGGATATGTTTCTAACCGTTAATTACAGATTAAAAACCGAGTATGTTTTACCGCCGTAAGAAATGATTAGCGATAGTTCCTGTTTACTGCTATTCTAACTAGTAAGTAGTAAATTGTAGAAATATAACATACGAACGCACCTGTCAGCAATTACATGTTTAAGGAAGTTTTGAAGTAGTATACAATTATTTCAAATGAGAAGTTAGAAATAACATAAAAATGTTACAAGACCCTTGAGATATAGCAGCTTTCTTTTATCATTTAGTAATTATTTTTTTGTATTCATCAGTTTCATTTAAGTTTTTTTTTTTTAATAAAATTATCTAGTTTATCTATGAAACTTACACAGGCAAGGCAATATTAATCCCAAAGAAGTGTGGCAATGATATATAATCAAAAGGTTTCTCTAATTAATAATAGTGACGTTTTAATTGAAACACTTCGTTTGCAATTGAATTTTTAAGTTTAACATTTACTTAATAGTTCACACTTGTTTAACTAGTTTAGTAATTAATCAATCTTATAAATTAATTCGTACTTACTGATACAGCGGTGTTAAGAGTGTCAGTAAACAACATGTTATTTATAAGTCACTAACAGTTTTTTTTTAATAAATAATTTTACACTTTTCATATACAAGGTTGTTAGGGTGGGATATAAGAGGTGGTGAATACATAATACCATGTATCATTCATGCTACTCATCTCCTCGAGACGTAAGGTATTAGATCGTTCGGTTATTTCATTAGCAACAGAGTCGTTTCTAAAAAATAATATTATTTGTACGTTTTCTTAGCGGGATGCGGTTTGTCTCAAATCCTTGAGCATTAAAAACTTGAATTGTTTGTAAAGTTAACTGCTAACATAAGCTGAGGACAAGCGGCATTCAAAGAAAAGTAAGAATGTTCGGACCTGCTGAGCGGCCTTTCTATGAGTTATACTGGCTGACCCAGAAAGTTTGAATTTACGCACAACGTAGGCATGGGAACAAACATTTTGACGATATAATTATATTTACTGGTGGTAGATCTGTTGCCGGAGATCGTCTAGGTGAGTATTTCTGCCGCCAAACCGTAGTGTTTTTTTTTTTTATGGTGATGTTCTCGCCGCAGTTTTATTGACAACCATTGCAGCTTCATCGGACTCAGGGCTCGCGGATCCGGTATCCGCGAGCTAAAATAATAAAAACAAAACTAATATATAAAGGGAAAGGGTGGGAAGGTATTGGATGCGGATGGGTCGAAGGAATGGATAGTGTTATGGAGGGAAAGGCGAGGGGGGAGGGGGATGTAAACCGTAGTGTGCAAACATTACTATGTTCAGGTTTGAAGGGCGCTGTAGCTAGTGTCGTTCACTACAGCTTTCTAAAATCTGGCCAAACGATTCCGGCAGATATCTATTGTCAACAACTGCAAACAATGAAGGATGAACTAGCTGCTCAACGATCGAGATTGGTCAATCGCTCTAGGCCACTGTTGCTTTATGACAACGCAAGACCACACACTGCACAACAAACAACCACTAAGTTAGATGAGCTACAATTGGAATGTCTGCGACAGCCACCATACTCGACGGACCTTGCCCCAACAGATTATTATTTTTTCCGGAATTCGGACAACTTCTTACAAGGAAAAAAATTCAATTCCGATGCGGCAGTCCAAACTGCCTTCAAAGAGTTTATCGACTCTCGTCCCCATGGTGTTTTTAGTAAAGGTATCAATGAACTATCTATGAGATGTCAAAAGTGCATAGATAACAACGGTGCATACTTTGATTAATTAAATATATTTTACAACAAAAAAAATTACTTTATATTCCTCCCGTACAAAACGCCAATTTCATATGTAAGGAGCTAATATGTTATAAGACGTATTTATTTACTTGATCTTACTGATTAAACAAAATTTCAATAAAATAATTCCGAAAGATAATATCATGAATCAGAGCTACTTCTGAAAACGAGATCTTCAGAGATCAGGTGCGATATTTAACAGAGATTCTGTTAACATTCAGAAAGCAAATGATGTAGAACTCTTTATTTTGTGAATAAATTAATGACACTCCAAATAGGCAATTCCATTTTATGGAATAAAGAATTAGTCTAGTTGTTCATAAACACATTTGAAATGCAAATTTTTGAGGAAAACAATATTAAATATTGCAAACGTTACGGAGCATCATTATTCCTTCATCTTTATATACCGTTATCGCTAATTTAACATCCTTACATATAAGGACAAACATATTTTGACAAGGATAAAATGTTTATAACTAATAAAATTTCAGTGATGATACCACGGTATAGATTGAGAACTCCGGTTTGTTCTAACGATGTTATCTGCAAATCATGATTATCATCATCACCAGTTCAGTCTATAGCATACACTTGAAATGCAAGTTGGTGAGATCATTATCGACACTAGAAGGGTAGAATGCTAATGTGGCGTCGTTATTAGGTTAGGAATGAGGGCGCGCGCGCTGCTTCTTCCTACAGTCGGGAACTAAGCCGTCGCGAGAACACCCCAGAGTACGTACTATACATCTTCGCAATTACCTGCATTGTATTTAATTCTTACTGGTGATGAGGATATTCCAACCCACCACCCTAGTGCGGTCAAATGTAATCAAAATTTTGAATTCAGGACCTTAGGTTACGATCATAATGGAAAGGACATAACAATCACTATTATTTCATGTTGTACATATGTATTCTATAGTTTATGTTTACATTCAGATATCCAGGTTTTTAATTTTTTTCCTATTTTTAATAAGATGAAATATCTATTTGCAATTCTAGACAAACTACTAACAGTGTTCTGTTCAAATCTTTTTTTTTTATTCTACAAAGTGATGAGACGAGTGGGACGTTCACTTCATGGTAAGTAATACGCTGGCCCATATCAACATGGCGTTAGAATATACAGCTTGTCAAACACATTGTGCTCCCGTCCAGAGACCTAAGATGTTGCGATAAGATGATCTCGATACCCCAGTAATTACACTAGTTACAACGCCCTTCAAATCGGAACACAGGAATGTTTGTATACTACTGTTTAGCGGCAATAATAGGCGCTGCGATGGTACCTGTCGAGACGATCTCCAGCATCAGATGCCTACCAGCAGTATAGGTTCCAACAATGCTGTTCTCATTTCCAATACACCATTTACAATGAAATTTTTCATACTATAACAGATGTTAAAGAACAGTTATTACTGGAATTAAAGCCTTAAAAATTAAAGACCTTACTTAACGGAAAAAATAATTAAACATTGTTTTTTTTTATTAAAATGTTTGATAAACAACTATTTGTTTGTTCTTTACTTGTTGTATGTAGACTTCTGTTGTTGGTCAAAATCTACAATGTACAACTGCAGGTATGACTTAAAGCTGCTAAGTAATCATTTTCAAACATGAAAACGGTTTCAAGAAGACCGATGCTTTAAAAATTTAATGAATAACATTTTATATATATAGTACACGACTGCATTTGGTACATTATTGTTGCAGACAGGCTTATCATCAAGTCAACGTCCTGCTAGTCGCACCTAGTTGAAATAAAAAAAGATCAAATTTCTTAACATTAATTTACAGCTTAGTGATACTTTAGTCAACATAATTGATCGTTAGCAGTGAAAGATATGTTAATAAATAACCTTACCCTACTTTATATGTAGGTGTCCCTGTTCCTTATGTATCAGTTCCGGTGGGTGTGCATATATTTATCGAGCTAACATGAGCACGAAGGTACCTAATATACACACAATCGATACATAGAGTAAGTCACGGTCACAATATTTAAACAATGTTGCTAATATTTACCTTAAATGTTATTTAATATAATATGCTATCACATACCGCTATAGCTTTCAAGCGCTTACATCATCAGAAACAAGACCTAACTAACGAATGTGACAACAACAATTAAGTAAAGTAAAAGAGCTTATATAGAACTAAGTTTTTGTCGCAATATGTAATCATAATAGACGTCCGCTGTTGACCTACCCCAAAGATCTCCGTAAATCCGACGGCTTTCTGAAACCTTCACGCGATCGTCGGTTAACTTTGTAGTCTTTCAACTCTTTTTTTCATTTCGAAAGAGAAATAAGAGTTCAGGGCAAAGACAGGATTATGTCGAAGTTTTTACCCAATAAAATCCTTCTTAAAGTCCTAAAGTACGTTCGAAACACAATCGCAGCCTTTCAAAAATCTTTCAGTTCTATGTCTATCGGAAAAGGTATTAAGTTCGAAGATATTATTGCTCGATCGCCGGTTAGTCCTACGAGAAAAGTACACTGCCAATTTCGAAATTAGTCTAAGCAATGCAAAAAAAAATGTAGAAACTATAGCTTTAATAAGAAACTAGATTAGAAAGAGTTTTCTAAGACTATTTATTCACACTTAGTGACCATGATCAGTTCTGATATTTCTTCAAAATTGGTTAATACGGATGTTGGTTAATATTATCTTAATACTGATAAGTTTATGCACTGACTTGCATTATTTTTATCGCCATCAAGTGTTCACCATCATTTATCGACTGAACTCAAAGTCCAACGCACCGCAAGATATTTTTAAGATCCTTAAGCATTGATGACGGCCCGGTTTTTTTTATGTAATTTTGTGTCTAAGCAGCTAATATAACCATCCAACGTTAACAAACAATGTATTATAGACAATTCTATTATTATTCCCAAAATTAAACAGCTTCCAATATTTGATCCAATAATGTACCCAAAAAGTCGACCAAGGGTTTATCCATTGTTGGTAGGACTGATATACATTGCAAAATTTAATCTGAATAAAGATTACCTTTCAAAATATTTGCAGTTGAAACGTTGCTTAACGTATTGTAAAAATCGCAATGAATTGGCAAGTATGAGAGAAAACGTTAAATTATGATTTTTATCTCTGAAATGTTTATAAAGTTTTCTTGCAACAATTTTATTGTTATACCCACAGAAAAAAATCCAGTGCGGTTTAACATTTATCACGATTTGCTACATGTTGACGTCATAATGTTGTAGCAGAAAAACACCTCGCGAGTCAAGATTCAGATATCATTGTTGAAATTATATCAACAAAAACGATACAGCGAATAATTTCAAGCAATTTCATTCCGTCATAATTACTCATTGCGAATCCGCCTCATATGGTTACTGTTATCTTCGGAATTGCAAAAACCTTCATGGACATCAAACACAAATTTTTACGTTCATTAAAACTCTGCGAAATATTTATATTAGTAAAAAGAAGAACATTGCATTTATTTTTTGTGAATACATAAAAAAATGCAATTATCAATGAAGAAACACTAAAATCAAATTTTTCAAAGTTTCTTGTGTTAAAGTTTTTCTTCCCTTTTGCATTGTTAAGATTAGAGAGTAATTTACAAAATGTAATGAAGTATTTCTTTATAAAGGATAAAAAAAAAATTGTATACTTCTTAATCATTTGGCTTTAAAACGAAGTGACCCTAACTTTTTGTTTAGAACATATATTTTTATTTAGTCGGTTAAAGTCGAAAAAGGTCAATTATTATTCGCCGATAAGACAATTGTTTAGAGCCGTTGAAACTGAAACTGAGTAAAGTGAATTTAAAATTAAAAGCGGATTAAGACCATAAGTAATTTATGCAATATCCATCCCACGTGATTCTGTAGCCACCGGGTATCTCGAAAATGAACACACTGTATAAATTGACCATTAACGGCACAACAGGTGACACGGGCCTTGGGAATTTTGCAAATTGCACTTTAATGTGATATTGAGAAAAGTTCACATTTGATTATTTCAATGAACTCGAGCCGGTTAATTGTGAGATTCTATCTGAATACGTTAACGTTACTCGATAAATTTTCTTAGTATAGATTAATGATAAATCGTTAATATAGAAGACATGCAATCGTTTACAGTGTGTAATAAGCAAAAGATATTTTTTTATTGTTAATCACGATAATGACTATATTAATATTCGTCAAATCAATCAAAAAGCTGTTGCTTTATAATTTGTTTGTTCATACAAGCGAAATTTGTATTCATTACAAATTTCGCTTTTCAATATAATTAACATGTTGAATAATGTTTTTTTTTTACAATTTATAATATTTTTCATCACGACGAAACGAAAAGACAGACGCTACGTTCACATGAAGGTAAGTGATACATTTGCATATAACAATGAACCAATTAGAATGTTTACACAGCATCACATTACAATCGTCGCTACTGCACTTTACTTTGAGACATATTTGTTTTCTTCACTTAGACTTGCCAATTTCATTAGCTGTTCTTTCATACCACCCTGTCTGGAATTATAGGTGATGATGTTTTATTTCTATAGTCAGTCTCCTACATAAAAACTCATAAATTTACTTTGATTATCTAGAGATTATCTGAAATGATGGTAAATCAAGATAATTATTCATTTTATTGATATATTAATGTCTGCATTGAATTGACGAAGAAAATTTACAAAATTCTTATGACGGTTGAATGAACTAGTCTGTAAAAATCTAATCAAAGTATTTGAATTAAAATCCTCTTTCAAAATAACTGTTGTGTCAAGAATTGCAATATTATTACAACTTCAATGTAATTTCGTTGCATTGATGTACAAACAAAAATTAAAATACCTTATAGGTGATGATTGGCAGCCGTTCTCGGGTTATGTACATAAACTCCGTCATAAACTTCTGGGGCCTGTTTTATTGTAGTAAGAAATGCAATATCCTTACGCAATAAAGGTAAACTGAGTGTTCTTTGTTGTTTTTCGCCTTTCGCAACTGCAATCATGCGTATGTAAGTGTACGTCAAAAGATACGTTTAATGAGGAACCGAAGAATATTTAACAGAACGGACATATTAAATTTTACTATCAATAATTTATCATGCTAGGTGAACGCATCCATACTGTCCATGCTTATTTCTCTTTAGATCTTATAAGTAAATACTTAAAAGAGATATTTACGTGTACAGAAGTTATAGCAAAGTGGATAGGGCGAAAATGTTTGCTTAGTTCAGAATTGTAAAGATCTAATGATTGTTGAGAAGTTAAAATGCTACAACAGTATCATAGGGTTATAAGATATAAAAATTACTTATATGATAACTTTACTTATTTATACATAAATGCTATGCAATATAGAATGTTTGAACATTGCTTTCTGTCCATTATTTATATTACTATTAAATTAAGATACTATTTAAACTAGGCAGCGCAGAACCGATCGATTTGGAGAACTTTGGGGAAGACTTATGTCTATCAGTGGACATCTATCTGGTGATGATGATTATTTTAAAAAAATTTTTAATAGTACTCAGATAATTAACTACCCCTGTCGCCAGTCTTTCATTGGTCTTTATTGAATTCATCGTCCCTTTTCCATTTAAGCTCATCAAGTAATTAGGTAGTTAAGGTTCATTTTCAATGCGCTCATTTTGGCATTGATACAAATCGATTTCGCCATTACAAACATGAATCTTAACATAACGTTTTCTTAAGTCGATATTGAAAAAAAAAAGGAAAACTAAATAACACACATGACAGCTTTGTAGTGAATATATGTTAGATGATAACAACAAGGTTCACGTTACACGTTTTTTTTTTTCAAATACTGCCGTGCAGTATTATGAAGTAGAATGAACGGTTGTGATAGTTGAGTAACTTATAGTTCAATTGGCTTGTTGTCGCGCTACAAAAACTTAACCGCATTGCTTTGTCTTGCTGAGCTATTTTTAGTTTGTATTCAATTAAAATCAATTGAGCGGCCGAGGGTTGTCGTATGTACAATTATGTTATTTAAGAGTAACGACCAACTGAAGGCGGTCTTCGTTCGCCCATAGTGAAATTGCGTTTATTTTGAATTAAGAATGATTTGGGTCCATTGGCCAAGACGTATTAAACAATCGTAAATATTAAAACTTTTGTTTTTGTTATCTCATCCCCTTGTCTTTTCTCTGCATACATAATAATAAGCCATTCAAACAAACTATAATATTAATGATGGTTTTTTACAAGTAACCAAAAGTTTTTTCATATTATAATCTTTTTTGTTTGATTATTAAGGAGACAAAAAACAAATTCTATCTTATTCGATTATTTTTTCTTGACAGTAAATATTATTTATGGTATGGGTTATGATATATATATACTTTACTTAATAAAATAGGCACTTCCGTAATGGGCTCGGCTATATTGTAATTGAAAACATTCCTGCTTTAATACATGACATATTTAGGACAACCTATTTATATATAAAATTTTATAGTTTTTAAAATATTAAATAATAAAATACTAAATAGCACACTTCAGAATTACAATAATAGATATTTATATATTTTAATAATTTCTTAAACAAATTTTATATGGAAAAATGAATTTTAGCATAAAACAAGAAACGCAAAAGTTATATAACTGCTGGGATAATTTATTACCAAAACGATGATTACATCTTTCTTTTTTTATTTAGACCACATCTACTTATTAGAGAGAACTAAGTAATTTCTTATGACAGTATAGGAACTTTATTATAAAATCTATTATTATCGACAATCGACAATTTCAATGATAAACTTATCAATACTGTTTAATATACTACTAAAAAGTATTTATTTATTGATAATTTTATTATGGTCTATCTACCATAAGAAAATAAAATTATTTGTGAACCAAATCTAAAGCTCTGAGTAATCTAGTTATAGAACAAAAACCTTGTCGACCTTGATGATGAAGAAGTATCATCAAGGCATTTCACAATAAACTTGGAGAATGACATTTTCATCTCCTTTAAAAGAAAGGAAGGAATTTTAAAATATACGCGTATTTTTTTTTCGTAACATCACCGTCGATTATGTATTTTATTTGAGACTTCTTTCACACGTAAGCAGAAATTATCATCCACACAGCATCTGCCTGTGCGTGATTCGGATCAAATCGCCCGCAAGCGAAATATCTCGAATAATACTATCGTTCAATCTGCTGCACGATATGCGTAAATAATTTTTGGTGTTAAATTTAAACACATCAATCACAATCTGCCAAAACACGATAATTACGACATCTGAATGATAGCCGTGACGAGTGACCCACAACACTTCTAATGACAGGCTCGATATCTCTTTAAACGGGCCGTTTACAAGGAAAACTTTGAATAACGACTTCAAAGATTGACATTTTGAATTACTTAATTACACGGGATGTGTGCTACGATTTTATATCAACCACTGATATGTAACAGTGAAAACATTGTAAATATTTTATATACACTACTAAGAAATACTTTATCTTATAGAATAAATCTAATCCAAACACTGGGTGGTACAAGATATGTATATACTAGCGATAGTAAAAAACAAAATTTTGTTAATCCACTTAAAATGTACTACATTTATTCAAAGTACAAGATTATTATTAATTTAGCAGAATTATTTTGTTTTTGATATATTAATATATAAATTTAATTATAATTTAATAACGCATTTATAATATTTATCTACATTTTTACACTTGCACGATACTGCACCTATACTTTTAATCTCTGCTCAATCCCAAGGTAGACTGGGAGAAAATGACATTTGGCATTAAATCCGTTTTCTTGTACATTTTTTTTGTGCAAATAAAGTCTTTAAATAAAAAAATAAATATATATAATGTTCGTACACCTAAACAATACCATCTAAGGATGTCTAAAAAAACACAATAGTAGTTAAAAAAGTAACATATCTTATGGGATACATTGTTAGATTAACTATGATTCAACTGTAAAATATATAATATATATTTAATAACAAATAAATGCATTCAAAATAAAAAAATAATACAAACAATGAAGATTAATATTAAGCTGAGAGAAATAGGCAATCGTTAGTAATGAATATAAAATGTAATTTACATTACATAACGTGCTTTTTTAAAAAAAAAAAACACCTGTGTAGGAAATGATTTGTTATATAGTCTATTGAATATATATAGATAATTGTCAAATTACCAAATTAGATAGATAAATTTTGTAACATTTCCTCTCATACCTCTGAAATGACAGTAACACTCTTTAATATCAAATGTCTTTCACGCCACAATCTTAACAAAGTTTTCGTTATTAAATAAAATAATACGCTTATCCATAGCTCTTGACAATATTTTTAAAGATTTTATTCTTAAAGTTGCATCATCGTTTACGATTAAAGAATTATGGAGAAAGGCTATTGATGTTGTTGAAGTGTATCTGTTAATTCGCAATGCCATCTTCGAATCATTTCTGTAATAAATATTAGCAGTTCGGTAGAGAAAGACAAAGGTCGGGGATTGTTTTGATAAATTTACGACTCTCGGACTTTTCGTTAAACGCCCTATAATTTATACAATAATTGTATCTTTAAATGGTTCCTATATGGACAGTCCAGCGCTTGTTATGACTGGGGCGGAGTTTAATAATTTATGAAAGGAAAAAGTATTTATTACCAACATTTTATTTAAGAGCATTTCTTTATCATTGTAAGAAGTCAACCATTTTTCGATTCATAGAGACAGAACTACCTTTTGAGTTCATCCCTTGAATTGTTATTTTTTTCGCTTGACAGTTGTGATATCTATTTTTAGAAGGATTCTTTTATAATTTTTAAATTATTACAGATTACAGATAAAACATTACAGATACCATTATTTATTCTACAAAAATGAAAACGAATTAAGTAATCATTAAGCTCGTTTAAGGGCTTATAAATATATCAATAATGCAGGACGTATACATAAGCGATATTGATTTGTAGAGTAATAAAATAGATGGCAAATCGTGATATTTATATAGGTTTAGTATGTAATAAAAGTTAAAGGTACTGTAGCAAGTCATAAAAGAAATCAAAGGTAACCGCTTATTAAGTTGGTTTTTAAATTGTCATAAAACTTGTTTACTATACTAGACACAATATGTCGTAAAAGATTTCGTTTATAATTTTTGAAAAAATGCAATAGTGTTCTCCGATAGTTATATTGTTGTTGGGTAGAAGGAATGTAACTCCTTTTTTTTATAACCAAAATAATAATACAAGATTGTTCTAAAGTATTACAACAACTCTAACGTGAAAGAAAATCTTGGAAACTGAAACTAGGAAAAAATTGATAAACATATTACTTGCGAGTTATTGTAAGTAAAAATAATGATCGAAAGGTTTTTCAACCATCAGATAATTACGGTTTCTTGGACACGTGAATTTTAAGACCTCTATTTCGTCTGAGGGTTGAAGAGTAAATTTCAAATTACTCCGTGGTGCAGTGTCCAACCATTAGTCTTATAAAATGGAGGTCACTAGTTCGATACCGGACTTAAATGTTGTGGAGTTTAGTTGGTAGTATTGAGATATCATGTTGCGGTTAAGTTTTAGTCTACTGTAGAGAATAAAATTAATTGGAAAATATAGCTATTTTTCAAGGACAAGTTAATAATCTTCTAAAAAGAGAAAAAACAATAAACTTAATTTGCCATTTCTGCTTGTTTAATTGCATTGAGAGATACAGTTTTTACAGCGGATCACCTTCATTAATCACAAGGAAACTCTTTGTTTAAATTCTTAGACGTTATATTTCCATAAAGATTACACAAATCGCCCGCAATGGATAAGTTAATTGAAAGTGACAACGAAAACATATTTGCATGGCGCATAAAATTCAAAAGGATAATAAAGTGCAATAATAAGCTGATAATGTGGACAATATTGAAATAAAACGGGGTACTGCGCTATTGGTCAAGGCCCCACTAACCGGCACTGAACTGACAAGTTTCCAGCCACAGGTAACACACGTAATTAGAGACAAACCTATGACACAACAGTGTAAAAGCTGCTACTAGTTTATAGTTAAGTTATAACTATTTAACACAGTTTTTTTTAAAATAACACATTTTTAATTTAAGCGCAGACACAAGTATGTTTCTACAAATACAAAGACGAATTTCTTGGATATGAAACAGTTTAAAAACTTATAACTTCAGTACTAATTTAAGAGTTTAATAACGTATACCCCTCTCCAGTAATTTCACTACCTACAACGCTGTTTTCATCTTAACACAGTAAAGACTTTCTGCTCATCTTCCCCGTGTATATTTTAACATTGTTAAATTGCACTCCTCTTTGTGCGCCGTGTAAAATATGAAAAAAATTAATAAATAAAACGATAAAATTGCAGAAAGTCTTACAGCCACAAAATTAAGGAACCCTTAATATAAAAACAAAAATATTTACTTAACACTGCTTAGATTCAAGAAGAAAAGTGTTTTGTTTGTATTCTCTAGAATGGATTAATATCAAAACGATTGGAGTGAAATACTTTTTCAAGTTGAATATCAAGGATATTTAAAAACCTTTCAGGATACACTGATATGGACCTTTAACCTTCGCAAAACAAAAACGATTTCACGACTCTCACCAAATCTGTCTCGTAAACTTATCTCGATCAAGTGTCCCCAATGCATTAGCTTAAATCTTGCCCACCCATTAAAGTAACATTTTCCATGTGAAGTTTTAAATTGTTATCGACGATTTAAAGGAACTGCTGAAGAATTTTTACATTGATGATTCAGTAATTTATTGTTGTTATCTAAAAAAGATTTCACTTCAAGTAATGGAGATTGATGGTAATGTATGAACAGGCTTTGATTTCAGAATGCCGATTATTCGCAACGTCAGTTACAATTCAAGGTAATCTTTATTGCAACTGAAGGTTTAAGGGTTCCCACATAACAACTCACGGTATTCAAGCCAACCTTACCTGCTCGTGGTGTAACCTGCTAATCAACAAACGAGGTTCTGGCTCCCATCAATACGCAATGGGCCAGCGTGGTGGAAAATGGTCCAAACCCCCATATGAATCCCTAATTCGTCGCTTATTATCGCGCAATAGAAAACATGAAATATCGGTATATTTACGAGTACGAGTTTTACCGTGGCACCAGTGCTGCAGGAACAGCTTGAAGGATTAATGATGTGTACGGCGCTGGTGTCGCAAAAGCAAGCCCGGTACGGTTTTGATTTCAACGTTTTCGTACTGAAAATTTCGACCTTCAGAACCAAACCCGTGGACGGCCGGAGACCAAAGTCGAAAAAGAAAAATTAAAGGCTATTGTGGAAGCGGATCTATCACGAAGCACTTCAGAGATAACTACAGGCTTCAGGGGGTAAGAGACAAAACTGTATTAATCCACTTGAAGCAAATCGAGAAGTAATAAAACTTGAACGAGTGGTACCTCATGAATTGAGTGAATCGAACTTGTAAACACGCGTCGACTGCTGTGTTACTTTGCTCAACCGACACAATAATGAAGAGATTTTAAATCAAATCATTACTTGTGATGAAATGTGGATACTATACGATAATCGGAAGCGCTTGTCGCAATGGCTCAACCCTGGAGACCCAGCCAAATCCTGCTCTAAACGAAAATTGACTCAGAAACGGTTAGTTGTGAGTGTTTGGTGGACTAGCGCCGGTGTCTTTCACTACAGCTTTCTAAAATCTGGCCAAACGATTACGGCAGATATCTATTGTATTGTGTGTAACTGAAAACCATGAGGAAGAACTAGCTGCTAAACAACCGAGAATGGTCAATTGCTCTTGGCCACTGCTGCTTCACGACAACGCAAGACGACACACTCCACAACAAACAGCCACTAAGTTAGATGAGCTACAATTGGAATGTCTGCGACGTCCACCGTACTCCTCGGAGTTTGCCCAAACAGATTACCATTTTTTCCGGAATTCGGACAATTTCTTAGAAGGAAAAAAATTCAACTCCGGCAGTCTAACCCGCCTTCAAAGTTAATTGATTCTCGCTCCCATGGTCTTTTTTTGTAAAGGGATCATTGAACTACCTCCTTTCCAGTCAATTTACGTCCCCATTTTTAGGGCACAGGCCTACCCTCAATACGAGGGCGATGGGGCCATAGTCACCACGCGGGCTCAATGCGGATTGATGAGAAAGTCCATAGATGACAGCTGTGCATACTTTGAGTAATTATATATATTTTACAAAAAAAAAGTTGGTTTATATTCCTCCCGTACAAAACGCCATTTTCAAATGTAAGGACCTAATATTTTCATTGGCTGTAAAATAAAAAAAAATATATGTATTGATTTACACAAAAAGTACTGGTGGTAGGTCTCTGTTGGCAAGGGCAATCTACGTAGGTACCACCGTAGCGCCTATTTCTACCGCTAAATAATAGTGTGCAAACATTACTGTGTTCCGGTTTGAAGAACTCTGTAGCTAATGAAATTACTGGGGTAACGTGAATCAATATCCTATGTCTCTGGCGACGAGCGCAATGCGGTGCAGTATATATCATTCTAACTAGCACCTAGTTATGGGCAGGCGTATGACTTACCATCATATAGTCCCACTCGTATACTTAATTAAATAACAAAAAAATCGAAACTTAAGGATGTAGACTAAATACCGTAGACTGTGCATTGTGGAATATATTACATAGGACCCATGTACAGCAGTGGGCGTACATCGGTTAAAGTGATGATGACGAGACTAGACTATATTTATGTTAAAGCAAAAATATTTTTTTTTTATAAATAATAATGTATTGTTGATATGTTATCATTTATCCCAGTTTTCAGAGGTTAGACGTATTGTATTGAGTGTTAAAAAGACAATGCACAGTTTAGTGCAGGCATCGGGCTGTCGTTTAGCAAGTGGAGCGTAATTGAAACCGCGTGATATCGATACTTGGGCCGAGTGTACGTACGCGATGCACTCACACAAGCGTCACATTAGTGTGCTTACGGCGCTATATTAATTGGTTGAAGAGACACAAATACTGTTTCCCGCTTACACTTCACTTAAACAGTAATCCCTCCCTATAACGCAGTATATAACAGTTCCGCGTTATAGGAAAACGTGTTATATGCAAATTATTCATGTTTAACTTTGCGCGGGTTTAAATTGAATATTAAGAGGAAACGTTATAAAAAAAAATAGATCAGTTTTATTAAAAATAACCTAATAACATTTTGAATAAAAGTGTTATATCTATGTATGTAAAAAACAGTTAATTTTAACTAACTCAAATAATTACAAAACTAGAAATATAATGCGAGTGAGTCTCCGGCGTTATATGGGGGAAAACACGTGTTATATGAGGGACATGACATCACGCAATATAAAAAAGCGTTATAGGAATAATTATCGTGTTACTATCCAACTCTTCACTTCCAGTTTTGTAATACAGGCTGTATTATAATCTTTCTACTTCCGTTTGTGAAATTACGTACATATTTATGAACCTATTATTCTAAGTTACTTGGTCAAATCTACAAACGGTGTGGTTCGAAGATGCTGTGAAAGTCGTCAAGAAGACAAAAGGCATAAACATCATACGATTAAAACCTAAACTCCGTGTGAAGTCGTATATCGGCTGATAGATTAGTTCGTTAGACACGGGTTTTATCCCTGCAGAGTTACAGCTTCTTATAAACCATAACCACGTGAAGCAACTAACATCTTCCACAAATGATCACTATAGTGCACTTGTGACTAACATACACCTGGCCAGCATGGTGGATAAATAGCCACGACGTTCAACCACTTTGACTTTATAGATTACAATGTTTTATACTATGAATAATAACTTATATATATTAAATAAAACCATATCCCTTATTCTTTCAGGCAATGACATATTTCCGACAAAATATTAACATAAGAAAATATAAAAAAAATCATTAAAACTATTCTGGGTTACTTCGGCTATGTTTGAAAAAATTATTAAGCGATGTTATTTTATCTTACTTTATACTTTTTCAAGTAGAGTTTATAAATTGATACTTCAAAATTAAGCTGTTAATAAACACACCTTTCCATATAACTTACGATCGCATGATCAAGATACGGGAGGTGTTAACGTTTCCTGTGGACAGTTGTCATAAAATTTAACAAAATATTCGATTTCTTTTAAAGGGGGGAGTTGATTCCTTTAAAGAGTAAGAATGAATTTTGTTCGTACCTAAAAACCTCGTTTCTTTTGAGACGAATATCATTAGTTTAATCAAATAACTAGACGATTCAAGGCAACGGAATAGTCTTAATGATTCTCTACAATAATTAACGTTACCTTTTTTTTAATTTATGCATTAAAAATAATCAAAATACGATAATAAATAATATTAACAACACTAAAACCTATTCAGTTTATTTGTGCATTAAAGTCGTCACATCTTACCTCCGATCTGCTGGCTAATTTAGTAGTATATGATAATTAGATTATCACATGATTTATGAAATACAAAAAAAAAATTGGATTTCTTCTAAAAATAATTCGTTTAAATCAGTTAGTTACAAATCCTGTGTTTGTATACAGATTATAAATATTATCATATTTGTGATAAAAACACATATATTGAGTTTGAACTCCCTACTTATAGGCATCATATTTAGATATAATAAATTAATGTTAACAAAATCTTTTACTATATTACAATGTAAAAATAATCTTTTTCATATATTTTTTTTTATATAATGTTTCTTTCTTAGTAAAAACATGCGATTGAACTAGCGAAGGCATTGCCCTCATAACTTTCATGATGGAGATTTAACACATTGATGATATCTTCACGGGCTAACACTTTATTCTTCATCAAACTAGATAAAGACGATTATCACAAATTACCAGGATTATTAATAGCCTCAAAGTGTTTTGTTTTCTTTCCCCATAACTCATAAATTCACCTTATCACTTTACGGTCATCAACCATCAACATAACTTTATATTTATGTGAGAAAAATCGCTAATATTTTTTATAAGAAAAATGGTTGCGATAAAACATCGATACCTCCTGAAGTCTAACGATTTTAGAAAATTTCAAGTGTTAAGATACAGATAAAATACTTAAACAAAATAATATTTTAAAACAATCTTTGTTCTTTATCGAACAATGATTTTCCTGTGCAGATTCTGTATTGGCGTGATAAAACATTCCTAGCAGTTATTTATAGACGGCCTCCTTATTAACACAAGTTCGTCATATTTTACAGGAAAATGACTGAATTAAAGTCATTCCTGTAGTGCTTATTTTTAAAGTTTCTTTTAAGACAGACGCTTAAGATACGAGACAACGAAAGACATCATTATGCGTATTCGCGTCCCACAAAGGTTGTTCTAAAAATCCACTAGAAGATGAAGCTCAATGCATTAATGTAAAAAATTACTCAATATTAATTAAGCGTACAGTCTCAGGGATAATTTACGATAAATAATTCCGTTTACAATCAAAGCTTGGGATCATTAACTTTAAAGTATTATCAAAATCTTATTAATCTGTCTGTCTATGATAACATGATACCGTTGGATATCGCAATTGGCGATACTCGAATTCTAAAAATACTATAATTTCACCGAAGTCGCGAGCAAATATGTTTAATATGTTCTATCTAATCAGTTTGATAAAGTCCATTACCCTTAAATGCTATGGTCAATGAACATCCACGCATGCATTGTTACAATCTCTCACCATCAACACAATATTCGTACTGCTAGGACTCGTGGTATTGACCAAGTGAAAGTTGGAGGATGTCGTATATCCATGAGAGCTGTATATTTTGGAACATGTTGGTTTCCTCGCGTTGTCTCCATCACCGGAAGATCAATGGGAATCGAACCGGCGCTTTCTTATGTGGTATAGCACATATAACCGCATTTACAAACTGAGCCATCACCGCTTCACGTTTTACAATCCTTCAGCCGTATGTAATTACATCCGTTTTGTTCAACCGTCAAGAGTATTATATTCTAGAATTATCTGATGTTCTAAAACTAATCTATATAAGACTAGTAATTAAATCCACGCTTTAATGATACCTGATATTATATCAAACCGGAAATAGAAATAAGATTAATATGGCATATTACTAAAAATTAAACTCTAAACCAATATGGATGAACATTAAGAGAAGAGAACGATTAAAGAAAGTTAAAATGTTTTTTAAAAATATTAGATAATATTTCATCAATAAATCAAATCAAATTAAAAAGCGTAGAAAAATTTTAATAATATGTAAGGAAAATAACACGTTAAAAAAAATGAGGAATCTTAAGACAAGTTAATGAGTAAAGAGTTCATTCTCAGAAAAAATATTTTCATCAAAATTATGAAAGACAAAGGGACTGTGTAGATCAAAACGATTAAGGTAATCTACGGCACTAGACTTTCATTATAAATCTGACCCCTAATGGACGTCTACAATGTTATATATTTTTTTGTATACTATTATCAATGGTTTTTCATTATTTTTCTACTTTTCAACTCTTCCATCAAACTTCTACTAATGTTACAAGATTTCATCATGTACTAACTATTGTTTCTAAATATAGTCAGTCGCCCTTAAAAAAATTTTAATTGTACTAAATTTATTAAAAATATAATACTAAAGAAAAATTTATTTGCTATAATAAACACTTCGTGAAATTTAAAAGATTTTAGCAAGCAATAAAATTGTCTATGCTTACCTAATGCACTAGAAAATGAGAATCTCGCCTGAAATCGAAATTAAGGCACTTAAAAGCACTGTAATCCGTATCAGGCTTATTTACATTAGATTCACCGAAAACTTTGGTTACTAATATACAATTACTGAAAGGATCGTGGTATGCTCGAGTTTTTTTTTTTTTAATGTTAGGGATCAAAGACGAGCGCACGTGACAGACGCGGGTGAACAATAAATTTATATCGTGCCGGCGACTCTGAACGCAGAACGCCAGATTTACTAGTTCCAACCACTTCAGACGCGGCGCGAACGACAGGAGATAAGCGTGGACTGTACGACTAATGACGAAATTATCCGATTTAACTGTCTCTAAGGCGTACAAGCGAACCACCTAGTTACACGGAGGTTCTAAGTACGATTCACGGTATATCAAAACCGCATTTTTTATTGTTTTCTTATCCTGCATCTGCAGGGAGGTCTGTGTGATTACTACTCATTAAAACTCCTCTCGATAGCCTATATCTGTGCATTCAGAGATGCTTGGGGATCTCTTACAGAATGTACCGGTACCCCTCTACACTTTCTATTAGAACGGCTCAAAGAATCCCATGCGGATTCGCTTGTAATAGACCAGACCCTCAAGGCTCGCGCTACGCTTAGACCCTTTTAGTCGCCTTCTGCGACAGGTAGTGGTTACCCGAGTCCTATTCTTAGTAGCACGAGACTACTGGTCTGGTAAAACGCCTGGATAAATACAACTCTCATGTTGAACTGTCGCCATAAAAGCACCGTTGTTACAGCTATCAACATGGTTATATACTTGGTGCATACTTACAAACAGAGTATTTAACTTAATTAAAATTTAATGTCGTCTGAAATTGAGTTCAAGGCTTAGTATATAATAGTACAATGAAAAAAATATGAAAGCTATTGTTTCTACTGACAGATCGTTCCCTTATAGTGCTTTACTTTATTCATGAGTCTATTTTCGTTTACGTAATTAATTCGTCTTACGCATTATAAACATCTGGTTGATTTATTACTGTAAACCTCTTTACACAAAAAATCTAAAAAATCTTGAAAACATTCAAAAATCAAAAAATCCTTAATTTTTATCTTATTGTATTTCTTCATATTGCTTTTGTTTCACGCATAAAGATGGGAGTATTATGAAAATATTAGATACAATGGTTTTAAGTTGATGTAACTCATTCGACTATAATGAATATTTTAAAAATAAAACTTAGTTAAGTAAAAACAAATATAATTCATTACTCATATTGTAATCGCATTAATGTTTACGCAACTAAAACATGGGAACTTTATTTTGGAGTTACAATGCAAACGTTAATTCATATGATCCAATCTCACGTCAGGAAGTGACCATAACTGATGTTATCTAATAACATTGTTAGTATTATTTAAGTTTTACGTTTTGTTTATTAATATAGAAACGGATGAAAAATTAATTGAGAATTTGCAAAATTAGTCCAATATTTGACCCGTACAGAAAATTCAAATTTCTGTTTCTTCTTATGTACTCTAGATTTATTTTAATATACAAATAATTTTTTATATTCTAAATAGATATGTCATATATGAACCATCACTATATATAAATGTCAAACGATTACCAACTATCTGTAGAATATTTTGATATTCTATGATGAATACCGACAAGATGAAACAGATATAAATATCACATTTTTATTAAACAACGTAAAAGATTCATAATTCGATTTGTATTTTATATACATATATTTGTTATTCTAGATCTAAGAATAATTCTTAGAAATTAATTCACAAGAAATTTGTAAAATCTTAAATTCTTCGAAAAATTTGTCATTACTGTACACGATTGAGATTGCACCTGTTGAAAGTTGTTTTTGAGTTTCTTTCATATCTTCAGATCAATATATAGTTAATATAGATAAAATTATAATACATACATATTCAACAGTCATTACGTTTAAATTTTGTCCTATTTAAATAACAAATATTTCTCATAAAATTTTAAATTCCTCTCATTAAATGTACTTTAATCAATCAATTACTGTGTTTACACGCATTATTTGTATTATTACAGATAGTAAAACATAATTCATTGATGTATTTTGATAATGTAAGATTTAAGTAAAGCAGTCTAGAGATAAGACATTTGTAGCTCGTTATTGGTGTATATCATTTGTTCAATGAAAAAGTTTATTACTTGTACTTATAAGCCGTAAAACATTGATAAGTTGCGTTTCAAACACGGCTATTTACACATTGCGCAATTGGTATTGAATTCAAATATTTAATTTTAATGAGTTAACACGATTTAAAGTGACTTCCTGCATGACACGTCAGTCTTGAAAATTACGATTAAATTAATTACATAAACTAACTGTACTTTATAATATACTATCTGTTCCTCGCTTGTTTGCTGGCCGTAACACTCCTGCCTTTTGGGAAAAAATTAAGTAAAATCCATTCTTACCTGACCTTTAAATGGCGGAACAATATTTCTACCAAATTTTGTGTTTACATCTAATAGTTTCCGCGATCTCGTGATGAGTCAGTGAAACTCTGGATATCTCCTATATTCATAAATATACTTTTAATTTTATGTGTTTATATATACATATATTTTACTTTTATAGTTGTATATCTATAACATAAACAAAATACCTAAAACTATTTTTTTTGTTTTTTCTGTTTTTTTAATTTAAAAAAAATTAATCGCGTTCGTCGTTTTAGGATGCATACGTCATTACGTGTTAAAGTTCGTCATCATGATGTTTATTTATTTATTTATGTTTGGCAGCTGAAATAGACACCACAAATACTATTCGAAATTGTAAATACACGATTTTACTTATTTTATATCGCGTTAGAAAGTGATGTTAATTTATACAAATCCTTAGAAACTAATGGTTTACGTCGATTCGCTTACTGTTTTGACTTGCGCCCTTGGATTGTCTATCGAATGGTCTACAACGGCATCTCTCAAGTAGCTCGTGCTTGTATCAATGCATTTACGCAAGCGAGGTCGTCAGTCTAGCACATTTTGTGACAACACCGGTAGCTCAGTGTAAAAAAAAAGGTCAACCCTAAAAAGCAATCGCCGGAGCGTAACTTCTTCCGTAGATAGTTAATTAGACCTGTTACCACCAACTATTCACGGGCTTCTTATTTTTTCAGTTAATAAAAAAATATGTTTTTTTTGTACTGTCAAACTTTTAAATTAAAAAGTAAAATGTTATTTATAGAGCCATCTAGCGTCAAGTGGCAAAACATCAGGGAAATAATGTTATTGATAGCATCGAACGTAGAGGGCACTTTAATGCATGAAATGTTTTTTTTTCATAATGTTAAAAAATATTTCTTAATGTATCACGCGATTAATTTAAAATAAACATTCGAGTTATATAATAATTATGTTTTGTAATGAAGACAAGAAGGAGAACGAATATTTGCCTTCAAATTATTTTTAATACTACTTAATGTATATTATAGGCTATATGAAAAAAGTATATTTAACAAAAAGTATACAAAAAATTGGGCATTTTTATGTTAGCTGGATAGGAAAGCAATTAAATTAATAAGACAGCAACAACGTATGTCTCATCGTTAAGTATAATGTTTCTGATTTCATTACATATTCTCATAGTATTAACGTCTATTAAATAACATTAAGAAAGTTTCACAGATGTTCATGCGTTATAATACCTCAGAAGGAATATTTTAACAGCAATGTTAATGTCCTCATGTTTATACAGTACAAGGCGCTCTCAGATGCCATGTTAATGATAAGCAAACATTAAATTGCTAATAACAGTATTTAGAGCAGACTTGAAACAAGTTCGATGATCGTTTGTCGACTTTTGAGCAATTCTTAATTAACAAAAAAAATGTTATATTTGTAAATACGAAGACAAATGTTAAAAAGTAAAGCCAATGTGGGATACGTTTGACTTCTTACCTCTCCATAAACTAATATTTTCACACCATTAGAAAGGGGTACCCATACTATATTAATAGAAAAAGTTGTATTTATTTTTCGCGTTTAATATGTCATAAATAAAGATATTTAATAATTAAATATATATATATATATATAATTTTATGTACAGTCTTATCATTGTATGAATTTATCACGAGCCCACAGTCAATTTGGTACCATAAATATCTTATGAAAAGATATCGATAGAAATAACATTCTTTACATAGTCACAAAATATTACGAAAATAATTTATTTACCGGTGGTAGGTCTTTGTAGCACTAATCTACCTAGACCATCTCCGAAAATAGAGACTTACCGCCAATAAAATAGAAACACTACAAGCATATCATCGTCATCATCATTTCATTTAGTTAGCTGCTGAACATAGGTATCCCAAACTAATTAGAAACACAAAGAAGTGAATCGTCTACAGTTTTTTTTAAATCCTTATAATTATTAGAGTCGTGAAATTTATCTACTCTTTTAAATAAATCAAAACAACCTCTCATAAGGAGAGGTATCATAACAATTTACATATCATTCCGGCCAAGTGCGTGACGGTATTAGAGAATATTAATAATTATGTTTAATAACAAATTTAATAAATTAAATAAATGTGTAAAAACAGTTATTAAATTGGAATTTACATATGAATGACTCAATCTACTTGATGAGTCAACATTTGAGGAAAGCAGAACTTGTATCAATATTACTTACATCAGTGCCTGAAGCTCCTTCGTTATAAGGTATAAGGCCAAGAGCACGCGGGCATGATTCGGCCGGAACAATGTTTCGGACAAACGAGATTCCGGCTGAACCGGTTGTACCGGACATTCCCTGATAATGATAACGCAATTATGAGATGCGTAGTTCAGACTCGTATTACGCGATATAACTTCAACAGACGCATATAATTGTGTGTTAAAACTTGTTCAAGTTACCTATTTCTTAAAACTTTTCTTTACATGTTTTAAACAGTATTTTATCTTTGTGTCACTATGAGGTGATCATTAAAAGAAAAGTGTAGAGATCTAGAATAGTTCGCTTTACTATCAAAAATTACATCGCTGCTTACCATCAGGTGGGGTCATAGCCAAGTGCCAATCCATATGCTATAAAAAATAAATTTAAGTTACATAAATATGACATACGAGCGTTAAGTGAATAGAATTGTAATAAATCGACGTTTTTGTAATCACTATTTCAAAATAAAAATGTTTAATCCAGTTTTGATACTTAGTTAATACTTTCAAGTGTTAAATTTTATATAAAAAAATTACTGGTTACTTACATAAAAATTTTACTCAGCATTGAAACACATTATTGCATCGTTATTCAAAGTTTATGCTTTGAATCTTATAAATATATATATATATATATATATATATATATATCACTGACTCATGACCAGATCCCAGAAACTGTTAGACGTATACTCAAAACTTGGTAAGGATTTTATTTAGAATTCACTAAGAATGGAGTTTACAAAATTCCTTCTCTAAAGGGAATTGCGAGGGTGTTAATAACGGGATGGAGCATGAGGGTCACGGGTTGCCGCTGGGTGATAATATATCTGACAGATTTCACTCAAGGCACTATTTTCACTAAATGTCCTAAAACTACAAACGATCGCATTAATTTTTGTAACAATGTCTTCTTTTTAATTATCCCTAATTAACATCGATAATTTATGAGCTCTGAAGTAGACGATGACCTTTAAAGCCAGGAAATATCATTATAAGTTTCTTGATGAATGTTTATCTTAAATTATTTAGTCGTTAATTTGTACCTTGCGCCTATATCGAGGCGGGGGTAAACGTTCGTGTATTGCTCCTTCAATTACTCTTTAATTTTTGGTTCCAATAAAAATACCAATAGCTCTAATTAAATGAAAGATATTTTCGTATCAATAAAAACATTTCTTGACGCTCAAATTAATATAAAGCTCGGAATTTATGGAAGCTGGAATCAAGTTTTTCCTCAATACGTGTAGGGTTGACACGTTCATGAGTAATGCTGCGGTCTCTCACCTGTTAATCAATGCTTTATTATAAATACCCGCAGTGTCCGAATTGCATGAGGATACGAGACGGTATGTCGTGAAACGTTAATGATATTATGGCGGTGCCGAAAAAAATCGGATTTTACTTTTTTCAAGTAATTTTAAATTATCACAGGCACCCGTAATTCCTCTCCTACAGAGGAAAGCAACTCTTAAGTGTTCTTTAAGTTTTATCTGTCAGAAGTACATTTTTACGTTTCTCTTTTTTTATATATATATATTTAGCTTGACTCGAAAAGAAATTGGTTTATGCGTATCGATATAAAGTTGGACATAACTTTTTTAATAAGTTGCAAAATGAAAATTAAAGAGAAGACATGAACAGGACGTTCACTTGGTGATACATTGTGATCATAAAATAAGTAAGTAAATAGTTAAACCACATCAATCACAGTTAAACATGGGGTGGTTTAGATCAGAAAATTGTATATTTTATATTGCTTGATGAGAGATATCAGACCTTAAACGGGTTCCCAACCGTATGCACTGCACTGTATGTAATCCTATCTGATAATTATTCTAATTCTTTTTAATAATCATTATCATCATCAGCTGATAGACATCTACTACCGGACATAGACCTCAACAAAACATTTCCACTCCAATCGATACTGCGATACCCGCATTCGATTGCTTCTCGCACTATCATCATATCGTTGATATACCTTATCGGGGCTATACCAGCACTACGTCTGTCAGTACCTATCCATCTCAGAAATTTACTACCCCATTGGTCGTCAGTGCTTCGAACAACGTGGTCTACCCATTGCCACATAAGTCTATCTTTTATCCTACGTTGACGACGTTGTTTGTTTACGGAATCTCTTCTTTCCTGATTCGATTGCGTAGAGAAACTCCGCGCATGTCCATTTCCTTTTCTCCTTTAGAGGATAAACCACTTAAACTTTTTCACGATCAACCTCTTGTTTATCTCATCGCTGTATCTTTTATTTCTCTTTCAACCTATCTATTATTTACAGCTACGTCAGGTTCAGATTTCGTGGATCCGGTATCCACAGACTAATTTATCTTTTTTCCGTCTGACGTTTCTGTACAATTTATTAAATGCCAATTAAATGTCGCGAATTCAACACAAGTCTGTTAAAGTCATAAAATTAAGTCTCAATAAAAACCACTAAGATCAATAACCCGTAGTGAGTTAAAAACTTTTTTGTTTTCAATATATCAAAAAGTATTGTTAATATTCTGTAACAGTATATCTGATAGAAGTTTTTGTAATACGTTTTTATTCACTTTGTACGTTTTTTATTAACTATGTACTAGTTGTATTCATATACGAAGTCATGAAAATCTCAATATATTTTTTCGTTTGGGATTTCTTAAGAGAATCCGTAAAATAATTAATATCATCGATCTCAAGTTATATGGGACTATAAAAAACATTAATAAATAGACAAATTCTTCTAACGTTTCCTAAAATTGTAACATTTATCAACAAGTATTAAATTATTATTGTCGATGGGTTAACAGAATTTATCAACGGTAAACAAGTTGTTTATTCATAATACTTAAAAAGTTATTTTACTACTAAGGAGTATAGTCCATGAGTAATAGATCATCTGCATTCTCTTTAGAAACGTTAATGTTAATAGATCAAAGGAGCCATTTATATCAGATGCATAATATGTATGCTCGTGTATGTCTGACTTTAAGCCGGATATGGTTAAAATTAAACATATTACTGATATTATTATAACGTATCAAGCGCTCTTTGCTCTTAAATATTATATTACATCTAATTAAAGATAAAATCCTCTCGAAATGGTATGTTTAGATACAACACATAATATAGTGAATGAGCTATTCCCCACCCACTTTGCTGGCAGTAAAATAGAATTAGATTTGAAATTGGTCTGAAATATTCTCTCCACCCCCGGAACCCTTACCGTTATTACCACTCCTGCAACCCTTATGGGAGTAACGTTTTGTACTGGCCAATACTTGGTAAAAGGACTATTCCTACAAAATTCCTCTACACCTTATTTATTTACGGTTTCAGAGCTATCGTGGTCTCTACTTACGTGGAAATCTCTTTTGCCCTGTAGTCTCGGGCTATTAAGAATAGGACTGAGGTAAGCCATGCCTGTCGTAGGAGGCTAGTAAAAGTTTTCGGGTTCGTGGACTTTCAAAATAGGGGCCCTCGTTGTCGACTAAGCGAATCCGGAATGAACGACAAGTATGCCACCTTGTTTTCCCCCAACACCAGGGAATGTTTTTAGAAGATTCTCTTCCCGGTAACAAATAGAGAAAGGTGGATATCTGTAACTCTCTCACTTTTCCTTATTTTATGTTGGTTCGAAGCGATCTAAAATTGTTCAAATAATTTTCCTTGTACAATCTTAAAAGTTATTGATAGTGTTAATAATTGTCAGGTTTGAAAATAATAAAGATTAACATGAGGAATTTTAATAAAAATTTAGATATATAAAAAGCATATTAATGGATTTTTAATATGTAAATAGCTAAATGAGTTTTTTCGCGAGAATTAATCATAAAGGTAAGGACATTAAAAATTATATTACACTTTCGGAAGGACGAGTATTGGACCTTAGAGCTGCATATTGTCTGTATTCCATCGGACAAAGACCGGGCGAATATAATAGGATGTAAAAGGACAGACAAGTGTGTGCTATTTTTGGTTGCAACATCTAAAATGAGGACACGAAACTCGTTTAAGCATTAATACAGCATTGCTAAGATCGTCATCTTTACTATATATGACGTAGACCAGTAAAACATTTAGTATGCTATGTCTAATTACGTAATGATGAATAATAGGAATCAGAATGTGATCTCACGTTAAGTACACACATGTAGACGTGCACCTCATAATGGTGATGATTTTGATATGGTTGAAAGGCTTGTAACGTAGATATATTATCTGTACATTCAATCATTACTAATCACTAAGGAACTAAGTCTTAGTTTTACATATAAATTTTTTTATAGATAGGCTTTCCGTTCACAGGTTAGCATTTTAAGTACTCTATAACTGAAGCGACAAAAAACTATACTCGCTGAATAATCGTTTTCCAAGTCATATTTTCTATTAAAATTTTACAAGTCTCACCATTGTTTTTTTTGTTGTTCATCCTGATTAATAATACTACCGGATAACGAGTTTTATAAAATAACTAACAAAATAAATATGCATAGATTGCAGTTGTGGTGTGAACACATGGAACTTGCTCGTCGTTTTTATACTTTATATGTACGAGCGGAATTACTGTGATGGGGCTCGCGAATATAAACGGTCACACAGTGGCTAAACGCGTCTAAAAATAAGTCCCCTGGGATGGGCATAGCGATAACAGGCTTTACTCGATTTAACCGGTCACACAGACACACACACACCACGCAGTTCCAAATATAGCCCGCGGCCGATGAAAATAGTTAATGAGAATATTTAAACGTCCCGCACCTCTATTTATAGCAGCCATTATAAAAGTATTAATGAAACACGCGACCGGTTGCTCGTTAAACATATATTTACTAAATGTACGCCGGTTGTTAGCTGTGCAATGGAATGTGGACCAAAAACAAGAGAGTGCGGAATCATTGTGTGACGTACTTGACAGTTCTGAGTAAATTACAGCAAACGGGCTGCAATAATCATTGAACATACCGCGTTCCAAGCTATCAAGAATAGCCAAGTATGCTGATATGGAATTTGGCATGAACTTTTATCCCTTTACAATAGTAATGAGCAAAGCAAGAATAAGACCAAGACTTGGACAATCTTGGTATTAGTCCTTAGTCTTGTCTGTTCGGCCTTGCTATTGGCGATGCTTAAATACTTCTAGTCTTGATCTTGTTCTTGTATATTCAATGTTATGATATATTAATAATTTTGTTTCCAGAAGAAATGCATACGCGCATTTAATCTTGGTCTTGCGAAAAAGCAAAACTAAGACTAATTTTATTCCTACTTTATAAGCTCTGCTTTAAGATTAATAGCTGATCACTTACCTAGTAACACGGTGAACCACGATTCCAACCCGGGAACACTTGTTGTGCACTTTGATTGTTACTTTTCTTCGAATCCACCTGGCTAGTTACCCATTGCATATTGTAACTCTACCATAACAACATTGCTGTATTCGGTTGTAACTCAGTAACGCTGTGTATTAAAATGATCGAAGTATTAATTATAAAATGTGCGATAATTTGACACAAAAATATGTTATTGTATCAAATTATCGCAGTGTGATAATTGCAAGAGGCTATCTGCGCAGATATTGCTTTTATCGACGAATAATAGCTTAGAGGTACGGTAGCGGTTGTTTTACATTTTTTAACATGTTAATTCCGAATCAGCGATTCATGATGTCGGTCGAAGCTTTAAAAGTCGTCAATAATACACTATTGTTACGGTAATACTGGTAATAGTACATCATCATCACCTTTTCGGCCCATCGCTTTCGACTGTTAAAAATGCATCTCCTCAATCCGATTTTCCAACAGCACTACTTAGTACTAAGTTTATATACGTTTTGAATAGACGTTAGTAATTTAGCAGAATTGCGAGAATATCGTAGATATTACGATGAAGTTAACATTCTACAGGGTGGCGCAAAAGTAATCCTCCTAGCAGAAAATGCTATAAATTTAGCCTTGATATAAAAAAATTTAAAGACCAAATAAAAATAATCCACAAGAAGAATCAAAGTTTTTAATTTTTTTTTAAATTACAGCCAAAAAACATCGGAAGGTTATTTTTGCGCCACCTTGTATATATGTATATATACATGTATATATACATACTTACTTTTGCTTTTGTAAAAAAATCCTTTAAATCAATTTCTCCTCCATGAGCAGTTTATATCGTTATAATTGGAGATTTGTAAATTAAATGCTAAAGTATGATAATACGAATCAGAGCGAAACTCTTTGTGACATGGTTCTTTAAGAAATCAAAGTATTCTGTTTCGATTGATGTAATTATTTTTGTAGTAAGAACAATTGTGAATGTTTCTGTAAAAAAGCAATACACTAACAGAATTCTTGTAAAGCAATTTACTGCTTTCTGTTACAGGATGCTCTAAATCTCATTCAAGAATACCGTGTGTCGTGGGCTCTAGTCTCATCCATGGATTCATATTATCTGGGACTAATTATTTATATTCGTTGTTTGAAGGAATATGTCTTCCAATACTAGAATTTGCTGGATATCAGATTTTCTTTACAGCAGATGTTTAAGCAAAGTAGTATTAAATACAATCCAAACATTTTAGAAGCGTTACGGACGTGCACAGTTTGCGTCAGATTCACTTTAGCAATACGATGCGATAGTATGTAAATCATAGATAACAAAGAGTACCTGTCCAAAATTCATCCACGGCAACCTACGCGAAAATGTAAATGTGGATCTTAATATACATGTAACGGTTGATGTTATTTATTCTTATTTGCATACAATTAATACTTCACTTCTATTTAACATCACAATAAGGAAATTCAAAGATTGTTAAGCGTGCATTATAATTATTCTAGCTTTTATATATAATACTGAAACATAGATATAATATAATGGTGGAAAACTGCCAATAAGTTTATGGCAAAGCCAACAAAGATTGAAAAAAACCTCTCTGTATACAAATTCATTTTGACGCCACTTTTATGGTATTGATATTAAACAAAGAACTAAAGTTCCTGGTTCACATATATTTTATTTCGAAGTACATAAAATGTGCATAGTTAAATATAATACGAAATATTATAAGCAAGATCTTACGTTACGGAATAATATTATATTTAACGTAAAAAAAAAACAAAATAGACCTATGTGTAATATTATAGTAGTATAAATTCCACGTTAAAGTAATTCAATATAAAAGACACATGATCTGTTCAAAATGATCTAAATCCAACAAATCTATTTTTAAGATGACTCCTGATGTTATTCGTAATAAAACCTTACATCCTTAATAGTGTAAGAACGGATAACTAAATAATCTAATGAAGCCTGATTTAATGTGTTCTAGTTATTCAGTATAAAACAATGATGATATTAATAAAATATTTACATAGATAACAGCGGGTTGTTTTAACGCTACACGCCTTAACTAGAAACATGACTCATCTAAGGATAAATTTAATGTACTGTTTTAGAAACAAACAGGAAACCGAAATATTTATTAGTTCTAAAATTATAACAAAATATTATTTCCTTTGGCATAACAAAAAGGTGTTAATCAAATGCAGTAAACATTATATTTGTGGGTTAGTAATACTAAGCGGGCTTCCTATAATGGACCCGTATACCCTCACGTGTACGGTCTAGAGAGTTACTGAACCTATTGTTTATCTGTTTACGATGGATGTAAACGATTGCATCATTCTGTTTATAAAGTTTTAAGGTAAACTATGATAACCTAATAGCAACAATTCGATTTTAAACAAGGCGATTTGAGGAAAGGTTTCAACAAAAACTCCTAATTTCTTATCACACAGAATCATTTTGTATAATCAATCTTCAGTATCGTAATTGTCTACGCTTTTTCAAAATTGATTGTGATTCATACAGTAGTTTTAAAATATATAGAAAATTTATAATAACGTCCGTTTTATTCGAAGCAGTGCTACCCTTAATTTAATCCATACTGTATGACCTTGCTTAAACTCTGTGACTTAAATTTGTTTATTTGTCGGTTAGCCAGCCTACGGCGATAGACTTTCAGAGATTTTAATATTTTTCGAAACCTTGTACAAGTACGGCAAGTTAGTTTTTATTATGACTAAGTAATTAAAATTATTAATTACATATAAAGAAAAGCCAAGTTTTTGTATATGGTAATATTTCATAATTAAGCAGAAGTTAAACAAATTATTGTTAAAATTATAAAAAAATGTTTAAGCTACAATTAGTATTAGATGTATACGGATTTTCAATATTTGTTATATTAAAAAAAAAATTACAGTTTTGTGTTGCGTTAGAGGAAAAAAAATACATTTTTACATATAACTAAACGGCAAGATGAGTATATGTTTACCTCATGGTATATATGGCGTGTAACGCTTGCGCACAAGGATATAGCACTAGATAAGGTGTTTATAGTGCAATATTAAATATAATACCTAATTTATTTCACTAGTTACAGCGGCCTTCAAATAATAACACAATGGTAATAGTAAGAGGCGTTGCGATGGTATCTGCCTAAAGTCTAGTAATAGATACTGTTTTTATTAATAATAAAAGAACAGGGGAATATAACATAATCAGTGCTATGTATCGTTAACTGTCGAAAATATAATAAAAATAGTTAAGTTATTGAATCCAGATTAGTTGTCTCTTTTAAACTCAAAGTGCCACCGTCCATTACGTATTAATGACAAGACACAGTGAATGCAAATGGATGCAATCAAGGCCTTTGCATATAGCTTTACATTATCGCCTATGTTTTATTTATAGTTAGCTGTTTATGCGTCGCAGTCAAAGTAACATTGATAAGATAATCGTAGAAAGTTAGTTTGAACCCACGTTGAATTTTATCTGAATGTTTTACAAAACTGTTTTGCAACTGAATGAGCAAAGTTTCCAAAAGTAATCACGCTTAATACAGAAACTACAGATATGATGCATAACCATCATCATCAATCCCTGCAGACCAATGCTAGCCATAGGGATACTTAGCCCTGTTTTTAGATGAGACAAATATAAACAACTACACGACAATTGTAAACAGAAATTATAAATGTGAAATGGTTTAAAAATTTCTAGATCTAGGTTAAAAAAGTCTACTTATGGTTTATGTAAAATATCTATTAAAAGTAATAATGACGCTAAGAGTAATACAGCCTTCATAGGATTCAAGTTAAATAAGTTTATTCATCGCTAACAGAACTTGACATTGTTTATCTCGAAGTGTCAATTCTTTAATGGAAGAATTTTATACATTGTTTTACAATTAACACGGACTAACTTAAGTAGAGTTTAAGTAATGACCTCAGCGAAACACTGACTATAATTGAGGATTTAGTCGTAATAAGGATTAACCGAGTATTCAAGGATTTTATTATATCAAAAACAGGTATTTCGCTTTGAGTATTAGTGCATCATCAGATTGAAGAATTAAGGAACGTTATTAAACTCTTAATAACATCAAAGAATGTTTCAGTTTTTGCTTAAAACATTAAGAAGGTTAAGATTTAAGATTTTTGTAAACCTTTACCGAATGTTCGCATAAAGTATTCTTAGATCAAAGAATATCGAATAAAGGTAATGTAAACTGTTTACGCGATAATCCAAATACATTTGTATTAGGATAATAAAATCAGAGAAGAAATAACTCTCAGTAATGGCTACAGTATAGTTCAGCAACGAATATAATATCTACTTTTGTATGTATTTTTTTATAAATTATTTGTTACGTATATTGTGATATAATATCTATAAGATAATTTATTATCAACACTAAGACGCTCATTGCGGAGTATATGCTCTCCTGAAGCAAATCCATACCGATCTGATCAGCGTTGATCCTTCCAGGAGCTTTCCCCGATCATCACCAAGCTGGAGGAAGGTGGCAACACTGTATCAAATCTATTCTCCGATGAAGTATAGAGTTTGTTAATCAATTTGAATCTTACAGCTCTGATACTAGGCTAGTGGACCCAGATCCAAGGCTGCTATTTAAGGAGGTTGTTGCCGCATAGATATAAGTCCTTCGGATAATGTGACCTGCTCATTCTCGCTTAAGGTTAGCAATCTTTCAGACTACATCGGTGACCTTAGTTCTACGGATCTCTTCAATTCGTAATCCATTTCGAAAGACAACCCCGAGCATAGCCCTTTCCATTGGTCTGCGTATAAAAGAATTCTTACAAAATATCAGGTAATTTTCGTATATATAAATAACATATACAAATGAATAATTACTGACATTAAGAGTAGTTGCCGTTAAATTATACAAATTTATGATCCGATAGAAAGAAGCTGTCACAAAGCCAAGAGGAACTACTAGATAAAATAGATATTATAATTTTGTTGGTAATGTGCCAGTTTTCTGTAACTATAATCGGATTTTGTGTGGAAATATAAGATTCCGATTACAATTTCGAAGCCATTATCTTCACAGTGTTACAATTAATAACATCTAGAAATCGCATATATACGTTCGGGCCCAATTTTAACGTCGTAAATCTTATCACAATTTAGTCGCATTACTCTCATTGGTTGGATACTTTAAATGTTTTAACAGTTTTTTTTTAGTGATATGTAGCACTACAAACTTAAATTATTGTTTCTATAGCTACTTCTTTGTTAACTTTTCAATAACAGTTAAATATTATGCTTTAGTAACTACAAGAGTCTTCATATGGATCTTTAACTATTTATAACCAAAATTTATTACGTTTATTTAAGAGGTAAACAAATAGAGGTTATAACTGTATAACTTCCAATACTAATTACATAAAACCTGTTTTTTCCATATAAACGATAAAATTTACTATATCATTGTCTATGTCATATCAATACAATACAATGATATACAATGATTATGGTGTTATGTCAGATAATAGAATAAGTTTGTCGGACCACCCGACTGACGCCCTGGAAAGAAATGGTGGCCAGGACAACGCACCATAGTCACGTCCCTCAGTCATGAGGTTACGACAAAGAAGAAGAAGTCATTGATAACATAAATGTCTCTACGGGATTTAACGGTCTTCATAATTGACCAGATACTTAAATATCTTTATAAGATTCATATCTAGTCGGAATCTATTATTAAGGCTTGTGATGATTATTTGACTCTTACCAAATACGATATGTGTATTATATACAATTGCGAATTGTATATTTTGTAGAAATACGTCGCCGGAATGCTAAATGTTTGTTCTGCAACAAATTTATTATGGGGCCGTGGCTTTGCGCGCTTTCAAAGGACGACGTGCGCGAAATGTTATTTTGTAATGACGCTAAATAGGACCACAAAAGGTCGCATGTATGAATTCGTGATAGCTCCGTGTTGGGAAACGCTCAAGTACGCCTTCTGCGTTTCATCCGAACAATAAAACTGAGATGAATGTCCGGGCGGACTCTTTTAACACAGCAACACGTCTGAATTGTAAATTTGTTACAAGCGAAATAATGAGCATAAAAATGTTTTCGGTTTATCTCGCCGGAATGAAGAATACCATCTTCCCAGACAATGTGTTGTACATTTCACATAAATGTAATTGCTTAAACTGTGTAATTCGAATACGTTGTGTAACTACATTGCATTAGTATTAGCTTTACGCAGTCCTTCAACAATACTATATAGGTGTTACGGAACCGATACTGCGTATTACATACAGCACTGCAAATACATTCATAGTAACCATTCGGCTCAGATTATAAATTTATTTGCTCGAAAACAAACAATTGTGTAACATGAAATTGCTTATAGTATTGTATAGCTTCAATAAATTATCGATGTAGTAGATCGGTTGGGATATCTACACAACCATTTTATCCATGACATGACGTAAATTGCCAAAAAAAGGGTATATTTAAAGAAGATCAGCAGCATTTTTTGTATTTTTTGCCAATAGTATGGTAAGCACTTTCGAATTAAGAGAGACCTTTGTTAAACACTGAATATGTCTAGACTAAAATGATGATGACGATATATTATATAATTATAAAATATGCAATGTCCAACACAGTATGACAGCAATTTTTACATTTATATTATTTTATATCTCTTAAAAAAATTAATAATATAAAAGAACAATTGATGCAAGCGTTAGTCAAACATTTAGTACTTTTGTTAGTCTTTTATTGGGTAAGTTTAAATGTACTATATGACTAATATCATGAGCCATCTTCAACCCGAAGCATACAGGTAATCATAAAAGCTAGCACCGACTGTTATGTATTTTTTGTATACCAAGGGTGATTAAATAAATACTTAATTATATACATATTAGTTACTATTTAATTAACATATTCAAATAGAAAATTTCCGAATTTACAATGTGGTGGTGTAAGAATAAATTAGCTGCCGAGGAGGCCCGGTTACTACACGTATCACGATGTTACTTCGAATAGTTAATATTTAAACATTTCACGTTTCTTGAGCGAAGAGTTACGTTACATTTTTTTCCTACGCGCTAGCTTGAAATTCAAACAGCGGCGGAACTTATTTTTACTTAAGTCAACAAAAAAAATTCAAGCACATTTTTTTTATCGGGAGAAGTGAGACGGTTCAACGCAGCAGCAAAATTTGAAATATTAGTTGAAAGTTTGTTAGAATAAATATTTTTTGTAGTATTAGAGAAATGTTATATATATTTTTTTTTAATAACAATAAAAACTAATATATAATGAGCTGTATTTTTTAACGGAATTGTATTAAACGTCAATCTATGTGCGCACAAGGAAATAGTAGTTCTAAATTAAACACTAATACTACGTTTAGCCTTGAACTAGACGAATCGAGAATATTTTTTAGATCAATATAGTTAATGACGAATGTCTAGACGAGGTTTCATAACGATTTGAGAAAAAACAAGCTTGCGTATTTATATAAACTGTTCTTCAGACAAATTAACCAACGATAAATATAAATACAGCACAATTTTACTGATATCCCCCATTCCTGTTCCCGCCCTTAAATCTTTTATTAGACCTACTTCGATTTTTATTATCTTTAAAAAGATAGGATTGGACAGTTTTAAATATCAAAGTTGGATTAAAAAAAAGCTCAAAAAAATTGGTTAGAACCAGTTAATTTCCTCCATTCCTCACTTGGGCCTTTACTCTTACATTGTGAGAAGGCTACGAGTCTCAGCAGTAAACGTTAAGTAAGCTGTTTTTTTTATTATTATTTATTGTTGTAAACTTAAATGGTTATACAACTTTCTTATTAGAATGGTATTGTTTTATAATTTAGACTAAAGTCTACGAGAATTTTGGAAAATTCCCAGATGAAAAATTTACAAAGGTACAACTTGCTTCTTTCTGCTTTCACACATACAGGGTATCATTTCCTTTTAAGTAATTATAAGTCGGTCTAATAATATTAATTTTAAGTAATCTTCTTTCTATAGAACAGTTTGATTACTGTTTTAATGTTCAAGACAATTTACTATTTTCAGTACGAAAGATAACGACAAAATACCTTCAGATTTGTGTTGTTATACGTATACTTGTTCACAGATTATTAATCTATTTATTAAACATATGCACGGTATATAAAGAATTTCTCGTTTTTAAATTTATATCATATAGAAATATATAATGGCATGTGAATTTTAAATAGCTCCTATTTTTATTGATATGACTATGATAATCTTCATTACAATTATCTGGTTTTCTATGCAAATATTCCGCAAGCAAAAAGTCCCGTATTAATTATTATTTCATTGTAGTATCCTCTTAGAACCCTGTACTTTTTTTCTTAATTATATTTATTATAAGTTGATAATAAATAAAAAAAATGCAATGACTAACATGTTTTCTTCTTCTTCTATTGATGTATAATTAATATTAGAAAAAATCAAAGTTTATGCTATGTCCTTACAATTCTTGATTGGTAATTTCTTTACGAGTAGTTTTAAGATGAGACAAGTGTTGATTTAATCAAATGATATAACGGTCATTGGAATATGAGGAATAAGTTTATCGTAGCGTTATTAAAGCTTATGAAACGTTGTATCATTAGCAACTATTATTATATACATTTCATTACATTTCACCGAGCACTGGCTTCCGTTATGAAAAGCTGCCGCTCTTCATAATGGAGTCGGTCTTTTTATTGGAATGGAAACTTGCGAACCAGGACCGCGGTTCAATTTGTGACGTCAAGATAAATTCAATCATCGATCTTTACGCGATTGTTGATAACCGATAAATAAAATCTGTTATCATTATTTCGTAGCTGACTTTAGATTCTTGAATTGATCTGACTTTTTATCGCAAAACAGTTTAGATACGATACACATTAACATTAAAATGATTGTATATCAAAAAATTTAATCTTCGTACGTACTGTAGCATTGACGAGGGTTTTACGCTACTACATGGTTTATAAAGTCAATGTCAGTTCATATTGAGTAACTACACGATAACAGTTGACTATTTACTGAACTTAATGTTTTTTAGATAACTACATCACAACAATTTCAGATCAAAGAACACATGCACGTATGAATTAAGAACGGAGTGCCATAGGATGTATCAGGATGTTTTTCTGACGGCCAAAATACTCTAAGACAAAAATTATGGATAATTTCCAAATGTATCTTATTTAAATACATTATACAAGCGAACTTACATCGTCATTATATTAATATTTTGTTTTAATATTCAAACAGTATTTTATTCATTGTCAATATCTTAATTCTTGTTGTACAGTGGGTTCGTCGGTAATACACGAGTATATAATTACACTGTTTGATAAAAGTACTTTGAAAAAAACTGATGAACTAAGTACGTGAACCAAGAGTAAACCACTGATTAACCTAACCGCCATTACGCTGTTACGCTATTTTTAGAATCAGTACAGAGATCACGGCTCTGTCTGGTGTAATGTAAATGACGAACAACTGTTAATGTCGTGCCATACATAACACCGCGCGGCCGGCAAGCAAAACAACATTCACAAATATCCATTTAATCTAATAAAACACACGAGGAAAGAAGAAAAACAACACTCACCGACTTCGTGCGGAGATAACTTCCACATTTTATCAAACTTCATGTTTGCACTGAAAGTAATTCACAACCAGGTTATGAACGCGGACGTCGCTACATAGTTTTGACAGGTAACGTACGATCACTGCCACCTGTACGCGGAGCGGTTCCCGTTCGGGCGGTGTATTCGCCCGAATAGCATAATTCAGGGAGCTCGAGCGCGACTCGTCTTGCCTCCGCGCGGCCAATGAACGAGAGGACCAACGCGCCAAGGTCACTAGAGACAGAGCCAGTAGCCAGCGGCACCGGTAGATGGCATCACACTGCGCGAACGACACATACGAGCTGTTGCTTCGATGCCCGTATGACAACTAAAACAGAAACGATATACATGGTTCGACGGAATCCGATAAGCGGTATAAGGTATAAACAATTGTGCACCGTATTGAATACAAATTTAATAAATACTCAGTTTCTTTTAGCCATCGACGATTCGCCTAAGTCAATTATGTAATACTTGTACTATATTTCGAAAGATGAAATAGAATATTAAAAAGGACCTTACTCGCATTTAAGCGGTTCCTTAACATTTTAAGACATTTTTAAATATAGGCAAAAGAAAATTTGTGAACAAATTATAATAACTTTAAATATTTTTATTGTCATAGTCACCTTTTTTTAATATTAAAAAGTCGTTATCACAAAATACAGGAAATACTTATCCATTTAAATGTAAAATATAATATTTTTTAATTTTTTTTAGCTATTACTCGCTAGATGGTGCTAAGTGTCTGTGTTTACCTTATGTACATTTGTAAGGTTAGAAATAGTAAAAGTGCCTTTGTATCTATTAGTTCTGTTGAAATTTCCATACAAAGCAAAAAACTTAACATTTTATATTGATATAAACGCAGCAATCAAGTTTTCATATTTCCTATCTTGTTTGTTAGGCGGTTGCTGAAATGTAGTTACAATAGTAAGTACTAGTTCAATATAAGATTTAAAATTGTACGCTTTTCAGTAAAAAAATACGTAGCAGACAACAGACACTTGCGTTGGCGTAGTTAACATGTGAGTGGGCCGATACTATGTACAGTGATCTAATAATAACCGCAATAACACTCCATTTAAACCGCTCAAAACGAGTTAATAACCAGTACTTAAACAAGATTCATGAATATTATATGTTTATTTACGCAGATACCGTATTTATTTTATCTGTGGAGCATTTGGAGTAATAACATCTATATGTATATTTTTTCGTATCAACTTCTTACTGTTTATCATCATTTAAGCGCAGAGTTGTAATAAACACTTTCTTGTGTGTGTTCTTACTAGCCGAGTATATTTGTGTTATAGAATCCATTAACTTTAACTATAATTTTTTTTGTCAAATTAAACGGCGAGACTAGCGGAGCCTTCACCTGATGGTAAGTGATACACCCGTCCAAACAACGTAGCGCTAGTTATGATTATATACACAGCACCATATTGTGTTTATGGCTTGAGACACAAGATGCCGAGTCTCCTTACCCCAGTAATTTTTGCACACTACTGTTTGGTGGCAGAAATAGGCGCTGTGACCTATCTAGACGGCCTCCGGCGACGAAAACCTACCTAGGTTTTGTCGTTAAGTAGTAGAAAGTTATTCTTTTGAGTAAACTGGTTTTTGCCACCTGCCCGAAGTTTGTTTTTACTCTTTTCTGTGATTTACATTAAGTATAAAGTGTAATGCAATTAATGCTCTAAGTAATGGTAAAGAATACCTTCAAGTAAAGGAAAAATTAGATTTTCATAAAAAAAACTTTTTTTTTATAAATCTTTGCTATATCATTTAGTTTTTCTATTACGCACTTGCAACCGAGTACCATATTTTGTTTTCAATGTGCTCATATTATGATGAGTTATTTGTACATTATATAAGTTAAACAAATACTAAAGAATAGTTGTTTGTGTAAATATCGTCACATTGATCTATATGTTACTTCACGGCCACAAATGCGTCACGACTTGGAAATAAGCCGAGATTGACACCGCGAGATTACTCGAGGGTCATTCTATCGTCTTCCTTGTTCAACTAACGGTCCTTCACCATTTCCTGCGTCCGAATTTAGAATAAGCATGTATCAGAGACAACTATATATATCCAGTGTGTTAACGAAGACAGACCATAGTACTAATGATATTTGTACATTTTGTCCTTTGATGATGGAACGGAAAAAAATCGATCCTGATTAAAAAAAAACATATTTTTAAAACGTTTTATTAGCATTATTTACGCTCCATCATGTTAGTGCAGGTAAATGAAACGATAGATTCATAAAAAATACATTACTTTACTAAAAAAAACCAGTAATGAAACACAAAATCAAAAACAGCTGATGCTCGGATCAACGAACGCACGGGCGCGGCCAGAACTCGAGATGTATTTGGTTTCAATTTGAACCTTATTCCATAGGGCCACGGAACATTTAGATTGACGCGCCCGGGCGTTCGTTGATCCGAGCATCAGCTAGTTTTGATTTTTGGTTTCTTTACTAGTTTTTTTTTTAGTAAAGTTCGTATCGTTTCATTTGGCTGTACTAACATGATGGAGCGTAAGTAATGCTAATAAAACGGTTTTAAAATATGTTTTTTTTTTATCAGGATCGATTTTTATTCATCCCATCGTTAAAGGTGTTATTAGTACTATCGCCTGTCTTCGTTTTCGGAAACTGTCTCCTAATACACAGTATAAATACTCCCACCATTGAAGAAAATGATCGAAGTCACCTCATACGAACCCCCACAAACGACGGCCTCTATTGCTTAGCAATGCAGGTAGCGCAGGACCTATCGATATGGGGATTGTTAGGGGAGGACTGTGTTTAGCAGTGGACGTCTATCGGTTGATGATGATGGTATATAAATATATTTATATATATTGAGAGAAAGAGCTGGAGATTTGTTGCTGTAGCTGCCTATCAAGTAAACAAATATTAAATCTTTTTTTATGAAAATCTAGCTTCTTAGAATTAATTACTTTTTGCTATTTTAATAACATTCAACCAATATGTCATCAAAAGAAAACAAGAGTACACATTTCGAAAGTTTTATTTAAAAATAAATTATTGTAGTACAACTTGCACCAATAACAACAAAATTTTGGTTTGAACAACACGAAACTGTAACATTCTCACTAAACCTGGATCATCTCAGATAAACAAAAAAAAAATACGAAATTATCTACATAGAGGTATGATCGCTGCTTCGCAAACACAACTCTTCGACAATTGGGTGAAAAGCCATTCATCACATATAGCGAGCGAGAGATTCTTGAGTACGCATTATGAAGCACTACATAGCAACAAGATAAAAAAAAAACAAATTTACAAACATGTCATGTTCCAACTTAGTAATAACTTCATCACACAAGTACATTTGCTTAAGATTACACAAAATATTGAAAGCTGTGAATTTTAGTGGGCACATAACCTGTGCTCTTTTACAGCTTGTGCACAGTGCGTGCGTTGGCAGAGCACGATACATATGTTTTTAAAATACAACTTAAGTACAAGTGGGTGGTTCTAAAGGCACAGTGTTCAGTAAACACGCAAAACGCTAATATTAGTTACACTCTATTTGGACGCTTTATCTATCAAAAAGATTAACTTGAGGTAAAGCCTTAATTTTTTTTGTATTCTATCTTAAGTATGGTTTATTTTGTTATATTTGTTTCAGTTAGTGTTTAACCGTGACGTCCTATAGTGCGATATTGTGATTTTAACTAGTAAAACTTTCAAACTTAGAAGCAACTTATCATTCAAATCTAGATGATAATTAAAAAAAAAACTAAGGTTAATGGAAAGGGTATATTTTGCTTGTCTACAAAAATTTCGTCGTAAAATGAGATACTTTCTCGGTACATTTCAACTTAACATTTAGAGAGAGATTTCCTCTTATGTAGAGACTTATCAAGATGTCTGTGAAACTATAATGCCTAGTGACTTTTGCTGAGTAGTTAGTTAAGAACGGATTTTACAAAATTTCTTCCCCGTACGGGGTTGCTGGGTGTTAAGGCCAGTAAAGCAAGTGGAAAACAGCATTAAATATTGGAGTAAATCGATTTGATAAGTAAAGCATCCATCTAACAATCTCAATATAAACATTCAAGTGTGTTGCAGTGTTAAAACGCAACGTTCTGTTTAAACTTTTTGAAAAAAATTCGTTATATTTTCATGAAGATATTGCTTAAAAAATTATCCTAGTTCTACTAGTGTATACATTATAAACTATAAAAAAATTGACTTACTAACATTTTAGTCTATAAAAGAGCGCCGGATTACTGAAAATTGTTTATTTAGAGTATAACACCGGAAATAATTTTCACTAACCAATTTAGTTTTGCTAAAACAATTGCATTAACGTAAATATTATGTTACAATGAAGAAACTGAAATCCGCACAGGTATCGTGCAAGTTATAAAGAGAGATTTGCGGTGGTTTTACCAATTGCTTAAATTACATATAAGTTGAACAAATATATGTAGTCATTGCATATTTGTTTTTAAATGAGCAATAACAATATTACAATACACTACATCGATAAATAGTGAAACTTATGTCAATTTGTATGATTAATATTATTCACGCTTTTAAAAATGTTATAAACAAAAATCAAATGTCACAGGTAACATTTCATTGAAATGAAGCGGGAAAACTTTTATTGTATAATGTACCACCTTTAACAGTCAAACTCACACAAAACACTGTGCGATTATATTAATAATCGATACACGATGTCTGTAAAAAAACACCCATAATTGACAGCACAAGAAACGGAGTTTCTTAAAGCTTCGCCTCAATAGAATAACACGCAACTTCTTATCCTAAGTGATTTAATATTCCGCTTCGAATTATTATAGTTAACTTACTCATATTACATTTAAGTAACTTACGCACAAAAAAAACCGCTTACGAGCGAATCACTTGATGATGAAGAACAAAAATTAAAGAAACAGATAAGCGAAAACACCTGTGTAATTCTTTCATTACGTAATCAAATCCTCAGTCCAGTGGTGGACTGCTGGTGATGGTGACCATAGTCAAGTGTGCACACATACGCGTTAATGACGTCACACGCCAACAAATAATATAAAAGGCTGCAACCTCTCATCTGATGCGTTGCGCATGTGTGCGTGTAACGATATCATTGTTAAAAAATTAAATCTTATCACTTAAAAGTAAAACTTAAAAATTATTTCTAACTGAAATTATTTTAGGAATCAGTGAAACCGATTTTCGATTGCTCGCTGAAAATATCGATAAAAGTTTTTTTAATCGGTTGTTATTCGAGCTGCTTGTACATGTCCTCTATCTGCGGCTTGAAGTAGTTCCTGATCTCAGGTCGCTTTGCCTTCATGGTCGGCGTGAGGAGGCCGTTCTGCACGGAGAACGGATCCGGATGAAGATATATGTCTTTCACCTGTAAAAATTATCAAAAATCAATAGTTTTGCGTCGATTTTTTGCATTATAAACTGTTATAAAAACGGTAAAATCTTACAAAGAACTTAATAATTACGTTCATAAAATACAACCAATGGTCTATACTCTCTGAATACTTTTCCATAAAGTACTTAAAAACAGATTTTATCAGATCTGTCTATTTATATAGGAAAAAGCTTTTAAGTTACATATTATTTTCCGTTGAAATGGTGATTATTATTTTATTTGAAAAATCAAATAGACAAGTGTGATATTCTCTTGTAAGTTGCTTAACAATATTACATCAGTTAGAATGATGTACATACACAGAACCACATTGTTATCGTTTAGCTTTAAAAATGGAATGACAGCCTCGTTACCTCAGTAATTCCACTAGCTAAACGGCTTTATGAAGCAGCACAGTAATGTGCAAACATTACTCTTTTGTAGTAGAAATGGCAATGCAGACTTACGTAAACAGTTTGTGGCGACATGTCATACAACAAGTAGCATTTAATTTTTACGAATATTTGTTTGAAAGTAGTTACATTTTAAACATTTTATGACAAAGCATAGAAAAATGCAAATATTTTATAAGCATGAGTACATTACAAATCGAGTTTTTTCAATATCGTTCAGAGCGATCGATTTACTCTTATCGGCCGCGAGCTATTTTTACACTGTCCTTGCGGTTCGCGGACATGACATTGACTGATCCGTTACATTGAAACTAAAAATAACGTGATGATGACCTAAAGTTATTGAATTAGTTTATATTATTAATATTTAATCGCAGCTGTAGTATAATTTATAAATATTACAAACAAATATGATTGAGGTTAAAATTTATTTATACAATATTTTTTTGGCAGTGACGTCTGCCTTTTTCGTGAGAGGATAGACAAGATATTTAGGGAGGGTGGATAAATAACGACCGATGACGATGAAGACGATAATATGTGTTAATTCTTACATCACATAAATCAAAGAACAGTCAGAAAAAAGGATATCTGTTCCTTTATTCATTATTTACTACAAAGATTAAATGAAATTTAACTGTTTTATCTGAGTATAAATTGTACGCGTGGATCTTTTATTTGGGTATCTTAGTAATTTTTGAAAAAAAAGTATAAAATGAATGAGCTGTCAACATTATTCAATTTCCACTTGTATCATTCTAGAGCCTATTTCTTTCGACAAAATGTAGTGACGGCGTTTAAATGCTGTATGTTTTGTGAAATTACTGAGCAAATTGAATATAATAAAACAATACTACATAAACAAATACTGAAACATTATGAAAGGGATGAAATGAACTAAAAAAGTTATTGTTATTTTATTTAAAACAAGATATCAGAGCATTGACGTGTTTTCGCCAATATTCTCAAATTTGTCAAAAATACTTTCTTGTGCTAGTTGCCTTTTTTTGACGATATAATCTGATATGGGTAACATTTCTGTTTCGGAGACGAAGTAAGTTCACGCTTGTCGTTTATCGGAATTATAGAAACTAACATTTTTTTATATAGCTACAAAATATTAATCAATTGTTGCAGAGAACACTCACAATTGAAAAATCTTCTCAACACAAATGGTTCTGCTATTAGGGTACGTATTGTTTCAGAAACAGAGGTACAGTACTTTTTGAAAGACTTACTGAAGGACAGATAAATTAACCTTTAGAGGATTACAAACACGTTACACATTACCTGTTCAAATGTCTTCAGTCCAGCGTTTCTGCCCCACTGCAGCATGTCTTCCAAGATAGTTCGCTTAACGCGCTCGTCCTCGCACAGCGCGGAGAATGTTCCTTGTATGCCGTTCTCCAACGCCCAGCATTTTACCACGTCAACATCCGGTACCACAACCGCCACTACGCACGACTGTGGAAAAAGAAATACAATTAGTATCACAGACAGAGTATAACCTGAGAGTACATGCTGCAGAGTCTATAAAGGCATAGACCGCATTGTTGTGCACGAGAAAAAGACATATCCAATAAGGAATATTCTTATGATGACTTCTATCCCAGGATTATCTGGAGGATAAAGAAATGTAAAAATATAAAAAAAGGACTGAACTGTATGTCTGATAATTAAAATAATTTGTTAAACACTCATATGTCACTTGGCAACTTTATGTAAATAGGTTTTTAAATTATTTAAATTCATTAAAATTGTTTCATTCATCACTTCATCTTGCCAATTTGTACCGTGACTTGGATATGGACCAAAGGAATCCAAGATTACTAATTACATGTGATGATTTCGCGATGCGTAATTAGTGACAGGTGTCAATTTGTAAAAGCGACTCACTGAATTTACTGAAAAAGTTACGACATGATTTTGGCACTTTATAGCAAAGATTATTAGATAAGAGTAATTGTTCATCCTTCAGCCTAGGTCACAAATGTCTATCTATTTGAACATATAGAGTAACATTTAGTATTTTCTAAAAGCTTGTCACCTTTAAGGACTCGCCGTGCACAAAGACTTGTTCGACGTACTGACTTCTTATGTAAATGTTTTCAATCTTCTCCGGTACAATGTATTCACCTTGAGAAAGCTTGAAGATGTGTTTTCTTCTATCAATAATCTTTAGAGTGCCATTCTGAAAATAAAGAAAGCGTTGTAAGAATAGAAAAATCATGAGATACCGCTTTGCAGCAGTTATGGTAACGGGGCGACTAAGATGAGAGATGTCCTGATGTCACAACCATCATAAACATACTAATAATTACAAATTTTTAATTATTGTTCACAATCTGATCTACACAGAATCAACTCATTTGAACCCTTGAAGTCCTCTAATGGTACGCTTGGTGCTTGATTTAATTTTATTAATAATGGGCCCTAAAACGGTGCTGATACAGAACCATCTTCTTTATTAGGGTCTTTTATTGACTTCAATAGCCTCGCGAATCATTCTTAGGTAGGAATCGGTATTCTTTTGCAATGTGTTGTTATTTACCAAACCTGATGCAATAATTGGGATGATTCCAATCATGGTCACAGATTGGACAAAATAATAAATAAATAAACGCGACAAGATCTGTAAAATATAGTTTTAGTAAGTGTTTATGAATATTATAATATTTGCGTAAATATAGGAAATCATAATTAATATTTACAGATGTTGAAAATATTAGACACTCACAGGCAACCATTTCCCGATGTCGCCGGTGTGGTGCCAGCCGTCGCGATCAATGACCTGGCGCGTTTTCTCCGGCTCCTTGAAGTATCCTTTGAATACGTTCGCGCCCTGCACGCACACCTCGCCTTGACCCTGCGCCGCGTAGTACTCCATCTCAGGTACGTCCACTAGCTGCAAATCAAACATTTGTTTTAATAAAGAATTCAATATAATAATATGAGTAGCAAGATTTTAATTTCAGTTCACATACAATATTTGTTATTGGTCATATAGAAGCTATATTTTAGGTATTATCACTATGTAGTCAATAGTAAGCGCACAAATACAAAGTACATCGTTTCGTTCTCCATAAAACAAACAACGATTGGAACAGTCTGCCGACGTCAGGATTTCCATCCAAATATAATATGATAAGAGTGAATAGACATATATTAGACTAGTACACACCACAACCAAAGACTACATTTCCGATTACCCTCACGCAGAATCATAGTCTAGCGCTAATAAATTGTCATCTTAAACGCTGTGGTTGCATCCTATAGTCTTTGATTTTTCTTAGTATAGAAAGCCTTTTCATTTTTAAGGACTTACGAACTTTAATGTCTGCATAACAAATTGTATACTCCATGAACGTTTCCGTTTATTTGCCTGTTCTTTAATGATATGTACGATCGGATCGTTGTAACAATTAAAATATTTTATAAAAAATACGTACATTCAAATAAATAAATCACAGATAGCAGTTTTCACGTAATATGTAAACGCAAGTGTAGTTCAAAGTTTACTTTACTGTTTACTTAATGGTAAATATTATTGTTTTCAATTACGTTTCTTCTAGTAACTGATGGAACAATAAGTATATTATGATGTTTTTTTACTTATTTGTTTAACATGAAATGATAAATGTATTGGCATTAATGTAATGGAAGACGATTACTTTCACTTTGCAACAAGCGACGGGAGGCCCCACGTGCTCGGGCACGTGATCGCCCTGCACGGTTAGAGTGACCGGCGCGGTGCATTCAGTCTGACCGTAGCCCTCCACGATCTGAAAATCATAAAAAAGAAACAAATACAATATCGTAACTTAACTATCATGAACATAAATACCTTTTGAAAATCCTGCAAGAAAATTTTGATAATGATAAATAAGGATATATTCGCTTCTATAACAAACCACGTAACGTTGCATAATAGTTAGTTATTATTTAAAGTGATATGTAAGACGCTATTTATTTAAAACATCATTATTAAGAATTTAGTAATATTAAAAAAAATGCTATAAAATATATTGTTTATTATATATTTTTTTGTAATTGTAAGTACAATTAAAGAAGGACTGACACAGCCTTTATGTTTCTAAAATACTTTTCAGACAGTGCGTTAAGAACTCATTTTAATACTATATAATTGATATATAATACAATTGTCAATTATATATTACGCGTTTATACAAATTTGATAAAAAAATATCAGTAAACATTTGATAATTTTGAACGAGTATAAATTTTCTATCAATTTTATATTCATTTGCAATAAATATCCTTCATGCATTGTCCTTTTAAAAATTATATGCAAACAGAAATAAATATGAAGGTAGAACATATATAGATATTCAGTGCAGGAGCACAACTTATTTTAATATGAAATTTGTTACAGTGGGCATGCATGTTCATGAAAAGTTTTACTACATTGAGATAATATATGAAAAAATAAATTATGTGAACTAAAATTATTTACAACCAACATGAATAATTACTAACTTTTCTCAACAGGTTTCGTTTCCTACTTTTTTCATTCTGTCAATAGAATGATAAATGAAATGAAATTATACATCAATGGATAAGTTATTATGGGAGTAGCTAGCTGGCTTAGAGTGCGCGGCCTTCACTCCGAAGGTCGCGGGTTCGATTCGCGGCATGTACCAATGACTTTAATATTTAAGTTGTGTATATTTGTAAACTTTAGTAACAAGAGCGAGATACAAACGGTGAATGAAAACATCGTGAGGAAACCTGCACATGAATTAGAATATATGCTAAGGTCTTTGTGAAGTCACCAATCTGGATTAGGCCCGCGTGGTAACTATGGCCCCATCGCCCTTATATTGAGGGTAGGCCTGTGCCGAAACAGTGGGGACGTAAACTGGCTGTTATTAGATGAGATGGATAATTTATTATGTATGGTTAAAAACTTTTTTTTTATCAATTTACGCAACGAGACGAGCGAGACGTTCACCTGATGATAAGTGATACAACTAACCATAGTAAAAGTGGCGCTAATTAGGATGATATATACAGCACCACATTGTGCTCGCCGCTTGGGACAAGATGTGATGTTAAGTCCCGTTACACCAGAAATTATATCACTTTAAGGGTCCTTCAAACCGGAAGAAAGTAATGTTTAAACACAAGTGAACGGCGGCAGAAATAGGCGTTGCGGTTGTACCCACCTAAACGGTCCTTGACAACCTCTGTTGTCTCCTCTCTGTGACCTGTGTAGGTCTCTACCTACCACCAATGAACACTATACTGCTATTATATATTATATTATTAATGAACTATATGAAATGAACTAGTAAGTTTTATAAGTATGGCGTTCAGTAATGAAATAAATTTATTCTTCCCGTTAAACCAAGCCCGTGATCAGTCCAAAACAAACAAAAGCTCGAACCCAGTCAGTCCGGATCGTGAAGAACAACAAACAAAGATGAATTATTATGAATACGGCGAACTGAACATAATGCCCTTGAAGAACCGAACAAATATTATAATCTATAAATATCTCTGTTATTATATAACGAAAATGGTTATTGCTTGTTCGCCAATTACGTGAAAACTAGTGAACTTATCGACATGGGAACATGAGCATTCGACGCGGATGGATTTGTAAATTGTTATAGGCTATTTCATAGATCCTTCAGCATTTTATTTCTAATTAATTTTAAATATTTTGCAGTTGTTGTTGCTATAGTAACTGTTTCTATAGATAATCATTTGCGGTCTAATTTTATATTACGACCAGCAAAGCGTACGGGGAACAGGTAGTATAATATATATATTCCTTAGCTTCGTTACAGCTTCCGCCGTTTAGTTTATTCAAATGTATTCTTAGAGTATGATAAATATTGAAATCTTTGAAACATTTGAATATTTATCACATGATTTCAACGTGAACGGAAAACAGCTTTCATCGATTATTGTAATGTATCTTTTTCATATATTTGTAACTCATACGTTCAAATGATTCATTTAAAACTAATACATAATATTTAAATTCAACTGGTATTGTCTTTTTAGGGGTCTAAATTTAATTATTGATAAAGTTTAAAATCTGTTACTTGTAGCAAGAGTTCCAAGTGGAGATACCTGTCTGAAATTTATTAAGAGATAGATCATAACAATTTTGTAGTAATCAATGAAAATTTTCGGAATATTTCTTACTCGACTTTAACTTGCAGAAGTAAATAGCAAATGTACTCAATCATTATTTTTTTTTCATTGCTATTAATCAAAATGTTTTGAAAGATTATATTAAAAGTTTTTCTTTAGCTGTACCATCAATGTTAAAATACTCCATACTCCAAATGTTATATACTATTTTGTTATTTATTTAAAGAAAATTTAAATGAATACTACTGTTTCTAGAAAAACTAAAAACTTTTTGCTAATACCAAAAGTTAGATTACTATATTAGTCCAATGATGGTTTCCAATTATGGTCATAAATATATTTGATATTATCACTTACCAGACAGCCAAGAGCGCAGCGTGCAAATGTCAGGACATTGCCTGCAAGAGGTGCAGAACCGACGACCATGATTCGGAGCCTGCCGCCCATACCTTCGCGCACCTTCCGGAACACCAGTTTGTCCCAGATGGAGTCGGCACGGATGATACCTCTGGACAAATAAACCAAGCCAATTAATGTCGTGTCTTGGATATAGTCACGCTTCTTAGATGATGAAAGAGAAATGGTAAGAAGTCTATTACTATCCTCTTTTTTATTATTTATTGATAACTAAATTTTGCTGAGTTGATACAGATATAGATTTTTTTTTGGTTACTAGATTATATTTTTTTCTACAATAACCCGTTCGCTTTGACTAAAATTTATATGACAACTTAATTTTTTTTTTTACTTTTCCTTTGTAAATGCCGAGTCACATTAAAGGGAACTTTAAGAAGGTTGAAAATCTATTTATTTATCTCTTCAATGTTATCAAACGGCCGATGATATTCACTTTGGTCAAAATGACATTTGAAATAACGACAATTTACAAATCCCAAGGATTCAGCTAAGGAGGTGATATGACCTTTCTCAATTTTTCTTTGGATTAAAATAAAGTAACGTCAGATCGTTTAAAAGCTCGTGTTAATTCTTAAATACACAAATGAAAACACAATTTTCATTTCACACGAACATGGCGATGTCATTTAGAGACAGTTGATTGACGTTTTCGCATTTATTATGTCGCTTTGACGGAAAAGTTTCCTAATGGTTACTATCGAATTTCATTGAATGTAGTCGTTAGTAGTGATGAGTAAAATTGGTCTTGGTCTTGGTGGTCTAACACCAAGACAAATTTTACACGAGCAATTGCAAGACCAATACCGAATAGACAAGGCAAAAGCAATACCGAGGTTGTCCAAATCTTGGTCTTACTTCTTGCTTTGCTCGTTACTAGTTGTTAGTAATAAATTACTCTTCATATTTTTACATATATTTATTAGACTATCTCGTTATCGATTTACTAAAATAATATTTTGCGTGTAGTGTCCTTTAACTTAACTTATTTCTATTATTACCATTTTTATACGTCAGTATAAAAAGTTGTATACCTTTTAAGTTCGGACTCCTTAGCAGAAAGCGCCATATTGAATAACAGCTTCTTGATCTTTGAACTTGAAATCTCACTTTGCGCTTTGTCGTACAGTCTGTTAAGTAACCGAGGTACCGCCGGCATCATCGTCGGTTTAAGTGCGCTCAAGTCATCGCCCAGTCTCCGTATATCTCCACTGTAAAAACCGACCGCACCGCCGACCATGTAAAGAGCGTTCTGAAAATGTAATTATTTCAATATCATGACATGTTTAGTCATAGTGATATATATATATCACTATGACTGATTAGTTACGAATGCAAAGGAATATCGTGTAAAGAATATACAGGTATAAAAAATATAACAATTTCTGAGCACAAGAAATAACCTCATCCCTGGCTGTTTGAGTCGAGAGTTCCGAGTGTCAAACTAGGAACATAATTTTTTTTTTTTATTCAAATATCTGACGAGACAAGCGGGACCTCATGATGGTAAATGAAACGCTCGTCCATGACAAAGTGGCGTTAGGATTATATTATATCGCAACATATTGAGCTCTTCGCCTTGAGACAGGATGTTAAGTCTTTTACCGCAATAATTACACTAGCTACAGTGTCTTTCAAACCGGACCAAAGTAATGTAATGCACAGTACTGTTTGGCGGCGGAAATAGACACTGCGGTAGTACCTAAGTATACGGTCTATGGAAGCAGAGACCTACCACTAGCGAGTTGCTACTGTTATGTTACTTAAAGAACAATCACAAAAACCATCACTTTATTATATTCACTGCATAAAACGCTTTTTTAACATTTCTCTCAAAGAAATTAGATATATATAATTTTTCTTTAGAAAACAGTTGTAAAAAGAACTAATCACTTGTATATAATGAAATTTTTATATATCATAGTAACAATATTAGTCAAACAGTCTTAGTAATCGAATTAAAAAAAGGGGTGACTACTTTCATTACATATCTCTTTAAATATCGTTATGAATAAAAATCGCAATAAAGTTTAATATTTTTATAAACAATTGTTGATTACGCAGATGGACATGTTTTGATCTACTTCGTGGCACACATATTGTTACAACAGATTAGGAAATGTGATATGTAAATGCACGTTGTATGTCCTAATGTACCACAATACAAATGCACTGGGTAGTTGACATCATCTGATAACAGTCAAAGATGTTATCACTAGTTTTTAAAATCGTAGGATACATATAAACTGACATCTGAATGCTAACAAAAATAAAATAGAGGGTAAGTCTCTGTTGTTGGAGACCGTCTGCGTCGGTATCACCGCAGCTTCTATTTCTGCCGCCAAATATTGCAAATATTACTGTGTTCAGGTTTGAATGGCGTTGTAACTAATGAAATTATTGAGGTAATGCGACTTCTTAAGTCTCAAGGCGATGAGCACAAAGTGGTGCGGTATATATCGTCCTAACTAGCGCCACGTTGTTATGGACAGATTTACTATCACGTGAACGAAAAAAAAAACAAAAACACTTAAAGTTACCTCGCAACATCGCTCCAGCATATGCGCTAGGGGCAAGAAAGAAATCAAGACGTCATGCTTCGAGGGTCGATGCTCGCCGAGCTGCATGATGACGCTGCACATTGACGCGACTAGGTTCTCGTGAGTGAGCATCACACCTTTCGGCATGCCAGTGGTGCCAGATGTATAGCAAATAGTGCAAAGGCTCTCCGGGTTTGGTGGCTGAAATAATTTTTACTTTAGTTTTAATTTCATAACATATTTAATTTTAACAGGTTAATCTACGGAGTTGCGAATGCAAACGCTAAGTTTTTGAGTCTATATAATGTTTGTACATAATATATTTTCCTTTTACTACATATGTTAAGATCTGAAATTAACAATCAACAAATTCAATATATATATATAAAGGTAAAATAATCGATAATTTGAGCTTTATAAATTTTGATCCTATATCCTGAATTAAAACATTACGTCTCTATCCAGTAAGTTTTTTCTATATTTCGAAATCAAGGAAAGCTTAGCAAAAAAGTATTATTGAATTATTATTATATCACTATCATATATTGAAACTCACAACAAACGGATGATCTTTTTGTGCTCCTTGTATTTCAACATCACTGAACTTCACAATATCGACACCGCGACTTCTAGCTCGTTGATGCGTTGATGGTGATACCTCTTTTATAGTAACGAGCTTCCTTAAACATCTCGGTGATTGGTCCAGTAGTAAATTTGCCTTTTTGTCGTCTTCGCATACTACTATTGACATTTCAGCTATACAAAAAAATAATAATAATTTTATTATCGATGAATATAACGGATAATCTAATGCGTCTTGTATTGTATAGTATAGACCTAAGTTACAATTGTAATATCATACAGTTTATAGGAACTTTATCAATTGTTGTAGATTCCACGACTTTTCCTTGCAATAGAAGCGTAATTGTTCATTCATATTTATTAGGATATTTACATATTTCAGGAAATGTAATAAATTAACTTCGTGTTTAATTGATGTAATTTTGTTCTGTTATTAGTACAGATTTATGAATCAGATTATTATGATTAATACATTACAGACTACGAAATTTTAGAAATAAACTAGAGGCGTTTGCACTTCACCTCATTATATTGAGACATAAATATAATATATATGTGTACACGCAAATATAACCATATACCAAGCCGTGAGAAAAAAAATATTTAATAAACAAGATCGTTGATTATATTTCCTCTTAAAATTCGAATAATTATATTATTTTGTGTATAAAATAAGGCAATTACTTTGATTAATGATGAAGGCACAGGCGTTGGCACCTAACGTATCGTACAATGGTACTATGACCATTGAATAGCAATAGGCGGCTTGCTCTGTCATTACCCATTCCGGACAATTCTGTGCGTAAATACCTGTAACAGACATTTAAACATTGTAATTTATTCAAGGTCTAGGTATTAAAAGTAAAAGTAACAAAACATCGAAATAAACAGATCAATTTTAACATTTACAAAATACTAACCCACAAAGGTACTTTGGCCCGGATTAAGGCCTTGACATATAAGGCCTGATCCAAAGTTTTTCGCTCTCAGCAGGGTTTCATTATATGTTTGCCATACGTAGGGTTTATTTGGTCCCTCACGCCAACCAAGACAGTTTCCATTATCTGCAAAGGAACTCATTAATGGTCATTGTGATAAAAATGATTTTTTTAATAATCGGACCCCAAAAAAAAGCACAACCGTGAAGTTTTTAAAAGAAATATTTTTAAATTCATTTATCATCAGACAATCTGGTTGAACGATTACGTGCGACCTCGAGATTGTGGAATATTCCACGCATCAAAGCAACATTGTTGCTACGATTTCCCACTTTTTTATTTCCAACAATACAACAAGTTTTAAGTATCCGCGAAAGAAAAGAAAAAGACGACTACACTAACAGCTGCACCAAGCACTGATCACATTAACTGTAACCCATGAACCTGTTTCTAAATTACGTTAACCATATACCGTAATATATCATATATATTTGGGTAGTAAACGAGTGGAAGCTCAAACGGAAGTAAGCATTTTGTGAACAGCTTGATACAATTAAAATTGGCCCATTCAACATTCAGAGATATTTGTTAAGCGGATGTATAATGAGACGTTTGCTTTAAAAAAGGGTACTTAGGGACTTACTTGATTCTTTCACACCTCGTCGAAAGGTGTCGAAAAGAGTGCGTGTGTCGTCATGAAGGTAGCGAAGGAAACGGCCATTTTTCGCATCCTTGTAGAATTTTGAAACCCGTACCATTTCTGGACCCTAAAAAGATATTACACATATTCTATTCAGTACAACTTAACTTACTAAAAATTAAGAAAATAAAGAGTTAACCATAACATATGAGTAGAGTAAATTAATTGTAAAAATCCTTATTAACTATAACCGGCAGAGATTACTCCTTCCAGGTTCAATGCGCTGAATCCTTTTACATGCGGGGAACTAATCAATTGTAATCTTTTTAGCGCTATTTACGTTAAACCGATTACCAGAGCCATACCATTAGATATTATACATAAAGGACATAGATATAAGTAGATAAAGTTATTAGGATATTTGTAATTAGGTAACACACTGGTGGTAGATCTCTCTTGTTGGAAACCGTCTAGGTAAGTACTATAGCATCGCCTATTTCTGCTACCAAATAGTAATGTGCAAGCATTACCATGTTTCGGTTTGAAGGACGCTGTAGCTAGTGACAATACTGGGGTAACGAAACCTGGTTTCTGGCGACGAGCGCAGTGTGATGCTGTGTATAACATTCAAACTAGCGCCACGTTGTTATGGGCGGGCGTATCATTTACCATCAAATGAACGTCCGGTTCGTCTCGTCGCTTCGTATAATAAAAACATATAACAATATGTCTATTTATATCTTTTAGTACTTGTTCGTAACGAAGAAACTTTATTTGCGTAAAGTTTATAAAAATCCGTTAACCTAAAGACATATTTGGCCCACTAACTCAGAATTCATACTTTTAAACGTTGTGTACTCTTACGCTTGCGCATTACGGTATAACGTTACTGTAGCACTAAACGGAACGAAGAACGGGTCAAAGTCACTTGCGGAATTGGACAAAGTACACAAACAACAAACAAGCAGACACGAAGGAAAATGATTTCGTTTAGAGTGAATGTTCATAACGTTGTAGGTCAACGGGTCATTTAACTGCTAGCTTTGTTGCAGTTTCTGAGAAACGATATGTGAATCGTTGCCACAATGCAACTCGCGTTTGAACTCATCTCGCGAACTTTTTCCTACCAATGAAACTGATGAGAATCAGTCTTTGGTTTCATATATTTAAATACAGAGACGCATACAATTTTCTTATGTATATAAATAAGAAATTTCCAGTATGTAGAGATTCATCACGATATCTACCATAACGCTTAGAGACTTCAAATTTAGTAGGAATATTCTTTTTACTGAGCTTAGGTCAGCTAAGAAGGGATTTTACAAAATTCCAACCCCAAAACGAGTTGCAGTGGTGTTGCCACTAGCAAAGCAGGCAGGAAATAGCTAGTAAAATATAAGTCATATATTTTCAATGTTATTCATAATGAAATGAGTGAAACGATGAAAGTTTATAAAAATACAAACTTTATATTAATTGATTTTTAACGGAACGAATGTACCGGAAATGTTTCATAAATTTAGTAAATTTATCTCAAATCAATTCAACACGATGTAAGTTTTAGATTTAAGGTTTTAGTAAACATTATTTAATTATAATAGAACGAACATGTGGGAGAGATCAGACAATTTTATCTTAAAATTAGTGTTACAAGGTTAAGAGGGATTTCGTTCCAAAAACTTTCCGGTGACAGTTGTGTGGGTTATATTTATAACTGGAGGTACTGACATAATGCGGAATATATTTGGATACTATAAAACAGATATTTCTCTAATAATATTATATATGACTACGCGACCGCGTACTTCGAGAGTTTCATTGTTTAACATTTAAAAGTTTTACATCCAATCCATATCACCACTCAAGTCGTTAAATATTAATAGGGTTCATAATTTGAACATCATTAATGTTATTATCGAGAATTTGAACATAAAAATGATTTTTTACACTTTTATCGTTCACATCAAAAGGAACCTGTCTGATCATCAATCTTAAGAAGGTCAATACGGAGTCCGGCGGCTACTAAAAATAAGGTATCACTGAAATGCGTGACATTGTGGAGACGTTTGGCCACCACTGTTTCCGGATAGCGGGTTCTTATAATTACGATTATCCATAATATATGTTGTGTGCAGATCTTTTGAACAAAATCAATAATATTCTTAGATTAAGCAGTATTCTAAGCGGTGAAGAAAATTACAGTACGCAGAAGATACAGAAACTATGTGTTTGTTGTGAATGTTTAAATTTAAACAATTTTTTTTATACATTGATGTTTAACTGAAACCACCAAGTCAATATCTGTGTTAACAATATAATAGATATAATTCGTTTATATTAATAGTAAATATTTATATCCAATAGTATTGCAGGTCAACTTCGAAATGGCGACGGTCGTGCTATGTAAGTCGACTATTAAGTCTATCAAAAACAATAAAAACATACAAATGTACAGAATAAGATGGTACCTTATATTGAAAATATATTTTATTAATAAATTTCAAAATATATATATGTGTAGTACTTTACGTACACAAGTGCGAACCGAACATAAAGAGATCTACAACTAGTTTGTGTATATGCAGTTTTCTCATAGCGTTAAGTAAAATTTTATCATTAACATATGAAATAATTTAACAAATTTAGTCAGGGTAAATAACTTGTAAAATTATTCTTTTACTTATCAAATCGGAAACGAGTCATTATTGGTCAATTTTGAATCAATAATATACCATATAATAAAACATAACGAGTAGTTACTCATAATAAACAACATATTGACTACAATGTTTATATGCAAATTACTTATCTAGATTTTTGGACTATCTAGACTATTATGATAATTTTAGCCAGCACAGTATGTTGCCGAATAGCACGTGAACAATGATAAAGATACATTGTCACTTTTTGTTAGTAGTCACGTTATAAATTTGGCATAATCTCAAGACGGATCATGAGACATAATCCTTATTAAGACTGACTGAACCGTCGAACTAGAATTAAAAAATATCAGGAAGCAAATAGCCCAAAGTAAATCAAAGTGGAGAAATTTGCTTGACCACGTCCTGGCCCATCCATAGCAATAGAGGCTTAAATGATACTAATATATTTTATATACAAACATTATAGAGTGCTACACGCGGTAAAATTATACAGTGATTATTCCTTAAATCTTATACCTTAGATCATCAAAGGCTATGTTATGTAAACATACTAATACAGCGTTGTTATGTGGATATCTTTCATATTCAAGAATTACGAAAATCCATTAATTTATACCATGAATAGTAATAGATTGAATATGTAGTATCAGACAGTTTAAGAATTCTATCATCTATTTATATACGAATTAGTGATAGTCTTTCTACAACTTTCCTTCTAATACTTTATGGTGCCTTTCATAAAACATTTAAGGTATTTATTAAAAACAACATAAAACTGCAAATGTATGCTACATTATGTTATATATCGTTCGCTGTCAATTTCACCGCATTCAATGGTAAAATACAATACTTTCTTTTAGTTTCTATTCGATTTAGTATTGTAATCTACATATGTTACTAGATGGAGAACACTTAAAGAGAAAATGGCATTGATTAATTTAGTCTATCCACTTAGTTAATGGCTTCGTTGGATTCAGATATCCAAATTCTCGATAAAAATTTCCAATTGAAGATATATTTTTTCGCTTAGATTGGAAAACACAATGTTAAGTTAACTGTACATGTGAATCGGTCTAGTGTATTGATTATCTCTATCCAACTTCAAAGATCAAGATTAAGCTGTGTATATTACTATACTAGGGTAATTTTTCTCTATATTTCGACACAGATAACAAAGAAAAATGCCGTAATTTAATTTTAAAGTTAAATGATTTCTGATATTTATCTCTTAAACTATTTAAAGTTTACAAAATAATATGGATAAATAAATTGGATACGTTACTTAGATATAGATAGGTTTATAATTTTAGATATAGAAGTAAGTTTTTCGCAATGAAATTCTTTTATGATTACTGTCTCTGAATATTCGGATTAACGTCAATATTCAGTCGAAGCTCATTTATGAGTCATAACTAGTGCGACGAAATAACTAAATCATCTTTTCATCACAGCAGTTGGATTATGCAATTCTCCATATGTCTCCATTAAATTTAATAAGTAGCTTATACTAATTTTAAATAAGCATCGGTGTAAATATGTTTTCTTTTTTCATTTTATCCCAGTCCCGTGACTAGTGTGATTCGTTTGCCAAAAATTCAGAAACGATCGCAAGTACAGACATCTAAGCCTCCCATTCCTCGTGTCAATCGGGCATTATATTTGTGTGTTGCTATGCGATGTGGGCGAGGATATTTGAAATGATTTTTACGAGATGTTTCACTCTTCATATGTTACGAGATTCCATTGAATAGGAGGCCCCACATGTCTTCTATTAAAATAGTCATCATCTACTTGATGACTAGGTTTCAATTTTAAATTCAACTTTTGTGAATATGACGTATTGCATTGTAATATCGCGTCATAGTCTTTCAACTATTACTGGAATGATATATCTATATATGACTATATAATAAGTGTATTTATATGTATGACAAATGTACAGATTTTATCCGAATATTTTACATCAATAGGAGTAAAAACATGATAAAGATCGGTAGCTAATAAATGATCTTGATGATGAGAATTGAATACGATATGGTCTAGCAACAATAAAACAATAGTGTGTACCAATGATTTTTTAAGAGATCTAAATATTTATGTTAATTAGTTAATATAAATACTTGTTATTATTAACAAATATTAATAATGTTTTTCTCCCTTTTTTTTAGTTATGGTAACTTTTACATTGTGTTAGTAAATGTGCGTAAACGGTTAAAATGGGACAGGATTTTTTACATATATATCTTTATATATAATTGATGGCATATATTTGAGAAGGATCATTGAAAGCATTTTTCGATAGCTTAAGAATTGGAAAAAAATATTTTAATGAGAAAATTTTATTAAATCCTTTTTTATCATCTTTCATTATCCCTTTTTTTAAAACTTACCATCAGGTTGCGTTGCAGCGTAAAATTCTTTACCGAACTATCAGTTTCAGTTGTAATTTGTCCTAATCATGTAAAGTAACCGGAAATACAAAGCTACTAAAGTATATGTTACGACTAGTTAAAAATATAAATGATAATGATGGTGATGATAATAAAAATGTTACAATGTCTACGTAAGCCCGTAATATTTACTAACCGCTAAATTTCTCAAGCGACTTTCTAAACAATCAAAATTTATTGACTAACGTGTCTAGTGAATAGTGTATATATGTGAAGTGAATAGTTGTTATTGCGAATGTTTGAATGTAAGCAAACTAAATATATGTGTAGTAAACCACTTGTGCATGTAGTGTATGCATATCATAATTTTCAAATTTTACTACAGGATACGAAACGAAAATATTTTGGTGGGTTTGAAGTGATCGTATATCAAACGTGTAGTAGTATCAACACATTATAAATCACTGTTAAAAATGAAGTTTATAGTGGATACAAAAGTTGTAATATTTTTAATATATTATTACGACGAAGATATAAAGCATAAACTTAGAGCTAAGAACAAAGCTAACCTTAATACTTTAATGCTAAATTACAAAAAACCAATACGTTTAATCGTTAAGTATTTAGTAGCTATGTGCCGACAGATTTTTTCTTGTGATGAATACTTTTACAGATCTTAAAGTATTTTTGAAGCTGTAAGTTATCTCTATATGATACCTACACCGGTAAGCTTCACTAATATATAGATCCTTATTTGATGTTAGATTTAAATAAAAGTAAATTAATCAAAATTTAAACTAACGCGGCTAACTAAAATACTAATGTAAATAATTATGGCTAAACGAAAAATATTAAACTAAAGAAATATAATTGAACGTATCAACTTCATCATCATTTCACACCATGTTCATGACTTATAAAGCTACTGCCCTTTTACTCAAACAATTCCCTGCCTACTTGCATTTAGGAAACTGGCGGTGGTGTTAATATAAACCAACCCCTACATGAGTCCTACGAATATCTCTTTACTTTTACATCCGGCTATTTCACCTAAATCAGAGGTAAGAATATTTAACTCAACACAGAGACGAGCGATTCACCTGATGGTGGCCTGCTCATAACACCGTGGTGTTAGTTACGATGTACACTGACACTACTACCTTGACACATAGGATGTTAAAATCTCTTTACTCCTATAATTTTTTTTACTTAATATGCTTATAACGCCTTCATATCGGAGTACAGTAACGTTTGCGAATTACTGTTTGGCGGTAGAAATAGAAACTGCAGTGGTACCAATAGAGACTCCCCACCAGTAAATTGAAATTTAGATTAAAAAAACATCTTAATAAAAATTAAGTTAAGCTCGACACAAAAAGGATATGATATTTATCAAAGTATATTAATTCAGTTGGTCAAGACAACGACAGAATCAGTTTATCAAGAAAGATATCGACGTCTCTTTACTTTTTATATCCATTTACATAATGGTATATTAAATTATGCACGATTTGGCAAATAAAAGAACTGTCTAGAAGATGTTATTTTTGTGGCGAATTGGTCGTTGATACACGTAACCGACTTTTCCGACCTTTCAACGATCTGATTCTAAATGTAACGGAGCTTTGCCAAAATATGCAATATGGGCATCAGCAAAATTACATCTGACCTCAGTAACCTAAAACATAAAAAATTATTACATTCAAATATACCCTTTAATTATATATGATAACATAGATGTATATCGTATTGAGTTAAACTACAAGGTGCTATAGTTAACTTAAAAAATTAATTTCTTACTTTAATGGATTCCGATTGTTCATTTAAATTAATGGGTGGGCGAATTGGCGCTACTCCTATACAACAATCACAGCACGCCATCTTAACACAATTACGCTTTTCACTTCACTGTAAATACTTTTAACGTCAAAACGACCCTAAAAAGATAATGCACATTGCGCAATCATCAGTTCCGTTTCGCGCCTAACTAATAACGTTTCAATTACTATTTGTTAGATAAGATCATAAATCACTCGTCAGTATCAAGACTCGGTTACGGCTGCTTACTCTTAAGCAACTAAGAGACTCGTCACTTTCACTATAAACTTTTGGATACTGACATGAGAGCAGCAAGCAGGGCTGCTCTTGGTACAATGAGTTAAAAATATCGCTCGAAGATGCGCTCTGCCAACTCTAGCGGCGGCGGTTAGCATTAGGACAACTTGAACTTTGATACCACGCTATAAAGGAGATTGGACAATTCGATTTAAAATAAACTATAAATAAACATATATACGCATATAACGGGTAAAAGCATTTATTGCATCATGTATCTGAAGATTCAGCCGGATCATTGAACTTTCATAATGAATGTCACCCACATTTCAAACACCTGAGTAAAATTTTGATAAATCGTTATATAAATATCAATTTTTTTATTTATTAACTTAGCGTAAACATAAAACTTCATTATTTTGTTATCGATCAATAACCTTTTGTTTGTAGAAAATAATAGCGCAGTCGATAACCATTGTATAGATTAACCGATTACATATATAAAAAATTCAGAGTATTACGATCATTGTAATAATATAGTATATTGAACTTGTGTAAATTTATCATCGTTTATCCAACTTTATAAAATAAAAATGGAAATAGTAGTCGTTACAATAAATTTTATGTAGAAAGTATCTAATGATCGATGAATCATATAAAATGAATAACAAAGAGTTGTGGGTGATATATTACGATACAAGATACACCACTATCATAACAGAAGACGATGTAGCATCTCATCATACTCCTATAATATATATTTAAAGGAATACTAGCTTAAATTATTATAGTAAGTTAAAATAATAAACAGAAAAATTTTTGTCGACTCTTTATCTTATTCTATATATATGATACATCTTAACATTCTTAAGTCACAATATTGCTTAAAATTCTCCGCATGGAACTTAAAATATGCGTCGTTGCGAGTATAGTTTATTCATTATTATTTTTTCAAATATTTTCATTTTATAGTAAATGAAGTTTTTATTCGATTACCAACAAAACGATCGGGACGTTAACCGGAAGGTAAGCGATACGCCTGCTCATAACAACGAGGCTCTAGTTGGGACGATATTTTAGTGCACCCCATTGCGTTCGTCGCCTGACACATAAGATGTTTTCTCGTTACCCCAGTATTTACAATAACTACGGACCCCTTCAAACCAGAACATAGTAATGTAAGCACGCTACTGTTTGGCAGCAGAAATACGAGTTGCGGTGGTACCCATTTATAATCTGGCATCTGGCAGAGACCTATCACTAGTAAAAGGTAAAACCAGGAAAAAAAAAACGAAAGTAATAGGTTTTGTACTCACAGTCTCTAGCAAGCTCTGTTCGTGCAGCGTAACAAGAGGCTTCTCAGGTTTCGGTCTTGTGCTTAGATAAAAAGCGGAAGCTGCCGCGACACCAGTGAGCGCCAACGCGCCCGCTGATCCTCCCACCATCCATAAGTACTGGTCAATTTCGCTCACTGAAACAAATCGTCATTGTCTAAATTATACATAACGGCATTGCTTTTATCAATTTAAAAAAAAATACTTAAAGATTAATTGATCATCTTTTGACCATGAATGCTCGTGTAGGACGGATAAGAATATTTAAAAAGATTGAAAATGTTAAATGAGATTAAAAGAACTTAACTTTTTATAGAAATATGAAAATCACCGCTATCATTATAATGACTGTAAGAAACAGAAATGACAATGTCATAATGACCTGTCAATCATAAAACTACTTGAATAAGGAAGTATCCAGATGTTCAGAAGAACCATACAAAATATAATACATCAATTTGAAATTGTAATTATGCTATATTATGGAAGAGAGATGTAAGAGATATTTACATATATATAAGACATAATTTCTTTTGAAAATTAAAAAAAATACAGGTATAACTTACAGCTAAGAAAAATGAAAGACGTCTTGGCAAGTGTAAAGTGAAATGTTTATACCATATAATAAACTAACGATATATACTACTTAAAAATTCGTTATCAACAAGTACTGAGATGTAGATGATATCTGATAAGATGAAGCTGTATGTTGATGTTCATTAATAATTATTAAGTCTTATTTTGGACTGGCATTTTCAATAATGGCTAGCCGACTTGTTATTGTTAACCGACCTTTGTTGTCAATCTCAAACATGATAATGAAGATGGAAACCACACCGGTGATAATTCTCACTTATTATAAATTACTATAAATTACTCAATAACTTCCTAAGCTAATGTTTTTAATCAAAATAGTACTTTTAAAAAAAAAATAACACTACTAACCACTATCGTTTATTACTAACTATAACGTTCCGCGTTAACTAATACTTTCATACAATGTATACTGCTAACAGTGCTATTTAAATTATTTTTTTGCTTTAAATTTACGGATACTTCGAAATCTTAAAATAACTTCTAGATACTAGATATTTGAATGTTATTTATTTTTTTACAAGTATCAGTTTTCTATTTCAAAGATTTTACATATGTTTTAACTTTAAACATTTATAAGTAAAAATGTAAGGCCCGGTAATCTTATAACGATTATAGTACTTATATTAAAGTATTTTATTGTATAAGAATATGCTAGTATATTTAAATTTATTTATAATCATTAAAAAAATGGAGAATTGATTGAAAGTAAAACTTCGTTAAAATTAAGTAATGCATTAAATATTTTAAGTTAATGCAAAAATTAACTGCAGGTGTCCGAATGCTTTTTCCTAAGAAGGCACTATACCAAGTCATGTAGTCATTAAGAAACTACTTCACTGAAATTAATTATATTATATAAACCTTTCCTTCCTGTTGTTCGTCGTTACTGGTGGAGTGGTTGGTTGCTGGTGGAATCATTTATATAGTCTTAATTACACCTACAATTAATTGAAACTTAAACAGTTGATGGTTATATTATCAGTTAAATTATCACGTACCCCAACATCTCCCCTCAACAAAGGTTGGCCAGTATAAAATGCCTACAGGCATTATTTCCGCCTTTTATATACTTCGTAATATCTCTATCTCCAATTAAACTCTAAACCATAAATTTTCTCGCAAGGAAACGTGTAACAAGACAAATTTCATGCCGCCGAGCTGCTTCTAGTTCCTGAACTATAAACAGTCGTTGCAGTCTAGCCAGTTTAGAAAGTGGATGTAGAGGAGCGCGCGTCACCAGCTCATAAGTCCGCCGATTTCACGGGACTCTCTCGCGCTTTCCACTGACATACTTTTGCTAGTCTCGAGATTTAAACTCATTGTCTAACGGATATCGCCTACTTTATGTACTCCAGCGTCGTGAATATAATAATTACAGAGCGCATATAAATAATACAAATAATTTAATTACACTACTTATTACATTACTATCAAAGTTATAAATAGATTTATTATTGAATAAATAAAGTAATATACCTGTAAAAAAAATTATCATTTTTTTTATACAAGGCAGAGACAGTTACCTTCAAATGATGGTAAATGATACTCTTGCCAATAACAACGTAGCCCCAGTTAGAATGATATACACAATACCATGTCGTGCTCGCGCCTTGAGATCTAAGATGTTAGGTCTCGTTACTACAGTAATTTAACTACTTTACAGAACATCTTTATAAAGAAAAAAATTTTTTTTGCAATATGTACATTTTTACTTAATAGTAAAGAAGTATATTTGAAAATTGAATGAATTTGAATCATTTCTATAGTAAAACAAATTTTAGAGCTGTGGGATGTAAACTCCATCGAGATGAACGTCATCATTATATATACTATGAATATTGTTTAGACATATCTTGTGTGCATATCAAATAACGCAGTACCTAATCACAGTAATAAGGGCAGGGTTATGCGAGTAAGAAAAGTCAATGTCGAAACTGCTACTCAGATCATTAGAAGGGCTGACTTCGGTAAAATGATTTGAAGGCGACGTTTAAGGCCGCGCAGTTGGCCTCGATGCCTTGTCGTTTATATAGCGGGAGGCATGGACCGATTTCAAAAGCTGGACCTTGGTGCACTAATTTCACCTCATTGTGAATTCAAAGAGTGTAACGAGCCCGCAGGCCCTCGAAGGGCCCGCGGTTCTCGCAATAATAAAAACGGTTATCTAACCTTTATTTTACATTCATAAATAATTTTCAACGCGTACATTAGACTTTTAACGAATAGCAAAGGCGACGTGGTTTAGTTTTAGAAACGTTTTTAATTCAATTAGCTATTAAAGAACGGCTCTTACTCTAAAATATTGTACATACAGAATTTTGTTTACGTCTCTAAAATTCTTGACTGAAATTAAAATCGTTTTGCCTGGCGAATTTCCTAGAGAAATTATCGTTTTCTTAACCCAGAAAAAAATTATCATTAAGATAATCGAATAACTGATGAAATATTTAAACGTTAAGATTAAATTACAAAATAACAACAAAGATTTTCACACAGCTGTTTTTAAATTACATCCTCATTGTTATTGTGTTGAGATAAACGTATTTTTATAAAATTACTCACGACTGCTACACTGGTTCCACCATATCGCCTTTTCTTTAACATCAGTCTTCTGGTTATCAGTCTTCTTGAGTTTTTTCTGTATTTTACGACATTTCTCCTTAACACTAAACTCAGTCTTTGTTGCCTCTTTCACGGGCACTTTGTCCTTTTTAACATTGAAACCGAACTTGCCACTGCCCATTTTATCCTTGTTGCACATAGTTTCGCGTTTAATGCGGCGTCGTACGACGCTTTAACATTTTTCACGGTACCTTGTTCATGTCTCGTGTCGCCTGAATCGTATAAAATGCGAAACTTATCTCAAAACACAATAATATAAACACGCGCACGTTTGATTGCCATAAAGATACATGATATAGATTATTTTGTTTCGTTAAGAATTGGAATTCATAAAACCGAAAGGTTGTGTAGTCATTACTAAGGGGCCTTTGGCCTTGTGGGGTCATTAACACTGTTCATGTCCATATCTAAAATTTAATCTGGCTTCTGATTTCATCGGACTTATCTGTACCCTACCTCGCCTATTGTGTTCAATGAACTGTCTTCGAAATAGACATAATATATTAGTATTAAATTGATTAAACTTTTCAAACAACAATTTCAATAACACGTGTTCATCATTTAAAGTTTTATGCAATTTTGTATAATCCAGTCTTAGCTGACCTCTTAATTGAGTAGAAACAATATAACTATCAAATTTTCAGTATTTACGTGTAATACTTTTGGAGAACTCGTGATGAGTGAATGAATCTCTGGATATGTCAAATATATGCATTCATAGATTATAAATTATGCTTGAGAGTTTAAATAAATGAAATGAAATTTCTGCATTATTTATAATTTTATACTTATTAATTTCACTAATATTTTTTATTTAAAAAAACAATTCATCTAAGAATGAATATCTAATCTGTATTTTATTTCTAATATTCAACAGATTTTATTTTTAAGCAACAAATTGACCAATGAAGATCTATAACGTCATCCATATCTACTTCATTAGTCATAAATAAAAGGCATTTCAAACAATAAAAATAACAGCAGCTCGAATAAAACATAGAAATGGGAAATTAAACACGGACTATAATTTCCGTCTGGTTAAAATAAAGCCTTTCACTGTATTTCAAGTAAAACGTATACTTGTTAACGAGATATAAAATACAAATTTTAATAATAGCCTTCAATCTTGACGTTTCAATTATACAAAAAAGAAACAATGGTACTTTTGAGATTGCATTTAAAACCTTAAGGGCATTTATATAAGCACGAATATTTCTGTGTATATATTGTGATTACTTTGATTATCGCCAACGAGATAATTCTCAAGTAACGCTTTACCTCTCCGTCTTAAGGAAACGTATGATTAAGAATAAATAATGTTTATTGCCGAGTAACTTTTAAAGTACTTAATGTCATCCACTTTTTGTATTGCTGTTAATGTAATAGATTAAAATTTTCGCGTAAACTGAAATGGTGATGGGAACAACTGAAGCGATAAGCCAATTTTGATCATATTTAATATAGACGTATAGGGAACTCCCTTTCTTCTTCTTGAGATGCGATGGTCAGTTCGCCATATTTCTCCTGGTCTCTACTACTTTTGATAAAGAAACTAAAACATTAATGGAATGTTGAAAGAAAACCAATAATTACTTAAGTACATTTAAAAATTAATCATATATGTCTTGGGAAGGAAATAAAAAATGTAATAATTGCATTATTGAACTTCAAATTGCATATTTTGGAATACAAAGTGAACAGGCGTAAAAACTGTTCTTCATATATATTAAGACATAAAATTAAAACTTGGTTTCCCCGTTTACGTATTATTTACCTTCCAGTTTACGGGGAAGTAGAATGTCAAAATGTACGCGACACATGAATCGATTATCACCATATCATTTTTCACTGTAGATCATAATCGTCCCTAAAAGAGTATAGTATAGTATCGGTAGTCCTAGTATGGGTCATATGAATTCTCTAGAATTATTGCCTGAAATTGATAATTAGTCATTTAAATGTATCAAGAAAGGATCACAAGTATATTATAAATATACCTTCGATTCTTGCGAGTTGCGGTGACCCAATAATTGGAAAGTATCCACGCGTATTGAAACGCGATGGAGGAACAAGCCACTCGATTATAAACCGTCGAGGAATTACGTCCGCCTTTGAGTAATAACTCAAACAACGACAGACCGCAACCGAGGGGACCAAAGTGGTACGCTTGTTGATCATTATATCGTTTCGTTGCGAAATGTTCCATGTTATTTATGGGAAAGCAATCCGGTTGCAAATGACTAACGCCGTAAATTATATGCAAAATCATACATTTATAGGATTATTTACAAAGGTAATATATTTCCGATCATCGCTGAAATGTTATAATTTTTTTCTAAAGTAAATATGAATTCTGTGCCTTTCAAACTGTTAGGATAAATCCTAAAAATAATTGTTGGAACGTATATCTAAATAATTGAATAGTATAAAACGAAACGATAGATCGTATGTTAAATGTTTTGCGAGACATTTTTAAATGCATATCTCCATAAGGTAGCGAGGCTTAGATGAAAAGTAGTCCAGGTAAACAACCACAGCGGACTTGATGAACAGCGACGCATTCTAAACACCGTTAACCGCCACGCACCACGATCGCACAAATAATGCACAGCACCATCAGATATTGGTGCGAACGGCGGCTTCAAATGATTTACCGGTACATCGAGGCCTATATAAAACTATCAGCCGTTTCCGCTATTGGAACATTCACACTTAACGGTTGTTCCGGCATTTCGATCTGGTTCACGAAACAATAAAATTGTATAGCTAACGTCTTAACCTGTTTAACCGTAGTTTTAGTGTCAACACCCTCGGATAAATCACTGATGAGTTTAATCTAAGTTTCATTAAACTTGAATAAAATTTATAAGATAAATTATGAGATATGGGAGATGAATTAATAGAATTTTTTTTAAAAAAAAACATTTAGTTAATATTAAACGGTGATGAAATAGTTACAAATTTAATAATTGCAATAGTCATTTAAATAGAGAAATGGCCCTGATTGATGTTAACTTTGAACTCGATAAAGGTTAATTGGTATTATCCTCAATTTTTAGAAATTTAATATGAAAGAAATATAAATTAATATTAGATTATAATGTAACATCTGAACATATCCATTGTATATATATATATATATATTTGTAGCTATAGAACCTGCGGCATGACATCACGGTTGCGATGACTCCAATCCTTAAATTACGTCAATTATGCTTTTAAACAATGGAAACGTTAATTTTTTGAAATGTGGTGGATGCATTAAACGTAACAATGAAACGCGAGGTCGCCGAACCACGGGCTCGTTGTGTTTTGATAGAGCCGTCAAATCGACCGCCGCCATTTTTTTTTTCAGACTAGAGAATCGCGGTTACAGTTAAAAAAACCGCGCGGTGCCGCGAACCGTTTTAATTACTTCATAGTCACGCCGCATAGTAAATATTACCGTTAATGGAAAGTGATATGACGAACGAGACGCGCCCGCTGAGGCCGATCTTGGTTATCTTCTTGTACATTTCTAGAGGAATTTTGTTCACCAATATTTTGTACATACAAAGTTTAAAAGATGCTGTGTCAAGTGACAAGCATAATTAACAAGTGATGACTGAATCACATGAAAGATAAAATGGTCAAAGTCGATCTCCTCCATCAACACTGGTTAGTATGTAGTCGCATTTATTTCAATTTTTTGAATATTATAAAATATTAATATTTTATAATAAAGCGTAATGTGTTTAATAATTTAAAAAATCTAATTCATTGAAAAATCGTTTTGAATATTGAAATGGTCAATGATCAACATTGAAATTGCAGTTGACCATTTAAGTTGTTATGCTTGTTAAACTGCCTACAGTATAAAAGCAACAAAAAATAAAATAATAGGTCTAGGACCAAATTATTGAAATTATTTCATTGAAATTTAGTAATATATAGCAGTTTTCACTGTTTAATGATATATAAAATACTAATACACCCGGAAAGACTAATCAGCAAAATTACATAACATTATTAATTAATCATACTGTGAAATGTTATAATGTAATGTTATTTAAAATACGATCAATAATACTATAGTGATATTTAATACTATAGTTTATATTTATTATTTTTTAGTAAGTATATTTATTACTATTTAATGTATATTATTAACTTAAAAAAATACTGTATACATGTCGCCATCTTAGAATAAAAATGATTCAATCGAGGCTCTCTTTGCCATTTCCTGTAAATTGCAAATTTTAAGCTAACTCAGCTAAATAAGCTTTCATTTTAAGAATGTAATATAGAAATCTAAACTATGTATATAAAACACGCTAACATATAAAGTAAGTAAAATTTTAACATTGTAATTATCGCCTGATGTTCGAGAAGCTAACACGCGACGTTCAACAGTCAAGTATCGGTGTACTTACACAAATGCACTTCCTAGGCATTGCGCTTGCGCATACCGAATGAGGCACCCACTGTGAACTGAGTCATGTTCATTCTACACGCGCTGGATTGAACCACTTTATAGAACATACCATTTGTTAGTCAATTTGCATACATATCTTTGAGCCTGTTACGCTTTACAGCACATACAGAGATAAAAAAAAAGAAAAGGATATTTCAGCTTTCTTTATATCTCATATTCTTAGATAACATTACTGTTTGATTTAAATATATATATTACTGTTCCTTTACATGGTATATTCAATGTAAATATAGTTATAGCTATATAAAAAAAATATTATAATATACCACGTTTGTTATGTCGTTATAGTAATGTTATTTGAAAATATATTAATGTTTTAGTCAAGATTTGAAATATAATTGATAGAAAAAAGTAAAAACATTCGATAGTAAACATTTGATTAGTTAATTTTTAAATATTTAATCACATTTGTGATATCTCCCCCACCACATATATTTACATGTTAAAAGTTATGGTGGGTATGTGATGAAAACCACGACGGCGGCCCCTTTCGCATACTCTTATCAATTCAGTGCCGTTTGTTACAATGTAATAGTACCAGGTCAGCATTTATTAAATATAAAGAGATGTTATTAATAATAATCTCAAGTACTAGGTACCTTTATTGATATACCTAGTTCTAGTTTTAATAGACCTAATACATTTACAAAACGCAATCTGTAAAACTAAAAACAAATCGTAAGGACAGCAATTTCCTATATTGCACTTTTAAGGTCCTGTTTTTCGTTGATTAGTTTGTTTTGTGGATTGTATCCTGAATACCCTTTAAATATTGAATATCCTTTGTGACTATATAAAGTAAATGTAATCACAAAGAATGTAGTGTGCGTAACAAAATCGACAATAGATCTAATAATAATGTTAATTTAATAGTGAAAGTATTACCTAGTTTTATCACAGAAATAGGAAGTTTAAAAGAGATTATTTTTACGATCACTTATATAACATTTTAACTATATTACTTTATATATAGTGCTTTATAAACGCGATAAGAGATTTTATAGGAAAATTATCTCAAACAGTTGAATAAAAAAGGATCTCGCATTTGTTTGCGATACTTTAACTAGACGCATTTAGCACTTCGTGAAACTTAATACTTGTTATTAAGCGAAATAAATTCCGTTAAGAACGCAACCGGACGCCTTGTCCTTGTGCAGGGTTGTAATTGATCTCGACGATATCAAATACTCGAACTGCAAGTGCTTACTTGTAAATGTGATAATGGCAAAATCGAATGCGAAGACGACATCGTTTGACGCTGAAACAATATACCGTTCAAATGTATACAATTTTGTATACATCTTAATCAGGACTCCTTTAATGTCCAAACCGTCGTAAGTTATGTTTATATTAAGCAAAAGTAGTAATAGGAGACATGTTATCATTTATTTTTCATTTCAATTGTTTGTGTAAGTTTGTAAATATTGAGTTAATTACTACAATTTAAATGAAATACTTTTCCTGTTGGTAAGTCTCTATTGCCACAGACCATCTACACAGGTACCACCGCAGCGCTTATTTCTACCGCCAAACAGTACTGTGCAAAGATTACTGTGTTTCGGTTTGAAAGGAGCTGTAGCTAGTATAATTAGTGGAGTAACGAGACTTAACATCTCATGACTCAAGGTGATGAACGCAAAGTGGTGCTATGAATAACATCTTAACCAGTGCGTTGTATAGACTGGCATATCGCTTACCATCAGATAAATTTCGCGCTCATCTCGTAATTTTGTCAAATAAAAAGATATATATATTAATAAAATTAACTAATTATTTCTATAAAATTAACAAATATAACAAAATTAAATTGCTTACTAAAGAAACCTGATGAACGCATTAATATCACTTGTCAGTTATTATGTCAGGTAATAGTTGCGAGGAGAGGGTTGATCCTTTGTTATCTCACGCGCCTGCATGTCCACGTCCATATAAGAGATAAGCGTCTCCACCGGACATGACGATGCAAGTAATCTCTAGACGTTTAGCCATATCATTCATTTTAAAATTTATAAAGCATTAAATGGAATTAATAGCAAAAAACTTATACTATAGGATAAAAATGCCACAGATTTTTCATTGTTATCCTCTTATATTTAGTTTAATGAAGAAGTTAATTTTTTTTCTATGAGGAAAACTGTCCTCATATCCTATAAATTTTATATATATCGACAATCATAACCACATTCCAAACGTTTAACTAAAGTTCAACGAACTTATCAATAGATTAGATTAATTTTTATATTTTGATAGTTGTAATAAATTAATGTATTATAGCATGAATGATATATGTTTTATGATACGTTTGTTACTATGAGCTTAACTACTTTGCAATATGAGTAGTGTAACTCGAAACAAATGTTTTCTAGTCTACAACAATGAACCTCAGTATATGAAGCAGTATTATGACCCATAAACGAACAGATATCAGATTTCTACCATACAACGCGAGTCGTGATCGCCTTAAGCAATATCACAATCTCGTTTCGTACTGCGGTTGTTATTAAAATAATGGGCGCCTGTAAAAGACGTTCTCGTAACAAAACGCAAGCGACTACCTCCAACCATTTTTAAATGACACGAGAAAAATACAGCCTGCGCCGGGTATGTTTACGGCGAGTTACACACGGGCCGATTTGTTTGCACACTCGTAAGCGGACGTAAGCGCTTTTACACTACCGGTGAATTTCGTCTGACTCCTTGTCGGAGGACAGCGCGTACTGTACCTAGATCACAACCTTAACACTACATTACCGTTGTGTTACAGCTCACATTACCTACGTTTGCTAAGCACTATCGTGTATTATGTTATCGTCACTCGATCGTTTGCAATTATCGTATCGTATAAAGGAGCGCCCCGATGCGCTGTCGCGATGTACTTGCGCGTGAGTGTACGCGCGGCCGTATCGACGGCCGTCCAGAACGACAATGCGACTCCATATTGCCGAGCGCTGCCTCCCCCAGTCTCCAATTGCCTAGCCACCTCTCTCTTTTGAGTTGACACGGCTCGGACTAGCGATTCCAGTCGCTAGAGTTTAATCATTTAATCTTTTATTGGTACTAACCCCTAAGGCGTTGCAAAGCGGCTAACAAAGAATAAATTATTAATTGTCATAAGCATTATAATTTAAAACAATGCAACAGATAATTATAGAATTACAGTAAAATTGTGTCAACCAATAAACCAAGAATCGGGTTAATCACTTTAAAAAAAACCCTTACGTCTAAGCAATGATAATATTCAAACGATTTCCAACCTGCGTTCATTCATAACCTGCGTTCTAAGATCATTAGGATACAAGAGCTACAATTTTGAATGACAACTTACACAAGTATTAAGTGCAATTTTATTTTAGACAATATTTGGTCTTGGTGATTACCAGGCATACTGATACACCATGTATTTGTGTCTTTTGAAACATGAATATTATAGTCAAACTGAAATCAGTATGGTTTGCAATTAGCAAATTAAATTATAAACAAGATCCGTATAAGTTTTATTTATTTCATTACCAGGTGATTTTTGAGAAATGTTTAGGTTTTTTTTTTGTAATACAGTATAGACATACACAAGCAGTACATGGGCCTCGTTAAACTAGTATATTTATATAATAGAACCTTTATGTACGCACATCGTTATTTGTTGCCAATTCAGGCGTGATCGTCCATCCGTTCTGTCCGATTGTGGAAAATTGCAGTTGCGAAGGCACTTGATTCCTCCAGCAATTCAATTCAATGTGCCGAACACTATTGTATCAGCAAATACTTTGTTTTATTATATACTGTATTGTTTCCTTCGAAGAAAAACATTCATTGAACACAGACCACAAGTAGAGCCGTAAAACTTATTAAAGAGATAAGGTTTACGGGGTAGCTTTATTTTGTATTTCGCAAATCCTCTCCTCTTAAACTAATTTGCTGATATTCTACTACTCAGACTTGTTACTATCTCTTAAGGCTTATCCAAGTTGGTCAAGTGCGAGTCGATGGATTTTACGTGTCCTCGAAAAGTGTACTTTATGTGGTGGAATTTACAAGGTGGTTTTTAACATTTATTCTTAAGTCATGTTTTAATGTTTACAAATAAGTCATCAAAGTTTTGGTAGCTTAGAACAGAAATTTAACTAAAGTTAGAAATGTCGTTCTGTAAACAGTTCGCAATGAGGTTACAGACTGTGTTATATTTTTACTAGCAAAACGATATTTTCAATCAGTACAATAGCTAGAAATAGATGTGTAAGGCTTTAATAAGGTTCTTACAAATTATATGTACGGAAATATGCCCTTTTATAAGAATACCGTATGTTTTCAATAAATCCGTACATCGAAAATCGTATCCTTGTTTACGTACTAATTCGATAGCAAGGGCGTGTAGTTTAATATATACTTCATATTGTGTGATAGTAAAACTTAGCAATGGACAATATTCATTGCAGCTCGTTGATTTACGCCAACGTAAACATCGTCGGTAAACTAAAATAAACGACCAGTTCTTACGAAATATGCTTCAGGTATTGACACAAATATTATGTTTGTCAAAGCAACAAAGCAAACAGTGACAGCAAGGGCGTGCAACTAGTGCGAACATGTCAAATATGCCGAAGCTGCAAATTTAATTACGAAAACAAGTTATGTTTACCGCCGAATGACATAGGCAGTAAACAAACTCGTCAATCACCAACATAGATTGAGCTGCGTAGTATATTACTAATGTTTTGCCAATAATAGTAATAACATATATGAAAAGAGACACCGTGCAACATATTACATATGTTACTGGTGTCTGTGTCGGAAACCGTCCCAAGTCCCGATGGTGACCAGAGGACGGGCCTGAGCCCTCCTCCAAAGACGCCATAGTCTTCGCCACCATCCGACGCGTACTAGGTGCGACTTAGTTTAAGATTTCATATGTATATATTAACTATGTATGTATTAGTTGAGACCCTATGTCACTATCCACTTCTTCAACTCTCCCCTATACAATGTTATCTCCACTATCTCCTTCCTCTTTTATATGCAAAATTATCTACAAATATATGTATATATTTAGATTTGTATTTGCGTGTTTAGTTATCGGTTTTTATTACTGTTATTGTGTTTAGTTAGAGTTTTATTTTATTTTCTTTCCTTTTCTTTGTTCAGCTCGCGGTTACCAGATCCGCGAGCACTGATTCCGATGAAGCTGCTATAGTTACTAAAATAACTAGAGGCGCAAACTTTATAAAAAAAATATAAAAAGCTGGAGACCGTCTCGGTGAGTACTACCGCAACCCCTATTTTGGCCATACAGTAGTTTGCGAACATTACTGTGTTCCGGATTGAATGAAGTTGTCGTTAGTGAAATTACTGAGATAACGAGACAATATCCTGTCTCAAGGCGACTAGCACGATGTGGTACAGTGTATACTATCCTAACTAGCACCACATTATCATTGGCATGCGTATCACTTACCATCAAGTGAATGTTGCGCTCGTCTGGTCGTTTCGTTGAATAAAAAGAAAATATATGTTTTTGGTTATAAAACATCAGGTGTCCATATTCAGAACATTTTTGTTGCTAAAAATATTTTAACAAAGCGACGAAACGACGAAGACTTTCACCTGATAATATATTACGAGCTGTCAATAACAATGTAGTGGTACCCGACTTATAAACAACACTACATTGTCTCTGATAGCTGTAGCGAACTTTTAAACCGGAGCAAAGTAATAATTTTTTTCTTGTTCAAATAGTGAGGCAACTATTGAAGTTACTGGGGCAATGTGATATACCATATTTGGTTTCATGTGGCAATTGCAATGTCATCAACACTCTTATTTTTATAGGCGCTTGCATCTTTCACCATGAAAAGAACGTCTCCACATTAGTTTTACTGTTTTACAAAAGAAGTGAAAGAATATATTTCTTACAAAAAAAAACGTAAATTTTATGAAACAAGTAACAATTTTTCGTAGCGAATAAATGTCGCGTTAAATGTATAAACAAAAGCTCCTGTGTCATGATTTATCATGAGCTCCGAAACGCTGTATGGAGTGATTTAGTAAAATAGTCACACGCTAATTTTCTGTTGTGTGGAAGAGCCTGTGACCACAGAGTACAAATACTGCAAATGCACTATGCAAATTCGCGTTTGGCGCAACGCCTGACTGTTACGAGACTAAGGTACAATATTGTCTAGACATCTGCGGCGGGCCTTTGATCTATACCGTCCGTCCGCTTGCTACATAGCAATTTAACTTGATGTACTGGAAAGCCACACAACTTAGCGCTGTAATCAACTACAGCTATTAATTAAATTACTCCCAATTTATATTAAACCATTTGCTTTTTTAATAATATTTTAGAAGCTGCAGTTTCGTATTAATATGTGCAATTATCTACAAGATTTTCTCGTTTTATATATCGAGAGACAACAATTTGTCTAATATGTATACATAATAATATTATTTTCGCAATATGATAAAAATATACTTAACGTTATTTAAGTGTATTTTGATCTTGTTATAATTTTCAATATACAATTTCTATCCAACTCAATGATAATATTTAAATAGGATAACATACGAGTGTTATAAAATTGAAAGCAAAGAAATTAAACACTTCGTTAAGTGGTTAAAAACTTAATAAAAGTATTAAGTACGTCATCATAAAATGCATAATATACATATTCAAAGGTGAATAGAGATCATAAATGTTTTCATTCAAGTTATGATTATATTGGTAATAAATTTTAGTTTATGATAATTGGAATACTGAATCTGCCAATGCGAATGTTTGTATGAATCGACCGTATTTGTACCATAAGGAATGAAATAGACCCTTATGGAAATACATATTATCAAATAATAAATCTTCATTGTTTAATTTTAAGGTTCTCTTTGTAAAAGTAAATGTAACAAAATGTCTAAATGTATACATTTAATAGAACCTATCGTTGAAATGAATTAAAGCTTTCTGCCGGAATAAAGGATATAAGACTAAAAATCTGTATCTGAATTAATAAAGATCACAATATTTTTTTTATTGAATCAAATGAATGAATACTGTGCTCTGGCTTTCAAAGCTTAAGGTTGAAAATGATTAATGAGACGTGAATCGATTTTAAGGTACAGTTTGTTAAACAAAGGCGCGTGGTTATAGTCACGCTGCCAACGTTTGCGTCATAGTCCCTTGCAACTTTCCATTCGTGACATGACTGTTGGCCTATTCGTGGAACAAGGGACTCTGTTATGTTCCGATTTCAAGCAATACATTATATATCACACACTAGATTTAATGTATCGTTCGATCTGAATACAAATGTTGACGATGAAATGTTTCTATGACTATAATTCGGCAAAACAAACCATGCAACTTGTTTCAATAACGCAGATTTTAAAGTGTCTATGTCTCTCACTTTTCACTGAAATATATTGTTCTAACGTTACCTATGGATTAAAAATATCACAACTAATATTACTTTGTTAGATTTCCAACAAGTTTTTTCAAAGTATTCAATCATAATAGATAAAATGTTTATTTAAGAAGTAGAAAACAAATTTTCGCAACAGAAACTATTCGCTGTCTACTATAGTTCAATTTTGCACAAATATTAGCCTTTGTAATGCCCCATCTGCCGTATAGTGAGTTAGATATATCCTTAAGAAACTCGTGGAGATGTTTGAGATAAACGTCTAATAAAAAAAGTACGAACAAACGCGCAGACGTTTTCGATTACAAAAGAATGGCTTTTTTCTGCCCGTCCAAAAGGAACAAGACTTAATTTTGAGAATAGATTCCTTCGAAGCGGGCCTCAGCTTAAAAGGGTCAACGGATTCTAAATGGTTGAATGCCATGTTTCAGACTCAATAGAATTTAAATGGCCCTTTCTTTTTGCCAACTTTGATTAAATGTTTTTATGATTGTTCGCTTGTTGTGACAATGTTTTCCAAAATTTAAATTGATATACACTTCTGATAAATTTTTTTTAAATTAACTGGTGAGGCGAGTGGCACGTTCACCTGTTGGTAAGTGATATGCCTGCCCATAACAACGTGGCGCTAGTTAGGATGATATATATTACACCACATGGCATCCATGCCTAAGACATAAAATGTTGGTTCTCCTTACCCAGTAAATACACTAGGTAAAGCGTCCTTAAAACTGTAACACAGTAATGTTTGGCGGCACAAAAAGTCGCTGCGGTGGTACCTGCCAAGACGTTCTCCAGCAACAGAGACCTACCACCAGTAATGGTACAATAGTGACATCGAAGCAGTATTCACTTGTGAATAAGAAGGAGGTTTTCATTTCCGTAAAACAATATATACATATCGAACATCGGATTATTAAGGTAAAGAAAAAAAATTATCAAACTTCTTTTTTTGTCATTGGTGCAAAAAAAAGTAATTTGCTAAATAACAAAGCCTATTTTATTATCACCATAGTACAGTGCTGTGTAATATCTTAAGGACAGAAGACATTTTGTCTCAGTCCTCAAGAAAGGCAAACCAGCTACATCTCGATTCGTTATCGGTTACCGATGTCAGGTTCAAATCTTGCAGTTATATGTCAAGTACATGTGTTTTTTACTAGTAGATTGCGCTATTTTTAATAAAAAAAAGGAACTTGAATAGTTTAGGACTGAATAATGTCAAATTAGTTAAACAGGTGTATTTCTTTTGATTACAATAATATAATCATCTGTTTTACGAAAATCTAAATATTTGTGAAAAGTTTACGCGATCCATTTAAGAGTCGTATTTAAAAGATAATTGTCGTTATAGTATCTATTTATTTATATATTACATACTTTTTTTATAAATTTTGAAGAAATGTATGACAGTAATTTTTATATTGTTTAATTTTTTTTAATTAGTTATTGTGATTTATGATTATGTTAGAAAATTTTATATGAACCATGCTGCCCTTTAGTACTCTAGTTCCGTATGATAAGTTATTGTATATGCTTTATATGTACGGACGAAATAAAACTTAATGTCTGCGACGAATGGAATCAAGGATGCAATTTTTGAAAAGGTAATATTTTTCAATGTCAATAAAATGATGCAAATACATATTTCGTATACCACGCAACCGCAGGTGTTGGCTGAAAAAGAAACTCGAGTACATAACAACTGCGTACAAAAGTGTCATTAATCCTTTTTATGAGGCCGATGAACGTATTTCTCGAGTGATAGACAATGGTGGTAGTCGCGGTTGTGAGCGGAATTAATGCGTATGCACATGCAATGGGAAGCGGGAGCCGACCAGCCTTGAACTTGCCCAGCGAGCGACGTATGCAGTCGCCATTTCTAGTAGCCACATCATGTTACGTACATTACAGATGCGCCGAGTACGTCCGTCGCACTAGTGATGGACAGACACTAAAAATATTTTTTTTTTAGTTATAGAACACTACGTTAATAATTGAATATATAATTAATAACGCTACTATCTATAAAGGCACACCCTTTCATTAGGGTAAGCTATATCAATCACAACTGACTATGAACAAAATTCGCCTGTACTATTCAATCACCCTATAATGGGGTTGTAGAGAATAAAATTAATAGAGTAACGTGAATTTACATTTTATGTCTGCAAAAACGAACACTATGTGGTGCAGTGTATATCACCCTAGCTAGCGTCACGTTGTTATGGGCAGCATCACTAACCATCGGATAAATGTTCCGCTCGTCTCTTTTCTTCGTAGAATAAAAAACAATCATTGTTCGTTTTTGATTTATTTGTACGTACAAAGTAGAAAGATAAATAAAAAACTTGTTAATGTATAATGTACAGATTTTATACGTTTATTGGTGGTAGATACCTGATGTCGGAGATCGTCTCGGTAGGGCCCACCGCAGTGCTTATTTCTGCCGCCAAACAGTAGTGTGCAACAATTACTGTGTTCCGATTTGCTGCATCGCCTCGAAATAGGAACACTAGTGAAATTACTGGAGTAACGAGACTAAACATCTTATATCTTAAGACGATAAGCACAATGTCTTACATTGTATATCATCCGAAATAGTGCCACGTTATTATGGGCGGGCGTATCATTTACCATCAGGTGAACGTCTCGATCTTCTCGTCGCTTTGTGAAATAAAAAAAATATGTATAAGATGAACATATCATAGTTTCTTATTGATTACCGCCCGTCAACGTTGAATTCCGGCGAATACTTATAATTGTCATGAATAAAACAACTTTGTGAAGAAAAGAAAATCTGGATATCCTTGTAATAAGCTATATAGATAATCTCATGTCCAGATCATCTTAATGCCAAGTATCTAAATAATTTTTTCCACCATCCGAAATTTCAACGAATAGTTTAATAAAACCATTAGCGCCGATACCGATGATTGATTCTTAACTATTCAAAACAAATATTTTGGCGTTTGATAGGAATCGATTCCTTATCATGAAAGAATAAAGATTTTATCTAAAAATTAATCACACTAGCGAAAGAGTTACTAGTAATTTATATTATTGATGATTAATTACATATAAAGACTGTTAAAATTTAAAATAAAATTTTTAATAACAGTGAAAAACTGATATCAAATTGGCAACATTTAGAACTGCATGAGGCAGTCTAAAATATTACCAGACTTCTAAACTCACTTGGTAACATATGAAACCATAAACTACATACTAAACTTAATGCGTTTTGCTAAAAATCAGATGAATCTTAAACGTTCAAATCTTGGTCTCAAAGATTGCGATATGATCGGGCTTCCATCTCTAATAGAAGTTATCGTCTTTTAGTCAGTAGTAACTATGTCCTAACTCTATATTTACACGTCGCAAACTGCTAAGTTACAGGAAAGCTACCAGCGTGCGTCCGATTTATGACTTTACGCATACAGACAGCGACACAAGTGCGTCGTTGAATTAATATACTTTGTAAATATATTACGTTGTTTATTCATTGCTACTAATAACATAGAAAGTTTAATTTTCCTTTGTTTTTTAAACAAATACTTGACACATTATAATAATATTAAACAACCTACAGTGACTAACCGCTTGTCTTTCATCGTGGAGATCTCTGTTTGGATTCTGGAGCCAAATGAGTTAGACATTGAATGGCGGCAGGGTTTTTTGGACGAGCCTAGCTAGTTACCACACAAGAATTATTTGTACATGACAGCAAGATTATTCTGGATAAACACGCTGCCCTATTCACAACTTGATTGTCACTAATCATGATTTGAAATTGTGGTGAAGTTTTCAAGCCCTGTCGATAAAAAAGTTTTTTTTTGTAATTACTATTACTGCTGATACTGCTATTAACTGGTGATAGGTCTTTTGTGACTCTCTGGCTCATCTCATCGCTTTATTATAAAAAATCTTTAGTCTAAGATTACTGAAATCCCTCATATCACACTTACGTTACCAGTAGACCTGATTAACACAATACATCTGCCGTGTCAAGTTATTTCTTAGAAATTAATAACTTTAATTCTATTATTGTTAAACATTTCTTTTATAACTATATATCTATACTTATGAAATACCATTATTTTATTAACATTAAGAGCTTTTTTTGCTTTTAAGTGATGAATAAAAATACTAACATAAGTAATGCAAAATACAATTCGTGTATTTTTAAAAGAGTTAACAAGGTAAGCTTTCCAAATGAAGTTATCTTTGAAATGGATATTTCATATTTATTTAAATGCGAGGTGACGTAAAGAAATTTCAATTGGAGCTTCGTCTCCTTAATACTGTAAAATCGTACCGTGATAAATATTCACGTCAGCGGAATAATAAGCGATTATATGAAATAAAATAATTTATACGCGATAACGTGTCGAAAACCGGACACGTTATATTAAATACGTCGGGCTTGCTACAATTTGAATGTTACGATACGAAAATTTATGAGTTCAAATAAATAAAAATGAAAATGAAAAAAAAGATTTCTTTTAAATATGACATCGTAAATACTATAACATATATTCATAACATAGAATATGAACCTATTGAATTCCTAGAAAAATCAAGTTTATTGCTAATTTCAGCAGTTTAATGCTTTGTTCTATATAATAAGTGATATGGTTGTTTTAAATGATTGCCTGTCATTCTTTGTTGAGAAACAAAAAAAATGAAAGAGATTCGTGAAGACATATTTGTTCTTTACCAAAATTTCTATTGACCAAAGTTAATTGCGGGAACCATAGCACCGAGCGTCGTGAAATTCTTTGGAGAAGGTCTATGTCCGCAAATGGGCGTGAATCGGATGATGATGATACCGAAGTGATTAACCGTTTACAATTGTTAGGTTTCGTTTACTATTTTTTTACTACAATTGACTAAACAAATATAGTATCACTTTACCTAAAAACAAATCTAAAGTTAAAAAAAGAGGCAATAGCCTTAAATGGCATGCGGGTTATCGAGCGCAATGTGGTTGTAAAATTGCAGAAAGTCTGTCGCTTTTTTCTGAAATTGTTTCCTCTCAGAACACTTTTTTTTTAAAAAAAGCAGATGTCTAATTGATCAAATAAATAACAAAGAAACTGAATCAAAAAATTAATGCCACTTCATCAGCGTTTGAAGTATATAAAATGAAAAGGAAGTAAGCAATTTCGTTGTTTAATGAATCTTAATTGATTTGCAAATAGAGAGATAATTTAAAAAGGAAGATAAGGTATAATTCATTATTTAAATGTAATGGCCATACGTTCTGAGTAAACGGCAGTAGGTTGTAGGGTCAACGACCCATCAACCGGTCGAGCTTAAAGCTTTGTCGAGCGAACAGACGAAGGCAAATTTGGCACACTTTTGCAAGTACTATTATTCTTCACAATATACTCATTCGCTATTGTGATCTGGAGAATAATAAAATTTATATTACATATCTATATATGTAATATAAATTTTCATCATTTTAGTAATATTAATTATATAGTAATTATAGAATTATCAGCCTAAAATGATCAAGAAATAAATCGATAATAAGTGAATGTACGAATAATGTAGATGATGTAGAAAACAAATATTTTGGTACATCTCTTTTAGTATAAACCGTTTAGAGCTTATAATATAACAACAGAAGAAAGACATATATAGATACAATATCTATTATAAAATCAAAATTAGATATTAATTAATCATGAAATGGTTAAAGCTTGAAGATATTTATTACTTAGATAATTGTCAGGAAAATGATGTTCATAACTTTTGTACACTTTGTTCTTTAAGTATTAGATTGTGTAAATATGGAATATATGTAAACATAGAATTAATAGTAGCAAAACAGAAGTTGAGACATGACTTAATGAAGATCAGTGTTCTTATTAACAATTTATAACAATGGAATAATTTTTTACGACTACCATCTAAAAGAACGGTGATATCAGAGACTGAGCATCTTAAGGATTTTTAAGTTCCTTTGTTCTCCGCATTATAATTGCTGATAGCGAACGTCTGAGATTTCTTTTCTTTTTAATGGGACATTATATAACAAATAAAACACTAGCCAACGCGGCGCGGAGAAGAGTTCCATTCCGGAGCCTCGACTATCGTGGAGCTTGGGGAGCAACAGGGTTTTTTAAAAAAACATTAATTTGCTATACAATATTGATTTAGTTGGTAATGATAACTAAAGTATTCTGTGCATACCTTACCTTATCTTTGGTCACACCATCACTACGTTTCGTGACATTAAGTTCATATATTATCCTACTAGCTGTTCCCTGTCCCCATTGCTAGCCATAACACCCCTGCAACTACCTTCAGGGAAAAACTTTTGTAAAATCCCTTTTTCAACTTTTTCTAATTTAGCACAAGCAATATTTCTACCAAATGTTAGATCTTTACGTGTAATAGTTTCGGAAAACTCGTGACGAGTCAATAAATCTCTGAATGTATTCGTTTGATCGACACTACAAGTTTATCCATAATCATGATTTCAGCCTATTGTCGACCACTGCTGAACTCTACATTACTCGAATCAACAAAGTAGGAACTAGTTAAGTAGACGCAGTAAAATTCATAAACTTTTATTTTATTACATGAATCCATTCATATTGATAGTTTTGTGACCACGTCATCAGTACATCGATAGATCTAAAATATTATTTAAGCCTTTTTAAAGTTGCTCCCTGTACAGCAGTACGGACTGGTTATATTAATCTCCCCTTCTCGGTTACTGTGTCGCATAACGGTGCTTCGCATCGGCAGATGGAGCCAAGCACACTCACAGACATTCAATCAAAGATCAAGCCTTTGCAGATGTGATTAAATTATTTAATATTAACTAATCATAAACTTAACGAAAACTCTTCTCAGCTTGTTTCTTATATTAAATCCGTTTTCCTTTATTATTTTATAATGAAATCTAAGGCCAGGTACTATTTTATAACTTCACTAAAGCAATAGAAAAATTTGGCAGTATTTATATTTAATATTTATTATGTTGTACTTAAATGTAGATCAATTGATGTTTGGGGAGGCCTATGTCCAGCAGTGGACGTCTATCGGCTGGTGATGATGATGATGATGATTTAGTATTTAATAACATAATAACATTACATATTATAATTGTTTGAGGATGATTCTCAATTCCTACAGTGTTCGTACAAAAATGTTAAGGATTTTCTTACTGAATTGAACTTACCGTCATCTTTGTCATTTCAGTCTATGTCGTCCACTGCTGAACAAAGACTCACGAAGCTGAAGTAATCTATTCCTTTTGATATGTAATTTATCTCTAAGCATTTTTTTTGTTTTATGAAGTACATGCGTGCTAAATTACAAGCTTCGTACCTACTTCAAGTATTGCTACCATAAAAATCTTTGTGCGCTACTCGGCGTCTACGTCGATGTATTGAACTGACGCCTCATGTCACGATCAGTTATGGGACGTTTGTAACCTACATTATAGATAATCGAACAAAAACCAACCGTCCATTGTTGTTATTGTGTATCATAATTGTTAATTTATTTAACAATTAAAACATTTCACATAACCATTCAGCTTTCATGCGTAACATACAAATAAACTTTGTGTGGAATTTATTTCATTTGGTCAATATTTTACAGTGCAAAACTGTTATGAAATATTCTTGGTATCACTTCATATAATTTTATACTCTTCAAATTTACTTCTACTTATTTCGTTTTAATTGTTCACAATACTATAAAACATGTAATAAAAAGTTGAATTTAAAAAACATAGTACACAGTACAACGAATGAAGTCTAAGAAGCGATAATATGAGAAAGAATAGTTAAAAAAATATATATGACAAAAAATATGAAGGAAAGACAAGAACAAAAAACATTAGAAAAAATAATATGAAATAGAAAACAAAATAGAGAGGAAGAAAAAGAAAAAATGAAAGCCAGGCCCCTTTCAAACTGAAGACGGTGGAAAAAAAAACTCGTATGCCAAAATCCTTCGGGTCCCGAATTGAGCAGAGCTTTTGTCTCAGGACCCTATCGTAACTTACTATGGGATCTTTATATTCATACGGTCCTGGGTACAGTTTAGAAATTCCTTTATTTTTGTTTGCAAGTTGTTTATTACAAATTTGGTAATGCATCCAAAATTTATGGTAACACCTTCACCATTTTGTGAAGGTAATAAAAAATGTACCGTTTCCGACACCGTTGGCATGTAAAGCAGGAAGTCTCGTAGCGAATGATAAGTTCTTTCTTATTAATTATCATCATTAAACGACATCACAGAGGGCCATTGTTGTATACATTACGATGGAAGAAAGAAATCGTTAAGTTCCGTTGTGACGGGAAGAATCCGCAAGGTCTTTCGTCGATGTTTTAATAAAAATAAAATTGATTCGCTAGCTAAAAATGAAAAAAAAAAACTTAGTTTGATCACGAATCAAATGCGTAGCCTCGATTTACCGCCGATAAAAAACTATCAGTACAGTTATCTATCGAATCATATCTCTTGTGAGGCAGGACCGGACTTTCGGCTGCGGGGTCAACGTACTACACAACTGACGTATTTTCACTTGTCATTTTTTTTTTCAAATTTAAAATATCTCATATTACCAAGCAATCGAAGGACGAACAAACTAGTTAAGTCGTAAAATTATGTATTTTTTACTTCACCGCAAACCATGATGCGGGTGGTAGTTGAACCTCAAAAGTTATTGTAGGAATCCAGCCATGTCCTCGTTTCCTTTTTACTTTATTACGAACGTAAAACTTTACAATACGTTATATATCATCATCGAAAAAACTTAACCGTATTTTTTACCTCCCACCTAAATTAAGCTAGCTTAGCTACTTAAGTTTACATCTAAAAAAAATACTGGACCTCAAGGAAGCTCAGAATACATTTTTAAACGTCTGTAGGAATGATCTAAACATAAACTCTCTGCTTTTTTTAACGCGATTTGACATTTGTCTTGTTAAAAAATGAGTCCTCTATTAAATCAGTATAGTTCAGCTCTCATATTTCACATAAATAGTAATAATTTGTTATTTAATGCAATAGTAAAGACCTATCTACAACAGGACCAGAGCTGAGTTCAGTTGCCATTACCAATTTATTTAATCCATGGGTATTTGCAGTTATAAGTACGCTACGTGTTTAAAGATAAGTCTGTTCACATTACAGCGACTTATCATCTCGTAAAAAATCGATTCTGTCAAAAAATTTACAATAAAAGCAATGGAATATCGCTCTTGAGAACGTCACAAGATTATAGATAGTGATTCTTATTAGTTCAGTAATTTCACTAGTCACGTTCTCTTTGAAAATTTAGGTATACAGTAATGAATAAACATTTACTGATGGTAGTTAGGTCTCTGTTGCCGGAGACCGTCTAGCTTGGTACAATCGCAGCTCGTATTTTTGCCGCCTAACAGTGCCATCATGTTCCGGTTTGAGGACAGGGGTACCAACTGAAATTACTGAGGTAACGAAACTTAAAAAGTCTCAAGGCAATGAGCGCAATGTAGTGAAATGTATATCAACTAGCGTCATAGTATTATGGGCAGGTGTATCACTTACAATCAAGCGACCCGCTCGTTTCCTCGCTTCGTTGAATAAAAAAAACTATTATTTCTATTAAAATATTCTATAGCATTTTCCACAGCCTTTCGATTACAAATACAGCATAACTGTATACTTTAGTGATAGAAAAAGTAACTAGCAATTTAGTACAGAAGATAATACTTTGTGTTATTGTTATTATTATATATTATTTATAAGAATTTTTACTATATAATATACAATTTTAATTACTTGACTCGCGATGTATTCTTATCTTGAAATAGCCAGGGACCGGTACCACCGGATTACTTCCCGCGTATTTATCTCCGGCATGATATATTCGCGTCGTAATGTAGGTGGTGTCGCTGGCTGCAGATCCGGTTGCTGTGACCCACAAACCCCGTGCACGGCCCGCGATGACCGACAAGTCGGTCTCACTATAATTGCACCGAGTGCAATGACCAGCGATCATTTCGGATGAAACGAGACACCAAACACGGCCCGCTTCGTCGCGATCAGACAGCCGAGGATCCAACGACACTTTTTTTAATTTTACAAAATGATTCAATTTGTTGTGGTTGTCGGTACGGTAATTTTGAACAGTTTAGGGTTTTAGTCTTGTTTAAATCCAATTCACAGTGGCAAAGAATTGGATGAGAAAATTGACTGCCTCAAAGAAATTAGGTCACCACAGAGATGTTCGATTGGATAAGCGATATTTCTGTAACAATCCTTTGATAGTTTAAAATCATTAAACGTAAATAAATAATTTAGGTGTGATATAATTATTCTGTTTGACTTTAAAAGTATAAACATATTTAACATGTAACAATAAGTTTAAGAAGCTTATTGGATATAGAATAATATCATTATAACAATCATTATTAAATCTTACCAATACATCGATAAGCCGACATCGATATAAATTCACTAATATAAAAATCTATATCGTACCTATCCAGTTAATGATTCAAATCTAATGAAAATGTTAAAGGTTTTTCTATAATAACCGAAAAAGTAATAAGTTAGCAGTTAGGAGCAATCGCGTGATAGTTTAGGGTCACGACTTTCGGATTTAATGTTAGAGGTGCTGCCATTAGACCATCGTCGTGAAACTTGTTACAGATAACAATTTGTTGAAATGATTAACGGATTTTAAGTGATGCAAGCGTCATCAAGATTTTTTGATATTTCATTCATTTAATGGTACATAGTAAAATTATCAAAACTATTAAGCTTAGAAGGTATTTTACCTTTGGCCAGATGATACCTACTAATACTTATGTTAGAATTACTAGTTACTAATGATACATTTACTACATTTATATATTTTTGCGCAAATGTATGTATGTTTAGGATAATATAATATACTCACATTTTAACATCACGAAGATTGAACGATGCTTAAGTCAGCTTCAAACCTTGAAAAACAAAATCACACTCGTTGAAAACAGTACTGAAGTAACGAAATTAATACGCGAAATGATATAAAAGCAGCAAGTTGACCGTTCAGTTGTAATTATTTGTCACATATGATAACGAAACAATTAACCATAGGAAAATATTTGTTCAAATGCAAACGTATTCAACACAGTTTCTATATACAGCTGTTGTAACAAAAATGTACGCACACAGTTTAACCAAAGACAATAAAGAGGTTCTCAATTCGGAACGAAACTTATTTATGTGCAAACGTAAAGCACTATTCTTGTGGATTACTCAAGTTAATCACTTCACCTTCGTCATCAATTCACTTTTCCGGATTGTACAAGTTCGGTTTCGTTTTAAATTATTTCACTCGTGTCCTTGTACTACATTATTCACAAATATAAAAGAATATTCTTGTGTAATACAAACGAATATGCAATTCTATTGAAACAACATGCATCTTTGACTAAACATCGATTCTGAAGTGCACACGTTACTGGTGTTTTTATGTCAAGGGGCGCTTAGAACCCAAAACCGTCACCTGCGTTGCAACGTGAAGGTGAATGAGGATGAGATATTTTATGTATTTTATTACTTAGTTAATATTTCTGTATAACTTATAATAAAGTTGTTACGATAAATACGTTATATTAATTTAACGTAATAAAGGAGGTCTACACTTACACTTTATGAAGGCAATGTTGGGTATCTTTTTTGTGGCTTCTTTTTATCACTTAATAAAAAATAATAAATACACTATATACTACATGTACACACGCAATTTTCTAAAAGTAAAAAGTATGGGTTAGGCTTCTCATTAAGGTTACATACTATAGTATAACTATATACCCTAAGTAAATTTAAATATTTATAAAAATGTACAGCTTTGTCCACCGCATTACGGCTGTAGTCCATAGTACACTACCGACTTTGGTGGGTATGTAAAATGCGTAAATTTCTACTTTAACAGCAGTTCCGCGCCTGCGTAAAAGCTTTGAAGGTTATCGTTTGTCCCTTTCTCCGCTGGTTTGATGAATAAAGAAAGTTATATTTCTGAGTGACATGCGCTTTGTTATTGATAAAGAAATATAGGCGGGAACTGCGATTGATAGCGTAGCCTCTTAGTTTAATATGCTTAAACAGATAAGATTTTAAATAATAACTGTTATCGTCCAAATGTTTATTAAGTTATAAATTTACCATACAAATAAGAAAAAAAATATTAACCGACAGGTTGAATTTTGACTTTTATAAGCAATACATTACATAAATCAAAAAGATAAAGACGAAATCAAAAGTTAAACAACGTGTTTGTGTACAAAAGTGAAGATAAATATCTCCGAAGGAAATACCCTTGTATTTTTTTTTATTAAAAAAAACACTGAAAATTTGTTGATTAGATAATTTAGTATTAACGCCATCTATAAATTTGCAAACTTTGTTGGGCCAGGTGGCTCGGATGATTTATAATACTTGGGATCCGGTTGGGGCCCGACTCGAGAGCGCAGTGTTCGAGTCAGATGCCAGCACCTCCCATACATTGGCTTCTGGTGTAACATACTGTCTTTCATTCGCCAACCATGCTCCCAAGAGGAACATTCGGTAAAGTAATACTTTTTCTCCGGCCATAACCCCGCACGTACATACATGTACTGTTTTCGGCCAAATTCAGGTTTCGGTTTGTATATGATTTTAGTTACATCAGGATCGATTGGGCGCATCTTTGGATCTATTGTTATATCATCATCAGGTCTTACTAGTCTTGGATCATCTTTCGGGTCTCCAAGTTTGATGTCCACTATAGAATTACCGTGGCGTAATTGTTTAACGCCCGGAATGAATGTCCCATCACGTATTGGTACTTTTCTTCTATTATAACCAGCAACGATATGATCACGAGTCGTTGTAGCCATTCCTTCAATTATAGTTCGGGCGATAACATCTGTTTCAAAGTAATTAGTCGGTTCTCTATTAAGTGTGGCCGCTTTTTGAATTTTTTCCCGATGCTTGTGAATCCAATTAAGACGTAATCTGTTTTCCTTTTCATAGTTTTCAATGAGAAATATTATCACAGCGGGGTTGGTTATGTCGAGTAAAGGCATTTTTTTTACTAACTTTACAACAATATTAAATAAGCAAAAGTCCTTTTTTATATATAATAATCACAGAGTTTTATTTTTTAATGTGACATTGGGTGATTGTCAAATTAATGTTTTTTTTTTTAGTTACTTATAAACAGCCAGTAATAAAAATGTAAAAGTAAATAATTACTCACTTAAAGGCAGCCGTTGCCGCGTTCCACGATTCTTGTAATACCGGTATTTTAACCTCTCTTTTTATTATTATAAATGTCATTCATCGTTAGCCCTCGTCTCAGGAGAATTATCAAATCACTCGCTTACCTTTCACCAGCGTATTGTATTGCAAGTTAGAATAGAAAATAAGTAGAAAACAGAAAAACACAACCAACAATTAATTATGTTATAATTATAGGGACAACTGAATACATTAAGTATTAAGATTGTCCGTTAGATATTGGAAATGGATCGCACCATTCTATCGTACATCGGCAACTGAGGTCTAAGAATCTTTACTTCTCACAAGAATACACATTTCACTTATGCGAGAAAACAATGAACAATAGATTAATCTATAATTACTAGTGTACAAGGTCATGCAGTAAAGTAAGAAACTTTATACATATAACTACTGACAACAATCGGCCAAAGGAAGGTGGTTCGCAGTAAACATCAGGGGCGCAGGATTTTAAATAATCAAACATCGGAGGCAGTCTCTGAAAAATTTGAACTCGGATACAGAGAGTGAGGTAACCTAGAATAGTTAGGCATTTTAGGGTACTTAATTTTTATTTTAAATTATATTTAGCATTTCTTCTATCATCGGGAAGACATGTATAAATTAGCTCCTTCATGGTACCTAGTGGACTAATGCTAATGCCTTTCATAATTGTTTCATCTATCATTGTGATGATATAATACTCAGTTTTTAATTACAACCTAGATTTAATACATCAATCTATCATTTGGTATGATTTGTTAAAACAGATAAAATACATTCAAATTTAGTATTTCAAAGTTTTGCATACTATTAAAGCTTATCTCAATCTTTAATGTAATATTTATTTTATTTATATTTTTTAGCAGGAGACCATCGAAATAGATACTATCGCAGTACCTGATTCTGTAGCAAAAAGTAGTGAAAGGAAGTACAAGCACCTGTAGCCATACATCAGGCAACCCTCCAGTACACGTTATCGTTTGTTTAAATAAAAAAACTGTTAAAATTACTAATGGTTATTATTCTTGACTCTGAAGGTTGCAACAAAATAATGAAAAATCGTCAAATACTTTAAACTTCATTTAATCATAAATAAATAACATTTTTGTTTGGAACAAAACAACCTCCATATTATTCACACTCCATACAACTTGTCTAAGTCATTTAGTGAATTACAATTATTAATTTTCTAATTACATTCTAGTAATACTTACAGCAATCTTATAATTAAACTTGTACACATTTGTTATTACCACAATTAATTTGAGATTTTTTAATGTAAACGTCTAATGCTTATAGAGAGAATTATTCCAATTAGAATATAATGTTCATTATTATGTGACAATTGGTCAAATTTTAAGGAAGAGATACTAACTTTTTTTAAATCCATAGACATGTAGAATAATGTAACGGCCGTAAAATTGAAGCGAGGCTTAATTTTAGCAATGGTAAGTATAATCTTTAATGTTATATCTATTTAACTTCGAATAATTTTTGGACCAAAAACTCATTGTTAATTTGTTAACTTACATATCCGCTGATGCAATTATATTCTTAATATAATTGACGTAGTTTGTATACATTTATAGTGTTAGTGGACGACACGAACAGCACTAATCGGTACAAACAAGTTAACTGGAATGAATAAAACTGGTGCCGTAACTGTCTTTGTGAAACTAAACGTATCGCGAGGCCACGGTTCCCGTTAGCGGATTCAAATGAATACCAGCTCCTTGTTAACTAAACTCATTTAAAATAAGTACTTACCAAGGATTAATAATTGCTTGAACGGTTTATTTACAAATTAATTGTTTTAGTTTATTGTCTATCCATTTATAATAAATTGGTCAAAGTATTCACATCATCTTAGTTTGCTTTTACAATATTTCAAGGCTTCGACTTCGCTGCGGTAATGAAGGAACAAGGCGCGAATAAAATTAAGAAAAAGCGTTACATATGTAGTTTTGAAGTAATTGTTTTAATTAATGTTAATAATAAACTAAGACGACCCAATAGTAAGTAGTTATAAGTCAATATAATTTTGTTATTTCGTTTATTATTCATGGTCCACGAATATTAATGGACTATTACGAATTCCTGTTGCAGAATATTGTACAATTAAAATATAAACATTTCTTTATCTTCAAAAGTTTGTGAGCTGCATATAGAATGTAAATAAATTATTTTAAAGATAAATAGCGCCTTCGCACTACCATACAAATTGATCATGTTGTGAATACGAACAAACCTACTTAAACATAAACAATTAAAAATAATGAACTTAATGCGAATTCTATCATCACAATACTCAGCGCAAGTATTTTCTTTCATCATTAAAAATGGAAACAATCAATAATTTAGCACAATACCTAACTATATAAGAATTTTTGGTATTTGGTCATCTATTTGATAAGCGTAAACGACAGTTAGGCCCCGATGCAGTTCCCGCGTATGACGAATTGGTTTATCGAACAAGTCTCGGTTTCATTTTATGTAAAATAAACTATCGATATATTATCGGTATAATAACTATACCAAAAACTAGCGGTACACGATAAACTTTTTTGTAATAATTATAAAGAATAGACGAATGAGGTAAGTAACCGAATTTACATAGTAACAGTAGATGTCCGAAATAGATATCACGTTAGTGTGTCGCGATACATCGATTGCTATACATATTCACTCGATAAAAAAAGTGAAAAGCTACGTTATGAAATATTTGCGATGCGTCAATAAATCAAATAACACGCCATGCGTCTGATGAATTCCCAATTCGAGTAAAACCATCTAACACTACACAAATATCACACAACTTATACAATGCACTCATTTACTAACGACACATACATCTCTTTCCTCAGTTTCAAACCGACCAACAGGAACTTAATTGTAAGCTTCAATGAATGAAATCGTGATATGATTAAAAATGATATTTGAAATTCAAGATCACGTTAAAAACAAACGCAATTCTATTCTTAGCTCATTAAAAGGAAACTGTTACTCCGACGCCTTCTAAAACTTTTCCATCTATAACTACATTCCTCGAGTACTCGTCTAAGGTATCATTCTCTCTTCATAGAAAATTAAAAATTGCAATTATAGATTGAAAAACATTCGGTTCTATATAAAGTAGATCGGTGAAGCGTAAAAAAGAACTTACAACTACAGAGTAACATCCTATGGACGATTTGGCATCTCTATTGGCCTTAGAAAAGAGGTTTTGAACGCGACCAACGTTCACACTGAAACAGTATCAGTTCAGATCGTTCAATTGACAGAACTTGTTCGGTTCTCTGGGCATTGTTAGTGCGTTGTTGCAAACTAGACCCACCACTGGGTTTTCCAAGTTGTCGTACTTGGAGTTTGTTTCCGAAGACAGGCTGACTGCACCGCTGCTGTCTCCCTCATATGTGTTTTCCGTGTCGTCCACATTCTGCTCGCTGATGCTCGACTTGTCGTTTCTGTCGTGAACGATCTCCTTGTCGAGTGCGTAGTCATATTTGCCAGAGTTCTTATCATTGTTGGCGAGTTCGATCCAGTGAGCGCGATTGCTCTTCACCCGGTCCAGCATCGGTTGAAGTGTAGACGATAGTACTGCGAACGCCTGAAAAAATTGAGAAAGTTTCATTAGTAATTAAGATAACGCTTGAATTCTAAGAACATCTAATTTACGACAGCAATTCGTCAGATACGTGTAAATATTATGTAATATAAGTATAACTACTTATGTAATATAATTATAATATAATATGTTAATACTTATTATATTTAATAAATTAGTTAAATTCATCCCAGTGGAAATATTCTTATCATTAAAATTAAAGAAAAATCGAATAATACCTCGTATATGGGTAGACAGATGGTATCAATAAACTTCACTTGCATGGCTGGTAGCTCGTCCTCTTTGTCCCTGTTCATTATATCCTGAAATGATTTCCGCCAATTATTATCTGTATTTAAACAGCGCTGCAGCTATCTATTGAAGGGTACCAGAGGTACACCGTACACGGCGCGACGCGATTTTTTTTATACGTAAAATATCATCAGAAAGAATCTGTACGGGTAAGTATGTAGGATATCATCTTAGCTCCCATTTCTGCCGCTAAACAGTAGTGTGTAATACTTTCTGGTTTGACGGTCGCTGTAGTTAGTGAAATTTCAAGAGTAACGAGATTTAACGTATATGTCTCAAAACGACGACCACGTGGTGCTGTTTATACCATGCTATCTAGCACCACATTGCTTTGGACAGGTGTATCAGTTATAATCAGGTGACAGTGTCGCTCGTGTCGACGAAAAATGTAATTAAATTAATAAGCGGTCCTTACGATGGGTGTGAGGTTGAGGTTGTGCCGCTCGAGATCGCCCTGTCGGAAGAATTCGCCGGCTACGAGGGCAGCGACGCGGCGCTCCACCGGCCAAGGTTTGCTGATCGCGGCGAGGTCGCAAGCGGTCATGAGCATCGCGCGTAACAGCCCGCGCCGTTCCGGGCACGCGCCCCACGCGCATACCGACCGCTCCGCGCTCACCAGCTCGATGAACGCCGTACGCTTACTGTGATCAAACAAATATATTTATAATATTTACTAGTTACATATTACTAGGTAAATATTTTTTGATATTCATAGTGGGACTAAATACCTTCACAAGTTAGGGTCCTGAGATACAAGCTGTGCTTAGTTCGGGATCCGAGAAATACCACGTGTTCAACTATATTTGTAAAAGTTTGAATAAATAAAAATAAAAAATTAACTAACCACAATAAAAAGCGTAACGATACTTAAAACGGATATTAATATATCTGCCAGGCCGCACTTGACAAACGTGGTGGATTCATTATCACCATCATATGGATTTATAAACGTCCACTGCTGATCATAGACCACAAGACAAGCATTGTCAAATGACTGACTATCTTCTTGTAATAGAAGTTCCAATAGTGAGAATATGACACCTTTTTCTAATACCCGAAATTAGCCCCGGGTGTGTTATATGGGCTGTAAAATATAAGGCATGTGGCTGCAACGCTCATCTTTAACCATAAACTGCAGACTTCTGGAGAGATAGTGGTATTTTAAAGAATATAAACATCTTAAAACCGACGGACACACACAACTCAGGACGCTACGGGAGCTACCCTACAATCATCCATCCAAATGGCGCAAGACAGAAATGTCTGGAAAGAAATGGTGGCCAGGGCAACGCACCATAGTCACGTCCCTCAGTCATGCGGTTACGACAAAGAAGAAGAGAAAACCGACGGGGCTTAAGCGTTGCTCGAATAAGATCCCAGTAGTTCTTAGTATTCCTTATTCTACGAAGCAACGAAACGTGGGGAATGTTTACCTGACAGTAGGAGTACTCGTAACCTCGAGTCCTACGACCAGGTAAAATTACAAAAATCTCCTTAAGTCTCCATAAATAATTTAATAGTTGTAAAGAAATCATACCTGAAATATACAGCTAGATCGGTGGAAAGTATAGCGTCTTCTAAAACTTTAACAACTCGTTCGTAGTCGTCCGATGAGAGGTTCGCGAGGATCTGGTTCCCAGGAGAGTTCAGAATCATGAGACACTGGTCGAAGTGATGGTGTTCCATGGTTGATGTAGAATACAGCTGCGCCAATGGTGACGACGCCCTGTAAATAATAATCATACATAGTAAATACTATTTAAAGATTATCTAAGAATGAAGACTTTGGTAATCTAAAAACGAACTTCTTGCAAAGTTCAAATTATAATTATGAACAGCTCAATTATTCCCACAGCTGGGATTCGGGACCTAAGTCGAGACATACAGAGCCGAAGCTCCCATTAACCACACTGACCAATTTGGTGGTTTACGTTTTTTCTTCCTTATCATAATTAGTAGTTTTGAAGTTTCATCGCTAATCAACTATATCATCACTATCAAAATATCAATGCGTAAGATAAAACTTACTTAATCTGAAAAGAGTTATTGGTCCCTCGGTGGTCAAGGTCATGGCACAGGCAGCCGATGATCAAAGCAAGACATTCGAGCTCCCCAAATATCTTCCACCACTGCGTCTCCTAAAACATTTCAGCAATTTTGAATTATTAGACAATAAATGAATTAAAAAAAAACTATATTTTATGGTGTAAAAAGAAACATAAGTAGCTCGCTGGCCTAATGGTTAGAGCGTGCGGCCTTCAATCCGAAGGTCGCGGGTTCGAATCTCGGCATGTACCAATGACTTTAATATTTAAGTTATGTACATTTGTGAATTTTAGTAACAACAGCGAAATACAAATGGGGAAGAAAAAAAAAAAAACTTCCCCAAAGATTCCCAAAAAGAGGGTTGATGTCAGGCAGGCGGCCGGTCGTAAAAAGTTTAGCCAAAACTATTTACAACATGTTCGGTAATGAAGAACATGTTGTGCCGACCCTACATAAAGTGGGACCAGGGCAGGAGAAAGAAGAAGAAGAAAAGAAACATTTATATATTTTGCACCTGTAATTTTTTTTTCATATATGAATTTACCAAAAAGGTTTAATATTTATTATCTCTGTTAGTTATATTTCATAATTGTATGGTTGATTCTCTAGTTGTTCTAGACATCGTGTTCACAATAAAGTGACGTTAGTTTAGAAGATTATTTATTCAAGCAGTGTGCTTTAAATCTTGACATTAATCACAAATATTTATTGTATGGTCCTGAATCATTTGCAAGGATTGTTACTTTGAAAATAATTCGAATTGTATTCCTTTAATCAAATAGAGTATGGATACAAGAACACTCACAGTCAATATCGCGAACATCATCTGTGCAACGTTGAAAGCGTGTCGCCAATTGTGGTAGGTGACGTTGCGGTAGTTCTTTTTAACACTGAGCAGCCAGCGGCAGAGCACACCGTAGTCGATGTGGAAACGCTCCACGAAGTCCAAGTCGAGGAACATCCGGAGGCAAGCTCGCAGAGTATCGTCGTCGGAAAGGTCGATGTCATCAAACTCCAGCTCGTGAAGTTTGAAATGGACGGACGACGGTATCCGCAACGTCTGAAATGTAACACAATTTTTTCTATTAATCGATTTAGCAACGATGAGTGAGACTTTCACCTGATGGTAAGTGATATGCGTTCCCATAACAACGTAGTGTTAGGTAGGATTATATACCACAGCACCACATTGTGCCCATCGCCTTGAGTTATAAGATATTAAGTCTTCACTAATTATACTAGCTACAACGCCCGTTGAACTGGAATACAACAGTATTTGCAGACTACAACACCCCCCTACTGCGTCCTACAGACCGTTTTCGGTTACAGCGAGTGGTTCAGTTATTTTATCTGTCATGTACCTTGGGGTGACTGACATAGCCAATTTTGCACACCTACTACACGGTCTCCGGTACCAGACAACCATCACCAGTAAATCTAAATGATATATTAAATGTGTAATAATCGTGTCAATCTGAGAAAACCAAAGAGACTACTTGATTTAATAACAGAATTTAGATGATATAATTTTTTGTATATATGTATTTATTGTCCTGGTAACACATAAATATCGCATTATTCAAATTATACATAATTACTGCTAGTTTATGTTACGATCTCAGCAATTTTTTTACACGCCATGATAAGTAACAAAGGAGCTGTATATTGTAAAATATGTTCTAACCATAAAATATTTACATCACGCTTTTGTGTACATATTACGCGTTAAAGTTTATAAAAGGTATAATTTTTTTTTAACAGAATTTACATAAAACCGAACGGCAAATGACTTTGAAAGCAATTAGGCGCGTAATTGTCACAGCTCTTTGACGTCCCACGCTGGAAATTGGTGTACAAATTGGATCCATGTTGAATTTTAGAATCGATTTTAAAAACTCGTAACTTGCGATAAAAGTTAATCCATTTAAAGTAGTTAATTTAACTAACTATTCCATATTTATTATTTGAACAAAGTTTTCTTCTTATCGATAACGGGCCTCTTCTTGTTTACTCGACTTAACCCAAAGCGTACTCTGGCTTAAATGTTGACAGTTGTATAACAGCAAAGCTGTTACAGCTGCAGATTTGAAATTTAAGGTTAGTACCTAATAAGTAAGTAACCAGGGGGATTCGAAAAAACTACCGCCAACTAACTCCACAACTGCCTCCGGATCTAATCACGGTTCTACTTTACAATGAAAACGCCTGACCACTGCGCCTAGGATATATTTAAAACAAGGTACTTAATTCGACAAATATATATTTCAACAAAAGTCTTTCAGTAAGTTTTAAACATAATGACTTGTTCATGTCATCGGTAACAATGTCCTTATTTTATTCTGTTAATAACTTGAAGAAATACACTTATTAGTTAGTACTTGCGTTCGTATCAGGATCTAACATATATTAGTAGCAAGGCGTTTCCTAGTCTATTATATTCTGCAATTTGGTAACTAGTAAACGTTATCACTTAACAAAACTCGTTCACATAAAAAGATCTTTTCTTAATTTATCGTTAAAACAATGATTAACTTTTTAGGTTAATGTTTAACTTTACGGATTGAATTACAGGTGGTTATATTTTCATCGTGCTTGATCGATGAAGAAATTATAGAAAAATAAAAGTATTTACGTATGTACATCGTATACATGAATACGAACATTCGTTGCATTGCTAATATATATTCACAACCTACAATAACGGGAGTATATTATACAAGAGTTACTATATCATACTCACCCGTAACCTTTGCGCGTCGTCGAGTGAAGCGGACGCGTGGTAACTTAAAACCTGAAAGAAAATTTTCAACAGTTTTATAACGGTAAAATAATTTGGTATATATTTAACACAAAAAAGTGCTGTATTCGAAAGGTACATATATCTTCAACTGTGCAAGAAGACAAGCAGGTCGTTTACTTAGCAGTGATTGCTTCTCTGTCCTTATAATGACGATTATACAACCATAAGACTCCAATCACCTTGAGATGTAAGATAAGAGATAAGGCTTTTTTTTACTCAACCAAGCGACTAGATGAGTGAGATATTGACCTGGTGGTAAGTTATACGCCTGCCCATAACAACGTGGTACTAGTTAGGTGTGTGTGTATGTAGTCTGCACCATATTGAGGCCGTCACCTTGAGACATAAGATGTTGAGTCCAGTAACTCCAGTCAGGTTTCATATTTATATAATCTAATTATTATATTCGATCACGCAGGTAAAGCCTGAGCATAGCTAACTAGCTATGCTATAGGGGCACAAAGGTTCTCGAATGGCGACCGCATACCAGAAGACGCAGTATTGGCTGGCCCCCAAGTATATGATCCGACGATCTGATGAAGCTAGCGGGCAGCGCAGAATCGTGGATGTGGATATCTTTGGGGGAGGCCTATATCCAGCAATGGAAGTCTGTCGGCTGATGATGATATTAACTAGCTACTCGCTCTTGAGACAAAAAGAGTAATTTTTACACACTACTCTGACGACAGAAATAGAAGATACTTCATGTTCATCTCGCTTTTTACAATTAAATGTTTGCAATCACAAAGTAGTAATAACAACAGTTTCTTTTCCACATGCTTTATACCGTTTCCTTCGTGGTATAAATGAAAACAAAAAATCGATCTTACTTACATCGAGGGTCACACTCTGTTTCGCCATTGCCGTGATAGCCTTCTCGTACATATGCGTGTTGTGGATTCCCATACCGCAGAAAATCGCAAACGCCTCCACGAAATTCTCATCGTTCTTTGTAAAGAGCAGACCGTCGAATTTGTTTACAAGCTGAAACCACAATTATAAAAATATAATTAATGTCACTAAATACAAACAGGTTCTATTTCATCCGATAAAGCGACGAGATGACATATATCCTTAATAACGTGGCCGCTTGTTAAGACATAAGATGTTCAGTCTCGTTATCCCAGTAACTACACTAGCTACAACGCCCTTTAGACCGGAACACAATAATCTTCGACACTAATGTATGTCGGTAGAAATAGGCGTTGCGGTGATACCTACCTAGATGATCTACTACCAGTAAAATTCAATAAAGCGCGCTGTTTTTCAGAGAAATATCCTTTTATTCTTATGAAGCAAATAAAATAAAGAACAAAGGTAAATGTATAGAAATAAAACGATTTTTGAGTTTTATTTAGTTTTGGGTTTTATGTACTTTTTGTAGTTTAATGATGAAAGGGTTAATATTTCTCATCTTTGCCATTTTTTATTTGGAAACTAATAAGCGGTAGATCGGAAGAATAAGAAAATAGGAAACCTCCATAACAGTGCATCTCTGATGGTAGATCTCTGTTGCCATGTACGTATAAATTATTTGTTTTAGTACACATTCTTAAATATATATCTTTAGTTGTTACTAAATAATGCGCAATAATCTTTAGAAATTAATTTAATCGTCAAGTACACGACGACGTATATATAAGAATAACTTTTGTATATAACAAATTTATGCAAAGCTCTCTTCCATTTAATTAAAAATAATAAAGTTTACCTCGTTCATAAGCAACTTGTCACAAAACAAATAAACATTGAAATGTGAACTTTCGACAGACGTTAAAAAGTTTTTACGAATTAATGCAAATTCTAAAGCTTCATTTTCCTCTCGAACAATTTCACTAATCAAAAAGTTTCTGGTCTGCATGCTAATAGAAACAAAACTTAAATATTAACAGGAATACTTTTAATTAGAATAATAAACTTGAATGCGTCAGCTTTTATATAGCCTATAAATTTTTTAATAAATACTATAAACAACCCTCTAGTTCCTTTCATTTTATATTACTAAGTTAATGAAATTTTACTTTTTGAAGGAGAAAATCTGGCGGTAGTTGTCTGTGGTCGGAGACTATCTAGGTAGGTAACACTGCAACTCCAATGTCTGTCAAACAGCAGTGTGCAAACCTTACTGTGTTCCCGTTTGAAGGACGTTGTAGCTAGTGAAATTACTGAGACTTTAACATCTGGCGTCTCAATGCGATGAGCACAATGTAGTGCTGAATATCATACTAACTAGCGCATGTTGTTATTAGCAAGCACTTACAATCAGGTGAACATTCGCTCGTCTCGCCGCTTCCACGTAAAAAAAAAAATTGTCTAAATAAAAGGTGGTGCAAAAAGTATATCGGTGGACCGGACGCGCTCGGGTCTAAAAATGATTCGAAGAATTTTCTGAATGAAAACGTACTGCGAATTGTAATCAATATCAAAAAAAAAAAAACACGCAGAGCCTTAAAAAATTGATTTCGATGTACGCTTTTAAAATTTAACTGGAAATTCTTTTTAAAACTTTCAAATATGAATTTGAAACAGCTCATGTATCATTTGTAAAACTTTCATATATGTATTTGAAACAGCTCATGTATTACTACTAAAGTATATGTAGTGACTACTAAAGTAACGTAAAGTTATTAATAATAATATATACACTTTTACAAATTATTCGCTGCATACTATTTAAATAAACAGTTAAATATGTTATAAAACGTACAGACAGTCGAGAATGGCTAAAAACTATAAATATGATTTCAAGGTATTGTTTTTTTAAATTATGAATTGTGTAACAGTTGATGGAATTCAAGTTAAACTTTGATAACAAAAGAAAATACTAGATTTTTACTGCAGTGAGTATGTAGCATTTTCAAATGTGGCCCCTCCCCGGCCCGTGTTCGGATTTTTTTAACGACGGAAACAGGAGCCAGTCGAGTACGCAGCAAGTACAATGTACATGTTAAAAATTTTATATCCTCAAATAAATTACCAACGTTCGCCGTTTGCAGCGGCGACTGTTGTCGCATTGCGCAAATTTGCGTTGATATTGAACTGTATCGGATATTAAAATACGAATGTCGTATAAATCATTTGAATTCAACGGTATATAAAAACAATCCAAAACATAGAGAAAAATTTAAAAATATATATATTTTTTTATTCTATGAATGCATAACACGAACGAGAAGTTTATCTGACGTTAAATCATACGCCTGCCTACAACAATGTGACGCTAGCTAGAATGGTATACACTGCACCATCCCAGATATAGTTTATAAAATATAGTAGTAGGTTTCTATTGCCCGAACATCGTTTAAATAGGTACCACCGCAGCTCTCATTTCTGTCAGCAAACATTACTATGTTACGGTTTGAAAGGCGTTGTTGGTAGTGAAATTATTCGGGAAACGAGATTCAACATCTTGTCTCAAGGTGACGAGCACAACGTGGAGCTGTATACATTTCTAGTTGGCACCACGTTGTTATGTTTATTGTGAACGTCTCGTTACTTCGTCGAATCAAAAAAGCTATATTACTTATCATTATACGGACATCATAAATTTAAACTTTAAAATACAAACTGAAAGAACTGAACTATACGTAACAGTAGAAGGAGATTGAATTGAATTGAAAAACTTTACAAAAAAATGTGCCAATTTTATTTGCATGCGAGTGTACACCGCTGCTCCTGTGTCCCCGAGCCGCATTGCGCTACATCCATTACATATAAACGCACCAGCTTGAATTTTTCATTAATTCCCATTCCGCAAACGTTCCGCATTGTACTCTTATAGCATAAGCTTATTGCCTCTGTTAGCATTCCGCTTATAGACGAGCTTTTAAAAGCTTTTGTTAATGTTAGAATATTTAATGACTTGAGTTTTTATTATTTATGTTAATTCACACATAATGCTCGTTCATGTCACATGTCCATTTGAAGTAATTTATTTCTACAACAGGCTAAAATTTTAACTTAATTTTACAGGAAGGTGTGTATGCAATGCTCAGAATACTTCAGACTCTCGTATGTCTATAAACATATAGCAATGACAATACGACGGCCAAATTTAAACACAGCCTGGTAGGTAGTTAACTACCCTTGTATTTTAATAATTAATTTTTTAAAAAAATATGTATTGGTAGTACGTTTTTTTTTATACTTCAAAGCAAGGAAACGCGTGAGACGTTCATCTAATGGTGGTACGCGGCCCATAACAATGTTACGATGGTTAGGATGATATACACAGCAATACATTGTTCTCCTCGCATTAAGACAATTTTAAATCTCGCTACCCTATCAATGTCACGAGTTTCAATCCGGAACACAGTAATATTTGCAAATTACTTGATTTGGCTGCAAAAAAACCTACCAGTAGGTCTGTTTTCCGAGACTTAGGTAAGTATCACACACTATTGTGTTCCGATTTTATATCGTACTACTTACCATCACGTTAATGGACTACTTGTCTCGACGCTTTGTCGTATAATGGAAAATATAAATGCGATGAAGTGTCGTCGCGCTATCTATATGTATAGTTCACAAACAATGATTAACTTACTTGTATAACACCAATAATTCTTCCTTCTGAATTTTTTATCGCCATACAAAGTATTGTGTTGTGCTTGAACCCGGCGTCATCGTCTACCGAGGGGTCGAACCTTGCATCTAGATACGCGTCAGCAATATTCACTGTCTGCAAATGTAATTTATGAGATAATAAAACCAGTTTCAAATGTACCATTTCTAAATTACAAAAACCTTATTTTGCCTTACAGGACAAATTAACCTTCGTCCTTTCATTTGATACAAGTAAAACTAATTTTAAAACATATAAACTTCTCCCTAAGTATAAATTGTTATAAGTCCCTTAAAATAAATTAAAAGATGAATTTAACGTTAGAATTATATTTAAGAACTTGAATCATGTGATCCTCTTTCGAGTATCTCAAGATGCTGTCTCAAGAGGGTTCCTAATTTAGCTTTAAAAGAAATATTCTTATAGTAACTCAAATAAGCATTTACTGTTACATTTTACGACGTTCATGTTATATAATACTTTTGATATCAAAAGGTTAATACTTTATTCCTAAAAGTTCGATAGTTGTATTAAAAGAAAATTTATATAGTTTTATTACTTAATATTATACAAAAATAATTAACAATTATTCTTATTGTATTGCATAAGTTTATAATTAAGTATAATATAATATGCTTTCTTATTTAAATGAAACACGTTCTTAGTGAGACCAAGGAAGCAATTGTATATTTTGCATGATATGTCGATTGTATTTTTGAATCTTTTGTTTCTTTATATAAAAGATAAATAAACTTGAAATTTAAAAAAATTGATAATTTCCAATTATAGATCACATATTCACCGGACACTAATCATTACTAAAAGAATCAGAAACATCACAAGAATTACTAGTTCTAGAATTACTAGAAGTACAGTTCACCATATATACTACATGATGTTTATAAATTATTTTTGATTTTTTTTTTATTTCAATAAACGTCTCGACGAGCGGGACGTTCACCTTATGGTAAGTTATATGCCCGCCCATAACAACAAGGCGCTCGTTAAAATGGTATACACTGCACCATATTGCGTCCGTCGCTTTGAGACGAGATCTTGAGTCTCTTTACCCCAGTAATTATACTAGCTACAGCGCCGAAACACAGTAATGTCTGCACACTACTATTTGGCGGCAGAAAGAGGTGACAACAGAGAGCTACCACCAGTAGATTGTTGACAGCAACGAGATTGCCTTTTTTTTATCAAAATGTTTTTTTTTATTCCATGAATGTAAGTATGCCCCCAGTCACTTAAATATCTATAGCGCTTTTCAAAACGGAAACCCGTAATTTTTGCTCACTACTGTTTGGCGGTAGGAATTGGCATTATAGTAGGCTGTTCCTACTAGGGGGTACAAAATATATAGATATATATTTTGTACATTTATATTATTGTGAAGTTACTTTAAGAGAAAAGTTTATATGTAAAATTTTTAAAATGCACTGCGGCGATCCGACATTCTTTTCTTTTTCCTATAATATATATATATATATATATCTCACGAATGTGTACATTTCTAAATATGTATTTTATTTGAAGAAATTATATATAAATCATTAATATATATATATATATATATATATATATAGATAAGTTAAATTATGTTTTATATATTTAATTAGTGGGTGTTCAAGTTTGATTCAATAAAGTCTATATTTAAATTTCGAAAATATTTTAAGGCAAGGATCTCTTCGGAGAAAATTATTTTACATTACTGCGAGACAATAGATCGTAACATCTAATAATGAGATGATGTGAATAAATAAGAAAAGTGTATTTTGAAATCTAGTACCAATTACTTAGTACCTTTGTCTGCCCTGTTATAATTAGCAATTGCTGGATAATAAGAACTTGTGTAATGAATAATTCAAATGAAGAAATTTTACGAAGCAACGCTGTCTATCAATACACAATTACGATGAACAAACAATTCTAGAAAAGTAATATTAGATTTACTTTAAAAAAAAAATTCATCCAAAACATTCTATAAAATTAAATGCCGTAGGTGCGATAGGTTTGGTACTATGAGTAAACTGAAATACACACCAATCTGTGTACACCATTGGCCAATTCATTAAAGTAACGAGAACTCTTCGAAGCTGCAAACGCACTGAGTTTTAAGTGGTGTGTTTACTGACGGACCGTTCATACATACTACGCGAGACAGTTTCAAGTGTCTTTAACATTCAAATATGCACGGTCTAGCATACTATACATATATATATATATATACACATTCAGACTTTTATGAGATTACGTCGCTGTACCACTCATACATACACAGAGAGTTTTACTCCAATAAGTTTCAACTCGCCAAAATGCACAATGGCGGATATGGAACTGTTCATGCAAAAGAAGATAACTTGAAGCATATTCAAAATCCTAAAAATTTAGTAGACTAACAATAATATTAAAAACTAAACTTAAGCTACATTGTTAACATACGTTGAAATAATAAAATATAGTATGTAAAATCAAATTTTAAAGTACACTGTGTACTTACTTCACCAGTGGTAGCAACATATCCCGTAATGCCGATGTTAATGGGGAACCGACTCTCGTAAGGTGATGTCCTTGTGCCGGGATCCGTTTCATCACCAGCCTCCAAATCGAATACACGGGAAAAACTACCTTTAGAAGCCTCGTGCACAAGGAGTACCTGTAATTAATAATTTTGATCTTAAATTATATATTCGTAATTTTCCTATGTATGTACAATGGCGTAAACCGTCTCATAATAAACTTGATGAGAGAACTTGAAGTATCCTTTGGCATTATTATATATTTTATTTTATTATATATATTATTATATACAATAGATTGGAATAGGGAATAATCATCATCGTCAGCCGATATACGTCCACTGCTGGACATAAACCTTCCTCAAATATCCTCTCATCGATCGGTCCTGCGCTGCCCGCATCCAGCGACTTTCCGCGACCTGCTGGCCATCAGGGGCGTCCTTTGTAGGGGTTCATATAGGGGGATTTGCGCCATTTCCCACCACGGCGGCCCAATGCGACTTGGTGGGAGCCAGAGCCTCGTTTGTTGATTAGCAGGGTGTACCACGAGCAGGTGAGGTTGGCTTAGGTTCCGTGAGTTGTTATGCGAGACCCCTTACACCCCAGTGAATACACTATAGGGAACAATATTTATTATAAACCCTAAATACGTACAACGGTCCTTAAGTAGTTCATTAAATTGAAAATATATCTCAAGGACTTTTTCAACGATTTCATGGCGTATTATCCGTCTTTCTAGCGTATTGTTAGAAGTACTCGTACAATTATTTTCAAAGAACGTAATATAATGTTTATGGTTTAATTATTACCGCTATACTGCTACGTTTATAGTTTTATACGTCATCATCAGCCCGACACAGTACAAAGGGATTTCATCAAATCAGTACAAATGCGCAAACACAACGGTAAGACGTTAAAGTCAGACGACCTAAAGGTTTATTGCCAATCTCATGATCACAATGATGATAACTCTGAGGCTGTCACCAGCTAAAAAACTTGAAAAATCATTACATTTATAGTATAGACAACAATAGTACTTTTAATAGTATAATTTACCAAATCAGTGGTGCTTTGGTTAAGCGTTCGCATTATAACTTATAACAGGGATGTTTCCGATTCGATACCGAGACCACGTGTCGTATAGTTTGGGTGTTAATTTAATATGTAGGTAGTATAATAAAAATGTTCATATTAGAGAGTAAACTGGAACTGCTATGGGACTGTCGGTAATAAAAACCGTTACCTGTTGACGTGTCTAGTTTATGTCTTTCCTTACCGAACAGTATAGTTGATAGGTTTTTTATAACCATCTAACGTAGCGGTGGCTAGCTTAGATGGATAAAAAACGTATAGTATTTTTTTTTTCGATGAAAAGATAAATGGACGAACGTACATCTGATGGTAAGTGATACATCTGCTCATAATAACGAGGTGCACCGCACTATGTCTCTTTACCCAGCAATTTTACTGGCTGCAACGCCTTTCAAACCGAAACACACTAATGTTAGCTACACTATTGATCGGTGGCAGAAATAGGTATTCCGATGGTTCCTATCTAGACGGTCTTCGGCGACAGACCTACCACCTATTGAGTGAAGCCGCACGTGGGGATGGAGGGGAACGAGAGGGCGGACCAACTGGCCAAGGAAGCGGCCGTAAAGCCGGAAGCGATGTATTCTCATTATCAAATGTTTACTACTCATTTCAGATAAAATCATAATACTTAATACACAGGGGCGTGAGCTCCATACAAGCAAATAAACACATACTTCCTAAACTTCCTCCTCTAAACAATAATCTCTCAAGTTACTTAAAAGATACGCAACTATGCTTTGACTATTGATAAATTAGTACTATATTGGTAATATATTGATAAGCACCCAGATTTGTAGGGTCGTTTGTATATCCTACCCGTAATCTCTGTACAAATCCCTATTAATAAATAAATAGCTAAATAATTTATAAAAAAAATATTTTTTATATCGACTGTACCAATTCCAGGATTTATAGGACCCATTACAATATTGTTTTATGCCCTGATCCGTTCCAAAGCCCAACTCTATGCCTGAAAATTAATTAAAATTCTATCTTTTCGCATACGAATATCGAAAATTTAATTTCATACCTGTCAACATTTTAATGCTTTCGACAATTTTAACCAAACAAGCGCCAAATATAAAAATCATCATCATCATCGCCCATTACAATTTATTTTGGTTTTACCTACATTTTATTTCTTGTGAAACATTTTCTTCCTTGGTATTAATGTGGTAGGTCGCTGTTGCCGAGGGACCATATAGGATAGGTACCACCGTACCTACTATTTCTGCCACCAAATAGTAATGAGCAAACATTACTGTGTTCCAGTTTAAAAGTTGTTGTAGTTAGTGAAATCACTGGGCTCGTCGTCTTGAGATATGAGATGTTAAGTCTCCTTATTTAACATATATCTCAAGGCGACGAGCACAATGTGGTTCTGTGTAAATCATCCTAATTAGCTCCTCGTTATTATGAATTGACGAATAATTTGCCATCGGTTATTTTTTTTAATGAAATATTTATTACACGCCAAATAACCACACAAATAGTTAGAAGAAAAAAAGAAAAAGTTACAAGAAATTAATTGTTTCCACCGTAAAGGTTTCAGTTTCACGACAATTTCTAAAAGCATATAATCCTATATAAACAATACATAACTCTAGTAATTTCACTAATTACAGTGATCATGTTATCGGAAGATTAATATTTGCACAGTACTTTCGGTAGAAATAACACACACTGTGGTTTCTTTTTTTTCTACTAATTATTTTTATTGTATGGTACAAACGACGTAAACGAGCGGGATGTTCACATGATGGTGAGTGTACGTCTGCCCATAACAACGTGGCGCTAGTTAAAATGGTATACACAGCACCCACGTTGATTTCATCGCCTTGAGGCTTAATATTTTAAATCTCGTTATCACAGTAATTTCACTAGCTACAACACCCTTCAAATCGGAACACAGTAACGTTTGCACAGTACTGTTTGGCGGGAGAAATAGGACTTGCAATGGTAACTACTTAATGGTCTGGAGACCTACTACCGGTACCATTAGTAAAGTTCTTAATTATAATAATAAACGATATATTATATTTAGTTTTTTTATACCATTTTACATAATTTGTTTAAAAATATTGATTATGAAATAAATTAATATTAACGAATAAATATTAATTTGTGTTAATTTATTAACAAAAAATCGTATATCCACATAAGCTTTCTATAAGTGTCTTCATTAATTACTTATTATATTAAACCACTAGACATTTGCATTTAAAGTGGTTTGTGTTAATTATATATAATTATTTACTATATAATATAATTAGTTAATCAGTAAAAAGTTTTTTTTTTTAAAAAATTGATAACATTATTCATCAACATAATTTCACAGTAAAAAGTATTAATTGTATTTTTTTACCCGAATAATAAATATTTATATATACTTGATATTTAATAATATGATATAATATGTGTTAGGCAATATTATTTTAATAATTGCGAACACCATTATAATACCTGCGAATTGATAAGTTTTTAATCTACAATAGATGCTGAAGCGTCGTACAGAATAATCCAGCTCTCATATAATGACAACGAGAAAAAAATATTTTATGGCGACATCTATACGATGCGGGTGTGGCAGCTAGCATGGAGGATTCTAAAAGCACTTCCACAATACCAACTTATGGCTCAGGAATCGACCCATGAACCTTCAAGTTATAACGTAACTTAACAAGTGCGACAAGATTGTAGTCAAAATATTTCTTATATATGTAGGAGATATCCAAAGATTCATTGAATCATCACGAGGTCTCAGAAACTATCATATGTAAACACTCAAAATATGGTAGAAATATTGCTTGTCATTTAGAGGTCAGCTAAGAATGGATTTTACCAATTTAATCTCTTCCCCAAAGGGAGTTCCGGTGGTGAAACAGGCTTGAAGGAACATTTAATATATTATAAAAGTACGCCATATATCTAATTCCATAGAGATAATGAAGAATACATAAAGATAAGTAATCCTCAACAAATTTTATCGTACGTTCTTTATACATATATTGATAAAATAAATGGTCACAGGTCCCTTGTTGTACCTTGAAAGAGTATTGTGCTCGTACTACATAAAAATGTCTGGTACTAAAAGGTACTTACACTTTGCAGCTTAACGTATAACTTAAAGACGCGTCCATATAATCTAGTCCACAAACAATGTAAAAAGAATATTGCGTGTATAAAAATCATTACGGTTTTTTTTTATTTATTAAACATATATATATATATATATATAAAAAAAATTAAGAACTATCATTGGTTACAGTACTTAAAAACATAATATTGTTCATCGTGGTTAACATTTTAAATACATACTCTGCTCTTGGACGGAAGACATTTTACTTGGGGTTCGTCTTATTAAACCTTTTCTTTGGTCAACCTCAGAGCAGGGTCACAGGATTTCCTACGGAACGTACCGGTTCCTCTCTATACTACGCCTAGGCACCAAAGGCCGTAAACCTCAGCATCTTCGTTTTGCTGTTTTGCTGCGACAAATACGAGAACACCTCGTGCTTTGTGTCCACTTCGAGAGTGCTGTGTGGACAAGAACGGTCCCCGCCTTTAAAACCCGCGAACCTGGACAACCTTTTAGTCGCCTTCTACGACAACAGGGTTTACCTTAGTCCTAATCATATTCTTATACACCGTAAACCGTATACAGATTTTTAAATCAGCTCTTCCAAAATTAACCAATCACAATATTTTTATTAATTATATATATATATATATTTATTATAACTTGTATACGACAAGGTTATCTAGTCTTCGTACGTAGTTAATACCCACAACCTACACTATCCGGTGCAGTAGATGATGATTAACTTTCTCCTTGCGAGAGAAGACTCCGCGTGGGCTGTTTATGCGTTTGCGCGAATGGTTAATTTAAATAACATGCAAACGGCTAATAAAAAATGTTATAAAAAATTATAATAGTAGGATAAGTACAAGAGAAGCGTGCGAAAGCGTCTTTACACTGTTAAGGTCTAGAAATATATTAAACTTTAACGTTATTGTCTCCACCTTCAACTGACCGTAAAAGCACTATGATTCCCTTTACGGTTACTTCAAATCACTATACCGCGCAGATGGTTAAGTGAATGAACAAGTTAACGGCATAGTTACCGCAAAATTTCATTTCGGAAGGGGTGTAAAGTGATTAAATTTTAAATATAAGAAATGTGTAGACAGGTTAATTACTATGAGTATTTAGTTCTCAACGCATCATTGGCCCGACATATTCTTTGGTTACATTCTTATATAGCATTGAAGTCAAGGGTTAATCAGTTTTTTTGTTATAAAAAATTTACTCGTAAAGTATTATTGCCGTATACGTTCGAAAAATATTGTAATTTGTGCTAGTTTAAGTTATACTTATCATTTTTAATTTAGGACTTAAAATGGAATGACAAGGATTTACCTAATAAAACTGAACGAGAATTTCAGTGTTATCAAGTCTTCTTAAGTTATCTTCACTTAGTAGCTGGAAAACGCGTCACATCTGCCAATAGCAATATTGTTCGTATTGGCAATCAAGCACGGATTGTTCGGATCTGTGTACTTTCGCAGGGACAAATTCAACTTCCATTAAAGGCCACCCGCGTTACCGCCGCATTGTTCCTAGTAATTGAGTTTTCCTTGGAAATGATCCAATAAAGTGTTACTTGGGGATTTCGCGCTTTTGCGTCGCAAACGGATGTACGTCATACGCGTGAATCAATGATGACGGTAATAATCTTTTGCAGTCAAGGCAAATCCTTGAAATGTAATCTTACCTTATTATTTCCAAACTTTTTTATTTTCTTTCATTAACGTTCAAGATAAAGACATAAATAAATATTGTAAAATATATATATATATATATTTTTATACTATCACGCCTTTTTTCCCAGTAGGAGTAGGCGGAGGCGTCTAAACACACACTTTTCGCCAGATGTGGTCAAATTAGGTCCCATGTAACAAGAGGCGAACCTGTTGCCACTTTGCTGGAGCGACCTCACACACACATAATTTCAGTGTGCAAGTTTCCTCACGATGTTTTCCTTCACCGTTAAGTACGTGGTAATTGTAACAGTTGTAACAATATGCATATTAGGCATTGAAAAACTGCCTAAGAGGTGCATACCCTGGCCGGGTTTAGAACCCTAGTCATCTGATTGCGATGTCCAAGTTCATAGCTATTGGGCCCCCACGACTATAAAATAAAAACACTAGTAATTTTTAGTTTTAAATGTTAAAGATGCTTGCTGTAATTTTGGCATTTTGAATATAAACTATAGAGTCATAAAAAAATTATAGTCTCAGTTCTTTTTAAGCAAATAAGAAGAAACATTTAGACAGGTTTCCTAACAAAGTATTTATTAAAAGTTAAAAATATTATATAAACCTATTTAGCTTTATTTAAATGTTATCGCTTGATGCCTCAGGATTTTAGTTTATATACAGTTTATTAGATTTTCAATGTATATCACCCTAACTAGTGTCTCGTTGTTATGGACATGCATATATATCACTTACCATTGTGAACGTCTCGACTCGTTGTTTCGTTAAATAAAAAAAAGTTATAATTGTGCCGCGTGTTTTAAAGAAAATATACACCTTTTCGGTAATGGGTGAGGTATCCTGAAATGGATTGAATGACGTTAGATGAGTGGGAGCAAATCGTGTTAACACGAGTCGCGCAAAGTGTAATGAAAATTGATAAAACTTCCAGAGCCTTTTGCATGTGATTTCCCGAGGGTATTGTGGTAAAATATATTGTTCTCGAATTTCGTTGTTGCTCACGTTTAATTTTATTCGTTGTTAAGGTAGCAAATTTATTCTGTAAAAATATTGTTTTAAGCAACATTAGTAACAGGAGAACAATAAGAACAAAGTAATAAAAAAACTCTGTCAGCTTAAAGTTAATTGCGTGTACACTAAGAAAACTTATATAGAGCATTGACATGATCTAAATATGGCTCGTTGTACTAAAGACAGCATATTTTTTTCTTTATCCTAATGTTAACTTTGAAATGGTTTTTACATGAAAGAAAATTAATTTTTTGTACTGTGAGAACAGTTATCTGTGAAAGATATTTAACATCTTTGTAAAATTTCGGCGTTATACTCCAAACAATAAACCATACTGAGATTGATTCAGTTGAATTACAAAGTGTACATGAGTCACTGGTGCCATTTAAACGATGAAAATGGAAGATAACTATGATAAAGTTGTCTAGTAATCTCGTTTATAGCCATAAATGTTGTTGCCAGACGTCTGCACTTAAACGGACTCGCCTGTTATGTTGCCCGGGGCAACGATTTGCATTTTACTACGGAAACTCCATGTTAGATACAACCTATAGACTAGACACAAAAAAAAATACACTCTGATATTACGTTTACTATTTTCGCTTCACACAAATGTATGTTAGATTACTAGTAACCACCACATTAACTATAGATTAGCGTACAAGGCCGCTGTGTATATTTGAATGAATAGAAAAACATTTGCAAGTAGATCACAATTTCATTTATGAAATACAATCCGTGTATCGAATAACAATACGAATGTTTCCACAGATTAAACATAAATACATAAACGTAAATGTTAACGACAATGTTGCTATTGTATTTTTATCAAGCAATATTCGGGCGCGAATACATCATTAATTGTAATACATTGGCCAAGATCCAATAGGCCGAGATAACGTTGAAGATTGTACAATCAGCCAACTGAATATCCGCCAAAAACTTAGACACTGTATGTGCCAAGAGCATTCACTGATACACAGACAAGATGATCTTGTTTTGTTTATATATATATCGGACAATAGCCGAAGTAAATATAGAAGCGACTTGGTATCAGAGTAGTTTATATCCAACAACAGAGCCAAAGCAATTGACTTTGCTTATAAATTGGAATATTTCAGCGGTCAGCGATCTTCGTGAAAATTTTTATTTCACATTTTACTTTAACAAAGTTTACAATTTATACTGGTTTAAATACACATTTGGAAATGTGAATATTATATTTTGTATTATACATTAAAGTAAAATACACAGAATATAGAAGCTCTGCTCATCGAAAACCACATAAACAACATTTGTACTTTTATCTTGATCTTATACTTTCACAAGCAAATGGAGTTCGATTCAAAATACACAGTAGTTTCATCTAATAGACGTAATATATTGATCCGACTCCAAATACGATGGGAATAGAATACTAAGTGAGAGCCAGTATGATAAATGTATCAACACCTCGTGGGTAATTTGCGTCTGATAAACAAGTGGCAAAAGTCCCCATTATTAAACGGATGTAATGATTTATTTACACAGATATTATTGTTAAAGAGGATATTGGATATGCGTCTCAATTGTAACAGAATAATTTTAAACGTTTCCACTATATAATCAGTTCAATTTCTTTATAATAGTACATTCTATCATAAAAATGTACTCAGTCCGATGTTATACACCAACATTGATTGTTATGGTCATCATATAAACTAATAGACGTTCCTCTGCTAGACACAGGTCTCATTATTCACTGAATAATATACTATAACAATTTACTGATTACATGTTTTTTAATGATTTTCTGAACTTTATGTTATGATTAATAGAAAACACGTTATTAAAATAATCTTAACAGAGATGCTTTTGTAATAACGATTTTGTAGTAAGATAATTACGTAGCTCGGATGGGAAAATGATAAGGACCTGAATATAGGTTTCGAACGATACACAATCGTGACAAAATGTTGTTAGATAAATATCAATTAGCATTCAGCTGTTTGTCCGTTGATCGCGATAAGTCTGGCCCCGGCGCCGGCTCCGGGCGTCGCCTCAATCATCATTAGATGGTGTCGATTAAACAGTATCTACCGGCGTCTGGCTGGCGCTCGGCTTCCAGCAAACTCAAATTATATTAAACCTTAATAATACTCAAACTAAACATCATCATAACATCATTACGAATATTAATTATATGTACAAAATGTTTTCATATAACAAAAATATAGCTTAGCTTAACTTGTTAAATCATCAGTTGCACGAATATTAATACTTGTATATCAAAGACGTGTACGGAGATTTTCAGTAGGGTATGCAAACCGCACCTGAAATATTTGTGCTTCCGTTTACTTGAAATTCAAAACCAAAGCTGAAGATCGAATTGGTTTTCTCAATCTGATCGCCAAACTTCAGTTTGAAGAGGGCACCTAACGATGATGTTACTTGAAAATAAACTTACCAATTAAGTAAATTTAGCAATAGTCAAAGCATAGTTGTGTACCTTTTGAGTAACTTGAGACATTGTTGTTAAGGAGCTATGAGTATGCAGTGCTTATTCGTCCGGCCAAATGTAACAGATGCATTAATGATGATACATCAAGAGAATTTTTAACTCGGCTATAATACACTTGTCGATCTGGTTATAATTTAGCACAAGATTAGTGTCCAAGTTTTATTATCTTTTTGTCTATGTTAGACGAATATCACTTTATTGCTTATACTTTTACAGGTTATAGGAACCAATTGTAGCGAAACCAAACAATTGATATCAAACCTTAGCAAAGGGAGATAGATGATTATCGAACAAATACTCAGTAATGGATAAAAAGCAAATGACTAATCCACAACCATTAAAAGCTGCTATGAAGAATAAATAAATAATCTAATTTTTACTTAAAACCTTGAAAAATTCTTAACAATATTGAAAATGGATATGATAAATTACTTCATTTCTAAGACTATCACGGTAAGTACCACCGCAGCACCTATTTGTGACGTCAAACAATAACTTGAAAAAATTAACGAGTTCCGGTTTAAAAGGCGTTGTGTCTAGTGAAATTATTTTAGTAACGAGATTTAAATGAATGTCACATGGTGGTAAGTACAATGTGGTTCTGTATACATCATGTTAACTAACGCCACTTTGTTACAGGTTGGCGTAACGCTCTCAGCTAAACGTGCTCATCTCGTCACTTTGTCAAATAAAAATAATATATAACTTAAATCGACAATCAGTACCTGGTTATTGTGCACTTTGCCCGACTGTGGCTTTTGGGAATAATCTTTATTAATGCGAACAATGGGCGATAATGCTTATTAACAGCAATTGTATTCGAATGCGCATTGTATCGTTTCGAAAATGTTAACTTCCTGTAATAATTAATGACTTACAGAAAATTGTTATTATTTAAACAATTTATTCGAGCGGCTGTAAAAATAAAATACGTTTCATAATGTCATTGACATAATTTACTAGATTATTTCCTGTCAACATTACATGCTTAATAATAAGAAAAGAAAAAAAATCACCACCGGAAGCTTTTCGTGTTTGATTTTATGAAAACGCCTCCGAAATGTATCCATTGATAATAGATATAACGGATGGGAAAGACTTAATGCAGATAAGATGACACTGAGTGTTTTGATTATAATTATTCGGTTCTGTTATAAACCTTAGTGTTAATATAATAACAACCTGTCAAACTGCCACTTCGGAAAGCTTAAAGGCACTTAGCGTGCGACCTGTCTGTCAACAGTAATGCCAGATAATAAATTATTCCCTTTGACTTCCATAAAATGAGACAAATATAGAAATAAACATTAATATTAAATGAAGTCTAAAATCAAGGATTTTCTATTGATCTTACTACGTCGAAATCTAGGTAAGTCTGTAAACCTTTGCGATCTTAAATTGCATCGATACCATGATGGTTGGATATCATGCACCGATTAACAACAGTATTGTAATATTTTTATAGTTATCACGCGTTTGAAATATATAAATATAAACTAATTGATTACGTCTAAAAATATATATAATAAAAATACTATCAAAAGGGAAAAAATACAAACAACTTACCTGTACCCGCTGACATCTGATTAGGCTTTGCGTATGCGTTAGTATCCTTAAGACCATATGTTCAATCGTGCTCTGTTCCTCGAAGACCATTCTCGCTAAGTCCAACAGGACTTGATTCCTTTTAACTTCCAATTGTGATCTTTCATACAGCTGAGCATTGCGTAAGCCGATGCCGCAGAATTGAAGGTATGAAGCGAAAACCTTTTCATCGTTCACCGTGAAAGGGCCGTCGCTCTGCTTATTTATCACCTATAATAAAAATATTATTAGGAATATTTTGCTGATGATAATAACAATAATAATTGGTAAAGAAGTGTATCTCGTCATTACTCACACATCTCAACGTTTTACGATTAAAAAAATATTTAAATATTATATCAGTCACCTGAGCAACTCCGATGACTTCTCCGTTGATGTCCTTAATCGGCATACATAGGAGAGACCTCGTCTTGTAACCAGTTTTCTGGTCAATGTCGTGGTTAAACCTCTCGTCCTGAAACAAAGTTTATACATTTAATAAAAAGCAAACATTTAATAATATCTATAAATTAGAACCCACTGTATCTTAGATCTTTAAAAGTCACCGTATAAGATGAAACTAAAACGATGTATTAATGAATTTGATTACATCTTTGCTCGTATCGAGGTTAAGATAACAGTCGTTTTCAAAATATGAATTGAAATTGTTGTTGCGATCCATTTACAGTCTAATACAAATCGGTATCGACGAAGCAGTTGTAATATCGTAATAATGGAATTCTCATTTAAATACCATCTCTACAGACACCCACGCGAGTTAGAGTAATAGATCATCGACATTACACACGTAAACGCTTAGAAGGTATTATAATTATAATAAATGCCGTAAGTGAATGATATCAACATATCAATAGAAATGAATAAGAATTAATTTTAGGTTCATACATAAAATAAACATCCCTCTTAATATTCCACGACTGTGACTCAAAGCCTATCGAAGGCAAGAGTCAAGGATATTTTTCTACCAAACTTGCAGTGCAGGTTGTTCCGTGTCACATATCCACGAAAACTGTCGCTCTTGAAACATGACGATAACCACAAGACATTTTTCTTCACCGGATATTCTAGCGCAGGGTCTCATCCATACAGGGCGGCTCGTCTACAGACGGCCTTACACACTAGAGTGTATGTATCACTACTACATAATTCTATTACATGGCAACTGTTAATTAAACAATATTAATTTATATTCTGTTTAATGTCATCTGCATCGGGCGTACTTCATTTCTATAGGAACTAGATCGAGAGGGTAACCGGAGTGCAGTGGACGCGACCACAGACCGCAGCCGTCCTTTATGATATAAAGAGAGGCTCTTGTTACTAATAGTTAATACTACTGCAAATATATATATGGAGATAGGCTAAGTATACACTCCTTCATTTATAATTTTTTAACAAAAAAATTCTACCGACGCTAGAAATAAAAATACGAAGTTTCGACAGAATTATTAAAAGGTGCAAAATCTACTTTTTCTATTTTAATACCTTCAGAATTGTTTTTTTTTTATTTTTACCAGACCAACTTTCAAGGTTCGTCTGTTTCTAACAAAGATTATTACATTACAAAAAATCCTTCCTTCATTATTACGGTTATAATTTTGATTTATAATACTGTTGTATGTACCGTGTTAATGAATAAATGTAGTAATTATAATAAATTACATGTAATAATTAAAACAAGCAATGTTTGTTATAGGTTAATGTGTATGGCAGCAGTTTGTATGAGTAAAATGAAGACGAGGAATCGTAAGCCAAACGTACACAAACAAGCTCGACAAAGGCATAACGTAACGGAACTGTTTTCCATATTTATAATTTATGGCGTAATACGTTGGGATCGCAGAGCATTCAGAGTCAACTCGGCAACATGAACACGTCTGCAGGGGACCGCATTCAGGAATATGGCTGAAAGCCAAGACGAGTGCAGCTTCATCGTACGACTACGTGTAAGCGAAACGATCCATCGTTTTCATAAAACGATGCACCGACGTAATACTGATGCAGTGGTGAGAATCTGATTCTTTGAACACTTAGATATTGATTTAAATCTTTCACACTAGTCCTCATTATTATTACGTGTTTGAAGACGTACATTTACTTTATTTTCTTAACTATTCATGGCATTGATTATAAGACAATAATAAGAGATATTTTTTCTTTTATGTAGAAGACCACGACTCACTTTAGGTCGCTGCGCCAAAGGAATAAGACAACGGATACATGAATAAAGTATTAGCAAAATATAATCCTACAGATAAAATTGTGAAACTCTAAAAGTCCTCTCATTCAGGCTGGAATTATCACTCGACCCTCATTGTAGTAAGTTCATTACCATACAATTTACAAACCTTTGTTACCAGGAATGAATAATTACAGAGCGACGGCGGCAAGCTCGAGTGCTTTATATCCTCAGTCAGCTATACGAATCCCAGCAGGAGATGTGAACAGATTAGATTTGAATGTTATATTTTAATACCACTTCAGCGAGAATGGCTAAGCAGTCCAGTGTAAAGCAGCTTTATCTCTTTGTTTGATAAATAGAAAAAAATTGTTATACAATATTAAAAAGTAATGGATGTATATCTTAAACCGGTTTCCTCTATATTGAATTAAGCACAATATCTAAATAAAAAAAAAATGATCCGACTGTCTAAACTGTTAGTTTATTTACTAAATATCAACATATACGAATATCAAACTTCGTTTTAGGTTATAATATTTTTTTATTTATTTAAAATTTTCCCTGATATTATTTATACAGAGCTTCACCTCATCCTATTATTTACAAAAAAAACTCTAACATTATTTCTATTTATTTATTTTTTACATTATCTATACTTATGCTATCTAATTAATCTTCACAGAATTACACAAAATATTATTGTGTCCATATGCATAAAGTAACATTTACTTATTACTATTGATTACTATCTTACATATTTTTGAGCAATGATTTATGTACTCACTTCTAACTTACTTTTTTTCATCTCGGGTAGACTAGCTGTATCTATTCTGAAGCCTGTCGCCTGCTCAAAGTCATACTTCAAACATCTATGTATAGGTATAAAGAACCATTTCCTCCACGAGATTATAATATTAACAGTATCATTAAACAAAAATTGTTTTAATATTTAAATGGGTTGGGAACGATCCAAGTCAAATGTTAAAAGGAAGCGGAGCTGATTCAAGTTCTGAGTGTACTTAGAGAAAAGTTTTCACCGCTTGCAAATTAAGTCAAACATCTCGTGGATATGGAAAAATTCGCCAAGATTTCTTAATAAAGCTATTGTATACCAGTAAACTATATAATAACTATAGTTTAAAAAGATCTACCTTCAAAAACATAATTTTGAGAAATATATGACTATGATATTTTTTACCGTTTTCAGTGCTCAGAAAAAATTTAGGATTTAGACGATGAGTGTAACTTATTGTCTACCTCCATAAACAGTAATGCTCATATCTTATGGACGTGAACACCACCATCTATCACTCTTGTTTTTACGACGTCCTCTCATCCGCTGTTACTGTGTACTGTTGTATATTTAAAGGTATAAAAAAATACTTTATAATTAATTTAAGTTTAAATTCTAAATGTTTAACTTTGCTATTAACTTAATGATATAAACTGTGTGAGTCATCAAATCAAGGTAACTTTTCTCATTATATATGAAATACGAACTGCGCAGCGTAAGTTTTTTCAGGCATCCTAGTTTTGATATTGTTATTATAATTCTTTTATACCTTTTGTTGTGCCTACCTCAATACGGGCTCCTTTAGACGCGTGTATGGCTGATTACCATCGCGTCATGTCACGACTTATTGTTCATATATCTAAATGATCTGTTAGCAATGAGCGTGACTTTGAATCACATTACAAATGAAGACCACACACACAATAATCTTTTTGAAATCGTAAAAATTTATAACTTGTCTTTACCATATCGCATAAATACATATTTATGACTATGTAACATAAAACATTATTACTTTTATGAAAAACCATATGACCATCAAATAACTTAAACCATCTACAATACAGTATTTATCATTGACTACCAAAGCAAAATAAGATATTTATATTTTGTTTTTAAATCATTTACACTAAACAAAAAACATGCGCAGAAGTATACATCACAAAAACTTACGAGTTATTTGTCTATTTCGCTAATAAAATAATAATTAACAATTTTTTATTTTGATCTTTACGACAGTTTTTTATCTCTTTATTCTACGAAGCGACGAGGCGAGCGGGACGTTCATCCGATGGTAAATGATACGCCCGTCCATGACAACATGGCGCTAGTTGGAATGATATACGAATATATGCACCACATTGTGCTCGTCGCCTTGAGATATAAGATTTAAATCTCGTTATCCCAATAATTTCACTAGCGACAAAGCCCTTCAAACAAAAACACACTACTGTTTGGCGGCAGAAATAAGCGCTGTGGCAATTCTTCTAATGTCAGGCCAGAGCAGAACACTAGGACTTGACACCCGGTGCCAATGTACTGAGTTTTTGTCTAATGTACTCGTATTTACTTTTATTGTTTTAATTTAATATACATAGATTTAATTTTTTTTAGAGAAATCAATGGCTTATCATCAGTTTTGATCGAACCGTCGTACAGTGACAATAGTGAAATATATAAGGGTGGCTCCAGGTGTTTAATTACCATAGAACTTAATTGTTAGATACCTATTTTATCTGCAGGTGTCTAACATAATCACACCGCTACATAATTGGTGCCATGAAATTTGTTCAGCTTTTGTTTAATACAGAAATATACATCACGCCTCGTTCGTCCGTTAAAATTAGACAATCACCGTGTTAAGCTGATTGATTGCTGATCTTCAAAGTGGGACGGCTGCTGGACTAAATAACTGGAGCTGAAAATCAACAAAAAGCAATCGCAAGCCGGAGATCGTAACATAATTTTATGTCTTACTGTTTTATTTTATTTCAACCTTCTAATAACTTCTGAAATAATGATAACAACAAAAACCTCAATAGCTACATTTACATGCTTAAATTCATAAGCAATTGCATATTTATCAAAATTCCTTAATTCTCAGAAAAATTTTCAGTGTATAAAATAAATTCATTTTCCGGAAATTTCAATTATTTCAGAAAGCTCACAAATATTGGGCACTATTTGTCTACTTAATATTATACGCTATACTATTCATATGTTTACTTGTAATGATTGTTTGTGCCAAAATAAATGAATAAAAAAATTTATTACCTTTACGTCATTAATCATAGTTAGATATAGATTTCCGACTAGTACATTTATTGTAAATTTCCGAACTTTAGGAGAAATAAACTATAATAAGTACGTGTGGCTTTTGACCCTAACATTTAAAATAAGGACTAGAAATTTTATTGAACATGTTCTTTTAGGGTATTTACCAACATAAACGTTACTATGGCTACTATTCGTACACCAGCAAAAAAGGGGAACTACGATGACAGTTCCGGAAAATCTTCGGGCCTAGCACTAGCTCTCCTGCCGCTTCAACTGGTAACGTTGTACGGCTCTGTGTCAGGGAAGTGGAATCTGGTAGAGTTGAACCAATTATGGACACGCCGAAACAGGCAGCGCAATCGGGTACAGCGAAACCTCTTCAACACACTATGACAGATTTCCCCCAGAACTCAAAGAAACAACGCAAATACCAACAGTGGAAATAGCTGAGGAGAGACAGATGCCTGAGCCAGGAAAGAGAGCACCAGGCAGTAAGATAGCAGAGGCGACGAATTGACTGGAGTATGCAAAGAATAATATTGTTAAGGCTCGTAGCATAAAGACAGAATTGAAAAACGCTGCCATATCAGCGGTTGAAAACCTCTACCGTCTGATAAAAGAGGGGACAAACGAAATACTGCTGAAGTTTTTTTTTATTGACATGGGGGAAATGCTTGCGCATACCCGTCCTCACGGGGGCAAGGACAGGTTTTGTCGGATTTGCACCGATTAAAACTCCCATGATGTTCTTCCTCGTCGCGTCATTGCGGCGTTACGGGAACGGTTTCTCATCATCCGCGACCCCGCCGGCGCTGGCCGCTTTTGCAGCCCCACCTACGGAGGGAGGGATGAACCCTTCCTTTCCACGGGCACGCCAGAACATGCAGCGCGCCCCCTCTTAGGCCTTTTGCAGTCGCGCGGGCGACGGATTCCCCCGAACCCGTCGCCCAGAGTCCATGGGAGTTGTTAGTCGCAGAGGGTACTCCCTCCGCGACTCCACCTCGGCTGCAGAGGGCAGTATAAAACCGCCTCCACAACCAGGCCGCAAAGGGCAGCATAAAGCCGCCTCTGCAGCCACCGGCCGCCCCGGTGAGCTCCAGTTATCCAACCGGTGCTCTAACCTGGAGCGGGCGTCTCGAGCCAGCCCTTTACTGCGGGCCGGCCGGGTGGGTTCCTCTTCGCTTCACAATGTGTCTGTGCTACGGTTACTACGCATCTCTACCACGACAAGGCGGGAAGCCGTTGGGGGGATTTTACAGCTTAGCTTATCTAGTAGCAAGGGTTTCAGAGAACAACTCGGCTTTATAATACCAAAAAAAAAAATGCTGATTTGGCGCTATTTGCTGAGGAATTGAGCAAAATCAAAGACGGATATAACACAGGCGTGTGCTCGACCTCTATAAGACTAGGAGAAGATTGTCCCAGACACTTTTAGGCGATAGGGAAGTAGAACGGGTCGTAGGATTTGTAGCCGCTTCGCAAATGAATCTTAAGTATATATGCTTCGTAGACCAAAACTGTGCGCATGAGCACAACGTACATGCGGTAAACATATATGCCGATGGCAGTAACCTTGAGGGGAAGATTGGAACCTCACTTTTTATATGGAAAGGTGAGGTCGAGGTCCAAAACCGGAAGCTATGTCTGTCCGCGTATTGCACAGTCTACCAGGCGGAACTCCTGGCCATATGTGAGGCAACCAAAATGGTCCTCAGGAGGACGGAAGCGAGCTATGGTTTGTACAGCGACTCTAAAGCCGCGCTCGATACTGTTACAAATCATGGCTCGCTCTTTCCATTTGTCGTGATGGCCAGGGAGAATTTATGGAGGGCTTCTACCGAGTAAAGACGTGTCAGTATTCTGGGTCGAAGCTCACGCGGGGGTTCTGGTGATGAGCGTGCTGATGAATTAGCTAAACTGGCTGCTCTTAACACCAGAAGTAAGACCCGATCATGACCAGTGCCCGGTAACATATGTTAAACATTTGCTTCGAGATGCCTCAGTTGCGAGATGGAGCGCCTGATATAGAGATGTCAGCACCGCGTCCATCACTAAGTTATTTTCCCCGAACGCAGCAGAGGCATATCAGTTAATAATCAAGGTCCGGCCAACTGGGAAGTTAACCCAGATATTCAGTGACCACGGCGGATTCTCTCAATACTTGAACTGTTTCAAATGTCGGGAGACCCCGTCGTACAAATGTGATGACGCCGTGGAGGAAACGGTTCCTCATTTGCTGACGGAGTGTCCTTTACAGAGATGCCTAAGGTAAGACTTTGAGCAGGAGACAGGCTTATGAATCAGCCAGTCTACCCGAGATGATAAAAAATAAATTAGAAGTATGTTCATAAATTATTGTATAAAAATTTGTAAAATAATAAACAATAGAAATAAGGACAAATGTTACTTTAGCCATATCTACACAATAATATTGTGTATTTCTGTGTATATTAGATAGTTAGTTAGCATAAGTATAGATAATGTAAAAACATTAAAAATTAAAAAAAAAATTATGTATATTAGTAGTGAATATTTTGTAAGTAAATGTAAATAATACGATAAAGTAAAGCCATGAATAATAATATCAACGAAAATTAAAGATAAATAAATAAAAAAAAATGGCTTATTATTCTTACCTCGACGGTCTCTGGCAATAGAGACCTACCACCAGTGAATAGTGAATAATGCTAATAGACAATTGCATCTTAATATTTACTAATAAAAAGTTAATTGTGACATTTGCATTGCAGATCCTGTTGCACATTTTTAACCAACATCGACTAAACGTTATCCGGTTAAATCGCACGATTCGTAGTAGTTAAGGAAACAGTACAACAAAAAGGTACTCTTTGACATGCTAACGTTGGTTTTCCAGTTTAGTTGCTACAAACGTGAGTCGCTCAAACGCAATATTCAATGACTACAACTTCGCCCGCAGCACACAGGACGTAGAGGCGAAATAGTATCTTAATAGGTCCTTTAGCGGCGATGTAATAGAGTTCAAAGTTGTGATGAGACGCGTGAGAGAAGCAGTTCAATTTTATCTAGTGCAATCATTTAACAAAATTTGTATGTAAATTGTTTTCATAAACCATGGCTGCGCAATTTGGGCCACGCGCGAGTAGCTTAACGCAGCAAGGTCAATATTTTGGATTGACGCCAACCATCACGATAATCTCCTAGAATTGTAATGACTCCGTCATATATTGATTAAGCAATGTAATTTTATGGGAACACGACCTTCATCGTAACAAGCAATTTGAACAGCCAATTGAAATTGTTTGAATGACTCAACCATGTGAAAGACCATGACAATAATGAATGGAGCAGAAGAATTATAACTCAAAAGTATATCGGCAATGTTAAAAAGCTTATTACTACTAAAATAATACAATTACCATTAAACACCAAAAAAAAATTTTGTTTAATGTTCGAATCAAGAAAATGCCTTCAGTGTGACTTTTAGATGGAGATAAGAACAATAAACAAGTACTCAGTCATAATGTAAATTGATATATATGAACACTTGATACTGCAGGTAAAACTAAACACATTTCTGCGAGATCAAATATGCAAGACAATTACGCAATATTATTCAATTATAGAAACTATGAAGGAACCTTCTGTCAAAGGACTGATAGCTGTTTGGACCAATAGAGTCCTGCAGCAGACGGCCACCCACATGGAGAATCGATGGTTTGGTGAAAGTCGCCAAAAGCCGCTAAATGTGGGCAATGGAGGAACAATCGTTGAAGAGAACCTCGAGGGAAACCTATGCTCAACAACAGGCCGTCTTCCGGCCGATATTGTATAAAAAGTATAAAAAATAAAATGTAGCATTTGCGCCTTTTTCATACTAGTATTTTGTATATAACAATGACTTTATTATGTTTATTTCCGATTCAACAATTCTGTAAATAAGGATGTGTTCTAAACAGATTATGAAAATTTCATGGTTTATATATTAAAAAAGTCTTTGTCCTTAGAAAGATTGATGTAAGGCTCACGAGTAAAACAGTATTACTTTAGTAATTTCATCTATCTTTAAGGACATATTTAATTATGAGAATTGTAATCCTCCATCCAGTGAGTACATCTAAATTATGTACTATACGAAACTATTGGCACAGAAGTATAATTTATGGTTTGATCATGTCATTAAAATCTTTATGCAAATGTCGTTTTTGTAATTTAAATTTTAAGGACAAGTTATATAATTAAATCCGACACTTGTAAACATGCACGTTGATGCGGAACAATGTTTTGCCCTATGGGTAACTTCAAACATTCCCTAAAGATGTCAAAAGTATTTAGTAATATTTTCTTCATTATCTCTCTTGACAACTTTATTAAGCAACAAGGTGTTAATTACTAAATAATGAAATACCTGCGTGAGAATTTTAATGGTATAACTGTCGCATTTGTTCGTAACTTACCTAACTCTAGAAAGCAATAACAAAACTTTTTCAAAAAAAAAAAAATTATTAGTCATGTTCAAATGTATAGTAATGCAAATTGCGTGTACATATTTAAGTATTTTAATAAATCAACTTTAATATTTGTATTTTGTTTGTATCGTTTTCATATTTATTGTGTCATGCATCATTAAAATGTGGAAAAAAAAATTTTTACTCGATGATAAAGTGACGTCGCTCACATAAATAATTTAGTGCTCCAACCAAAGACTTGATATATGATTCGACGAGGTTTATGCTCGCAATTTTGAGTTATAAATTAGTAGATGTCATTAGCCAGACAGTCACAATGACACCGCATACGACCAAGAGAATTATAGTGAGTTATCACATAATAACAACTGTTTACTACACAAAATTACTGTTTGAAAACAGTTTCCAAAATTACTGCATCTAGCTTGAACGTCACTAAATTTTACGAAACGAAATGAGAATTCTTGAATGACTGTTACTACTTTGAAGACCTATAAACCCAGCTCGGGCTAAGATTCCTGGCGGACTACTACCGCCTGCTAGTTTAGCTATTATTCTTATGTAATAATTCGAAAGACCAAACTACTTTCGGAAAATCCATAAAAAAACACATCAGTGTTTTCATTTCTCTTATTTTCTAAGAAAATATTTATATGATACATATCGGTAATGAATGCAATGGCATAGATATTTCAAGTGATAGTAATGTGTTGAATTATCTTCGAAGTATACTTAAACGATCATCTATGTCTAGTTCGATTTTTTTTTAAAGAGAGTATGGCCAAAACATATGTTATTTACTAAAATAAGCAAACATTAAAGTTTTTCTATCGTTAACGACACGCTAATCGAAGTTCGAGAGCTCCGCGCACGAGTTTAAAACTTCGATACTTCGTAATACCGAAAATTCGAGATGGGAGCGAATTGGACTTTGAACTCTAAAAATACCCAATCTATTGCGAAATAACTTTCCCTGTTAGGAAACCTTCATTTAAAATAGTAATCACCATAAAATAGTAAAGGATCTCATTACTACTGTGTTTATTTTTTGATACAAATATTTATACTTAACGTACAGGGGCAAAATTATAATTGTCGCAACATCCGATTTTATTTATTTGTATTCTGTTTATTTTGTTGGAAAATTTATTGAAAGAATTCTCTAGAAGTCTGTCTACGAAGTGGAGATAAGCAATGGTATATAAAGTAGAATATTGAAGTAGAAAAGACAAAGATAAACTGCATTTTTGTAGCTATATATTCAAGACAATGGTGGAGTCGAACTGAAAACTGTAAGTACTGTGGGAGGTTAGGGAAGTATAATGGTAATAGACTACTGTAGTCGTCCCTAGTGCCCCATCCAAATGAAGTATTCTTAGTTCGTAGTCTTTTAATAATTAATCGTGCGTTACGGATTGTAACGTTATGTCTTACCAACTTCGACTCTCTGACTAGCCGCTCTCTTCCTTTCTTTTCTCAGCCCGTTGTCAGAGCTAAATCCAAATTCCAAATTCAATCTCAGTCGTGGGGTGTGTTCGGAAATTGAACGCCGCCACAGTATTAACAAATGGTATCCGCTGCTAGAGACAGCCTAGATTCTCTACAGTTGTGACCAAACTTTAGTATGTTCAAGTTCGAATGGCGCTATAGTGAGTGAATTTAATTGGGTTAACATTTTGTGTTTCAAGGCGACGTATACAATGTAGTACTTTACTGGGATAATATTGTCAAGGGTTTCACTTACCATCACATGACATCCGGCTCGTTTCGTGGTAAAATAGATATACTCCTTAAACTGTCTTTCCAAGTAAGTTTAAGTGCATTTCTTTTAGTTTTAAGTTGACTACGTACATCCTACTCACTTCTATATTAACCTATAGCATTAAATGGTATTTAAAATTTATATACTCACCGTATAAATTTGAACGCTCTTATTAAAGTTATAACCGACTCGCCGCCTACCCAGTTTTTAAATAAATTGGACTATAATATAGTGAAATAGACTGAAACCTTTGCAGAAGGCGTAGGAGTAATCAATTAATTTGGAGCGGGTTTACCGATTCTATTAGCTTTACACACAGCCACCGATAGATATCTGTGCTAACAAGCGAATTTCAGATGCATAGATTAATTCAACGCTGCGTTTATTTAATTATAGATTATATTACACAAAAAAAAATCTTTTTTAAATATACTTTTTTACGGTGAAACGACCAAGAGGGCAAGATGTTCACCTACGCCTGCCCATAAGAACATGGCGCTAATTAGGATGGTATTCAAAGTATCACATAGTGCTCATTGCCTTAAGATTTAACAAGTCACCTCCCCCCATTAATTTCACTAGCAAACCGAAACACAGGAATTTTTGGCAGCAGAAATACGAGTTACGATGGTACCTACTTGAATTGTCTCCTGCAACAGAAATCTAGCATATATTATAATGCATATAACATGGCCAGTCCATGTTTTCATGGTAAAAACAACACATATATATTTGTATGACTTTATCTTTTAAAAACACACAAAACACATTCAAGCTTTTAATTTCCATCAAGCTTAAAATAAAAGCCAAGGCTGTAATCACATAAAACGAATAAACTGCGATATTTTTATGCAAAGTGAGCTCAGGACAAGTCCTTAAACTCGTCAGTGAGAAGAAAAAAGGCTGGTGGGTCCGGAACTTTTACGATAAGTTCAATCATAAAAGCTGTAACAACAGAGATCATACCCCAAAGACGTGAGAGGAATAAAACATGAAGTTACTACAACAAAGTAAGAGCTGTCTCATACTGAGCAATAAGAACTTAATTTTAAATTTATCATTTTATATATATATATATATATATATCAAATCATACATATTGTTAAACAAATGATTATGTATCTCTTTTAAATATCATTATCAAAGGATTGAGAGTTTGAGTAACATTAAATATTTAACGCTATACAGTTCGTAGATTTATAAACTTGGATTAAGTAACGTAAAAGGTCCCTTTTGGGGTTCTTGAACTATGTGGAAGTACACCAAGGTGAGAAGAAATGACACTCGGGTAGACACCAACAAAAATGATAATTTAATTTTTAAGTTAGGAAAACCACGCGCAACCGTAAAGCGGTGATAAAACTAGGCGCGGGAACAGATGGCCAAGTAACTGTGCGTTCGCTGTTGCTGTGCAGGTATGACTGTCGAGTCCGCGAGAGGAGCGCGTCATCCGTTGATGCACGCCGGTGTAGTCATGACGTGCCCATATGGTGTGAAATATGCGCCGCGTGCTCCGCAGCTGGGCACTGCTAAATAATACTCTCACCCGCGTTTGCATGGTACCTTCAACAATATAACTGCTTCCCCACAACTATATAAGTCGCATTCAAAGTAGCTTAATAGATTTAAAATTGGACTACATCACAATTAAATTATGTTTTCGCATGCAAACGTATAATATTAAAAAAGAATTGCTCCATCTCACTGACTACTGCACCCACATCCCCACATCCGTTTGTATTATGGCATTAGAAATCTATTATTTATTATATATTTTCTTTACTTAAATAAAGCTTATTGAGAAACAATATTTTATTAACATGTTTATGTTTTCTACGATACGTACGAAACTACACCTGATGGTAAGTGATACGCCCGCCCATAACATAGCGCTAGTTAGAATTATATACACAGTACCACATTGTGTTCGTAGTATTGAGACACATATGTAATGTATCTCAATACTACGAGGACAATATAACTGTCTCGTTACCCCAATAAGTTTCATTGAGTAATTTAGTATTGTTTCCACACTACTGTTTGGCAGTAGATATAGGCACTTTAAGTAGATGGAGAGGCACTTTAAGAAGAAGAATATACGAGCTGCAATGGACCTCCGATAGCAAAGCCATCTGTTTCAAAAAATTTTATAAACAGTATCGTTTGAAATATTAATACAAAAATAGTACTAGACTATATTTATTAATTTATTACGTGTATGAATTGGGAAACGCAAAATTAACGAGACAACTACTTTTTTATTATAGGAGCGAAGGGTTCTTAAAAAACCCTGACGGAAACACCAGGTTATGTTGCATTTTTTGCCGCTAGAGGTTCCTCAATGTTTACCGTCAATGCGGTGCAAGAGATGCCCAGATTTACGGTGGTCTGATACCTGTGGCAGGTCTCAGTGCCAGAAACCGTCTAGGTAGATATCACCGCAGCGCCTATTTCCGCTGCCCAAACATTAGTGTGAAAACATCGCCTTGTTCCGGTTTAAATGGCATTAAATGTAGTGAAATTACTAGGGTAACAAGACAACATCTTAGATCTCCAGATGGGGAGCGCAATGTACTGTATATCATCTCAACTAGCGCCACGTTGTTATGAACAAGCGCATCACTTACCATCAGATGAACGTCTCGTCACTACGAATAAAAAAAAATGGATGGTAAAAATTTCCCCTGTACAGGGCCTTCTCACTACCTTCGCTGTGCTACGCCAATCGCAACTACCGTCGTATTTGTCATCCACCTTGAGGCTCGCTTAGTGAGCAACCAGCGCTTACAACTTATAAAGCCTGTGACCCCACGGACTCTTTTATTCGCCTTCTACGAATGAAGCAAACGATTCATTATACCAGCAAATCGCGCTATTGTAATGTAAATTGTATAAAATTAAAACATGTATAATTTTATATAATAATACAGAGGGAGTGAAATCACCTTTGACTGAGTTAAAATTGCTATTTAATTCGCTACAGCGCTTACAAAGCTTTTAAACGCGGATTTTCATTAAGAGAGGTATTTCAAGGATTGCGGGGAATGTGGAGACTATGCGGTTTTAAATAGCATTACGTTTAGCGTTTATTTATGTATCACGAGGTTCATAAAAGAAATGCTTTTGAAGCTTAATTTAGAATAAAGCGGTTTTCTAGTAGAAAAAAAAACAATTATAAACTATTTTCACAGGCATTATTACAGCACAAATGGATGTAAACGCAATAATAATGTTTTATCTTTACAACGACGTAAATATTTGTAAACTCTCTCCAACCCGCTTTGGACCAGCGTGGTGGGAATTAGCCTAAACCCCCTCTTTCCCTCTCATATGAATCCCGACTCTATCGATGCGGAAATTTTGGGAGGAAGCCTTTGTCCAGCAGCGGACGTCTATCTACTGGTGATGATGACATAGTTGTAAATGTAAAACATTTTTTTTATACAACGAATCAATGAGACAAGCAAGACGTTAACCTGATGGTAAGAGTATACTGCACCACATTGCGCTCGTCTCCTTAAAGACATTTGGAATTAAGTCTCGTTACCCCAGTAATTTACTAGCTGCAGCGCTCTTCAAACTGAGACATAGTAATGTTGGAGAAATACTGTTTAGCGGCAGAAGTAGTTGCAGCGGTTGTATCTACCTAGACAGTTTCCGGTCACAGAGACCTAGCACCAGGAAACATTAATATTTGCTTGTAAAATAATTTCCGAAGAATAATATTATAAAAATCATAATTTACAATTTCTCCATCTTCACTTTACTTAAGTCAAACCAAGCATATTTCTTCTAACTTTCCGATTTCCGCTTTACTAGTTTTAAACGTTGTAACACTTTAGGAAAACTTTATTTAAAATTTTATTCGCAATATAATCCTAGTTACTTCTAACAAGTTTATTTCATAGTTATTCTCATCAACTCTATTTTTCATGTACTGCTAGCTTCTCTCGTGAAACTTTTCTATGTTATTTATTTTACTGTTCTCATCATTTCATAATAACATTACTTATATTTCTGACAGATTTTGGTATTAGCTACTATACCATCAACAGTACGATTTATTGGCCTATTGGCAATTGCTTGGTTTCCAAACGAATGCTTCAACGGTCTTTGTTTTTGTCACCGTTACTCTGCACCTCCTTTCAGTTATTAATAATATTGGTCTACGTATAAGTCATATAAAATATATAAACATTTAATTATTATGCTATACATTACACTTTTATATAGTATAACATAAGTATATGATTTTCTCTGGTAATTCTCAGACTTGCAAAGACTGCTGTATGTTATTAAGACGGCCTTTTTGAATATAAATAAAGTTATTATAAACACAAACCTTATAAGCATCAGGAATATTGACTGGCTCGCCGCTTTCTGCAACATATCCCACAATGCCGCTCCCCCAAGGTATCCTAATTTCCTCCAGCTGTTCCATCTGCTCTGGCGTGGACTTTGAGCACACGTCGAATAGTTTCGACACCAGGCATCTATAGGCAAAGAATTAGGATTTGTAAACTTCAAGTAAAAAATAACAACATGGTACTTTGTAAAGTAAGGTTGCTGGAGACCGTCTAGGTAGTTACCACCATTCTATCTAGCGCCAAGATGTTATAGGTAAGAGTATCACACATCATCAGGTTAACGACTCGCTCGTCTCGTCGCTTCGTTGAATAAAAAAAAAGAAAATTGAGTGTGTGACAGTTAATTTAATTTAATTTACCTTCAGGATTTTCATACATACGAGGAAGCGAGCAGGATACTTGCATGATGGTTATGGCTGCACATAACGATGCCTTGCCAGATAAAGGACAGTACATTCTTATAGTCATATCACCAACTACAACGGTCATACATAACTGTACTGGTTATCAAAAACTACAGCTCAAAAGTAGAGAAAGACGTTGGGTACCTAAATATTCAGTAGCTTTTTCAACCAATTAGATGACTTTGAAGATAATAATATCATTATTACATAATTTTTACAGGCAGTGCAGTTTTGCTATATGATAAAGATAAAGAATTATTTCATAAACAATGAAACTAAAACAGTCTCAATCAAAATTTAATAAATGAAACATACTTCAGCTTAAACCAAATAAAGACAAGCTTTTCTTTATATAAATCCAACTTTGTTGTCCGGATTATTTCAAAGTAAACGCAATAAATCTAGCTTTTTAGGGCAACTGAGACTTTTCTCGGAAGATCCACATTAGGGAATTATTGTGTCACATAAATTACCAAATCCGTGTGGATACTTCTACGGTAAATCCTACGATGGCATTTACATAGTATGAAAGCCACGAGAATGTACATAACTGAGATTTATATGCAGTTTTTAAACTTTGATTATATAAGTATAGTGTTGTAGGAATAGAATTATACTGGTTTTTTTTTATTTATTGAAGCGACGACGGTATAAGGCTTTCCGCATAACTCACGGGACCAAAGTCAACCTCTCCTGCTCGTGGTGCACCCAGCTAATCAAGGAACGAGACTCTGGCTCCCACCAACTTCCTTGGGCCAGCGTGGTGAGTAGACTCAAATTCACCCATATAAACTACAATCGGCGGTCGCTCGTGCCCGGTGGTACCGGAGACCATACTGAATTTAAAGTCGCGGGAGCCGCTGGGTGTAAGTAGCGCAGTGGAGATCTTGAAGGAAGGCCTACGTCCAGCAGTGGACATCAATCGACTAATGACGAAGCGACAAGACGAGTCGGACGATCGCCTCATGGTAAGTAATACAACTGCCCATAACATCGTGGCGCCAATTAGTATGGTGGTATACACACCACACACATTATGCTCATCACCTTGAGACATAGGATGTTAAGTCCCGTTACCACAGTAATTTCACTGAAACTTCGACTCTGCAAACTGGAACACAGAAATGTTTACACACTACTGTTGGGCGGAAGAAACAGGCGCTGCAGTAGTATCTTCCTAGACGGTGTTCCGGTAACAGTTTTTTTAAATTTAAGGACAATTGATATTCAGATCTTAGTCAACCAATTATTAAGTTGTATTCATGACAGTATTTTAATTATGTCATTGACGTAACTAAACAACTAAGAAATAATGTTATAATATACTTTTATAAAGTTTAACTAATCGCCAGTTGGCAATCACGATGTCAAACATTTGGCTGAAGTGTGACCCATCTTGTTTGGCTTGGCCGACAAATTTATTTAAGAACAGGTGATGCCCACTATTTAAAGAATCTTTCCGATCTCTACCTGCTATACTGCATATAACTTACAACTTACAAACGCTTGTGCATTACACTGTGGTGCTAGTGACGATGACACAACGCACCACCCGGAAAAAAGTGAAGCCATTCACTTCGCCCATCGAAGGCCTTCGACCTTTCATTGGAAGTCAGTCTCATCAAGTCATTAATCCAAATATACTATACTAGCTGTTCCCCGTCCGCTTTGCTGGCCGTAATAAAAATTTTACCACAAATGAGTTTCTTTAGCAACCGTTACTATGGCAACCACATAAATACAATGACAATGGGTTTCCTTTGCTCCCCAACCACGCGAAAACTAGTAATTGTAGTAGTATAGTAATCGACATGGGATCATAACCAATAGACGGGGAATATTTTGTAAATAGTTATACATAATATTATTCCGAATTAACCTTTATAAACATTTTCATTTTATATTATTTATACGGTTGCTAGCGGTTGATAGCAACGGTTGCTATAAATTTATTTGCGGTTTAGTGTGTGAATTTCAAATCTAATTGTATATTACAGGCAGCAAAGCAGACCGGGAACAGCTAGTGTATGTGTATATACTCGTATATTAGGTCCTTACATATAAAATTAGCTCATTATCGCACTGACCACTTTCATCTGAAATATCTACTCTCTGGTTAAGTATTCCAAATTCAAATATATAAATTCATTTAGCTGCTACATTTGATATGTTTCATCATTCATTCATATGTTTTTCCTCATTATTTTTCCTTTGGCGTCTCTTATTATCGCACAATGGAAAACATGAAATATCGGAATATTCATGAGTATGAGTTCTACGGTGGCATGTGCTGCAGAAACAGCTCGAAGGATTAATGATGTGTACGGCGCTGGTGTCGAAAAAGAAAGCACGGTACGTTTTTGGTTTCAACGTTTTCGTTCTAGAAATTTCTACCTTCAGAACCAACCCCGTGGACGGCCGGAGACCAATATGGAAAATTAAGACTTAAAGGCTATTGTGAAAGCGGATCCATCACAAAGTACTTCAGACATAGCTGTAAGCTTCGGGGTAAGTGACAAAACTGTATTAATCCACTTGAAGCAAATCGGGAAAGTAAAAAAACTTGAACGAGTGGTACCTCATGAATTGAGTGAATCGAACTTGCAAACACGCGTCGACTGCTGCTGCTGTGTTACTTTGTTCACCCGATACAATAATGAAGAGATTTTAAATCAAATCATTACTTGTGATGAAAAATGGATACTGTACGATAATCGGAAGTTCTCGTCGCAATGGCTGAACCCTGGAGACCCAGCCAAATCCTGCCCTAAACGAAAATTGAGTCGGAAAAAGTTAGTTGTGAGTGTTTCGTGGACTAGCACCGGTGTCGTTCACTACAGCTTTCTAAAATCGGACCAAACGATTACGGCAGATATCTATTGTCAGCAACTGCAAACCATGAAAGAAGAACTAATTGCTAAACAACTAAGATTGGTCAATCGCTCTAGGCCACTGCGGATTCACGACAACGCAACACCAACACACTCCACAACAAACAACAACTAAGTTAGATGAGCTACAAATGGAAAGTCTGCGACATCAACCGTACTCCTCGGACCTTGCCCAAACAGTTTAACATTTTTTCCGTAATTTAGACAACTTCTTACAAGGAAAAAAATTCAATTCCGATGCGACAGTCCAAACCGCCTTCAAAGAGTTTGTTGATTCTCGCCCCCATGGTATTTTTAGTAAAGGGATCAATAAACTACCTATGATATGGCAAAAGTGCATAGATAACAACTGTGTATACTTTGATTAATTAAATATATTTTCCAAAAAAAAATTAGTTTATATTCCTTCCGTACAAAACGCCAATTTCATATTTATGGAGCTAATATATAGATTCATATTAACCGAACGTTATTAATGCTAATTATTAACTTCAATTACAAGTAATTATAACGTTATGCAATCACAAATATCAATAGATAACGGATTGATAATCATTATGGATTGTAAATCGAGGCACGTGGGCAAAAGTCGCAGCAATATTAAGCGGACTATTGGTTGATTAAATAACTACTGATCATTACGGGACGCCTATACTCACCTACCTGTGAAGGTCTATCGGCTGATGATGAAGTACCGAATTCGATAGAATTTCAATATCGGTCACGTCAGCTATAAAAACGGTTTCTCTCCGTGTTGGGGAATTTCCCAATCAGCAAATTGCGAGAGAAACAAAACCAAGGCGACAAGTGCCGACAACGTATGTGGTTACATGGAAACATACCGCCCAAAGATTTTTCCTTCCTATGTGTACTTGTTGAATGCATAAACAACTGTGACATTTATCAGTCATGCACATAGATATATCATTGGCATACTTTATGGTTCTTTTTTTTTTTTAAAAAAAAAACAGGATTTAATCACATAGTTTTGAATACGTAAGAATTTTACTTTTGCAATTTTACTTTTTACTTTTTGAAATGTTACTTTATCTATAAAAATTCAAATAAATTATGAAAATATTATCAACATATTATATTTCCTTGTTTCTATACTTAATTTACAGAATAATTACACTTTTAAAATTCATGTAATTGTATATCATAACTTAATCTTGACTATTATATACGTAAAGGTTGAGTGAAAGAAATCACTTATTATGGTGCTTTATAAACGTATACATATTGTTATAAAATTAAATCTTTTTCTTCAAATAACTTATTTAAACGATAAATATTAAACAAATGGACTTAAGTTCAGCAGATAACAGCGAGAATTTGAAATGATGATAGAATAATTCGACTATGTATAGAAAATGTATGCGATTACTTAACAAGTTAAATTGTATACTAACATAATTAATGTAGATTTTAAAGAAACAAATTCGACGAAAGCCGCCATTACTTTTGCATAATGACAGGCTTCAGGTTTAGACTAATTTAAGAAGAAGATAAGTTTTAAAAGAGGCGTCGCTTTAAACTACAAATTACAAAATTAAGAACAAAGTCAAATGTTAACCCGGAGGGGGCTAAACAGCGCTGTTAATTAAAGGTTAGAGTAAAACGAGGAGCAATTAAACGAACACAGTTTATAAAGTTTGATGTTAAAATTGTTAGGTTAATTCTGACTTTAACTTACGCGATGTTCTAAATTCTGGTACATTTTTTTTTTTAAATTGGTTATGAAATTTAAAATAATGAATTTTCTACGCCCCGATGAAAGTTCTGATCGAGAAAAAAATCCATTAACAACATTTATGATAGTCCCATTAATGCTGTCACAAACAGATGTATGTTTATCAAAGGTAGAAGGTTTTCTTATTATACATACTATATATACTTATTCATATTTATATCATACTTCTTTATTATTAAAGATAATATAGCGATAATAATAAATATCCCTTCAAATGTACTATGATATATAACGTTTAATTCAATCTTTTAATTCCTAAAGCTTATAGCAAGACGATCGTTTAGCAATTTGCATACTTAAGTAATATAACAATTCACATTATCTCTTATATAAACAATAAAGAGTTGTTTTTTATTTTTTCAAAATCGATTACAATTCAAAAAATTATCCATGGTCATGTGAAGTGAAAAAACAATATATACAGTATTATATTTTGATTGAATGTTTACAACAAAGAGAATGCGGACAATAAGTATTTATTAAGTAGTTTTATGTATATTAATATTTCCTAGAACGTATAACTACTAACCTAAAGCTAGTGAAAGGTCCTGTTTACAATAACGTGGTGCTACTCAGAATTCATCTGATTATACAACACTACTGGTGGTAAGTTTTTGTTGCCGGAGACTACAGGAATCTAGGTAGGTACCGCCGCAGCTCCTATTTATACCGACTAAATAGTGTCCAAAAATTACTGTGTTACGATTTGAAAGGCGCTGTACGACGCTGTGACAACCACAATGTGATGCAGTGTATGATTACCTTAACTAATGACGTTGTTATAGGCAGGCGTATCACCTACCTTCAGGTGAACAAACCACTCGTACTGTCTCTTCGCTGAGCTTCGTCATTTGAATATATGTGTTTTTACCATGTAATTTCACTAACCTTATTCGCAGCAAAATTACTTTGATGGCCAGAAAATCTTAATATACTTTATACATACACATATATATACATTGTATCTCATATATTGTGTTATCATCATCAGCCGATAGACGTCCACAGCTAGACATAGGCCTCTCCCAAAGATGCCTACATCGATCAATCCCCCGGTGCCTACAAAACCGATGGGCACTAAGGGACGTCGTTTGTAGAAGCTCATAGTGGGGGATGTTGTGCTATTTCTCACTATGCTGGCCCAATGCAGGTTGATAGGCGCCAGAGCCTCGTTTGTTGATTAACAGGGTGCAAACAGCGGGTTAGGTGGACTTAGGTCCCTTGAGTTGTTTTGCGTGACCCCTTATACCCTATATTGTGATTTATTTTCCAACTTCTTGATATGCATACAAAAGTAATTTAAATTTCTACTTAAACACAAACTGAATGTTCGCAGCTACTCGCCATGTTGGTCGCTCGAGGGATTTAAAGATAATAAGGCGCTCGCTTGCCAGCACTATTCACCATGTAGTAATCCTAGATTAGCAAATTGTAACATTTTCATTCATAGCTTTGCGTATACGAAATATCCTTTATAAAATAACAACTCGGCTTAACGGCTTTATATATGAATAATTATAAACGTAAAGTAAACATTATTACTTGCATATAATATTTACAAAGCATATGTATGTAGTTCCTAAATAGATACAATGTTATTTTTGTTCAACGAAGCGACGACACGAGCGGGACTTTCACCTGACGGTAAGTGTACCACCTGCCCATAATAACATGGCGCTAATTAGTAGTAATTTCACTAGCTACATCTCTTCAATTCGGAACACAGTAGTTTTTGCACAGTACTGTTTGTCATTAGAAATTAGGGCTGCGGTGGTACCTACCTAGACGGTTCCACTAACAGAGATATATAACCAAATGTCGTTTCAAGCTAAATTTATATTAGTATATTATAGTTCCATTACTCTGTCATTCATTTTGGCAATAGCTTATAAACGCGCCGTTTAAAAAGTACAATTTGGTTACTGTAAATTAACTTGAGATGTATTAAGGGTTGATCCAATCGTAGGTTGGTTTACGATAACCTTGTCAGATTTTCAATTATTGATGAACAACAGAGAGCCTAACCTATCACTAGACACAACTTAACTTTCTATAGGTTTGAAATGTCTACCGATACAACTTCAAAAGTACATAAAAAGCACGAATCCCTCAAGAATATATAATTATTGATTGGAAGTCAGTAAAGTATTAACAAGTAAATTGAAATTAATTATATAGTTATATTTCACATTTTGCCTATCAATATGAACAAAATACAATTCACGATAAGGCAACAATCAAGGTGAAAGAATTAAAAGGCAATATCGGCTTCGCAAAATAAAGATATGTTCGAAGCATCTGTCGGAGAGCACAGGCGTCCTTTGTTTGATCCCCTGTAGCCTTGACGGTGTCCTTAAGACATTGTATTGTGGCATCGCATTCCGCGGATTGTACCCATTTAACATGGTTTCGAAAAGGGTTATAAAACGGTTCGGATATTTGGCCGTTCCTCATCTGACCTTGGCTGATACAATTCACTTTCTTCACCATATAGATTTTATCCTTTCATATTTTAAAATACTAATATACTTTCAATTATTAATCCTGTATTCATTCGGTCAAGACGTTGCTTAAAATTTGATTAATGTCTCATAATATTAAATTTGGAAACTTTTCATATCAGAAACTTTCGATATTTTACCAAGTTAACTGGGCAATCGCTCTGGCTTTAATATAATGTTACCCTTCGTGACGCTGAGACTTAGCAAACAAGTAATTAATATTTTTCATACTTAATAAAAGGTACAAAGGAGTTAACTTTTTATAGAAGCCCCTAATTCACAAGAAATGTGATATCGTTATTACAAAATTCCGCGAAGAAGTCTTTCTTCAGTCGATTCGACTAATTAGTGGCAGGAAATTCAGTTTATGTTAGCAATTTGATTGAACTCAGTTATGAGAATTTATCTCTCTCTTTAAGTCGGTTCTTCAATACTGAGGGTCGTGAGTCCTTATCGATTTCGATCGAACAGAAGTGATTGGCGTAACATGATTCTTAATGATGTTCCGCCATTCGATTCTATTTGATGCCTTCTCTATAGCGGCATGTGCAGGTGTTTCAATGGTCTCCTTCACCTGGTTAGTCCAACGTTTTGAATACCGTTCACGCGGCCTCTTACCATCAATCTTGCCAGTAACGACAAGTTTCTCCAAATCATTTCCCTGTTTTTTTTTTCCGGCAATATGACCGAAAAACGCAAGTGCCTCGAGGCATACAGACATTTGAAAGGCGCAGTTGGATATGGAGCTGTGTTAAAATGGAAACGTTGGTCCTATGCTCTGTCCAGGATACGTACAGCATCCGTTATTAATTATTTATAACTTTATTTAAAAAAACAATTCTCATGGGGTATTTACCCCTAATGGGGTGCCTATAACCTTATAACATTTCGCAGATACAAAGTCTGAACATAAGGCTTATTATTCTGATGTTACGTTCATAAATAATATGCGCTGACACATACATTATTGTAATGGTCAAATGGGGTGTGTAACCAAAGACAGATTGCTCGGTGAAAGCCTCTTGTCTGCCCTTTATCTAACGTGGATCGCATATTACGTACGATTAGTTAAGAGAGTTGGACGAATGCCAAATAACCGGTAATAAACAATGTTAAATATTTTTTTTTACCAAACTTGTTCAAGTAAGACCTTCATAAATTACACACCGAGCACATGAATCAAAAAATAAATGAAGAGAGCCAGGATGTAAAATCTGAATTGTGAGTACAGTTTACTTCCCACCAACCCGCATTGGGGTAGCGTGGCGGGAAACGGCCCAAATCCCCCCAGGTGAACCCTTACAAACGGCGGCCCATAGTACCAGGCGATGCAGGCAGCACAGGACCGATCGATGTGGGTATCTTTGGGGGAGGCCTATATCCAGCACTGGACATCTATCGGCTGATGACGATGAGTACAGTTTATCTTAATTGATCATGAATCAGTAAAATTACTGAGACCACGAAACTTTCCAAGTAATGCAATGTAGGCCTTATCTTTATCATCTTAATTAACAACTTCATGAGGTGTATCCACTGTTCGTTTAATAAGTTAGTTAAAATGGAATATTAAAAGATTATTTATGTTTATTCGTTTGCAATAATCATTGGCCTAAACACATTCATATGATACTTAAAATTAAGTAAGTTTGACATAATTAACTTAAGAGTCACATACAAAACTTTCTACGTGCTATCACTGTAGCAATGGTGCTTATCACGTCTTCGTACCTTTAATTACTTATCTTAAACTTTCGTTCTTTTAACGTTAAAAGCTTAAACAGTTAAAAGCCAGTTATGCCAGTCATAAAGCTCATATTTTAATGAAATTTTAGGAGAGTGTTTATGACACAAGTATTTCTTAATTAACCCATATTTAGCAAAAAATTAACAGAAATCTAAATAAGGAGTAGTAAAAGCTTGCAATTATACAAAATAATTCCGTTAATATTTATTAATGTAGCAACAAACACAGAAATGAAATTAATAATGAATAAGACTGATGATGATGAAGACTCCAACGCGTTAAGTTATTTATTCCAACGAAAGATAAAAAATTCTCAAACGACATTTCTTTTACATATTCAAAAGAGGAGCGTTTCACGGCGGAGAAAAGGGCGTTTTCTATTGGATTAAAGGTCTTACAAGGCAATAGGTCAAAGGTCACGCTTTTAGACAGGACAAATGGAATTAGGTGGACACGAGCAACATCCTTCCATGATCTAATTTACGAGTGCACTCAGTTTAGTAAATTGCCACCGGCACGTGATACACAGGATACTAAATGATTTCCGGTACCTATGTTTAGCAAAACTAACAGACGGTTAAGTAATAAATAAGTACTTTAAGCAACAATAAGCGATATGCTCAATAATCTTGGTTTTTTTAATCAATTAAGTTACGAGACGGGCGAAACGTTTACCTGATGGTAAGTGATATGTCCGCTCATAACAACATGGCGCTAGTTAGAATGATATACACTGCACAATATTGTGCTCATCGCCTGAGATAAAATTTTGAGTCTCGTTAACCCAGTAATCACACTAGCTACAGCGGCGTTACAACCGGAACACAGTAATGTTTACACACTACTGTTTGGCGGCAGAAATAAGCGCTGCGGTGGTACCCACCATACTTTTTTTTATCGTGGAAAAAACTTGTATAGATACTTTACCATTGTGGGGGTAATGAAATAGTTATGCTACTCTTACTGGGTGAAATTCCATGGTTTCCTCGCTGCGCCTTCGGCCGCAACTGCGGGAACGCTTCCGCACACTACCGCAGTTCCGGTAACGACGGTCTACTAAGGACTCCAACAACAGTGGTATCCACTTAGACGGCCTCCAACAACAGTGGTACCCGCTAGACCTACCACCAGTAAAATAAAACTAAAATCCTAAGTTTTCCGAAGTACAATCGAAAGGTTTCCGCAGTGATGATATTGGTAATGAGACTTCTAATATCTTAATGTGATTCATTTTACATCATTCTAATTAGTTCCACAAAGTTATGAGCCGATTTACCTTTAACCATCAGATAAATATCTTGATAGTCCTATCGATTAGAGTAAAAAATGGATTTATAAAAAAACCGCTTTTTTTATTCTACGAAGCGACGAGACGTAACGTTGACCTGATGATGAATGATAAGGCTGCCAATAACAATAAGGCGCTAGAATGTTATACACTGTACGACATCGCCTTGAAAGATTAGATGTTAAGTTTCGTTACCCCAGTAATTTCACTAGCTACAACTATCTTCATACCGGAACACAGTACTGTTGATGACAGGAATAGGCGCTGCAGTGGTATCTTAGACGGTCTCCGGCATCAGAGCCCTACTAGTGAAACCGTTTTGCTTTACGAACGACATAAATACCGCAAAAAGAGGTTAAAATACATTTTTGGATACATTAAACAAAATGCTAGATCGTCTGAACCGGAAAATCGGTACTCACCAATACACTTAGCTCGACATTTTTTTTTATACCACAGCACTAAATCCGAAGAGATGTTGGTACACTCGAGTGATTTTGTATTGCCTGAAGGGCGTTTGTTTTTTTCTTTGCGCCGGATATAGCGTCGTGTAATTCTATTTTCAGTCTACTCATTTCCTTTCAATACATATTTATGTTCTGACAAAAGAAACCTATTTGGCTTTGCTCTTACAAATAATGTCTACACTAATGCCTTTTTCAACGTATCGTAATACCCTAACTTGGTTACTTCCACTGGTGGTAGGTCTCTGTTGCCGGAGAGCGTCAAGGTAGGTGTGGCGCTTATTTCTGCGTCCAAACAACACTATGTCCCGGTTTGAAGGGCGCTGCAGCTAATGTAATTACTAAGGAAACGAAACTCAACATCCTATGTCTCAGGCGACGAGCACAATGTGGTGCTGCATCATCTTAACCAGCGCTACATTGTTATGTGCATGCGTATCACTTACCATCAGGTGAACCTCCCGCCCGTATTATTGCTTAATTGAATAAAAAAAAAATGGGATAAAAATGACACAAAAATAGTCTCTCCTGATAAAGAACGAATATGTAGTCGGTGTATGTTATAACAAAACGGCTCTCAGTCTCAAACGAAGAGTTTTTATAAATCACTGAATCAAGAAGAGACATCATTTATCAACCAGATGGTGCTATCTCTTCCAAAATAATATCTATTTAAGTAAGCACGAAATGAATAGTGAATTTTTTATATGTGTGATCTTATGAGAATTTATTGAACAAAGTATATTTAATCTTTAGCGAGTCTAGAAATGCTTTAAAGATAAGTTGCGAAGTCACTTCGCCGATATTTATTGGATATCGTTTCTTCGCGATATCACTGTACTGAGGATACTCATCATGGTACACCTGCCTGATAATTGTTCGAAAACTAATATTTGTTTAATATTGAACTGTATATTTTCTTTAATTGTAGTTTATAATGTCTTTTTTCACTTTGCTATTTTTCAGTCCAAAACTGTACGCCTATAATAGGCATACATATTTAATACTGTACCTAGAATATAAGATCATATATAAAATGTTATGCTGTTGGTGTATCAAATAAATAAATAGTAAGCCAAGAAAAGTATTTCAGTCGGCATTCTTTTATCAGAAGTTATGTGCTAAACGAATTATTAAAAGGTTGTGTATAATATTCGCATGCTTGTGTACGCAATTTATGTTATAGCTGTGAAGAAAATTATACGAATACAGGAACGACTCGTATTTCCCGTTGACTGTACTCGTATATCCCAGTGCCGGTATATTACCTCGGCAAATTATATACGACGGTCGGAAGTTCATTTATTAATTATAAAATTACTTTATTTTATATTATTTCTATATTGAAAATACAACAGTTTTTTTTTGTTTAATAATAAAAATTTAGACTATAAACAGGAAAATCAGTAATATCGAGATACATTTCTGTTACCGGAGACCGTCTAGGTACGACCGCAGCTACTATTTCTGTCGCCAAAGAGTACTGTGTATTACTGTGTTCTGGTTTGAAAGACGTTGTAGCTAGTACTGAGGTGACGAGACATAACAACTAATATCTTAAGGCGATCAGCACAATGTCGTGCTATGTATATCATCCCAACTACCGCCACGTCGTTATGGGCAGGCGTATCGCTTACCATTAGATGAACGTCCTGCTCGTGTCGTAATAATAAAAAAAATTATATGTTTCTTATTTAGTTAATAGTACAAACTTATAAATATAATACGGAAATACATAATAAAAGTTATTTAGATTATTATCATAATAATTAAACTTCCATTGTAAGAATTAAACATGAAAGTAGACAAATAAATTTTTTCATCGTTTTATATCTTTGTAAGCATTGCTCGTGAGAAAGCTAAGAAACTTGGTAACTTCGACTATTTTCATGCTGAACTAACCTTATGGTTGGGTAGACTAATATGAAAGTCACGTGTTAAGGATCTAAAACTCCACTCGGCGCTCCTAGTAACAAGGAGGGATGGAACTTCGTTTAAAGTCAGAGGCTCACTTATAACGATCGCCTTTTCTACTTAAGTGCAGCTTACGTAAACATTTTCATACAATATTATTTAGTCTTCGTACTCATTGAATTATTATTTATATATAATTCCATAGGAAAAGGAACGTTTCTCATTTTAAACCAGTCATTACATTTTTAGTTTTTTTTTTTATCAGAAAACGTAGAGTAGAGCTAAATGTTTACCTGTAGTTAAGTATATATATATTGCTTACACGTTGCCACATCGCGTTCGTCACTATGACATATAATATATCCATTATCAATAGTGAAGTATTTTAATTCATGTAACAAACTAAATTTCTTATGTATTGGTACATTAAGCTCGTGCGCAAGATTGCTTTATAATATATCCTGTATGATACAAAAATGAAGAGATTTATTATATTATAATGTTTTAATATAAAGTTCTAAGAACACAACTAGATATTACATATTGTGCTATAATTATACAACATACGAATTTAATACTAGAATATAAACTCTATGAACTACCGCGCTGAGGAGGAAATGAAATCACCTCTAATGCATCCAAAGAGCGGCAGTAAACTAGTTCCCGACGCAATAAATTCACGTAACGGGCCAACGAGTTGCAGTAAAGTCAAAATTATTTAAATTATATAATTATGTATAGATAAAATTTTATAGCTATCATAATAAGAAGGATATGTAAAACTTGATCTACTTTCCAGCATAGAAATTTATCTTATCGTAATATATTATTTATTTATAATACAAGTAAGAAGTTATCTCCTAGTCATGTTACGGAGTAGATTATTAACACTCAATAAATTCACAAAAATAATTCTTAAGTAAAAAACCACACCGATTAAACTACACATTTATTCATTCAATCAGTCCTTAGGGAGAAATTTATCCAGTAAAGAGAATACTTTAAGTCAGGACTGCAAAATAAACTTACCTGCCATTCTGTGGGTGAGGTGAAGCTGCTCTCTCGCCTTGTACGAGAAACAATGATCCTCGGTCTGCATCCAGAAGTATAGACACATTTTGCAGGATCTTGTGGCATAGAACACGCACTTCCAGCTCATTGCAAATATCTTTTACCTGTTACAGAAAAAAAAACTACAGTAAGTAAATCAGCAAATTAATATTTTGTGTAGAAGTACGCTGTGGATTTTAAACCAGTCTCGGTTTAAGATAAAGGGTTAAGAAAGACAGTTGTTTTATTTAATACAACGCTCGGCCTTTATTTCCGTCTAGGATGATAGTACCGCACTTTTTCTAGGTAAGCAAACGAGCAACCTATTAAGCCGCATTAACCTTGCCAACTTTTGAGAAAGGAACAAGTTTTATTACTTGAAATTCTTCAGGTCGCTTCAGTACTTAAAATATCGCTGACGACAAATAGTTTCATAAATCGTCAAATAACGTAACAGAAAGTGGTGCTTCTATCACCTCACCTTTTTTATGGGAAAATCAAGCCCTGTAGTGATGGAATTCCAAACCATATATCACTAGTTTTCGATAAACTATATTCACCATAAACATGCATATGTCAAATAACAGTTACAATTTTTTTGACGTAATATTTTTACTTTAGTAAATAATGTTATATGTGTTAACTGCATTGTAGTACAAGTACACAATTTATAATTGAACTATACCATCGGTGACATGCAAGTGACGATCGTTGCTTTTTTTGTAATAATTTCATGAAAACTCTTCATTCTAGTCTTCTTAATAACATCATCCGAATGACCAATAAATATTGATATTTTCATTAATATAAACTCGCGTTTGTTCTTGCGTATTTACCATCATCGGCAAGTCAATATAAAATGCTTGCCCAGAAAACTCTTACTCATAAGTATGATGACTAGCCTTGTTGCCTTATGGGGCTCCGGTATCAAATCCAAAACCTCCGTGTTACATAACAAGGGAATTAGATATTGCATAGAGGCATTATAGGGGTAGGAGAAGACTAAAGATTATTGCCGATGTTATGATAAGAATTTGTACACAAAACAATTTTCGACGATCAAACAAAATGTGATTTATCAATATTCTTAAATACTTAAACGAGATAAAATACATAAAGGAATTTCATCGCAGGTATAATATAAAATAGTTTCATTAAAATTCCTTATTCATTGTTTTAGAGTATAATTTTAAGTATCGCTTCTTAGTAATAGGGTAGAAGACGTCCAAAGTTTAATGAAGCCGTTGAAAATAAGACAACAAACGAAACTTCGCCGTTAAACTATCTATATATAAAACTAAAATAATATTTATGAATGTATATTTCATGAATATTCTATTTATTTGCAAGGTTTTTTTCTAAGAATGTTCGAAATTATGAAATTAATGTCAAAGGTTATTCACATCTACCGGCTACAGATCATAGTTCTTGCTGAAGTGTATAGTCAATCACAGAGGTAGACCTAACGTAGTTATTATATACAAATGAGAGATTTACTATGTATGAAATAATTTCTCAAAATATCCAATAAGATCGAAGTATTACTGAAGTAAACAATTAACTACTTGTAACCTTCAATAAATATAAGTGAATAAGACGTAGATACATACTGTATAGCAACTAGAGATATTCTCCTTCGTCAAGCGCCTAACTTGGTTACGGGCCCGACTTCCGAAATAATTTCCGTCACAAGGTACTTCTCACTCAAGCCGCGTGGTATCGTTAATACTGAAGATAAATATCATCGGCCATAATCGATTTTGCGATCAGAATGTGAATATTATTAGTACAAATATGATAATATAATCCTGGTTCACGTATTCTTAAATATGCGCCGAGGTGTGTGTATGTGTGAGTTTCTAATTAATTATTTAGTTTCTAGGCATTATTATCTATTTATACATACTCATTAAAACATTAATAGCTAATAATTTTTATATCTCGATTCAAAAGTATTTTTTGAATATATGAAACGTTAGAATTACGCGATTCGGAAACTCCTGAACTTTGGTAAAAACACACACTCTGCATTCAATTTAGTTTCCGCAATTGTATTCGGTATTCTAAGAGCACGCTGTACCGGAATCGAACCGATCTGTTAACGCTGCAGGAGTATTTTATATTTTGAACCATTTGTACAACACACAATACAGTGTATAAATCAAAATGGATTTTCACTAAGAAATTCTTTTTGAACGTCAGTTTTACATAATCTCCACCGCTTCCCATTATTCGACTGTCAGAGAACAACATATCCTGTAGCATTTTTTTTAAATGAAATTAACAAAATTTTTGCCACTGCATAAATTTACAGATGCTACCATTGAGCTCGATAATGGATATCACACTGGTCAATCATTTAAATATTCATTTAGCTCAAAAATATTTTTTACATAGTGTCCTTAACAGTATTTAATTAATTCCTGGATGGCTGAACATATGACATGGTATCTTGTAACATCGTACCGTCAAACAAACGTAGTATTTATTTTAGACAATCTGAACTGAGGCTGTATGTATTAAGTTATTCTTATTTTCAGTATTACAGTTGTGCTTCTCTTGGATTAACGAAAACAGCGAAATATTTTTACAGTAGTTTACTATGATGCTGGCGTATATAATAAAGTATTTTTTTTTCAATAACTATTTGACTTCTTTTTACTTCCTTTAAAATAATCTAAAGAATCTTTATAGTACTTGAATGTATGACTAAATGTTATCTACTGTTTAGAAGACAATCTGCTGATGATTGTCGTATCGACCTATCGGTGTACAAATCTTTGGAGGAGGCCTTTATAAGCAGAGGTGTATCAGATGATGATAGGTTTTAGAATTTTTCCTTTTCGTACTCGAAACATTTTCGAACAACATCAGAAGATATAATAATGCACCGTACAACATTTATCTGAGAAATATGTATTTACATTAAAAAGAAAAATTTCTTGGACCCTATCCGATTTGATCCCTCATTCGAGCACAGTAGACGAACATTTGTTTAATCCCCGTCGCCATTTATCCACGTCCACCACACTGTTGATACACGAAATGATTAATTATCGACGATTTGGGTCGGGCGTGACCGTTTCTTTAATTCGGCGCCTGCCCCGGAATACCAAGTGGAAGAATATCTTTGTTCATCAAATTCATCATAAATTCAGAGAACCGAGTACAATAACGAAACAAAATATAAATACTTCTTTGAATGTAGTATTCATTTAACTACAATGGATTATGAATTGAACTCAATTTCAAAGGGTGTTTTAAGTAATATTTTAGCCGCAAATGTTAAAGGTGGTTATTATAGTTCATAAAATATTGCTTGATACCTGGGACTAATAGAGACTTCGTTTTAAAGTCAGCTACAATAAATGTCTTGTTGAAAAAGTTTTTAAATATTAATAAGACATAAATCTAGAACACTTTTTTTAAAAAAGAACATGTTATTAAAGAGATACTAGTAAAACCAAAGGTAATTTAAATTATTTATTTTTTTGCTAGCTTACTTCGTAAACACTTAGTAGCCTTTACGAAGTAAGCTATCAAAAAAACGTTTTGAATTATATTCACAACGTTACATTATAATATATCCTATCTCACACAGGATTGAACATACACTCGCGTGCAACCGAATCGACTCAAGCCATATATTGGTATAAAAGGTTGATTTTTCAGAAAATGGCTTATCCGATTTTTTTGGTACTTTTTATTTATGAAACTAATCTTTTCTCTAAAAAAATGCTATCGTAAGCAGAAAATTAGGTTAAGTATTTATTGATGAAATTTAATTCGGACAGAAATGCTTAAAAATGCAGGAAAACTAAAACGACAATATAATGAATTTAAAATTTATTTTACATAAAAGTAAAGAAACTTTAAATCATCAATAGTTTGCATTGCCTCTCTTTGCTTTTATAACGGCTTGCATGCGATTATTCATGAACTTTATCAATTTTATGATAAAATCTCGAAGTTGCATACTTCATTCTTCCTCTAGCGCAGTTTTGAGCTCGACGATGCTTGATGGAGTTGTATCTCTCGCTCGAACCCTCCGTTTGAGCTAGTCCCACAAATACTCAATAGGGTTCAGGTCAGGTCTGAGGGCTGGCCACATCATCGTCTCAATTTCCACCTCTTCAAAAATGGCGAGTAACACTTGCTGTATGGCACCTGGCATTATCATGCATCAATACAAGATCTTCTCCTATATACCCTGCATTAAGATACAACATGATCGCGGAGAATGTCTGCCACGTACTTTTGAGCTGTCAGACCCCCTCTCCGACCGCCACTAGGTAAGTACACAAGCTCGGTCTTTCCTTCATATGATATTCCAGTCCACATCATCATGACTGAACCACCACCAATTGATACTAATTAAGCGAAATAGCATTGCGAGAACCGTTTACTTCGACGCCTGTATATACTCGGCCTCTTCTGTCGTTTCCATGGACATACATTCTGCTCTCGTCAGTGAACAGGATGGAGCTCCATTACTCAATAGTTTAATTCAGGTGTTCACGAGCAAATTTAAGTCGGGCTTGACGGTGAACTGCGGTCAGTTTCGGACCTCTGGCTGGCCGCTTTGCAGTTAAATTGGCTTTCTTCAGGCGTCTTCTAATTGTCAATTGACTTACAGCCACTCCTCGATACCCTCTGAGTTCCTGTTGCACATGAACGCCCGTGAAATAAAGATTTCTCAACGAAGTTGAGACAATGAAGCGGTCGTCCGTCTCAGATATGCGCCGGTGCCTGTTTGTTTGTGGTCTCCGAATGCAGCCAGCAGTCTCTTGAAACCTTTTGTATACTCGTGAAACAGCTGATTGGCTCATGTTAAGTTCACGAGCGACTTGGCGTTGATTATGACCCGCTTACAACAAAGCTACAACTTGGGCCACTGCTTCTGAGATAGTGTCCATTGGATTGCGATTCAAATACTGGGAGCTTAAGAAGATGTGTACCTGTCAACGTTTCACGAGCAACTGATAACAAATATGGATTACGTGAGCTTTTATACGTAATTTATTCCCGCAACTCGTGGGTACGTACAGCAACGAGCAATTTCTGTAATGTATTTATTTAAAAATTTTTGTCATTATTTATTTGAAAATTGCTGTATTATGAAAAAAAAATCAGTCTTTCGAATAAAAAAACTTTCACAAAAATCGGAAAAGCCGTTTTTCGAAAAATTTAACTCTTATACCAATGTACGGTTTGAGTCGATTCAGTTGCACGCGAGTGTAGTTGGGTTAAAATATCACCTTCTTCAATCTACAGTATCATATAATGTATACATATTGATTTGAATAATACATACCTATCGATTTTAAAGGAGTGGTTATTAATTATGAATTATGGCAATTACCGGTCACACGATCATTTTGACTGTCGTGATTAGTATTCTTTGCTGCAATCTAGTCATCATTTTTCAACTGCTTAAATTTTTTTTAGATCTTTTTGAAATATTACTCTTGTTTATTAAGCGAAAGCATTAAGTAAACATTATTCATTCTTGGCTACATTGTATCGTATTCGTTTATTTTTCTGAACAATAAACTCTTAACCAGACAGATCTAGCGTGGGTTGACGACCTGTATCCTATAAAGCTGGCTTCAACAAAACAACAAAGCATCGACGAAACGACACACTGGCGTCATGTTGCAACTTGGTTTCCTAATTAAATAAAGTTAATACAGTGACGTCAATGTGATATATAGCTCTCGCTATAGCAAGTACGTTCCAATTTGAAATTGTTTATTAAATCCGAGTAAGTTTTTTTTTTCTATTGTGTTTTATACACTAATAATATTATTTTCTTGTTTTGAATATGTAACATAAATATCTCTTTTAATGTTTCGACAACTAAGTTTCAGTATCTTCTCTCACAAGGCGATAGCAATGGCGATATATCCACAATGCACGCCAAAGATATACACAAATACTATAAACTAGAACATGGTACTCTAAAGACGCCTCTGGCCCTTTGTTATCCTACACTTACTTCTACGTAGCTATAGTTTTGCTTTATAACCCTCGGCTAAGTTTAAATTAAAACGTCAAATTGATCTACAGACTCACAATACGAACAAATATGAGTTTACTTAAGTATTACATAGAACACGAATTGTTAGTACATTTTATATTAGTACATCGTGTTCGTACATTTGAGATGTGAGGACTCGGTCGAATATTTAAGATCACGTGGAAGCAGTTTGTCTGCAATGCTCAAGTTCTTGACAGCTAACTGCAAACGTAGGCTGATGACGACCATCGTGCAAAGAATATTTTAATTTTTCGGAGTACTTCAAAGGGTATCCCGTAATGAGTTTATCAATGATGGTGCCTGGTCAATCACGAGTATTATGGTATATTTTTTGATGAAGTTATTTTATTTAGTTTTGTGCATGTGGAACTAACCTGTAAGAGATTGTTACGCTCATATAATTATATACAGAGTGTTTATATTATAGACATGTATAACTGTAAACAATTGTTGGCTACTCTATATAATATAAAAAAAAATCCGAAGGTTGATCCTGGAAGGCAAAATTCCTTGAAAACGTGAAGCTGCTTGACAGCATATGAAATGGTTTGACAAGACACAGAAGTGAACCGGGCTAAAATAAAGTCAGATAAAAAGAATAGCTGAGTATCTAATTAGTTTCCTTAATCTGATCACCAAACTTCAATTTGAAGACGGCAACTAATGATGATGACAATAGAAGATAGAAAATATACAAGTACAATTTGCACACTCTTATATATTACCAGTAACGAGAAAAATTACTCAACTTGTCCAAGTCGTTAGCAACTCCACAATTGGGAAACGTTTTATTGTATATTAGATGATTTATTTTTACTGGTGGTAGATCTATGATGCCGGAGACTATTTAGGTAGGTATTACCGCAGCACCTATTTCTACCACTAAACAATAGTGTGCAAATATTACTGTGTTCCAGTTTGAAAGGCGTTGTTGCTAGTGCAATTAATGGAGTAACGAGACTGAACATAATATGGCTCAAGGTGACGAGCGCAATGTGATGCTGTGCACAACATTGTAACTAGCGCCACATTGTCACGGGCGGGCGTATCGCTTGCCATCAGGTGAACGTCCAGCTCGTCTTATCGCTTTCTAGTATTAAAAAAATATGTTATTTACGACATGTATTATTTTAATATATGCTGACATTATCATAATAGTAACCTACTAAAACTATATTTTAATCTGAATACTCCATAAGTAGTTTTGAATGACGATCAACAATTTTTCAGTGATGCAGATACATAGCGCCTGTGGACGATTATTTTAACACTAGTAAAAGCCCGGCTGTTTTATTTACATTAAAATCCTCTAATTATTATCAATTTTAATCGTTATGGAAATTGAATTTAACGATGATGATTGCCTGCATAGTATCAGTGTATATGGGCTAAGTGAATTCCGTGAAACCAATAAGCTAACGGCGACAAACTAACACACAAGCTGCATATATTGGCTGGCACTGTTACGCTAGAAACCAATAAGCTATCATCGACAAACTGTCACACACTTAAGCTGCATATGATTGGCTGGCACTGTTACGCTAGAAACCAATAATCTGTGGGCGACAAACTTACACACACTTAAGTTGCATATGATTGACTCGCACTGTTACGCAAGATACCAATAAGCTATCGGCGACAAACTGCCACACACTTAAGTTACATATGATTGACTCGCACTGTTACGCAAGATACCAATAAGTTATCAGCGACAAACTGCCACACACTTAAGCTGCATATGATTGACCTCGCACTGTTACGCAAGATACCAATAAGCTATCGGCGACAAACTGCCACACACTTAAGCTGCATATGAAAAAGATTATCATGTTTTTCTATTTGCGAGTACAAAAAGTAAATAAACATATATATAAAATTTTGTACTGATTTAAAAAATTGGTTTCAAAATAGTCATTAATTTTATATTAAGTATATACATCAAATTTTATGTAAAATATCACTGTATATTTTTAAACACCAGTGAAGTAAGTACTGTCTATAATTATATCTTGATATTAATACTCTGTATCCAATTTTCTTTATATTATTGAATACTAAAATAAAATTTCGCGGGTTCGAATCTCGGCATGTACCGATGACTTTAATATTTAAGTTATGTACATTTGTGAACTTTAGTAACAACAGCGAAATGCAAACGGTGAAGGAAAACATCGTGAGGGAACCTGCACATGAATTAGAATTTACTCTAAGGTATGTGTGAGGTCACCAATCCGCATTGGGCCCGTGTGGTGACTATGGCCTTATCGCCCTCATCAAGAGGGTAGGCTTGTGCCCCTACAGTGGTGACGTAAATTGACTGGTGAAGAGAAAAAATAAAATGTATGTAACACAGGGGCAGTGGTAAGGTGTCCCGCGAAACAACTCATGGGTCCTAAGCCAACCTCACCTGCTCGTGGTCCACCCAGCTAATCAACAAAAGAGTGTCTGGCTCCTATCAACCCGCATTGGGCCACCGTGGTAGGAAATGGCCCAAATTATCTCATATCGGCCTCGTCGTGCCCGGCGGTACCGGAGGCCATAAAGACTGTGTGAAGGTCGCGGGATGCCGCTGGATGCGAGAAGCGCAGAACCAACCGATGTGGGGTTTTTTAGGGGAGGCCTATATTCAACCATTGACGTCTATCGGCTGATGATTGATGCAACAGATACATTAATACCATATCCATACGTTAAATGTAATTAAACAGTAATTGACTACATATTTTTAATTAAAATATGCTATAATTATAAAGGTTTAGAATTTTCAGTGCCTTTAATAATTTGCAAAAGCACCTCAAGTTATTAACATTAAAGTTAAAATAATGGCGCTATAAACTTTCTAATTAACATAGGCCATCCGGTTCAAAATTACAAACCTTGAGTATGTAATATATTTGAATTGGAGTCTAAGTAATTTAATTTCAAAAATATATTTTTGCACAATCTTTAAAAAAAAAACAATGTAACGGGTCTCTAAAATCTCTTTGTTCAAGTTAAATAAGTAACTAAATGTACAATTTTTTTTATTCGACGATACGATGAGACGAGCAAGACGTTACACTGATCGGTAAGCACTAGTTAGGATGATATACACTGCAACATATTGTACTTGTCGCCTTGAGACGAGTGATATTGTCTGGTTACCCTTGTTGTTTCACTAGCTACAACACCCTTCAAACCGGAACACGATAATGTATACACAGTGCTGTTTGCTAGCAGAAATAGAAGCTGCGTTGATACCGACGTAGACATCACCAGCAAGAGAGGCCTACCACCAGAAAATCTTATTAAAAACATTCTTGGCTTCGTGTTCATCGTTATTGAGAGTGGTAGAAGTTAACCATGATCAGTATTTCATTTAAGATCTCCGTTGTAAAAACTCTTAGCATTTGTCAGCAGTAGCACAATTCCAAAGAATCTCGACTGATGAATATGCTGTTAGCCTTATTGATGACATTTACAGCTTCATCAGACTTAGGTCTCGCGCTTGTGGATTCCGCGAATTGGTTCCTCATATGCTGCTTGGCTCGCTGACGAGTTTCTTGTGACCATAACCTTTTTTTTATATTACCAAAGCGACAAACAGGTGTGCACCTCCCTGGTGTGCATCACGGTGAGTTTTCCGAACCTTCCGCGTCAACCTTTTATGGAAGATTTAATTCCTCTGGGTAGCTGGTGAACGCTATTTACAAGTTAGTGTTCTGGCCGATGTTTGAACATTAGGTTATACTTTAATGCGTAGTACAATTTCTCCGCGTGAAAGTATCTCTTATAACACGATCTGTCTTTACTATTATATCAACTTAATGCAAAAAAAAACACATACTAAAAAGAAAACAGTATAAATTTAGATGTTTTACCTCCATACACTATTAACGCTGAAGGTAGTAAAACTAAGTTTAACTTTATAACGTAGCGGTGGTCTGTAACAGAGCTGAAACTAAAGGGGCCTGAAATAAACAAGCTAAGGTGTAAGCGATACCTTTTTAGATTTCTAACCGTATTCATAGACTAGCAAACCTAACATAATAAATGACAATGTAATTTTTTAATTAATTTTATAACATTGACATTTTATAAAAAAAATCATGTATAAGTCATATAGAATCATTGTATACGGTTGCTTTAAAGGAAAATTTATACCCTTTCATGTCAAACTATATTAACCAGCGGGAGGCCGCTGGATGCGAGCAGCTCAGAACAGGTTGGTGTGGAGATCTTTGCGGGAGGCCTATGTCTAACAGTGGACGTCTATCGACCGATGATGACGACGATGAAATTACATTAACGATATATTTTTCATAAGCGTATTACAGCCCAAATATTTTTAAAAATCAAATGTTAAGTCGTAAATATGACAAACAGGTAGTAGTAAATATATAATTGAAAAACACGCCGCCTTGCTTAGATCCTGTCGGCAGGTAAAGAAATCCGCGCTATATTTACCTGATACTTAGTCTCTACATTAAGACACTTCTTGTGATAAAAGTTGTAAGTAATCAATATACGGCATTACATCATATTGCATACTTTTAGCATTTCTTCGAGTTTATTTGCTGCTTCAGAAATATTACGCCAAGACGAGATTCTACTACAAAGTACTACAAATTGATTCAATGTGTTATGATACATTAATAAAATAGACCCCCCCAGCGCTCGTTTCCCGACTGATACATATACATAGAAGTTGTTATGTTTATATGTAATTATTATCGTACCGGGGCGAGCGATTTTATCGACGTTGGGTCCGTACACAAAGACCTAAATTGGTACACATGTACCCAGTCAGCCGATTACGTTCAACAAGTCGTTATGTAGTTTGCATTTATTAATTATATATCGCGTAGTTTCCATGACAATAGTACCATTTTCAAACTATTCGCTATTTTCGTTCAAATAACATATTTTCTGTGTCACGGGAACATACGGAATTTAAAAATATTCTAGAAATATACCTACAAATCCAGATACGAATAAATAAAGATGTCTAATGATGGTATAAATAATTTTAGAATCTTTTGTGTGGCTGCAGTATACAGCACTCATGATGGTTACACCAAATTATGATTTATTAAATATTTTGTATTTATATCTCCATAAATTAGAAATTATACTTAAGGAAGATCGGCAAAATACACTTTTGGCAGCATTGAAACGGTTAAAATAGTAGCAAGATGTAGATTGAAATCATCTTATGAATATAACAGTTAACACGATTATCATCTTCAAATAGTGTGCAGAATGAATTTTCTTTTTCTGATTTTTTCTGAGTTCAATATAACTATTAAGTATATGAACACAGATGGAAAAGAAAGTTTGTAACTTTGTACTAATCTGTATGTTTACTAGAGGCAAGTCTTTCCTGTTGAAGCTGGTTTAGATAGGTACAAATTGCGATGAGAATAGTAAGGTAACGAGACTTGAAACCTCATTGTTACGGGAAGGTGTATCAAAAAAGATTAAGTAAAAGATCTGTTAATTACATCGCTTTGTCATATACTAGTTTTTGAAAAACATCATTCACATTTACATCATTATATATACTCACTAATTCGAATATGAGCTCCTTCTCGTCGAGCTGGCGCAGCTCGTGCCGCGAGCGCCGCTGCGGCCTGGACGGGGTCGCGTACGGCGGCTGGTCGCCCAGGAACGTCGGAGTACCGTCGACAGTCGTCACCAGCGGTTTCAGTAATCCCCCGCGTTCAAACTCGTGCGCTGAGATCTTTCTGTTTTACAATAACAAGGAATTAGCTCATCATTTGGACAAACAACCACTGAAAAACCTATATTAAACAATTATATTGCCAGCGAAAATTTTTAAATAAGCATTCGTAAATAACTTACTGGACGAAAATATCTCCAAGGGCGTGCACAGAGATTTCGCGTACAGTATGCGTACCACATTTGAAATATCGCTACTTATCTATACTTAAAAATAATATTACTCATTTCATTTCAGCATAGATTCGTACCTTTTGAGTCATTTAGGAAATAATTATTTACAGTTTTAGGGAGGCAAACTAGCCGCTGCTTATTTGCCTATATCAAGTGTACGTTGGTTGTAACTTCACATATAAAAACAACAACCTATAATTCATAAAGTAAGAATTTCACTAGTTTTTATGGAATCGGCGCTTCCGCTCATTCCAACCCTGTTCTAAACTAAACACTAAAATATTTTCTGTGCTCATTATTAAGAAAACCCTATAACGAACTTATAAGAAACCTTAAATGTAAAATATGCGAACTCGTTACACACGAGATAACACAATTATGATAAAATCAAGAAAGTAAAAGAAAAAATTCTTTGGATACAAACGTTATCAGTAACCTGTAAATTTTTCCCTTGCAGACAATTTTCCTATCTCTGGGCACAAGAGTGACGAGCTTATAGACCACTAAATACTCTTACCTGATAGTTATCGCAAAACGTCGGATAATTGAGTACCGATAACGAACCAAAAGCGTCGCACCTTAAGTGCACCGATTGTCTCCGAGATAAAACTTAAAAATTTTTGAGATTTTCTTTCTAAATTCGGAGCTAACAAATGGCATTTATCATATACACAAATTTTTTTTCTTTCATTCACAAAATTATGAAAAGAAATTTAAGAACGAATTATATCTTAAAACATTAATTAATAATAAAGTTAAGACGGAAGCAAAGCCTAAATAAACGCCAATAAAGCCAAAAATAAACGCCTGAAAAATAAGATGTTTAAATACAAGTCATAAGTAAATTTAAATATTGTAAAAAATATCTTGGAGATAGAAATATGAATAATTAACTATGTTTGCCTTATATAATATTAACATTTTTTATTTTTCAAATAACAAGAAATAAGCATGAGTTCATTACTAAGCATTCCTGTAGCGAACCAACGTATTGATCTCGTCAACGATAAGTAAACGAGCTACAAATGTCTCCTAATGTCAGAAGTTATATAAAAATTCCAACCAGTAAATGTCAAATAAATAAAACATTTGTACTCAGTGGTATTTTAAGTTAAGTCGTAAACCGAATGTAATTTATCAAAGGGGATAGCCTGAATCATCGACGTAGGGTAGCTAATTTTCTACAATGCATTTTGGAGAGTGTGTGCAATAATTTAAATAATACTGCCATCGTCTCTAAACCATCAAACGGAAATGATTCATTCCTTCATTACTGATATTGCATGAAGATATAAAAGCAGTTTCTTTCTCGAACTGCAGTATTAGACCAGTCTGTCGGCGACAGGTCTCCATCCAGATGTGACGACTTTAAGAGAATATTAGAAAGGATTCCGTTTATGCGCTCTACAATCATAGACGACTATTCTATAATATAGTTAAATAAAAATATAGTTTTTAATGAAACACTTAGTGCTTATGTTTTCTGTTATTTCTATTTAGAACATAAAAATTCAGCCGCAATAAAACTTCGCTGTAAAATAACAGAACAATCGGAAGCTTCAGTGAACACGGAGCGCAACCGGCTTCGCTTTAACGGTATATTGTGGACAATTTTCTAAAGCGAAGTCACGATTCTCTATAATGACGAGACGATTTAGGCGGTGAAACAATGAATAATAACAGAATTTTATTTCAAGTTTAAATATACTGCGGTAATACCATTATTTTTTATTCTACGAGCGAACGAGACGTTGACCTGATGATAGGTGTTACGCCTGCCTACATCAACGTGGCGTCACTTAATATCATATACATAGCACACCACGTTGTGCTTGTCGCATTGAGGCATAAGATTTTAAATTTCGTAACCACAATTAATTCACTAGCTACAACGTCCTTTAAACTTCAACAAGGTAGTATTTGCACACAACTGTTTATCGACAGAAAAAGGATATGGGATGGTACCTACAAAGGCGGTCTTCAGCAATAAACATCTCCTAGTTTTATACCAACGCAACTTCTACTTCTACCGCCAAATAATAATGTGCAAACGTTATGGTATTTCGGTTTGAAAGGTGTTGTAGCTGGGGTAATCGCTGGGGTAATCACTGGGGTAACGAGACTTCATATCTTATGTCTCAACACTGTAGTCTCAACTATATCTTACGTCTCGTTGCTCCGTCGAAATAAAAAAATATATACCAAACCGTTTTTTCACTGTGTTTCCTTAATAAGATAAGAAATAAATGTTGAAGACAATTTAATAAAGGAATATTATCACAACGTATATTTAACCAAAGATAAAGGAGGAGAATCTTAATAAGACGCGTATTTTTTCCCCTTTTATAGATCACTACGCTTAACTTTTATATAACGATTCTATATTTATAATTCTTTTAGAAAGCCCTTATTTTGGAGTCAATTCGATAAAAATACCGAAAAAATATTAAGAGGAAGTTGGAAATAATAATTGTAAACTTGTTGATTTTGTTTAAATTTTATGCGGATTTGATAATATTTTTTATGAACAAAGATTATATCTCTAAATTGGTGCCGTAAAATATGAGGAAAAATTCGATGGTGTATCTTAAAGTAAACCGGATATAATGAATTTGCACTTCTTGATAAGATCTGTTGAATGTTTTTATTTTCTTTTTCTTGCTGGGAAATAAGTTCTATACTAATAAATAGTTTGTGTGCATTTTAGACGTATTTACATTTTATATAGTACAGTGTATATATAATATCAGCATGGTCAGCGAAACTGTTCTATTAATTGCTAGTTAGAGCCTGGCATTTAATTTTTACATTGAAGTAACCCAAAATAAAAGTAAAAAACCACAAAGTAATGTTAAAGTGTTAACCACGAATGCGGGAATGTGTTCACCATTATCAATATTCTATTTAAAAAGGAGGTTCTTAGTTCTACGAGAAGATGACATGAGATTAATGAAGTCTACACAGCTGCGAGTCCCGGCGACGATAAAGTGTACACACCGCTGCTATAACGTGTACAGTTATTATTTATGCAGTTGCATATCTTCAAAGCATACCGCGATCTGTAAAATTTTCTTTATAAGCATTCTCTACTTTTCAACGTTGAACATTGCAATTTTTTTAGTCTTTATATATAGAAGATATCCAGGCATTCATTCTAATCTCTAATTCTGATCTCCGAAACTATTAGACTTAAGCAATAAAAATTTGGTAGTGATATTATTTATGTCATTTTAAGGATAGCTAAGAATGGATTTTATAAAATTCTTTTCCCAAAGGAAATTGTGGAGGTGTAAATAACGGCAGGGTGCTCGCATACCGGCGAGTAACCACCCTACGGGAATATTTCTGTCAAATTTAAAGTCTAAATTTTGAAATCTAATCTAAGTAGTTAAAGACATAGTTTATAGTTTAATCTAAGTAATATTAGACGTAGTAAATACACAACTAATATTAGAAAAGGAAGGTTAGACAATATTGTTTAAAATAATATCTCATTTTTGTGTTATAAGTAAACTACATAATGATATCGATAATGATAAAAGTAAATTTTTTTTGGTTTACTTAATTTAAAATGCACAAAAAAAACGAAATTAATGAATTGATTAGATTTTTATTTTAAATCAAATAAATTAGACAATTTGTATTGTACTATTAACAAACTTCTTAATTGATAAAATTAATTTCGGTTATAGTAAAAGAAGCGTAAGCTACTGTCACACTGTTTACGTAAAAAGGATATGACAGTAGAAATTAAGGAGAAGTGACCCAAGGCTATTATCTACCAGGATCATGTTCATTGCGAAATTTATTGTGTCTCCGAAAACTGTTGTTCTTTGAACATGCCAGTTTCTTAACAATATTTGCTCCATCTCCGCCACCAGCTCCGTTAATATCGAACGAAAGAAGTTGTGTAGCCCATAGTTCTCCCACACTTTCAGCAAAGCTATCATCTAGATTGTATCATACTGTTATGAGTCTTTATGATCAAGCATAAACCGAAGATATTAATCAAAGTTACAGGTCTTGTCATCATCAGATTTTAAATGTCCACCACAAGAGATAGGCTCCTGCAAAAATCTCAACACCGATCGGCCCTGCGCTGCCCGCATGCAGCGGTTTTCGCGACCTTCATCACATCATCGGTCTACTTTGTGGAGGTCTCCCAGCAATAAGCTTAATTATTGGTTGTTACCTGACTGGTGTCGTTGCCCCTGATCCCGAACCGGCGCGTGAAGGCGATGCAAGTTCAGCGCTGGGCGGCGTTGCGTGAGACACCAGCCATGCATCCACCACTTGCCTCGTCGCTTTTCTGTACACCAAAAACAATATTTATATAAAAAAAATACAAACATTTATATTATAAACGATCTTGTTTTTTTTTGTAATTTTTCTATTGTTGATTGATTTATATTCTCAAGTTATATTTTAAAGTTTGTTACTATAACATAGTTTTGATAAATAATAATTATTTTATAATCATCTTATTTAAATATTATAAAATATTTCAGCACACCAGGAGAACTTATAACTAGATTTATTAATAATCTTGGAAAAAAAACAGATATTATTCTAAAACTGAATACCTGTAAAAAGAATCACTGCCGAGTTAATTTTATATTAAAGTATATCGTCATAATTTGCCATCAGACGTAAAGATACGACATTCACTACGTTGGCTTCTTTCATGATGGGAAAAGCGATTGGAATCAGCTGCTGGAATAAATGTTTCCGGTTGAGGAATTTTTATAAGTGCGAATAGGCTAGTTCTGTAAACTCATACGCTTTACCATTAAAGATTACATCGCCGCTTACTATCAAGTGAAGTCATAGTCAAGCGTCAGTTCATATATTTAAAAAAAAAAAACAAAAGGACTGAATGTGATATCGAAATAGTTATGGTTCGATTAAAGTACATTTACGTTTGTAATGTTGCCATCTCAATTACTGCGGCTAATTGAGATCGCGTTCGTGTTAACACGTTTGAACGTTGTACTAGCCGTACCAATTAACTCCAAACGAAACATGTACGTCCGTGTGGGAATTTTTATGTTCTCAGCTGTTATAAACTCAATACACACATTTCATTATTTAAAAAAAAAAACAATTCATCTCTAATTACACTAAACCCTTTATGGGAACTGTATACAAATTTTCAAGTTTCCACGACGTTACTACTACTGATATTTATGTAATGCTTGATGATTAAAGATTTTTTTTTATTTGCGCTAAGCTCTTGCCTATCCCGTTTGTGTTTCAGTAATATATAAGGCAATATTCAGAAAAACATCAAGCGGTATTTGCACAGAAATGGAAATAAAATTTATTGAATGTAAAGTATGAAGAGGTTTAATGGGTTCCGCACAACAACTCACGAGAACCTGCTAATCAATAAAGCTTTGGCTCCCACTAAGCCGCATTGGACCAGCGTGGTGGGAAATTGCCCAAATCGCCCCCGCCCCTATATGAACCCCTACTGATGCCAAGCTGACTATGGACCGATCGATGTGGAGATCTTTGGGGAAGACCTATGTCCAAGACTGTACGTCTATTAGCTGAGGTTGAAAGGGCGAAAACAACACCGGTTAATAATTTGCTGTTGGTAAGTTTTTGTTGCGAGAAACCATCAAGGTTAATATCATCGCAGGTCTTATTTCTGCCGCTAAGAAGTAGTGTGCAAACATTACTGTGTTCCGTTTTCAAGAGCGGTATAGCTAGTGAGATTACAGAGGTAAAAAAGAGTTAATATGTTGTCTCAAAGCGATGAGTTCAATGCGATGATGTGCGATGATCATCTTAACAAGCTATAAAAAAAAACCAAATTACTTATATTCCTATAATGAAGATTTGTTCTTCAAATCTTCGATTGAATATTTAGAATCTTTTCCGAATTTTACACATCCTAATAAAAAGAAAAATTCATCACAAATATATTACCTACACATAAAAAAATATACGCGACGTAATGAAGTTTTAGGTATTTAAAAAAGAAATACGAAGTTAACACATAGTTATTTTTACTTTATTTACCACGTTGTGACCATAATAAATGACCATCTATACAACGGGACGGGCGTCATAAAATTTCACAACATAACTAACGACTATAAGTAAAGTATGCAAAGTGCAACATCAAAATAAATTTTATCGCAAATATTTATTGGAGACGTCGTACATTGGCAACACCGCATACGGTAAATTCGCACGAACACCATTTTATTCTTTACCAGTTAAACATACGAGCTACTTTGGTCTGCGTGAAGAACGATAGGAAAGGGTTTATGACGGACGTTCTCAGCGAAATGCAATAAAAGCAAACACTACACTACTTTCCTGAATCAACGAAACTTATTCTGTATAACGCTCGAATTTCCAGACACTATTTCGAATTCGTTTTTTTTTTTTTAATCATTTTAGCGACGAGACGAGCGGGACGTTCACCTAATGATAAGTGATACGCCCACCCATAATAACTTGGCGCTAGTTAAGATGATATATATTGCACTTCATTCCGTCGCTTGAGACATAAGATGTTGATTCTCGTTATCCCAGTAATTAAACTAGCTATAGCGTCCTTCAAAACCGGAACACAGTACCATTTAGCGGATGCAATAGGCGCTGCGGTGGTACCTACCTAGACGATATCCGGCAACAGAGAAATACTTCGTCTATCGCGAAACTAGTAAATCGATGCATGACAACCTAATCGAAATTAAAAAAATTGTTTTTTGAAAAACATTAATATTGGAAAACTAAGTTCTAAGTCGAAACATGGAATCGCATGCGCTTGGTGAAATAGTTCTACTATGCAATTTTTTTTTTGTTCTATGAAGAAACAAGACGAGCGAAGACGTTCACATGATGATATGTAGTACGCCTGCTTAAAACAACATGGCACGAATTAGAATGATATAACTGCAACACATTGTCCTTGCTGCCTTGAGATATAAGATGTTAAGTCTCGTTACTCCCCTGTAATTTCACCAAGTACAACCCCTTCAAACTAGAACACACTACTGTTTGGTGGCAGAAATAGAAGATGCTGTGTGTAGACGGTCTCCGGTAACAGAGACCTACCAGTAAAAAATCACTGTACTCTGCATTATTCCACGTCCTGGCAGTTTTTACTAGTAAGGATCACAAGCGCTTCCGTTGCAAATGGCTTCCTTGTTATATGTGTTTATGTTTACGTAGGAAGTGCTTGACAATTGCGGAGATTAAATGATTGTCGTGGAATTCAAGAGTTAATTTAACATAAAACGTACTAGGACAAAAAAAAAGTAATATTTATTGTATAAATTAAACTGAAAATATTAATAAAAGATGTCACGCGATCCTTTAATCTAATGTTAAAGTTTAAAGGTATTTAAACAGAAAATGTTGCATTTCAAACTACAGCAGTCGCATGTTAGTTAATGCACAGAAGCTGTGCCGAAACTCAACAAACGGTTACAGGAAGTTACCTAACATTGAAAAAGTTTAACTAAAGTTTGAAATCAAGTTAAAATCTAACGAGTTCAAGACGTTGAAAGTGGCACAGGGAAGAGCTAATAAGTAATAAAGTTGGGAATTGTAAAGGACAATTAAAATACGGCAAAGTACATTTTGTTTTCGTGTATATGTTCATAGATTTGTATTCATCGTCATTATTATTTCAACCTGTCCGATGACACCTGCATCCATCGATTCCACACAATCATCACCAGGTCGTTGTGCTATCAAGCCGACAATCATCTCGTATATTTGTATTACAATAAATTTTTGATAGACAAAAATTTTTAACTGTCCACATTTTATTGACAAGCGATAATGTTATATCTTTCTGTATGTATAATAAAAAGAATACTGAAATCATCATTGATTTTTATCACACATGTAGTTTAGAAAACGGGTTAAAATATCCTAAAGTAGTAAAATCAGGTTTTTTTTCTGTTAATGATATAATAGTAGCTATTACTGCAAAATTGAGCAGGCCTTTGTTTATTGCTATTGAACAAATTGAGACGATGGTGATGAATTAATAAGAAAGCTGTTTTCATTATAAATTTGTTATTTCTAGCGTTTTGACTATATTTTTTTTTTGTGTGGCTAATTTCATGAAGTGATCAGTCGCCAAAATAATATGAAAAGCTTAGAAGGAAAAAATACAAGCTGTCTCTTTTACGTACCTATTGATCGTAAATTAGGGGCATCGTAGGAAAGAAATCCATGTTCGCCTAGTGCCGACTGATATCGCATGACCTCGGAAACTGTTATTCTTGAAACAGGGCGGTTAACCCTCGACGTTTCCTTTCCCAGGAAACGCAAGTATAGTTGGATCGAATAAAAACAGATGTCTGTTATACTTATTAAGCTATCATTGCTAAAATAGGATTCTGATTAAATCAGCCATTATTTAGTTTTCAAATATACACCCAGATGGAAATTTCATTCACTAACAAATTAATAAATATCATTAAATCTTTGAATCACAAATTCAGCGAAAACAACTTTAGTCGTCTTCGTTCATTTAAACCGTGCATTGTAATGTGAATCTTATTTGTCCCTTATTTATGGATCTTTCAGACTCGATTTTAAAGACACCATAAACCGAGTAACGTGTATAATAAACTCATGGGAACGGAACGGGTTTAATATAAAAAAAAAACAAAAAAAAATTACTCGGAGTTTTATTACGTTGTAAAAACGTTAAACGCATCTGGTTGTCCTTCGTTTGTTCACGCTTAACTATACGTCGTACGCCATCTTGGGATGAAAAAATCTTGTGATGGAGTATTCACAGAATCTTACACCTTTTTTCTCCCCTCATATAGTTTGTAAAACAGCAACCAGATTTTCATCTAAATATGTACATACTGACAAAATTTTTATGATTTACTACCGACAAGTTTAAAATTCTGTATGTGTAATCTTCTAAAGTAAATCCACTAATGATCTGTATTTGATAAAACGATCACGTAAATATTCAACACATTTTTTTAAAAAAAAACCCTTGAGATCGATGTTAACCAAACTGCAAAATAAAATCCACATTCACTCAAAATTAGTTAAAACTTTGTACGCTCGCTTCACAAAGCATCACACTTTATACAATCGTTACAATGTAGTGATATTGTATTCATGAGTCATGAAAGTTTTAGATGAAGTTAGATTAACGGAAACCAGCGCGCAACTCGGGTCGGTCGGTTGCGAGTTTAAGTGAGTAATCCGACAATTTACATCAATGCAATGAATTCCACAATAAATGAGTAAACTAAGAGACACTGTCAACCTTTTATACGTACCTATACATACAAACAACTGTAAACTTGAAAACATGTATAATTATATGATGGATTACTTGAAGTATCTTTTTATAGAAACGTCAATATGAGACACTAAGAGGCGTCAATTTAACGAACCTTAAAAAGTAGTCGTGCACGAAATCCTGATTCTCGTCGAGCCAGGCTTCAGTGCGGGCACACTCGGCGTCGTAGCAGGTCGGCGCGGGCATGCCGCTGCCCGCGCCCACCGACGGCTCCTCTATGCTCCGCAGCTGAAGACCTTTAACAATCACAAACAATACATTAATGATTAAAAAAATTACTTATTTCTATACGAAATAATGACGACAATAATACTATAACTATCGTTAACTCTCCAGCTTTAGTTCGCGCTGATGCTGGGATACAAAATATTAAGCACGGCACTTAGCGATTTGGGAGTAAAAATAAAATACTAATTTAGGCCCACGTTACTTTTCCTTTATTGACGCCAGAGGGTAAATCTTCAAAAGATATCCTACTTCTGAGGAGTAAACAGAGTTATGTGGTATTTATAACAAAATGTCATCAGACGGTTGGAGAGAAGCTCTGAGACCTAGATAACGCACAGACCTCCCTTCACTTTAGCTTAATATGTCGTAAGGCACCTCTTACAACTCTCATTGTACTGCTACTCCACGAGGCCACCTCTCGTTTTCCGCCCCCCTCGGCCTCGTTTATTGAGTGATAAGAGCCGTTAAAACTGAAGACCCATTCAATCATCTTCAACGACTGGTATGGCTCACCTCAGTCTTATTCTTCGTAGTCTGTGACTACAGAGATGTACTTCTACACTTCCTACAGCTATACAAGTAAGTATGTTTAATATATTTAACTTGCCTTTAAACGCGTACAAAAGTAGAGTCAAAAGAAGGATACAAAAACTAGTCTTTTCACGGTATATTATAAACCAGTAGCATCTACAAATCGTTACGAGAGTTGTACAAATAGGATGGTGTAATCACATTAAACGTACCACGTGGTTGTGATAACAGTGCTAATATTGAGTGCATGAATCTTAAAATAAAACGAAGTTAACTTATGATAATGGATATCAATGACCGCGCTTATACAAGGTACAGGTAAGGACGAATTAAAAACGATCAATAATTTTTTATTTCTCAATGAACACAGTCATCTTTTATCTTGATAATGTTCTTCGGCTCTGGCGATATTTATCGCACTAAAGAGTCGTGTACGCAAACAATAAAGCAGTTTACTTAACTATGGATTACGTATAGTAAATTTATACACACGAAGGGCCTACGCGTGCGTATTTACCTTAGTGACTGCGTGTATATAACACAAATATGAATATTTACAGTGATAGTGAGTTTACATAACGTCGCGCTCTTGTACGAGTAAATAATACTAAATATCAATACAAACAAAGATAAATTATCACGTTCCAACCTCTCCGTATCGCGACGGTAGAATGAATGAGCGAATCCTAAGACGCAAACATTACTACACTAATGCAAAAACATAAAACAACTTATTAACATTTTATAAATTCATAGTCGTATACATCTATACAATTTTTTGTTTAAAATTAAAGTATGTGTGCGAGAAAAAAAAAATATCCAGAAAAACAGAGGTAACGATTCTACAATTTTTTACATATGTATTATTATTGCAAGCTGTGTCTCCGTAGTTTTAAGATTTTTTTTTCTATAAAGCGACGAGACGAACGAGATGTTCATCTGATGGTAAGCGTTACGCCGGCACATGACAACGTGGCGCTAGTTAAGATGATATACATAGCACAGCGGTGTGCTTGCCTCTCTTGACACATATGTTAGGTCTTGTTACCCAAGTAATTTAACTACCTACAGCGCCTTTCGAACCGTAACACAGTAATGTTTGCACAATACTCTGCCGGCAGAAATAGAAGCTGTAGTGGTACCTACTCAAACGATCTCCGGCAACAGAGACCTATCACCAGTAAAAATGGTCAGAGATGAGACGCACAATGTTTCGTAAGATATTTTATGTTAATAGTAACTAATTACTTTATCATCTTTTTTGGTGAACTTATATAAATAAATGAAATATATGATAAATAAAAAAATTACATTTAGCTTGGTATTTCTTTAACTACATACTATAATTAATTACTATATATAAATTACCTATTTTTAAGTTTCGTAAGCAAAACTAAACATCGACCGAAAACTGGAAGTTGTTATTAAATAGACAAAAAAACTAGTACATTTACTAATTTGCCGTAAAACCTTTATCCATGAGAACACGGACACTGAATATAATTAATACTTTTACACTACTATTTTTATCGCCGAAATTTACATACAAATAGTCTTAAACAATTAAATATAGACATTGTCGATTTGTTTAATAAATGTATTTAACGTTAACTTACACAATGCACTTCAATATATTTTACCTGCCTGGAACATTGTCTGTTTTGTTCAAACAAAAACAGCATCCGAACATGGTCATTTAATATGTTGTAGTAAAACAACAATTGTAAGGTAATCAGTATGGATTAAATGTCAATAACATAAAAATGAAATATGTCAAAATTCAAATAGAAAAAAAACCTCTTTGTAGAAATAAGGTCAACCTCATACAAGATATTGAGAAACATTTAATTATTAACTGTTCACTTACACGCGAATTGAATTTTAAAGCATACATCTTTAATACTTGCTGTGTATTAAATGGTCATTAAATGTGATGACATTGCCGCTGCTGCACTTCTACAAGGCTATTACATACTAGGCTATTACACGTTATCGTGATGAGCAATGCAACTGCTAGTATTATAGCCTAACTATACTGCATGCACGCCTAAAATGTTACAGCCAATGGTCGTAACGACTTGCATTGCGCAATTAAAGCTGGCAATTTACTCAAGTAAGCATAAAGGAGAAATCGCTGAGAATATTGTCGGATATATACAGAAATCATTTCGATGTTCATTCCGCTGCACAATTGCTATGTTACAAACTTGTGTCCGTTTTCGCAGAAAAATATCATTTCCTAAAAAAATTGCATGTTAAGAATAATAAAGTTTGTGCAGTGTTTTTATTTTTGCTCGACATAAAGTTGGAAGTTCTCTTAACGTGCTAGAGCGTACGGCACTATATAGGCAAATAAGTACGTATCATTATCATCATCGTCATTATCATTATCATTATAATCAAAAGTGCGCAGCAGCATTGAAAGCAAGAAATAGCACAACATGCTATTAGACAACATTTGAGCAACAGTACTGTGCAAATAATATTGTAATCAGGCTATAAGGGCGTTGTAGCTGAAATCACTAGAATAACAAGACATAACATCCTGTCTCAATACGACGAGCACATTGTATATAATCTTAACTATCGTCATATCGTCATAGGTAGGCATACCGCTTACCATCAGATGAACGTCTCAAAAAAATATATTTATGACTTAAAGAGCAGTTGCATGAGATCGTTTGCATCAAACAGACTATATAAACTAGATTCTTGCATTTTGTATTCGTGTTAATTAACAAAAACATCATTTACTTTCGAGTAATTATAATTCACTTGATCACAAAAAATTATATACGTTGTAGAAAGTTGGTAGTTTTTATACCAATTAGAAGCAATGAATCTTCAAACCGGAACAAAGTCTTGTTTGTACACCGCTACTTGGAGGCGGAGGCTGAGCTGTTACCTGTCAAAACTGTCTCCAGCAACAGATAGTCAAAAATAAACAAATGTTAAATATAAGTTTGCTTCGAAATTATATCACCTAAGTAATCTAAAGTCGTCTATGAACTATAAGATGGTCTTTTCAGATCTTTCAGTGGCTTAATTAAGAGACCTTAAAATTAAAATTAATAGTTTCTGCAGATTTGCCAATTTGCCTTTTATAGAAGCATATGACAGCAATTATTCAATTCAAGGATAATTATAACCCAGGACTACGAACTTTAGTAATGAAGGGACAACCAGAGAGAAAGTAAAGCTCACTTCTCAGTTAAAGCACAACAATGTCCTTGATAACATTTTAAATAAATAGATTTTTATCTACACTTATCCTCATAGTATTAAGTAACAGTAAAGTCGTGGGGGACGAAACGTACTCGCCCAGAATACCCCAGCCATAGTGTGTCGACTGCTAGAATATTATATGGAAAGTAATCCGAAAAAGCCCTATCCATCATGTAAACCGCCAACCTTCACTAGTTGGAGAGTAACTTTAAGAAGACCACGTAAACTCCACAACTGTGTCTTGTAACGCGGACACAGTTTACATCATCTGAAAGTCCAATAGAATTATGTGATACCTATTTGCATTAAGCGACAATTCAACGAAATGCGTAATAACCCCAACACAGAGTCCCATTACCGCAGTAACAGCCAAAAACGTTTTGTTATAATGATTTCCCCAGACCTCCGGAGTTATGTAAATGTTCACAATTGCGACCCTCATCTCCTGTGAGCGTTATGCTAACAACTTGGAACTTCCACACGTTTTGTGTACACACTTAACGTATGCCTGTACTATACGATAAAGGATTTTGTGTGCGTAAAACCGTCCCAATTTTAGAATATTCCTAAAATAACCTACCGACCTTCAATAAAATCCCGTCTGGTCGTAACGTAGGTAATCTCTCGTGTCACATGACAAAATAAATTACAGTTATAGTTAAATATTAAATGTTTGTAAAATTTTGTATAATAACCGTCATTAAAATTTCTAGAAAATAAAATTTCCAGAAAAAACTAGTAAAATACTACTTAATCTGATGGTAAGTCTCTATCGCCAGCCTAGGTTCTCGCCATGTCGTGGCGATGGTGCTCAGAACGCATGACGTGATTACACGCGACGAAGGTAAGAGGAACATACTCGGCCGGCCAGCGTTGGCCGTTCCAGGTAAGCTCCGTGACTTCATCTCGGATGTGTGCCCGTGGACTACGAGGACAACTTTGCACTGCCCTTCGCAGTCATGATAGAGACGCGGAGGGAGAGGAGTGTCGGTATTGCCTTTCGCCGCTCTCTCAATCCTCCGCAGGCGTATAAGTAAGTATAAGCGGCTGAACCGAAGACCATATTCGCCGCAGGGTGCCGGGAGAGTTTTCTCTCTTGCCTCACCTCTGAGTGACGGTTTCAAGGGGATCCGTTGATCACGAGACGAATAAAAGCTGAAATGAAGGCATGCTGTTGTTCCCGCACGCCCCTACAGACGCGGAAAGGTGATTCTGCGCGGTGCAGCCTGCTCTGGCGGGGTCGTTGATATGTCGGTGCAAGTCCGACATAACCTGTCTTTGCCTCCGCAAGGGCAGGTATACGAAGGCATTTCCCCCAAGTAAAACAAAAAAAAACGGTGTGTATCGCCGGAGACCGTCTAGGTAGGTACCGCATGTTTTATATCTACCGTCAAATAATACTGTGTTCCGACTTGAAGAACTTTGTGAAATAACTGGTATAACGAAAGTTAACGTCATATATCTAACATCGACGCCCACAATACGATGCTGCGAATTCTAAGCAGCGTCACGTGGCTTTGGGCAGACAACACTTGCCATTAAGTGGACGTCTGGCACGTCTCGATACTTCGTGGAACATTTATTCACAAAGTTGTAACAAATAATTACTACATTACATTATATCTCGGCCACAACTTTGATGAAGCTGTGACCATCATCATTCACATATGGTTTATTCCGTATGTCGATGGTACAACTTTTAAATATATAATTAAAACTTTATTAATAATATGTATAATACACATTATATTTGTAAATAAACATTATATTTGAAATCATAAGTATACAATTTTTATTACTGTTAAAGTTTGATTGTATTGACATTTAACGCTTTGAATAGAATATAAAGAAGTAAGGACGGGCGTATCACTTACCATCAGGTGAATGTCTCCCTCATCGCTTCGTCGGAATAAAAAATTAGTTTCTGTTTGTGTTAAGTTTTCTAGAAGGATAATCATATCACCGTAACTAAAAAAAGTTTCATATAATAGAAACCGAATGAAGAAAGAAAACTATGCTGTTGCTATACCGACATTTGCAAATTCTAAATACATGTATATTACGGAATATAACATAATGATTATTTAAATTAACATACATATGTGTGCCAGCAGTACCTGTAATTACAATGCTTTTAATAAACAAATAGACGTCATACGAATTTTTAATATAAATGTAAATACATAGCATTTTAATTTACCGTATCAGAAGGTGTAGATAATACAGATTGCCGTATGTTATGAGAACAGAACATTGACCTTAATTAAATTTTTCTGTAACGTTTGTTATTTTCATTAAAATTTATTTAGCACTAGTTAGGCTAAACCAGGATTAACAGATCGTTACTATATGAAAGAGTTTGAAGTATTCTTCATAAATATTTTTTTATATAAAAGAGAAAGACGCGTCGTGATAGCGACGAACAAAATTAAAAATAACGTAACATATAAAGACACTACAAAGTTTTTATACTTTTTTTCATACTTTTGCATAAATTTATTTGATAATATAACAAATATCCCACCGCGGGGTAGAATCGGAGTTGAATAGTACTTTGATTTCTTTTATGACTTAAAAAAAGTTTTTCTTTACAGTGTTTTAAACTTAAAAATTCGACATACCAAACATTTATAACCGTCGTAGTATAAACTAAAATATTAGATTTATTTTAAGCTGCAAAAATGAACTAAATATATAAAGTTATATTTAGCTATATATCTGAAACGAAAGAAGATATTGTCTGTGTATATGAGTCAGTGTTTATGATCATGGACGCTAACGAGAAACTGACCAGCATTCCGGTCGCCCACTTATTGACGTAAGTGTTCTCGTGGACACACACGCACGAAGACACACATCAAGAGATCGAAACGATAATGATTAAAGGAATACTTTTGTTTATTGTGAGCATAATTGTGAAACTACTGTTTAATTTTAAGAAGAACGTAAACTCAGATTAAATTTAAGTAATGATGAACAGGCTCTTTCGATGTTTCCAATTCTGGTGTACGGGCAATTCTATCACGAGGTGAAAGTAAAGATCATCTGACCACCGCTGGCAAAGTGCTGCCTTGCGGATCAAAATAAGGTTATACAATTTTAAATACACACATATACTTTATATTCTCTTTATTATAAAGTAGTTCCAGTACAAAAGGCTATAGCTACTTATAATTCTCTGCAAGCAAGTATTATTTCTGATAGCAACGAGTGTAATGTGGGATACTACAAACATCAGCACCGCTTTGGCTGGCGCATCAACACCCGAAGGGAATTTTAGTAGATCTCGTCGCTTAGTTAAATAAATAAATATCAATCAGACATTAAATTATTTTGGATTTCAAGATCTATTTTTACATTGGATGCATAACAAATATATTGTATACAGTTTTTGTTCAAGTGTAAACTCTGCATTATATAAAACATTTGTGTTAACGTATATAATATCATCGAATAAAACAAAAATAAACAAGTACTCTAATGATTATAACGAAAATTTATTTTTTGTATCGATAACACCGTTAATAATGAAATCCTGTCGTCTACATGTTGAATAAAGATAAGATGCTTTATGTAAACAAACTTGACGATATGTAAATATTATTGCTAAAGAACAACAACAAAAATTTCAAATGTTTGTTTACGTTGTAGTCGAGATATGCTTGAATCTTATTATAATATTATTGCAAATTTTAAAAACTTCTCAAATAACTTTTCTATCTTCGATGTATGTTAAACCCAAGCACATGTACTTACACGGCGCCGTGTAATTGGCCGCTCATACGCGACGGCGTGCGTTTCTTGTAGACAAATAAGCACAGCGTACCCAATATAAACTTGCTAAAATATTAGTCTCTCAAGTCACTCAAAAGTTACGCAACTATGCTAAACTTTCTCAAGTTTTTTTTTTAACTATAGACAAGCGTAGAAATATAGGGTACAGTAAACATACCGCATCCTAGATCTCTGCGCATGTCTCAGCTTACATAGAGACGAGTAATCAGCTCCTCATACAATACACATGTAGCTGTTATGTTTGGTGAATATGTTGCGGTTATAAAAATCAAGTGACTCTATCTGTCTCCGGTAGAAGATTCGAATCAGCATAGCCAGCATTGCAGCTTAGGTAACAAGCAGCAGAGTATGCTTCACCATCTCCGACATCATTGTCACATGAGATCATGTGAAATAGAAGTCAGATATAGCAAATTATAAGAGAACAATTTTCAATTACGTGATACCCGGCTACCCACATTTAATAATTTTTTTTTCAATGAAGTGACGTCACGAGCAGGACGATTAGCTGATGGTAAATGTTATGCGTGTCCATAATAACGTGCCGCTAGTTATTGTGGCTAGATATATACTGTACAATATTGTGCTCGTCGGCTGGAGACATATGACGAAAAGTGCCATTACCTCAGTTATTTCACTACCTGCAACGCCATTCAAACCGGAACACAGTATAGTGCTATCTAGACGGCTCACCCGCCTAGGATTTCCTAGCGATGATAATGTCCAATTGCACTTTTCTTAATGTACTTAATTCGAGCTTTATTCGGATGAATCGAGACTTGGAATACTTATAACGTGGTCTTCTCCTCCTGGTCTAAATAAATAAAAATTTAAATAAATAATAAGAATAAAATTAAATAAATGATAATAAACTGTAACGAATAAATAAATAATTGTGTATAATAAAAATAAAAATGTAAATAAAATGTGAACAAATAAAAAGGAAAGGAGAAGAATGAAACAAACAATGCTACAGGGGATCATTCTTTTCTGGCTCTCCCACCCTACCTCTCCAGAAATACAACAAAGAGGCGGTCTCCACTTCAGGCAGAGAGGATGAATGAAATAAGGAAATGGAATGTAGAATAATAGAGAAGATTAGTAGAGCACAAAAGAAGAATAGAATGAAAAGTGATAATTACGAATTTAGATATATAATATAAAGAGATGGTAAATGTATGCCAAATAAAAGGCCCTGACCCACAACATGCAGGGGGGAACGATTAAAAAAAAAAGAAAAAAAAACCTTGCCTCCTAAAATTCGATATAACATTACTCGAACAACGCTTGAAAGTATCTTTAGTTATATGAAAGTGGAAAAGGGGAAAGTTAGTCACTATTGAACGGAGCACTTTGATCTCAACTTGACCTTAATCGGGAATCATTTAGATGAGTACAAAGTACTTTAAAGAATCATTATTTCGCTTAAAGTAATTTTATTATATTCCTTATGCCTTAATACATTACGAAGCTAAACATTAAATTTTATTTTACCTTTTTGTATATCAATACACTTGTTTGAAACTAGAATTGTCTGTAAATCTTAAGACAATTTCGATTCAGATAGGATATGACATAGTTCATTAATATTAACCGGAACAATGCTACCGGAAGAATATTATTTAACTTTTCTTTCAACACAAAACCGTTTTTGCATAAAGGTACTCCACAATTTGAATAGCTCGCTGATTTAAGACGTGGTCTTATTCCGATTTTAATTAAGCAAAGATTTGCAGACTGTTTAAGTTATTTCACTGCTAAGAATACTAAGAGATCAACGTTGAACTTTCTTTGTATTGGTATGGACTTGTTGAATTTCAAACAGTTCTTTATAAAAGAATCTTGAATTTATATATTGGGACCTTATATACAAAATTCGCGTTTTGTACGAGACGAATATAGTAGTTTTTTTTTTTTTAAAAGTATTTAATTAATCAAAGTATGCACCGTTATTATCTATACACTTTTGCCATATTATAGGTAGTTCATTGATCCCTTTACTAAAAATACCATGGGGGCGAGAATCAATAAACTCTTTTAAGGCGGTTTGGACTGCCGCATAGGAGTTGAATTTTTTTCCTTGTAGGAAGTTGTTTAAATTCCAGAAAAAATGGTAACCTGTTGCGGCAAGGTCCGAGGAGTACGGTGGATGTCGCAGACATTCCAATTATAGCTCATCTAACTTAGTGGTTGTTTGTTGTGCAGTGTGTGGTCGTTCTGTTGCGTTGTCGTGAAGCAGCAGTAGTATAGAGTGATTGACCAGTCTCGGTTGTTTAGCAGCTAGTTCTTCCTTCATAGTCTGCAGATGCTGACGATAGATATCTGCCGTAATCGTTTGGCCAAATTTTAGAAAGCTGTAGTGAACGACACCGGCGCTAACCCACCAAACACTCACAAGTAACTTTTTTTGAGTCAATTTTCGTTTAGGGCAGGATTTGGCTGAGTCTCCAGGGTTCAGCCATTGCGACGAGCAATTCCGATTATTGTACAGTATCCACTTTTCATCACAAGTAATGATTTTATTTAAAATCCCTTCATTATTGTGTCGGTTGAGCAAAGTAACACAGCAGCAGCAGTCGACGCGTGTTTGCAAGTTCGATTCACTCAATTCATGAGGTACCTATCGTTCAAGTTTTTTTACTTTCCCGATTTGCTTCAAGTGGATTAATACAGTTTTGTCACTTACCGCGAAGCTTGCGAAGAGCTTTGTGATAGATCCGCGTCCACAATAGTCTTTAAGTCTTCGTTTGCCATTTTGGTCTCCGGCCGTTCACGGGGTGGCTTCTGAAGGTCGAAATTTCCTGAACGAAAACGTTGAAACCAAAAACGTACCGTGCTTTCTTTTGCGACACCAGCACCGTACACATCATTCATTCTTCGAAATGTTTTTGCAGCACTGGTGCCACGGTAGAACTCGTACTCTTAAATATACTGATATTTCATGTTTTCCATTGTGCGGTAATAAGCGACGCCAAAAAAATAATGAGGAAAAAACAAATGAATGACCGTTTCCAAAACTCAAACGTAACAACTAAATGAATTTATAAATTTGAATTTGGAATTCTTAGCCAAAGAGGAGATATTTCAGATCAAAGTGGCCAGTACGAAAAAACGCTAATTTCATATATAACGACCTAATAAATTATAAAAATTAACATAGCGTGATTATTTTTCCTTTAACAAAAATATTTTTTAAATTATTATAATAATAACAGACAACCATTAGTAAACTACAATAAAACATGGTTTTCATACTCTAAAGCCTCATCGTTTTACAACAAAAGGCTATTCGCCTGAAAGCCCAATGCTCAAAGATACGACCTCGTAAAAGTCAACATGTTTTATTCCCTATAAAACGGCTTAATATTTAAGAGGAAATTGAGTTTGAATACTTAAGAATGTACAGACAACCGCCTCAGGGTCGACCTCCCTGTTCCTTATTAAGGGAAGCAGCATCCGATTCCAAAGACGCATCTTATAAGAGCATTGTATTGAGGTTTAATTGCTTCCTGTACTTCACTGTCGCTGATTTACCAATGAAGGACTATGAGTAATTTAATTATCCACAAATTGATTTCTTGTATTATTCGAAGCGACCAGACCAGCGAAACGTTCACTGGTATCGACGCCTGCCCATGACAACATGGCGTTGGTTAAGGTGATATACACAACACCACATTGTGCTGATCGCATTGAAACATAAAACCTAAGTCTCGTTACACCATTAATTACACTAGCTACAAAGCCATTCAAATCGGAACACAGTAATGTTGGCAAATTACTGGTTGGCGGCGAAAATAGGCGCTGTTGTGGTATCTAACCAGACAGTCTCCGGCAACAGAAACCTACCACCAGATTTTGAGAAATGCTTTTTAAAATTATATTATTGAATTAAAAAATACTCTAAATGGTTATTGAGTTCGTGTATTGTTTTATATAATAACAAAATTGTCATTATATAAAACAATACAAGAACTTATAGTTAAAAAGACAAATACTATATAAAATTTATTACATAACACAGATACTTATATATAACACTGATTTTAATAACATTTGAATATACATTTCATAAATTAAAACATTCATATGCTTTTTAATTTTATCTTGAATAAAAGAATTGTGTATATCTACTTGTATGTTGAATGACAAATGTATTTGATTTAATCCGAAGTGTGGATAACTACCCATCCGTAGCAATACTAGCTACCCTGTAGTTATTTATTAAATTATAAATTATACATTTATACTATATTTGATTGTTACGAAGCGAGAAAAGACTACAAAGCGAGGAGCGAGAATAAAATATAAAGAAGCAAAGGTTCAAAGGAAGACACGGATAATAAAACCAGAGAATTTGTTGAATTTTTATAAAATTGAACGCTAACCAGAATACAGAAGCGTACAAAGTTACAAGTACTTCTTTAAACGAACAAAATACAGCGGGGATTGGTTCAAAACGTTTTTATGTTCCGGGTTGTGTTGTGCGCAATCTTAAGAGTCGTAATTCAACGTTCCCGGAGTTCAGTGAAGTAATTTAATTTCGTATAAGTGCACTGCAAAATGAAGTTTGTTTGAACGGAATGCCAAAGATTCGATGGAAGTGGTCGCCAGATAACTAGGTTAATAAAGTTTGGACGAGTGAATCCTTTCAGGGAATAATTTCTCTTGCTATTAAGTAGTAATAATGAAATGTCAAGAGCTGAAAAAGGTACAGTGAACGCATAGGGACAACATTTAAGAATAAAGAATTTGTCGAGAGCCAAGACAGTTTATGCTCTGCAGCGGTTAGCTCCATATGACCTTCGTCTCGGTGAGGTAATCGCAGGTTTGAGCGTTGTCCCTATTGTACGAGAGCCTTCTCTCATATGGTCGATTATCCACCATTCTTTCCACGTGCGAGTTTTATTTTAAATGTTCACGGAAGCTGTTGTTCTTGAAACGTGTCAGTTTCCTGACAATGTTAACGCTCGAACCTCAGTCAAGCTCAATGGATATCCAATCTGAGTTTCTTCGTTATGTATAGCTAATACTACCTTCTTAAAAATTAAGCTATCAGGCTTCAACGGGGGTTATCGAGTTAAAAAAGAATTCCGAACCGGTGTCAGTTCCACGAATCTTTCCAACTTGATCGGAGTTAGTCATTATATTTCGCTGATCCTAATGGTCCTGTATTGAATTGACAACGATTCTTAGAATTTATAAAGTTAAGCAACAACCTAAATATTCCTAAGAAAGGTCGTATGTAATAACTATTATTGCTGTACGCGTCTTATGTTAGTTTTTATAATTTCACATATATAATATTGATGTTATAAACCATCTTAATGCGTATGTGATAAATGGTTCATACTCCTTGATCAGAGACAGAGAACGGAAAATTTTTCAATGTAGGAGATCGGTATTTAAGCATTATCACAAAATTAAATGCTAACCACAGATTCTAAATATTTCAGGAAAACCTATGTCTGTATTGTTATTCCTGTGTCGACGTTACTTTTAATTTCCTTTTTACAAAAATCTATGTGTATATTAAAGAAGGTGCATTAAAAATATGGTTTAAAGCATCTATTAAACATATTGAATAATAATAGCGTTTAAGTTATTGATGACAAAACAATCTTAGGAATTTAATTTATCATGAACATTATATTTCCCCACAGATTTATTTTTTACAACAAAGCAAGCAAGATTTTAACTGTATACCATGCCTTCCTACGTCTATCGGTTGATGAAGATGATACCTTCCTATAAGTTAAGTACTAATTAGTACGCAAGGTCACATTCATAACAGCCAAATTACGTCCCCACTGTTGGAGCACAGGCCTAGGCCTACCCTCAACATGAGGGCGATTGGGCCATAGTCACCACGCGGGTCCAATGCGCATTGGTGACTGTAGACACACTTTAGAATAAATTCTAATCATGGGCAGATTTCCTCGCGATGTTTTCCTTCACCGTTTACATTTCGCTGTTGTTACTAAAGTTCACAAATGTACATAAGTTAATTATTAAAGTCATCGGTATATGCCGGGATTCGATCCCGCGACCTTCGGAATGAAGGCCGCACGCTCTATTAGGCCGGCGAGCTACTCGACGAGCTAGCGAGGTCACATGATTATAAAATTGAGATAAAGGTGAACGCAAATCCAGAATCATAATATTTACACTCTAAAACTTGACGGCTGATTTTCAATTTTCATAAAAAAATTTAGGTATAGGGCAATCACACGTCATCATCATCATCATACCGGGTGCGGATTGTGCGGATACCCTCAACCAACCTTGCGGGCGACCAACACTGCATCGCTCTAAACGATATGCGACTACTGAACTTTAGATTATCGTGTGACGAAAACTTCATGCGCGCTCAGTTTCACTAATCTATCTCGAATTTCCATTACTACCATTATGGGCTCCCATTTCCATCAAATTGCCGTTAATGAATAACATACTTCTTCATTTATCGCACGCTCTAAACAATTTAACTGGATCACGATAAGCAATTTCAAGTTGGAATAGTTGGAGACAATATCAATTACTCGACAAAATGAATGACTGTCACGTGGAATTAATGAGTATTTTAACCCTTTTTAATTGATGTATTTCCCGTAAGGTTTACGTCTAAATAGAATGACGCCTTTACCATATATCTACCACCACTACATAACAAATACATAATACCATGTTTTTTCCATTTTGGTATCATTACTAACAAGTTTTTTTTATTCACTGAAGCGAGACGAAACGAGACGTTCGCCTGATGGTTACGATGATATATACTGCACCATATTGTGTTCGTCACCTAAGACAAGATTTTGAGTCTTGTTACCCCGGTAATTGGACTAGATGCAGCGCTCTTCAAACTGGAACACAGTAATGTTTACACACTACTCTACAGTGGCGGAAATAGACAGTGCGGTGCTACCTAGGTTTTTTCAAACTTTAAAAGAACACTTAATCGGCAAGTTATCCATACCTTCGTTATTCCTATAAAAAACAAGCAATTAATGTACTCGTACTTCATTTCTGTTTCGCACAATGTAATTTTACTTTTTTTTATGTACTAGAATGGTAGGAAACTTATAAAAAAAAATAACAAACAGTTAAGAAAAATTTGCCTGTCTTTACATAAATACTTAAAAAACTTTTTTCCTTTATAAGGTTGAAACATGTTAGCGTAATTACCCAAAAGCAGGTAATTATTAAGTAAAATCACAACTTATTGTTATCCGATTAAGGAAAACATCATGAGGAAAGCGACATGTTCGAAGAACAATAGCATTGGTAAACATGTGACATCCACTAACCCGCAATTGGTCAGTGTGGTGTAGCCTTAACTCTCTTTTAATGAAAGGACGTGAGTCCCACAAGTGGGAAGCTTTTTAATTTTCCTTAACCAGTATTCTAAATAGATACGCAATTCAATGAATGAATAAATCCTTTACACCATCTAAGAACATATACAGCATTTTTACTGTCTTACTTTGCAGCGGCTGATGGTGGATGGATTGGATGATAGTGGGAATTCTTCGGACCCGCCTGGCTGTATACTGCTGTAACAGCACAGTAGTGTTGCTGTTGTTTGTATATGAGATCTAGATTATTCTGAGCGAACAAGATTGACTAAACACAGCTTTTCTGTCATTTAACAGTAGGAAAAATTGAGGTGAAGTGTTTGTATATTATCCAAAAAAAATATCATGCTAATACTTGACGTTGAGAAACACTTAATAAAACGAACGTGAAAATACTATATTAATTAAAGCAAACTACAATACATGAAGAAGTTATAAAACTGAATAAAAAATGTGAGCACCCTGCGCGTATGCGCACGTAAATCATTAATAAAAAACAGCTTAATTAAAAAGGGGTGGTTGTTCCCACCGCGGCTAAAAGAAATATAAATTTTTCGTAAAGACCCCATTTTAAATGTAAATTTGTTATTTTAACCGATGGTAAAACATCTTCTGTAGATGAATTTTATTTAACAGTCTACTGAGTAAAATTCTTTGGATCTTCATTTGTGTTAAATTTGCATCGATTTCAAAAATAAATTGTTTATTCAATACAATAATGATTTGCTTCCTAAGGTTGAAATAAATTGTTCTTTTAATATTATTAATATTCCCACTCTTGGGAATTGAAGGTATCTCTTACGAGGAGATTTTTATGAACATTTATTCACAACGGTGTGATCACATCTTCACGAAATCTATTGTAAATATCCCAAGTTTAAAAATGTTGGTGTGTAGCCAAATTATTGCTAAGAACACTTTCTGCCTAACTTCAGAAGCACGGAAATAATCAACTTAAATATATTTTAGAGTAGAAAAAGTGTAATACCTTTGCTCTCTGATTAACTTACAATATTTGATCAGATTAAAACAAATTTGAAATATTTCTTAGAAGGTTTGTTTTCAAAATTTTTAAGGATATACGAGAGATGCGCATGTCATCGATACCTTATTAATAAAATATATACTCTAAACTAATTGGTATAAACTACTTAATAACTAGTTTCCCCATAAACTTGAACAAATTCTTAGCTTCTTCGCTGCATGGATGATGATGGATGACAATATTCCATTAAATAGGCCAACATCGAATTTATTCAGATTTAGTGCCTATACAAGATAATTTGTAATAGTCTCAGTTCTGACACACTGTTAATAAATGATCTGTCATCTTCCTTAAAGGGTCATTATAATCTCCAGTAAATCTGAAAATAAAATGGTAAGACAGTACATTCGTGATAGTAACCTCTTCCGTTGATCTAATCTACTTTTACAACACAATAAACCAAATCTGTTCATGTACCGCATTTTATAATCAATTCTGGTAACACCATAAATTTTATAAAAGAAGGTATAGTTAAAAAAATAAACCTATACAAGAGTATATCGCAACACTAAAGTAAATAGAGCAATAAAATAAAATTTATACGGACAGTTACAAACGAACCTTAAGATACGAACATGTCCGCAGAAACTTTTCAGTTCTTTTTTTTCTCATTTCACGAAGCAAAAGAGCGAGCTGGACGTTCACTTGATAGTGAGTGATACGTCTGCCAATAATAAAGTGGCAATACTTAGAGTGATATACACCGTGTCTCAGATTGCACTCCTACCTATAAACACAAGTTCAAAACGAATATGAGAAGTTGTGTTTTTTAATTAAAAAGGCTAGTGCTTGATCACGATCCCACTTGTTGTTAAGTGGTGATGTGGCAATGGTAAAGCGCTGTGCGCCTGTTGGTCCGATGGTGAAAAGGAGATAGGAAGATTATATCATGTAATTGATGGACAACTCTCCGAAATAATCTCCAAAAATTTCAGTAGTTTTCGGTCTTTGTTTCTGAACACCGTTTAGTAATTACAACTGCATCTCTTATTTCTGTTGCTAAAGACAGTGTAAGAGTAAAACATTACCACTTCCGGTTTGAAAAGTGTTGTAGCTAGTGAAATTACTGGGATACGAAGGCTTAACATCTCATGTCTCAACGCGACGAGTACAATTCGGTGCTGTTTATAACAGTCTTAACCCCACGATGTTATGGGCAAGTGTATCACTTAACATCAGATGAAAGTACCAATCCTCTCGTCGCTTTATGGGAAAACAATCTATGTGTTGTTCTATAACACCGCAACTTTTTCGGATAAATTTACATCATCAATATCGAAATATGTTGAAGGCTGTGAACATAGGGCTCCTCAAATTGAGAATACTCGTCGGGTACAGCAGCGAGTAAATTTTAACGTTTAATAAAATATCGAGAGATTTACTAGTACAAATACATTAAGCACATAATTTATTGAACGTTATTGTTCTCGTATTTCAGCGCAGCAAGATTCAAAAGAATAAGACGACAAAAGCGGAACACAATGCCTTCAACCCATCCATCTTTGGATATCAACGTTATACTCGGAATCCGATGGGAGTTAGAAATCTCACGGGGAATTGTCTCGCGTCAGCCTTTAGCGACAGTAGAATCCTTCAAGGACATAAACGAAGATATATTATACGTGAACCTAATAGGTAACTATACGTTATAAATTATTAAAGCTGTATATTAAATGCTGTCACACATACTTGCAATTATACATAAAAAGCTCAAGAGACTTATCAGTATTAAAACATACGGGAGGGAATATATCACATAGTTTATTTAACTTTTGTTACTTAAAACGACTTAATATTATTTCCAAAATCATTAAATGAAATTAAATTATTTAAGAAACGTTGCTTACGTTCTACAATAGCTTTTACGAAATAAAGTAAATCAATGGATTTAATTCATCGATTTATGTTAGAAAATTTTCAGTGATATTTACTACTAGTGACAGAATACTTTCGTCACTAAGCTATAAATAGTGATGCTAAAATAGATTAATAATGAATATTAGCTTTTATTTATCACACCATCGCGAATATTTGCGTATTCCATTTATACAATATAGATAAATATCTTAGACAACTTTACTGGAAAGGAAGATTCCATTCATTATATTGCTTGGACGTATGAAAACTATTTGAAAAAGTAAAATGTACTCATTGATATATTAACTAATAGATTCGCTTTTAATAGAATTTTCATATTTTTTTTATTCAACGAAACGACCATAACAATGTGGCGCTGATTAAGGATGGTATTCGTAGCACCACATTACGCTCGTCGCCTTGAGACATGAGATGTTAAGTTCTCGTTACCCCAGTAATGTCACTAGCGCTTTCAAAACGGAACACAGTAATTGCACACTACTGTTTGGGGGCAGAAATATGCACTGTGATGGTACCTATGTAGATGGTCTCTGGCAACAGAGATGTACCACCAGTGGAATGATATTGTTTCAATGTCTTTGTTCTATAAAATGATGCGATAATCTTAAATATTCGATTTCAAATTCTTGAATACTATTTTCTTATAGTACCTTCTAAAAACAATACTAAAATCATGTGGTACTCAATAAAAAAAAAGGTTTATGTAAAATGTAATGTACATAGTAATAAGAAAAAAAATGGGATTAAGAAACTCTTAAGCCATCTACTCTCTATTAATTATGAGACAATTGAATAAAAAACAACTAAGCATACATACTTTTCTTGTGGTGGAGACATGATCCGTGGAGACGACACATACTCGCCGTTTGCCCCATGCGGGCGCTACCTCGCCCTGGTATCCATCAGCGCCAACAGACGGCGCCACCAAATCTTTACACCGCCATAATTCTCACTTACACTTCATTGAATTACCACGAGCTTTTTTTTTTTGCACGATTACATCTTTAATAACTACACAGTTTCGAGTAGGACATTAGCTGTTTATATCAGACTACCTTCTACCTTACCCAGTTGATTATCCAACATCAAAAAATTACATCAATTTTCGTAAATGAAAGATCTATTCATTATGACAATAAATCGGAAATTTACTATATTTCTCCTATTATAATATAAGGATTCATTTAATAAAAAATTGTGTTTAATATTAAATATTTAACGTGCTTGAATAAAAAGCTTAATAAATTATTCTACAGGTTACGTTCCGATCAGTAAAGAAATTGCTACACCGTTACAGATTTATTGCAAAACTTACGAAATATAAAAAATCTAAATATGAAAACTTTTATCGAAGCAATTTTGAAATAAATTTATGCATGTATACAATATACTTAAAAATAACTTTGTATATATATCGCATAGATAAAAGATAATAAATCATGCAGGTTTGGAAGTATTCCAAATGAAAATATTTTTAACAGAACGTCAGAACTGTTTTTAGTAAAAAAAAAATATTCACTAGTTTATGTGATTACTTAAAAAGTAAGTAAACTATAACAAGGATTCGATAGCACTGAATGTAAGACGTAAGATAGAAACTTTGGAAGACATCTCGATACAAACTTACATCTAATGTACGATCCATCGATGGTAAAGTTTCGAGTATCTGTCCTAACAAACAAAGCATGAAACGTCATTCAAACAGGCTACGCGAACCTCCTTTGATAAATTGATTCAACCAAAAAGTAGAGAGTAGCGCCAATACAAATGATTGTTACAGGCGCAAGAAAACAACGAGTGGCATTGATTAATAGCCATGACTACAGACTACAAATGTCGTTCATGAATGGTTGTAGTAGAAAATGATTATCGATTGTCGCCGCCGTCTCGCGCGTAAGTAGCCTAGCTACCACTTGCTATTGTCTAACGGGCTTCAGTCACTGAACTTCGGTCCGGTTCAGTGACTGAAACCCGTTTTGTAAAACCGTAAACAAATTGATCGATTAATCATTTTGTTATTGCTCACATATATACAAATAAATAAAGCGTTTCAGAGCGCTGAACATTCTACAGTAGATAAATGATACACCTGCTCATAAATGCTAGTGTGCTATTTAGGATGATCTCCACTTCATCATATTGTACTCTTCTTAAGAGGTTTTAACTCTCGTTATTTAAGTGATTTAGCTAGCCGCAACGCCCTTCAAACCAGAACAGAGTAACGTCGAACAGTTTAGCGGCAAAAATAAGATCTGCGGAGGTCATTTAAACCGTCTGCAACAACATGAACCTACCACTCAAGTTAACGTTTTATAGCTGATTCAGTCTTTCAAATGTTTCAACAGCACAACAGTTTTAAGTAACATTGAGATAAATATTTTGTCAAACTCTGTTACAAAATTTAAATCCGCAAAGGGGTTTATTAAAAAGTTTAATTAAAAAGAAAGTTAAATTGATTGTCGCTTGTCTGAAATATCAACCAGTATCCAGTTGACCTCTCACAATGACATTTGACATTCGATATAATTAAGTCTGCTGTAGAACAGGAACAGGCTGCTTTAATTGAAATTTATGGATAACGCAGACCAACTTTATTACTTTAATCTCAGAGTAATTGTACAATATATATACCATTAAACATTAACACATCGCATGGCGCTGTACTATTGCTGGTATAATCGGGTAGCCTCTGGAGAATGTCACAGAGTTTTTCATTAAAGTCGTAGAATAGTTACGTAAAGAAAATTTGTTAAAGCTCTTCAATAGGAGCAATGGCCCCGTGGTGTTGATTACGGTAATAGCTTTTTCATATAACATTTATTATAAGAAACATCTCATAATGATTTAGATTGGACAATAAGACGCACGGCGAGCCACCATCCATATGTTGTGGATATCCCCAGTTTGCGAATAATGAGCTTCAGCTACTTATTCTTCATGAGAACAGCAGCAAAGTGTAACAACTTAGGTCGTTGTTCTCATCCAATATATGACGTGGGTTTCTTTATGAAAAGAGTGAATAGGCTGTTATTAAGTATGTACACCTTACAACCACATCACATCAGCTCTTAACATCAGATGGGATCGTGGTGATATAAAAGAAATAAGATAAAATAATAATTAAAAGATAATAAATATCGATCGCAAGATAATACAGAAAGTAAAATCGTATTAGTAAGTTGTCGTTGTCTATTAACATTGATTTTCCAGGACAAGTCCGAACTTGCTTAATGAAACTTTTAAACCTTATTAAATTTAATTAGCTAAAGAAAATTACCCTTCCTTTTGCTTTAAGATTCGTGTTGAGTCCGCTTTTAAATAATTCAGTTTCATGTAATTTAGGTCTTCTAAGTTCCAAACTATACCGAAAGAATTGTAATTCAATTAATGAACAGTTTGTTTTCAAGATAATTCGTTATTTTACGTTTTCACGAAAAATTTTCATTAGTTTTCTACTGTTTGGACAGGGGACAAAGGATAACGTAATAAATTCGAAAAAGGCGCAAACAAGAGATAAAAATAAGACTTTTAAAACTCTTTGTAATGAATTATTTATATGAATATATAAACCAAAGGATATAGGGAGGGTAAAGGATCCCGCACAACAATTCACGAGACACAAGCCAATCTCACCTGCTTGTGCTGCACCCTGCTAATCAACAAACTAGGCTCTGGCTTCCACCAACCCACATTAAGCCAGCGTGGTGGATAACTATCTACTGATAACGATGATGATGAAAACCATGGGATGTTTTTGTTAATGTTATCTATCAATAGACTAACCAGAACATAACGTTACTTTTGTACATGTTATTGAGACTAGGTTAGATGGTGGAAGGGTTTTTGGAAGCCGCTTTTCTAACTCCTTTCCTCATTTTTAAAGTGTACCGTCGTATCAGCACTGCGATTTCCAATTAATCATACTTATGACAGTCAATTAATGTATGGGAACCAGAAAATCACCGTTTCAATTGCATACAATGAAGATTAACATTACCGGCATTTTAATGATATTAGCCTTTCAATTTACTCATAACTGATAAATATAAGTATTGATAAAATAATGCGATTATTAATGTACATGTATATGTATATGTATATAATAAAAATGGGTTTTCTTTGTAAGCTAACGTATTGTTATACGGACATGACCATTCAAATGATTTATAGATGGCTATAGGCAATTTATTTTATGAATTTTATAGATCTTTTATCATTTTATTTCTAATTAACTTTTACTCATATACTTTCTCTTCTTTACAACATCCTATTTCATCCTTTGTACCCGCCTTATCTTAAAGAACGCTTTGAATTTCTCGATATCTCACACTCTCAATGTTTAAGATCATCCGAAAATCTTACCCTAAAAGTTCCAAAACATTCCACCAAATTCATGGAGCAATCGTTTTCTGTTCAGGCTGTACGACTATGGAATGCTTTACCTCTTATAATAAGACAGGCGCGGTGACTGCAAGCTTTTAGGAACCTTGTCAGGAATCATTATCCTTCGCTTTAATTAATTATATATAATATTATAAAGTCACTAAGTATCAATGTCATGTGTATGTATGTATTATTGGTTTTATCAATATTATTATATTATGCATGTATATATATAATTTAAGTACCCGCACCAAATTTTCGGTTATTTTCAATATTTTCCATCCAAAGGTTGTCTGGAAGAGATTGCTTCTAGCGATAAGACCCCGCCCATTGCATTTATTGTTATATATATTCTTGCTATGATATAACATTATTTGGTGTGCAATAAAGAATTTTCTATACTATTCTATTCTAACTTTTATAAATATTTTTATTTCGTGTTATTTATGCGTTTGCTATAATAACAGTTACTATAGAAAATCATTTGCGGTTGCGGTTACTCTCTAGAAACATTTCAGACAAATTTCAAATCTAATTTTAAATTAAGACGAGCAAAGCAGGCCGGGAACATCTAGTTAGATTATATAAAAAAAATATTACAGATCAAAAACGGAAACAAATTGTCAGTTTTTACGATAAGTAAGAGAGTACGCTAAATTATAAATGATCATAACTTTCTACAGAATAAAATATTGTAACTTATTTAAGATATATTAAGGTAAATGTATTAAAATATACATCCTGACAGAAAACAAAATATATCAATATCAGCTATGTCCGCCTATGTATAGATCTCCTCTCCCTTTCCCCATGCCTGCCGATCCCATTCTCTACCATCTTAACGGCAGATGTCCTCATCCTTTGGACGGCATTCTTTTCCCGCTGGCGTTTGCGCGGGATTTCCACTCTAAAATACATTTCGCTTAATGTCTAATCCAACGCAATGTGTCCAGCCCATCTCCAGATCTTTCTCTCAATCTCTTACACCACGTCTCAAAACTTTGTAACCTCTCGGTCCACTCGTTCTCTCTTTTGTGCATAATCGTTTTAACGAGAGCGAGTCTCTCCATTGCTCTCTTTGCGAAGATGAGTTATTTTGTTTTTTTTTTACAATTATGTTTGAAACCAATTGGCGGTTCCTATAGTTTTTGACTACTCGATGCTTTTGAATTTAATTACCTGCATAGCGTTAGATAAAATTTGCTCCACAATATTTTTTTCCCAATAGTGGGTTCTGTGAGCCATCATCATCAGGCGATAGACATCCACTGCTGGAAATAGACCTCTCCCAAAGATCTCCACGTCGATCAGTCCCGCATTGCTCGCATCCAGTGGATTCCCGTTCTGCAAGTACCTGCTGCGATTTGTTAAGCAGCAACTTTGATAGCTGTCTACTCGGGATTCTCTTCTTTTAATGTCTCATGTTTTTTTTCTTTCAGCCCTTGTAACTTGGTAGTTGGTTATTGAGCCATTTGCTTTGGCTAAATTCCTAGCTCCGCAATGTTAATCATTGTGAGAGCTTATCATATTCCAGTTCAAAATTAATTCTGAATATCTGTCTTAAAATGGTAATTATTCAAGGTTTTTTTAATTGATTCAAAAAAAGGTAAGCCTCTTACGGTGATTCCTCCGCAGGTCTTGCAATATGCAATGAGTCCCTTGAGGCGACAAGGTAACGCAATCTGTGGCAGCAGAAGTGAATACTAAGCACCTGTAATGTATTCATTCGGGAAAAATCGTGGTCCTCCGTCAGCTACACGCCATGAATCTAATTAAACACAACAATATAATATCTTTGAACTTCAAAGTTTCTAATAACAATGAAGGGAAGAATTCATGATATCACAACTCATGGGACCGCACGGTATATATTAGTTTATGATACAGAAATAAATAAATAAAAAATAAACTGCTTGTAAAAGTAACAACTTACTACAATCTTGAACTTTGATATTTACAAAGATAATCATTAAAACATATATTATATAAAAGTTTCAAACACATAAACAACAAATCTTTTTTTAACGAGATTGATTTATATAAGTAACAAAATCATTTGTTAGCGAGGGTTTTTTATTAAAGGTCATAAAACTTAGAGGCATTAAAAGGTTTTTTAATTCTTAATGTGAAGTAATGAACAATCTAGAGGATGATTAGTGACTAGTTAAAATTCGGTGAAAGATTCCCCAAGTAGTAAATTATAGGAAAACAAAACTCTGTGTCTGAAAATTATTCACGGTTGCGAAGTCGCCGAAGATTGAATGAGGCCCTTGGCGCCAGAGATAATAAATTTTGCAATTGAAGCATTAAAATCTCGTTAGAACGTTACACCATTATGGACAGTACCCCTACACTTAGTAGTTAAATTTCCAGACCGACGACTCTGCGGTTAATGTAACGTAATGAAACAACCGTCAACTCAAGAGATGGATGCGTTGGCTGTCATTGCTAAAGCGCAACAAGTGAGTGCACACTCAACAGATCACAGGACCGATCCGCTAAACTAATTAATAACAAAATCAATGGCTAACCGCTCAGGGATGTAAACTTGTAAAGCGGTAACAAAAAGAGGTGTAAGGGGTTCCGCACACCACAACAGGGGACCCAAACCAACCTCTCCTGCTCGTGGTACACCCTTGCTAATCAACAGAGGTTCTGGCTCCCACCAACCAGCATTAGACAACGTGGTGAGCAATAACCCAAATCTCCCCATATGAACCGGGCCAAGGCGGCGGGTAAATGGCCCAAATCACCCCCACATGAGTGTTTGGTGGCGGCCCATGTCAAGCAGTGCACGTCTATCGGCTGATGATGAAAGCAATAACAAAAAACAATCACAGTGGTGCCTGGAACTTAATTTACATATTTTTGAAACCACAGTATTCTGAATGAGCAAGTTATACTATCTTTGATCTTGTTGGATAGTAGAAAGGTTTCCTCTCATTGTATTACCGGCTATCCTCCTCATATTAACAATTTGCCAGCTTAATATAATTGTTGTGTTCTGGGACGTAAAAGCCAGAGGATAATGCGTAAGTATGCTAACTATCTTCGACCTCAATGTCACTTAGCATTACTTGACTCTTAAAAACTTAGAAAGCGACAAATAATAGCGATACTGTTCTGATACTTTTATAAGTGTATTTTAGTTAACGGATAAGGCAACTATATTCCGGTTTTATTCTTCATGATACAGTCAATCATGGTGATGACCAGTGCCATAATTATTCAATCATTGTTTATCTTCATTGGTGTAATAAGAACTCGATTTAAAAAGTTTTATTACAGCATACGTATGTGATGTTTTAAGGTAAAATTTTAAAATTACTAATTTTCAGTTAAATAACGAAAACTTCTGAAAACAGTTATCGCTAAAGACTACATTAGAAATTTTGAAAATAAGAAACTAAGCTGTTATAACTTATATAAAATAAATCAATGTTTCATATGTTTACGCGATAAGATTAGACAAAGGGATTAATCTGTAAGTAAAAACAAATGTTTCCGTGATTGGTCTTGAAAGTCTCTCCTTGGTAGAAGGTCCCAATAAAGAATGATGTCATTGTATAGACAATTCCATTGAGAATATCCGAAAACAATGGACAATGTTAACGGTGTTTGCAGCATATCTAAACAAAAGTCCCTCAACGTATACTGAATATATTACTATAATCTCTTTACAAACCTCACGTCTTTACGTGAGGGAAAAAAATTTAAAAACTTTTTTTAAATTTTTTTTTACTTTACCCATCAGTAAATAACACTTCGTCTTTAAATTACAAGATATTATGACATTAAATCCCTATTGTTTTTAAAAGCTATTTATGAATAGATTCTTCAAAGTGTTTACAGAGAAAATATAAACTTTATGCTTTTCTTCTTTCTTAACCCTTTTCCCATTCGGGGTCGGCACAGTATGTACTTTTCTTCCACATCTCTCTATCAGCCGCCATATCTAAATTCACATAAATAAAAAATTTAAATTTAATTAATTTTAATTCATTATTAATATTAAAAGTTTAGGCTTTTAGTATTAATAAATATAAATGTTTTGTAGGAAGTCTTGGTACAATTGGAACGTATGTCCAAAATCTAAGATGTTAGAGTGAAATTGGAGGTCAACCATGATTTAAATTGTCTTGGCCACGCAATAAGTAAATTACGTTACTTTATTTACTTCCGCGAATGATGTCGACAGCCACTCGACGCGTGTCTAGATCTCAACGAGTCTTGAGTACCAATTGACGATATAAGCTCTCGGAACAAGATTAATCAATAAAACCTTATTTGCAATCTATTGAAGTAGGTATGGCAAAGATGTGTCAACATCGTCGTGATTTTGCAGAGTGTTGGACAAAAATTGTTCTCCACTATCGATTAATAACTGATCTCCTAAAATGTATGACCAGTCTGCTGATTATGTTTGTGTAAAAAGATGTTTAAATCTTCAAACGATTAGTTGGGTCGCCGCGGGATATCGCCGCAAGGTCGGATTCGTTCATCGACCGAAGATCAACCGAGTATTTAAAAACACATCTATCACAATCTAAAAGCAAGCATCCACACACACATACATACAATTCAAAACTACTTAATGCGACAGCTCGTGGTAAATGTAACAAGCTTCTCACAGTCCAGTGACCAAACGACTTAAGAACTTTCTTAATTCGCTTACTTTGAAATAGGCATAAAGTCAGGTTATAGTGATGCTATAATGATACCTTGAGATTATAATGCTCTAAATCGTAAGAGTCGAAGCTAGTCTGAATAGCATTACTATTAAGAAAAAACCCAACGGTCTGGACCAGTGGAACACAACCTTTTTTCATAAGGGCTACAAACACGTATGGCATCGATGGGCACAAAAAAAAAATTAATAATTTTTGGCTTAAGTTTTAGTTATAGATTTAGATTTTCGCATATATAATATTTAAATCTTTCAAATTTGTTTATCTAATAGGCGTGAAATTGAAAACAGTTTCAAATAAAGTATACCAGATAAACTAACCCCAAAAGCATGGTAAGCCACAGGTTGCTTGAAGCTGGTGTATACTATGTTTTAGGAATTCAAGTCCACGATAAATTTTAAATATATATGTTAATGAAATGTCTTTAAGCACAAGCAGACAAGCTTAATTTAAATGACTAATAATCTTTTACAATGTCCGACATCATTAATGTCTATCCACAAGACAAACCACATTTTTATCTTGAGATATTGTACAAGTCATAACTATTAACTTGTATACTTTAGCTTTATCAAAACGCTATCAATACTTATATTATTAAAATTCTCTGTTTAGATTTATTTAATACATAATAAATAATAGAAGACAAGAGTTACTATAGATTTTATAGTAATTCATTCATAGCGACTTTTATTGCTAATGTAATGTAATAACCGCGTCAAGGATATAATTTTTTTTTACATGTATTAATAAATACAAGGCAAGCAAATAAAGCGAAACGTGTTTTTACAGCACATTATATATGTATGAGTCGTAATTTCACTGGGTATAGCAATCTGCAAACTGGAACGCAGTAATATTTTCTCCCTATTCCAGCAAGGGTGGTTATCGTGATGGTTCTTATCTTGATGACCTTCGGTAAAAAATGTGTGTAATTGAGGCATATCGGGCATATGACAGATCATGGGTACGACAGATTTTTGCTACTCGTTCAGACGCCACTGTATTAAATATTACAAACGAATGCTGCAAATATTCAGATTGTACAACATACTTATTTTTAATTATAAAGTGCTCATCAAACAAAAAATTTTGAGACAAGGGAGATAATTTTAATTGAATATTTTTTATCACTCGAGTATTCATTGTTAGTAACAAATCTAAAGGAATTTTCCACTGCTGACATCAAGTATTTCTACCAGAGCATGAAGGCGGCTTACCTTGAATAATGCTTTGTTAAAAAAACAATGATAGGTACGTTTAAAACTATGTGAGAATTAAACAAGTGGAAATAAAAAAAAACGATTAGAACAAAAATCAAAATCTACTGGATCTAACGAAACCATTATCACGAAGATGAAGAATTAATTTTAAAACAATGTAAATTACAAACAATTGTCAACAGCTAAAAGAAAGACCTGGACTGATTTTAAGTTTTTCACTCCACCGCATAGGAGTTCTTCCAGTCATGATAATGCATGTCCTGCTGATATTCTGTTTTGAATTCATTCGACATTGATTAAACGATATCAGTTAGTTATTTTTCCTTCTAACATACCAAATGAAATAAATTAAAAAAAAAAAAATACTATACCAAAACATTTTCTAACGAGTGGGCAATTCATCAAGTACTTCCACGGTGTATGTGGAGGTGGTTTTTTCTTCTTGCTCCTATGCGAGTGGAGGTGATGACACCGCTCAGGGGCCTTGCCGTGCTTGGTGAACATTCCGAGTACGCCCTGATACTTCCATAGAATGTCACATCACTGGCACCACTTTAATGGCTAAATACACGACACTTGATCACTAGTCGGTGACTTAAGCTGCCGACGACTCACTAGCACGAATCACTAACAACAACCACTAAATTAACATCATCCGCAGTCATCCCATCCAATGACTACACGGGCGTAGCCCCGCACAAACGTAACTGCAAAGAAAAGAAAATAAAAATAATGTAGTATAATGACACCCAAGCCCCAAAAATAAAACAGAAGCAAAAAGAAAATTGCACTAAAACTTAACGAGAGGCAGTGAAATAGAGAGAGAGAGAGAGAGTAGAGTTATTGAATACCTCGAATGAAACTTGATCATTTGCGCCCCCGCTCTCTACATTAAGGAACGATACAAAATAAACGTTGCGGTTTTTGTCAAGTGCCGTTACAAAACGAAAGTGGAAGTCTGTGTCAATGTGTCATCGGTACGGATATTATCAGTTGTAATCTACATTCGTATATATTGCTATGTATCATACTACGACAGTAAATTGAAACTGACAGACGGCCTAACTAAGGAACGTGTCATTAAGAGTAAAATTTCACTTCTCAACATATTACCGGCGGCAGGTCCCTATTGCGGAAGACCGTCTAGGTGGATATCTTCGCGACGACAATTTCCTTACAGTACGCTGTAACTATCGAAATTACCGAGGTAACTTGAACTGACTTAACATCTTAAATCTCGAGGCGAGGAGCACAACAATTTGTAGTGTATATCATGCTTACTAGCGCCTTATTGTTATGGGCATATGGCATAACTTACCCACAGCCACAGATAATAAAAATACCGCAAAGAGCTGTTAGAAAATATACTCCGTTTTCCTTCTTTTTTAAACGAATTCAATAAAGATTAGATCGACAAGTATACTATTATTTCCAAGGTTTAAGTGCTAAACTAATTTGATAAAAAGAAAACAGTTTTAAATGACCTGTAAGAAAAGATAACCGATCGAGATCTAGATGTTGTGTGTGACTTTTACCCATATAAAGGTATTACGGCATAATTTGCTTTATCTAGCAGTGGACCTCTAACGGCTGATGATGATGACTTTATTCATAGTCATACCATAAATACGAAAATATATGTCTGTCTGTTACGAAATGAAAATGTTTGTGTGATCGATGACTATGCCATATCATAAAGTAAAATATAACTTCACAGGATGTCTCATTTTTATACGGTGATAAAAAGTAAGTTACACATTCGAGTCGTATCTTTTTAGGTGTCTTGCTTGTAGTTTCGTTTGGTCTTTCACAGGTCGTTGTAGAAAATTATAAAAAAAAATCACTTATGAGGGTTGAAATATTAATTGCCATTATATTTTTGGTTCAATTTTGTATCAGTTCCTGTTTACACTATATATTTTTTTTCTATAAAAAATTATAAAGAAATACCTATGTTATTCTGTGTTGTGTTCTGTGTTTATTTTTCCATTTTATATATAAAGCAAAAAGCTTATGTAAAGGAAATCATAAAGAACAAAAAGGATATAGGGAACGTGATTAATCATCCGGTTTTCCTCAATATCGACCGATGTACGTTCTGTTTCTTATAACGGCGTCAATGTTAGGGCTGAGCCTTGTGCGGCCGCGAGCTGGGATGACTCACTATGAACCAAACATGGAACTGGTACAGAGCACGACCCTTAGCTGTCACTTTACCTAAGAAATGAAACCGGACTAGCTTTATTAATTGCAGGAACATCGTTTTTGCACGAACAAACTCGTTTCATTCCACACGATATTGCTTAAGAGACACTACATTTAACTTCTCTGGTTTATCCGTGTTTCTTTATGTTAGTCAAAAAATGTGGAAAGATATTCAACGAGAATAAGATTAACATATTTATATACTATAAAAAATTTAAGGCAATTATAAAATTAGAGATAATAATAATGCTCAAAAATTATGTTTAATTAATAATTTATTACAGCTTTAAATCTCTAAAACAATCACACACGGGGTCATTGCGTTTTAAGATATTCAAGTCGAGGTGCAAAGTATGCAGATGAGCTGTCACTCTTCCGGGATATAAACACAAAGAGTTATTTGTAACAGTAATTGAATTTTTGATCCACATCTCGTACCACATGAAACAGGAACAGTTTATATAGCCATTTTACAAGGGCCTAATATATCCTGAATATGGCAAGTTATGTATATAATAGGCCACGGAAAAAATTATGAAACATAGATTTTCTTTTTTATAATAGATCAGTAATGGACTTATAACCTCACACCGGAAAGAGCAGCGTTGGCAGACCCCCCACTGGGTGGACAGACGACATCAAAAAAATCGCTAAGAGCCACTGGGCCTTAAACAGCGCAAGACCGTGTTTTGTGGAATACATTACAGAAACTCTATGTCCAACAGTGGACGTGCATCGGTTGGAATAATGAAAAAATCATGATAATAGATCAAGATATACGAATTATATAAGACATAACAATTGGAACTTGGTAGCGTTTGACAAAAATCATTTTCTTATTATCTGATTCTTTTACGTGTTTAGTTTCGCAATATTCCGACGAAACTAACGGAAAAACTTTTCTTACAAAGTAAGGATTCTGGAAAAGAACAGATGTTGTGGCTGATATTCAAGCTCATCGTTTGTGTGAAACGGACCCTCGGACGAACAAAGAGGGGACTTTCAGGGGAGGAGGTGAAGGGGATGTTCATTCATCTGAAACGTGACGTCATGCACGGGGTCATGCCCTCTCTGATTATAGTTAGCAAAGCATAACCACAAAAACTCGTGTTGTATCGAAACTACTTTTCTCAAATCACGACAAAAAACAAATTTAACCCTTGATATTGTTCAATGGAAATTTAGAGGGCCACGTATTAGATGTTATCGAGTCTCATACGAGTATCAAATGGAATTTTATTAATGCATTTATAATGTTACCGAAACGCATCTTTTGATCGTAAACAAAAAGATCCAGATCGCTTTGATCACACTGAGATGATGGAAAACAAACTATAAGCTCTCATGATTTACATACAGAAAATGAACCAAACAAATGATGAAATAAAATCTATAAAGGATCATAACACGATGATAATATCAACACGAAACATTGTATGGTAAGCTGTATTGATTAAATAACTATACAAGGATTAATTTGTAGTGTTGGCTTTTAGTAAAAGCAAAATTAAATATGCCTGTAGTGATACAAGCGTCGGTTGTACCGGTTTATACGGCAATAAAGTAGTGTGATAGTGTTTGTAGCGTAATGTTTTAGTGAGGGCGTATCGATTGAATTAATGAGATGTGGGCGCACGTGTGGTCCGCGTGTGGAATTGTGTATACGACTCTAAACGGCCGGGGTCCTCGTTTCAAGATCGCATTTATAGCCCCTTTGCAATTTAAAAACAATAGCGTTGCGAACGTTCGCCATGCGAGTTTTGGTATCGCCCATTGTCAGTATGAATTTACTAGACAATGAGAACATTCTTCACATGCGGCGGAGTAATAAAATCTAGACGTTGAAACATATCGGTCGATTACAGCCCGCGGATCGAGTGGTGGGATTTTTCCTTGACAAAGTGCTGATAGTATCGTCGTCCCTTTTAAACCCCGGGAGGATTTAGCGCTACAAGTAAATGGAGTCGTCAGGCAGAAATGCTTATGCGGAAGGTCCACATAGTTCCTATAGCGTGGCTGTTTTATTAATTTGGCCTTTATTAAATTCTAATTACATGTCTTGTAATTTTACCGATATTTCAAATGTGCCCTTTAAATAATTTTAATGTTTTTTTTTTAAGTATTTCTCTATCTGCTGATAACGCAGTAAGTTACGTTATGTATTGGCAACTTGTTTCTGTTTTATATAATCTTTCTCAACAAAAATTATTCTATTGATAAAAAGCACTAAACTATATATGTATTTATTCTTATAAGAAATCTTACCTTTTTTATATTCTACGAAGCGACGAAACGACCGAGAAGTGTTAGGAATAGATATGTCTGTTCATAACAACAGTTAGACGATATACACTAGACCATATAGTGTTCGTCGCCTTGGGGTATTAAATGTTATATCTTATGACCCCAGTAATTTTACTAGCTACAGCACCCTTGAAACTGAAACACTAATGTTTGCACGCTAATGTTGAGGGTCATAAATATGAGCTGCGGGTAGGGTACCAGTGACTTATATAATTTAACTGTACGTAAACGATGAATAGTATAAAAGTTGACTTCAAAGATAAAATATCCGAGATAATAATAACAAACAACAAAATATTATAGGTGTCAAAAAAGCCTACACGTAGGCAGAAATGGCTGCCATTCAAACACGTCATTACAATACTGCGATAACAGATGATTAAGTAGTTACAGTGCGATGACGAAGGAGGCTTGCCGCGATAGCGTGAGGTCAAACATCCAATAAAATATTATCGGTTCAGAGTAACGCCAATGTACCTACCATTTGTCTATTACGATTTGCTTAAAGTACACAATAATCTTCCATAAAAAATGTTTTCAACGACCGTCCCTGGCTTTTAAGTCTCATGTTATGGATTCGGCCAATGCATATTATGTACTCACACGTATTAATTACTAGTCACAAATACTACTTTACTTTTAGTTTGTCAGATTTTTTAAAAAATTCACATGAAACACAACATATTCTGATCACATCCTGTTACTTTGACGAAATCGTCTCATCAGTCTCAACCAATGGACGTGTACTGTCGGACATGAAATCGCCTGACAAGCATTAAGACGTAAAATCGACACAAATAATTTTATTAATGCCGTTAATCGAGATCGGATAAAGATTACACGAAATTTGTAACGGAAATAAACAACTGGCAACTTTTATTACGAATAATTATATTTTTTTATACCACAAAGCGACGAGACGAGCGGAACGTTCAACTGATAAGTGATGTGCCCGCCCTTAAAAATTTGGCGCTAGTTAACACATTATACACACCACCACATTGCGCTCGTCGCCTTAAGACAAGATGTTAGGTCTCTGTACCCCAGTAATTTCAAACCTCTCTTTGAATCGAAACACTGTGATGTTTGCACTCTACTGTTTGGCAGCAGAAATAGGGGCTGCAATGGTACCTACCCAGACTGTAACACTAAATTATTGAAAGCCGTAATAAAGTTTGTTTCATCTTCAACTTATTTAAAATTGGAAATATCGAAACAAATTTTCTATTTCGCACTTAAAATTAAGAAAGCGATCAACGTTCAAAATAATATGAAGAAGAATAGCTTTCATAATATTCCATTGCGGCTTTATACTTAAAATTCGTAGCTGAAAAGTTTAAAGGTAACATAGTCAGGTCTCGCTTAGCAATAATTGCTATTCCGGACAGGGCGTCTTCGAGTGCAGACGAGGTTGTTCACCCAAAGGAATTAATGGCATGTCTCACTAATGCTTTTGTTGTGCTTAATCATTGATTTCCTTCGAGGCACCTAAATAACATTATTCAATGGACGTTTGTAACGGATACTTAAAAAAATTTCAATTTAACATTCACGAAAATTCAAAAGAGATTATTCCGACCAAATCCTTAACGAATTAACGGAAACAAATCTTTAAAAGTAATTTATATTAAAAAAAAAAAGGTTTGTTTAAAAGTTATATTGTAAGTGATGTAAGTGTTCCATCCAAATCCGATCAGCGAAAACAATTCTTACTGTGACAAAGGGAGATGTAGTTGTGAGTACAAATCCCTTTTTTAATATTGTATAGATGAGTGCTTGACTGTGTAAGAGGTGTAAGAGTTCCCGCACAACTCACGGGATTCGAACCAACCTCACCTGCTCGTGGTGCACCCTGCTAATCAACAAACGAAGCTCTGACTCCCACCAACCCCGTATTGAGGGCAGTGTAGAAATGGCCCAAATCCCCCCATAATAATCCCTACCCGATAGTGTGGAATCTTTAGGGGAGGCCTATATCCATCAGTGGACGTGTATCGGCTGATGATGATGAGTGCTTGACTACGATCCCATCTGATAGTTAGTACCGATGTTATCTAGATGGTAAAGCGCACTAGTCAAGAAGCCTATTCACTCTTCTCTTGAAGACTGCTACGTCATAACAGGACGGAAACACTGACGCCGGCAAACTGATTCAATCGTTCGCTGTTCGCTTTATGAAGAACGAGGAATACTGACAATGACGGGATGAACGTTTGCCGTGCGTCTCTAAGTCCGATAGTAAAATTAACCGAAATACTATAATAATAAGTTATCTGTTAATACCGATACATTGCAATCAGTAGAAATGCATAATAATAAAAGCATTAAACATTAAAAGACTACAACAAATGATGTTCCATGTTGAACATTTTCGTGTGATAACATATTAAACATGGCTGGGGGTCCGGCCTGGATTCTAAAACCGTAAATTTTTACCTTTACCGATATTTCACTACGAAAGCGAAGCGCTACAGAAATCACATTCCATTTTCAAATCGACCTTGACAAAAAAAAATTATGCATTGGAAACAACAAATGAAATGATGACATTTTTTTGTTCATAACAGAGACAGCATATGAAGCACGTGCTTAAAATTTGTATATGTGTGTGTTTCTGCGTGTGTATGTGATAAGCGCGCCTGTAGTAGTAATTGCGTATCTGAGGAGTCGGCAGGAGGGAGGCGAGAGAGGGCGGGCCGTCGCACGCGAACTGATAATAATTATTAGTCTGAGGCAATTAAGAGGCGCCAGATATACGCCATAGATGAGATAGCGGTAGACTTACGATGGAATAGAGGCCGACCGGCTGCTCGCCCACAAACCTTGCGCACCGACTTAAAAAAAATGCGACGGACGTAGTATTTTGCATTAAATTAGATATTTAAATCGTTTATTTCTTTAAAGTTTACTAGCTTAATAGAATCTATTTAAAAAAAAAACCTTTATTGCATACATAAGGCTGGCTTAACACCTGTAGGCATTCTTTACAAGCAAAGAAACATTTGGTAAAATCAAATGTTATAGATAACCTACCGGAAGATGAATATATATAAAATATGCATAATAAAATATTGAATAAAAATAATTGTATAATACATAATAATAGTGTACAAGTTACATATAATGATAACAGAGACTAGAGATCTATTAATGTATCACACACATCGACAAAAACGAAATTCGTTTCAGTTTTTTACCACGATTTATCATGTTAAAATAGAGTATTATAGAATATCTTGAAATACAAATATTTAGCATGGTCAAGATGATTGTAGAATATTTTCTAATCTCTCTGTTAGAATATGATACATCGAAAACTTATAATTATTCTCTTCACTTAAATTTACGAGTTCTTTCCGTTTCTTCGTCTTTAACGTGGAGACTGTCAAATACTTTGAAATGAATGTTATGCAGATATTGCATATAATGAATTTGTTACATTTCCTGTACTTAACGAGCTCTTTATTAGTCGACATTAATTTGTTTTTGTTTATAACACGTCGCATTATCAACATTGTGTAGTCTGAGAAGCAGCTCTGTGATAAGTAGTGTTTCACGAGTTAGTAAACAATTTTCTTGAAGTGGAAAATTTACTACCAGCCATTGTTAAGAGTTCGCGTGACGGCTTACATTACAGCGTACATTCGTATTAACCATCACTATAGGCATATCATCATGAAACGTTTTTCTGTATCATTATAGAGAAAATTTGTGTCAACGCATCAAGCACCGCCAATAACACGGGAAAGTTTTCGAGCTCAAACGTCATAGACATTGATTAGATGTCATTATAATAAAAGATATTTATTTTTTTATTCACGAGGCGTCGTGACGAGCGAAACGTTCACCTGATGGTAAGTGATACGCCTACCCATAACAACGTGTCGCCAGTAAAGATAATATATACTGCACCACATTATATGCACGCCGCCTTGAAACATGAGATGTTTAGTCACAGTACACTTGCCTCATCGTTTCATAAAATAAAAAAAAAATAATAAAATGTTATTTTGACATGACAGACATTTTAATTTTGTTTAATTGTCTGACAAGGTAGAAGTAAATCTTTTCATCTTTTGAAATTTGTGCGAGGAAATTCAAAGTGACGCTCATTTTCTGATCGGATGAATTCTTATTGATTATGTTCTATGTAAAGGGAATCAACAATATTCCTGATTGAGTCTCCGTCCTTTCCCAAATCATTATTAAACCTTATTGATATGAAAATCTGATGAATGAAATTGTTTGATTCCCGCTGGCGTACAATTTGCACGAATACTGTACGGATAAAACTAATCTCGTCCAATATTATATTATATGTTCAACTCGAACGTTTTCTTCATTTTTCGATTACAGACATGTTTACAATCTTGATATATAATATATGTATGAATATCGTGGTTGAGTGATAATTTTTTGTAGTTTTATGATTTCCGTTGTAGAATACTAGTTTTCATAGACTTGTTCTGCACGGCATTACAATAACAAGTTTTCACGTGATACAAACAAAACACTGAAGGACATATAAACAAATTCTCTTCTTGCTTATACTAGACTTAACTCGTTATATATTTTAACGAGACGGTTGTAAAATAAGATGTTGTAAGTTTAAATAATATTCAAAGAACAATACTGTCACTGCAGACAGCGCAGGAACGATCGATGTGGAGATCTTTGGGGGATGCCTGTCTAGCAGAGGAATTCTATCTGATTGCGATGTTACTATCACAGTTGTAATTATGTCTCGAAACATTTAAATTAAACTTTTCGTGAATTAAGCATATAGGTAATATATAAGACCATAGAACATGCGTTATAGTGATTGCGGCAAAACGCGATACACCTACACACGGTCGCGACCGTATCAGTATGTCGTTCAACGCTACTCCGGCGTTTGGAAGCAGTCGCGATAACGGGAATAAACATTGTAAAAATGCCAAAATACAAGATAACACACACAACTAATGGACGTTTAATGCTAGCTGAAACTTTTTTTTTCAGCTATAAACCATGACATATATTATTTAGTAAAAAGTCACAAACTTAAAATATTAAAGAGAAAGTGAAATGTCCATTACAAGTTATAATATTACTGTGTCATTTCAGTGATGGTATATACTATTACCAAAACCCATCTACGCACCACCACATTAGCCATTTCTGCTGCAAAGCAGTAGACATAAAACATTTCTATATTCCTGTTTGAAGGACGTTACCGCTAAAGAAATAACCAGTGTTTATCTTCGCAGCTAGCACCACATTATAAAGGGCAAAAGTAAATAACCATCATGATCATCTTGCTCGTCTTATCTATGCGACAGACAAAATGCAAAAAAAATATTGTTTATGTAATATTATGTCATTTATTTCCGAAGGGTTATTTACATGAGCGTCCATTCATACAAAAGCTGGGCAATATCGCTGAGAACTGTGACCTCTTAGGGAAGCAGGATCTGTAGTGTCCAGACATGTCACACGTACAGCGACGAGTGCTTCCACCGGTTATGTATACATGCAATTATATATATGTGTGTGTGCGTGTGTGTGTGGATGGTGTGTAGCGCTGAATGTAATACATATAATGTTGATAAATCGCGGAATATAATGCACTAGGTTAGAACGATGCTGTTCGGGTTAATTTCTTATATAAATTAACTAGCTGTACTCCGCTCGCTTTGCTGGCTGTAATATAAAATTAGACTTAAAATTTGTCTGAAATATTCCTTGAAAGCAACCGCAACCGCAAGTGACTTTATAGTAACCATATAAATATTAAGAAATGAAAATGTTTATAAAAGTTAATTAGAAATAAGACGATGAAGGATCTATGAAATTCAATATATCATTCCGGGACGAATGACAATGTTCTCACGTCGATACGTCCACTGGTTTTCACGTGACTGGCGAACAAAGAAAACCCATATTCATTATATATATTGATATACAATGGGTATAGAAGTTAAATTAATTAAAGCCACATATATCTATATATTATTACGAAGAAGAAATACTTTGTTACAATTTTGAAGTAGCGGTGAAATATGGAATTTAACACGTGTATAAAACGGATGCGGAATAAAGTAGCAAAAAGGAAAGTTAGTACTGTACTTTAATCTAATAAAAATAAATATTCATGTTCATATATGTTACTGTAAAAAAAAATTACGTACATATCAACATTAAAATTTTCTGTATTTCTACACAATTTAATACAGCAGTAAATTTAAACATTTATAGACATTGACAGTATACAGATTATTATATTTTAGTATACGTTTTTACCTGAAATTAATTGTAGATACTAATTGTTATTTAGTCCCAAAAATTACAATATATTCTCGTACATCTGATCATAACAAATTAATAATACTGAAGCTATCTGTTAGTTTAACAAACTCACGATATATATTCTATAAAAAAAGATTATATTTTGTAGTAAAAAAAGATAATAACCTTATGTTGTGTAATATAAGATTTTGATGATAAATATATACAGCAAATTCATTTGGAAGGAATTTCAATCGCCTATGTAACATAAACATCTAATATCCCCTTCTTTTACTTTCACTAAAAATAATTACTAAAACGGAAGTTTCTATAGTCTACTTCGTAGGCATCAGGAGGGGTTTTATCAGGTAAGCGACAAATACCTGAGAAAAACATCTAATGGATTTTCGGTGAAATTCGATGAAACAAGTATTTTGAATGTAATAAACTGATCTACTATACTATATTGAGATTTTTAGTAATTATAATAACACTACTAGATTAGTGTCTACATCTAAAATAGAGACAGTTCGTGAATAATTAAAACATTTACTTAGACAGGAATTGTTATTTTCAGTAATTAACAAAATTATTCGATACTGAAACGCTTGTCTGACTGATTTAAAAAAAATATCACCTAATTTTCTATCTGCTTATGATGTTATTATATTAAAACAAACATATAATAATAAAAATGTAAAGAAACTATTACTGTGAAAATTTCAACTTTCACGATTAATTTTTCTCACAACACTTAGCAAAGTCAAGCTTGCTTAGGCTACGTGGGTCTCATACGCTAGACAGCTGGAAGACAACAATTCTGTTATGGCCAGAGATTTACAATATCAGCTAAGCAGACGGATTCAAAATAACCATACCATCAACTAAACTATAGAGTTTAGTTGATGGTATGCCACACATAGGTGTGGCTCTAAAAATGAACCAAAGCCTTCCATGTAACAATGTAAGCGCTTAACCACTCCGCCACAAAGGCAGTTAATCTAACATGGATCATAACGTTGGTATAATTTTTCATAAGTAATGACTTGATCTGTCAAGTCCTATTTAACAGATATTTCTCTCACAGCTGTGCGGGAAATATCTGCTCTTTGAAGTAATATTAAAGTTAGGTAAGTTATTAAGATATGTCGCCTCCGTGTCTATTTCATTGCCTTAAACTACATAAACTAGGAAATTATACACCATCGAATTGCTGTAAAATTACAATAGGAGTGTATATAGTATACATTATGTACATAGTATTGAAACTTATTCTATTCGTATTAATAATAATTAATACGAATAGAATAAGTTTCGATTTTAAGGTTAAAAGGTTATACTGAGAACTAAAATTTATTATAGATAAATTTATCGCCTTACTTGAATTGATTATCGCCATTTTTTCTTCGCATTATCCCCTTTATTTCTAAACATTAGTAAGATTAATTTCATTATTAATACGTATATTTAAAAAATCTTTTAATATATATATAAAAAATTAGCAATAAGTTTTTAAAAATTCGTTATCAATGTCCATATTAATAAATCATGTATAGCTATTCAAAATTTACATATTTTTTTGTTGTTAGAGAATCTACATGTTAACTAGAATTCAGAAACTTTCATGTTTTCAAATTACACGTAAAAATGTTATGTTCCGCCACACTAAAAAATATTTTTTATTAAATAAATTTAAAATAATGTTATTCTTCACTTGCATATTGAATATTTTAACCATCGTTGTTTTGACAAAAGGAGAATTCTGGAAACGACTAACTTCTAGTTGAATTCTAGAGGATGAACAATTCTGTCTCGAATGAATTTTGTTTATGGAACGTCATTTGCAAGTCGAATTCTAACCATTATCAGTAAGAGGATGTCAGGTAAACTGAAACTTATAATTACTTCATTAAATATTTTTACGATTTATACAAACACTATTAATCGTCATTTACTTCACAACGCACTTTCTCTTAATAAAAACTTAAAAGGTCTGTTTTTGCCTGTAAGTGTAATAATATTTTTTTTTAAATATATTACTTCTGTGCTTTTTATGTGTCGGTTATTGTTGTACAGCAATAGTGTGCAGACTTTGTTGTTTCTATTTAAATGGCGTGTGTAACTAGCGAAGAGCACTTTTTATGACTACATTGTTCTCTGCACATGTAATCGTTTCATTGTATAATATATAAAAAATAATATTTCGGTAATATTTATCAAATATCGTTTATTAACGTCTTTGTTAACTTGAATGGAGGCTTAATACAAACTTTCTTTTCAAAGAGGCTGAGAAATATACAAAAAATATATTTATTCAAATCTAATTTGAACATGTAAGGGTCTTATTTTCTTCATTACAACTATATTTTATTTTAACCTGATAAAGATGTGAAACTTAAAAATATAATCTGGGCAATATAAGAATGCGAATAATGGCTTCATCAACCATTTCTGTTATCTTCGCGCTGTCTGCCGTCTAAACCCATGTCATAATAAGTCTCGAACAATAACATAATACTACTATACGTACGTTAGTGTTTATGCACAAAAGTATTATATATAGTTCCAAATATTATTGACTGTCTCATTTATTAAAACTACTAAAAACAAAATTATGCAGACAAAATATTTTAAATAAAATTCTTAAAAGAAATTAAATTTAGTGAGTTGATTACTAATTATTTTTTAAGGCAAAGTATTTTTTTTAATGCACAACAGCGAGTTTTTGGCCAGTCGCTTAAAAAGTTAGGCGTCATATGTAAAGATATTAAAAAAAAGAATAACGGTATTCCTCCCCATTATAGTATGTGCAAAAATAGTAAATTTAGTTATTAGTTAGTTCCTATTGGCCAAAAGATCAGATATGTTTCTTGATATCGATATGTTTAAAGTAAATAAACAAATATTATTTGTAAAGTTTTTGTTAGTGCTTTAGAAGAAAGATTAGTTACCTCCGTGACGCTGTGTCTATTTGTATAAATGAGAACTTTTTAAGAGAACAGTTCTCGTTTTAACCGTCTATAACCTCTGATGGACGACCATACGATAATAAGCTTCTTTTACAAAAAATAATTCCTTGAAGTTTACATATTCTCAACATGACCTTAGTAATATAGCCAAAGGCAAATCCGATAATTGGATTGGGGTTTAATTTTCATAAAGAGACCCTCGTTACACTGAAAACCGAGTTTTAATCTCAAAAGCTTGTTGTTAACTTGATGTTATTTTGGGAATATTTAAAATTAATTTTTAATAAACAATATTTACTTCCTACAATACTATAAATTGAGAGGTTATGTTCTTAAATAAGGCAAGACGAATAACACTAGAATGTTATAACCTAAAAATCATACTTCTTTGTTTGTAATAAAAGAAATTTGATTTAATTAATTATTTCAATTTTGTACCAATATTTTATGGAATTCTGAGGTAAATAATACATTTTATTTAACGCAACTATATTTACAATTTGTTCACATTGCAATAAATTCTAAATCCGCATCGCGGCAGCAAACTGCTATATGTCTTTTGAATCGTTTGAATATTTCTCAAGGTTCTAGATACATTCGCTTAATTGTGTTTATTAATTTTTGCATAATATTCTTATCCTATATCACTGTCAATCTTACGCGTACGAATAACTTTAATAACTATGGCATTTCGTCATTCGGCTACAGCATTGTGTTTTAGAGAAACAGTATAGATTCCTCACTGCTGACTAGTAAAACTTTAGTCGTATATTAGATAGGTGCACGTAATAAAACGGTCGCCTATACAAGAGAACTAACTACGTACATACGGGCTGTACACATGTAGATGTAAACTCATGTTTGTGTTCGCCTAACGCGTGCACCCGGTCATCAGCATAACGTCCAATTTCGTTTACACTTTACCACTTATTTACAATTTAGTTGCGATAAACACACGGGGCATATTGGATAATCAACAGGTTGGTGAAGAACGATTCGTTCCACAAATTTCTGGATAATAAGTCGTTAATCAGCTAGTGTCATACTTACAGATAACGTTCAACTGATGAGGTTAACAACACAAATGTTATCCGTTAACAGAAACACAAGAGATGTGCTGCAGGCGTTGCACACCGGGGCCGTTAACCCGGAGGTTAACATCGGCGGGCTGCGTTTCGAAAAGTTTGCGTCGGAGCCGTTTAGTGTATATTCAGAAATAGACCGACTATGTGTCGGACACGGGCAACTGAGCATGTAGCGTCGCTCGCCGACGCTGACGCGCGTCGCGACTCGATGCAAACGGCGTACAATGAGCGCTGGCTTCGGATTGTAGCAAAAATGCGTTGAAAAGTTTCCAGTGCTCAAAGTTGGGATCGCGAGTTTGGCTCGACGCGGCGACGGCGCGACAGCACCGCGACGATCGGAACTCGACTGGCGGCCGACCGCGCTCCGCGCCGCCTCGCAGGAACACGCACACCAGCGCGCGCGCGCACACATGCACCGCAACACTTCACGTACACCACAAACGCACACGCGCGCCGCACAAACATGCAACATCAAACTGATAAACAGCTTAAAACACAACACCGCGATGCAACTGCACTTATAAACACACCCCACTGTCCTGATATAGCCACGCGGCTAAGTGTTGGACGCAGTATAGATTGCTGCAGCGATATCGATGGCTGTACTGTTGTATATAAATCTACCGACGCTGTAAAATAACGAACTTGAGGCGATTTAACCTATGACCAGGTTAAAAGTTACAACACGAGATAAGAACTTGGCAAAAGGAATTTTCCTTGTACATTATGAATGTAGTCGGTCACAACTACTGTTATCTTTAATGAATATTTATTTACTTAACTAAATGTTTTTTTTTTATTCAAAACAAAACTGTTAAGGAAAACAGCAGCGAGAAGAATAGACATTTATCAAATCAACAATTATTTCTACAATTAAGGAAAAGAATTATTAATTATTTTTATTAAACTAAATCTATATGTGACAATAAAAGTAGGCTAATATGTGTATAATTAAAAAGCAAAGCGTTTTATCCAACTTGATTCAAGTTACTACCGAATAAAGCTGCAGCATTTCATCCTTTGTACTGATCAACCAATCTGTAACCAGCTTAAAAGCTAATCATATATTTTGAAACAAAACAAATGTAACTAACAGGACAACGATCGACTGGATACATTTATAGATTAGTTACTTAATTAACCATTACACATTTTTCATAATTTCCAATATTCAGAATTGCGTAGTGTCTCTATTCAATCGAATTAAAAATTAGATAATCCTTAGACAAACCTAGATCACTTTCAAGATTTTGCCCAAAAGATAGAAGTCTTAACTACAATTGGCACGAGACGTTAGCCAAGGTAATGACAGCTGAGGCGTAGTAAGATCCTTACAAGGACCGAGGAAGACGGTGGATGCGGGTAGCGCAGGACCGATCGGTGTGAAGATCGATGGTTCATACCCAACAGTGGGCGTACATTGGTAAGATGACGTTGATGTACTTTACATGATAAATATTTGCGATAAATTTTATTACTTTGATTCGTTTAAAGGAATCGAACAAACGACATTAAAAGAATCATGCCTTATTAACTATAAACCATATAAAATAAACATTAAATACTTTTAGTAGGTACATATGCAATAGTTGAAGGTTAAATAGTAATATGTTATTAGATGATATTGTATATATCTTTAGAGATCGGATATCAAGCAGACTTCGCAAACGGTGCTATCGAGACGACATGCGAACTGGACTATAATGCATGATCGTACCACGCAATACGCATTAATGTCCATGCACGAGGACATACATCAAGGATGTATAAAAAACAGCAATTTTGTATGTACGTTTTCTTATTATCGTTTTAATGTTTCTAAAAAAAAAGGCAATTGTAACTTTCCCTTATACTAATCAAAACTTGTATTGTATTTAATTATGTATTAGTTACTAGTATAAGTTACATTTATTAAATATTATTTACATAGACTAGGAGTTTTAAAATTATTAATTAATTAAACGTAAACTCTCAAAGAAATCGTATCCACGGATGAGGGTTAAATTAATGTTAAGAACAGTTCTTCATTAGTGAAATTAACCGAACACAGTAATCATTATTAATGAAGATATGAAATATTCGGAGTTACTTACATGTGGTACCCAATTTTCGGACACGGAAATTACCTGTAACAATTAAAGGAATAAAAATAATTTAATTCTCATTAATACAAATATATTATTAGTATCGCCGACAACTATAACAGTGAATGTAAATTGACATATAATGCAATTGTCAAATAAAAAATAATAGTGATGCAGATAATATAATAGTACACTGATAAAGCTACCATCAGCATCTTTATATATCTCTGCTTGTCGCCGAAGACCGTAATGTAGCAGCGACGGAGAATCGAACCGTACTTACTTATTGTACTTGCCGTCAGTATATACACATTACTACTTTGCAGTTTACAATACCAGTATGATTAGTAAAATTATTAGAATAAAGATAATAGAAACAGAACTAAATGCCACCGTTTGCACCTAGCTAAAAAAAAAGTACACGAGTGTTAAAATTTTCTCTAATTTTCCGCCCAATTTGAAGATGGCTAATGATGATGATCATTTACCATCCAACACGTCTCTTTGTTTAGATGAATAAATACGAACATATAAAAAAGAAACTATAAAATGATAACTACTGGTCGTAGGTTTCTACTGCCGGAGACCCGTCTCGGTAGACCACCACAGCTCCTATTTCTGCCGCCAAACATTACTCTGTACCGATATGAAGGCAGTTATGGCTAATGAAATTACCCGAGTAACGGAACTTAAAATCATTTGCCTTAAATCCACAAGCAAAATTTGGTGCAGATGATATATGGCATATGGTAGCATAAGGTATAGCATGGTGATGATGGTATGGTAGGTGATAGCACTTACCATCAGGTTACACTCATCTCGATCCTTTGGCGACTAAATAAAGTATTTTAATATTATCGCAACAGTGAGTACACAATAATATAATGGTAGTTACAAAAATACTGATACACTATTGTATTGTCAAGTCTATGGGCATTCAACAACAGTTATTCCTTTGTTGTTTTGTGATACAAGTACACTCCACTAAAACCATATTTTTACTGAATGATACTAACTTTATCTCGATACAGTTTAAAAATCTATATATATATATATAATGAAAATGTGCTTCCTTTGTTCGCCAAGCATGTGAAAACTGGTGAACGTATCGACATGGGAACATGAGCATTCAACGCGAAATGATTTGTAGACGGTTATAGACTGTTTTTTTTTTATTTCATAGATCCTTCATAAATCCCCATTTCTAGTTTTTAGAAACATTTTCATTACGTATTATTTATGCGGTTGCTATAGTAACGGTTCCTATAGAAAGTCATTTGCGGTCTAATTTTATATTACGGTCGACGGGGAACAGCTAGTTTTTTTTTTTAATTATAACATGGGAGTTTTTGGTATCAGAAGTGTATTTAAGATTTTTAAAGAATAATAACTTTGAGAGCTATCCATGTTTGCAATTTCGTAGATAAACTATATTATATTTATTAACATATGTAGTTATTTTTAAAAAAATAAATAGTTTTTTCATCACATGACAACTAGTCGCATGGCGAGTAGGCTATCCATAGTTGTGGACAGCTCCCTTTGTGAACAAAGACGTTCAACTCTTTGTTCTTTATAAGAACAGCAAAGAAGTGGTACAACTTGTCGGCAGCTGTGTTTCCGTCCAAATATGACGTCAGTGTTTTCAAAAAAAGGGGTTATTAAGGTTGTTGGTTGATGCGCCTTACCACCACAGACGACCATACCACTTAACATCAGGTGGGACCGAGATAAAGCGCTAATCTTTTCAATAAAAAAAAGTTACTTTTTATGGTTTTGTTATAAAATTAAAAATTATACCAATAGATTTCAAACAGTTACAAAAAAAATAGCAATAACACAAGTAATGTTTTTGTGGTTGGAAAAAAAAAATGTTATAAATCTTCTGCGATGACGGCTCCTGAATGAGTGACGTAAGTTATTACCCTTTCCAAGCATTTTCTAGGTCTTCTTAATACTAACATTTTTATTTAATACAAAATGGCTACCAACATTGCTTAGAATATTCATTATTAAGCAAATAAAGTGGTGACAATTAAAAATCAGTAATTATTTATCTAAGACAATCAAAATAAAAAGTATGTTGTTTGGTTTTAGTTTACTAGAGCTTAGTCATAATGTACCAAAGTACACCACAAATTTTACTGTTTATATTTATATTACTGTTAGTAAATCTGTTACCTGTTACTTATCCCCCTTGCCTCTCTCTCTATAGCACTATCCAACGCTTCAACCCTTCCGCATCCAATATCTTCTCACCTCTCTCCTCTCCATTTTTACATATAATTTTTTTATTTTTATATTATTTTAGGATCTGGTATCCGCGAGCCCTGAGTCCGATGAAGCCGCTATAGTTGTCAACAGAACTGCGGCGACAACATCACCATAAAAAAAAACCTGTTACTTTACTTTACATTACATCTGTTACATTAGCCCTGTAGTCTCGTGATAGTAAGAATAGGAATAAGATAAGCTCTACCTGTTGTAGAAGGCGACTAAAAGAGTCTAGAAGTTTCGTGGGCGTTAAGGATGGGGGCCCTTATCGCTCAACAAGCGAACCTGCGTGGGACAGCGTATAGCTTAGCGATGATGCCTAGCAGGGTTAGGCTCCTCCTGAAAAACGTGTAATACAAAGTGTAGAAGGGCACCGGTGCGTTCATTAAGAGATCTCGGACCTTTTCCGAATGCACCGATGCAGACCACCAGTGGGGAATTCAGTGAATAGTGAATCCAACCAGAAGCAAGGTACCTTTCGAAGATTTCCCCTCGGAAACCAAAAATAAAAAAGGTCTCTGTTACCGAAGACCTTCTTGGTAAGTATCATTGCAGCCTCTATTTCTGCCGCCAAACAGTAGTGTGCAAACATTAGTTTTCCAGTTTGAAGGGCGCTGTAGCTAGTGTATTTACTGGTATCGAGACTCAACATCTTACATCTCGTCTCAGGCAACGAGAGCAATCACTTACCATCAGGTGAACGTCACGATCGCCTAGTTGCTTAATAGAATAAAAAAAAAAATAGTTTCCTATATCAAATTTTACAAATATATATGTTTAAAGTATGAAAGCAAGATTGTTTAAAATAAGTACATAACTTACAAAATTCGATGAACATTGGCATATGGCCAACTAAGTAATTGACTCTCGGGTATTCCTATCACATAGAAAAGTTTGACTTGATCTTATGATACGAATAAAGAATTTATTTTTTAAAAGGTCAAAGTCATGAATAAAAATAAACATCACTTCTCTCTCTTCATCTCTAGATAGGGAAGTGATAGCTTCATTATGCAACTACATCGATTACAAGAACCAATTTCATTTCCATTATGTATACTTTGTTTGCATTGTAGCTGTTCATCAACTACGTGGACACATAGTCCTATTATTAATCTACTTGGACAAACTACAGTCTGTTTGTACAGTTATTAATCAAATATCAATATGGCGTAGTGCACGTAGAGATGTCCATAATGATAATATTTTTACTATAGTATCAGATACGCACTCTAAAAATAAACCTATGATAAAGATTAAACGAAATTGGACATGTGCATAATATATCTTCTTTGTTTTCCTAAAATAAATATTTTATTTATACAAATGAAAAAGTAAGAAATTAAAGTAATTAAATACAATAAACCAAAGAAGTCAAATATACATACGTCTCACTCTTTGTCGCTCTTTAAACATTAGTATAATAGCTACATTGCATTATTCTGATATCTGCAAAAAAGATCCTCTTATGAGACCACTAAGTTGATCATGAAGAGCAAAATTTTCTAAAGCCTTGCTCGCGGCAGACAGCGGAAGTAATTGATGATAACGTAAAGTAGTGGACCGGGATTAAATACCCTCAGTAGAAGTATAACCGAATACCGGAATAATTTTGAAGGTACCTGTCTCATGATGATGATAATCAACAGTAATATGACAGGTATGAATCGATAATGTGAAATACCGTTTTTTTTTTAATTGATGTATAAAGATTAAAGATTTTAAATTATTTAAAATTTTTGGTTAATTCGTCAATGTAATTTTTTTACAAGTCACTTGCGCCAGTAACTACGCCAGTATATAGTAGTAGATAATATTTGGCGCACATTTTTCTTTGCAGTTAGAAATGTATTTCTAAAGGTTATATAACTTAGTAGTAGAAGTATACAAACATTACTTTTCATATGTGTACCTAAACATGAAAAACATTCAATAAATAATGTATAATATATTATAATAACACAAATAACAATCTTTTGGGTGGGTAGTTACAATGTTTGTTTATTGTTGTTTTTTTATCTATTTACATAATAGTAAAAACCATTTTCTTCAAATATGTATAAAAAAACACCTAGCAACAGCTGTGAGTTAAATTTATTGTTTTACATAAATCAGCTTTTTTAGTAAAATGTTATCTAGTCAGAATGTAACAATCACAGTTAGGAAAATTTTAATGTTATTCATTCGTATTCATTCCTCAACTATACTATTCTAGATAACTGTACAATGTTTGAATTAAAACGGATATTTTCTGCAGAAAGCATACTTAATTTAAATAAGCCAGTCCTGCCAAGAATACTGCAACTAAATCAGAGAAATCTAGGTTTTTAATATAGGTCAAACTTCAACAACCTAGGATAATGTTTGAAATCACTTTTTTGTTTCTACTGCAGTAGAAACGAAAATCTACTGCCAAGAACAGTGGACAGCGAACTGGCCCAGGTCACTACAGCGCTGGCAAAAGCTGGATCGTATATCACATGCGAAACATATTCAAGCTAAAATATGTTCTTTATTCGTCAAAACTTTTCTTTAATTATATAGACTTGACTATGATCCCACTTGATGGCAAGCAGCAACGTAGTCTTTGGAGATAAATCGTACTAGCCTAGAAGATAAGATGCCTATTCAGGCTACTCTCAAAGATTTCTACAAAATACCTGGATAGAAACACTGACGTCGGTAGATTGTTCCATTCCTTTGATTTTCGCCTTAAGATGCTCGAAGCAAAACATCCTAATGATTTCGCCAACGAAGGGATAAATGCCTGCGTGTGTCTATACGTCCGATGATGGTAAGAGGATGACAACGGAATCAAATCTAACAGTTGCGGCACCCATTCTTCTAAATGCATCCATAGAACACAGAGACCCGCTACCCTTTGCCGGTAACTCAGGCTATCAAGTTTAGTAATTGTGAGCTCATGCTCATCGATTAACCCTATGTCGCACCTCTCAACCGAGTCCAAAACAGTCAGTTGGCCAGAAAAAACAACTAGACCAGCAAACCCTTACAGCAGAACATGAAATGGAGAATTGCGAAATTGAATTCCACACATTTAATTGGTGAGTTGCTTCAAAATTCTCATATTTACAGGTCTTAAGACTAATTTAGTAAAGACCTATATAAATAGGCAACGTAGAGTGATATTACAAGATCCACCTAGAAACTCTCCGTCGGATATAATGACGCTGAAATAAATTGTCTTAATTTGTCCAAAGCTCTGCGTAGCGTCTTTGTAGGGACTAAATAAATTATTACAGATATTTTCCCGAGTAACATTATTTAAAAAGATGAAGTACCAATTTTGTCAGTATGGTTTTCATTCGGCCAGCAGAGATAATTTAAACTCCCCGAAATTTCGCGATAAATCGTTAGTGGCTAAATGATGACGGGACTGTAACTACTGGAACAATAAAATTAGCACAGATAAAACAAAGAAGAAACTGTTTATTGGTCCTATAAGTTACGAAAGATTTCAAAGAAAACACAATAAAAAAAATTATGAATATGCTCAACGCTCAGTATACTCGTACATTTGAAGTTTGAGCCCACAAAGTCTGTACGCATAAAATAAAACAAGGCTGTCTGTATGGCCCTGGGGCTAACCGCTGGCCTGGTAACACGGATGTCCCCGGTTTGATCCTAGGGCTATATATGGAGGAATTTCGTTTGAGGATCCTTTATATTGTAAATCTATCGCTTTAACAGTTTTAGTGTGTTCTACCTGTCAACATATAAGACACAATATTTATTCTAAGCATGCCTGCATTAACTTTCAGTCATTGTCACTTAACACGTGAAATCAAATTTTAGCTAATACTCGACGAAGAAAAAATATATTCCTTTCTTTGCAGAATATAAACAAAAACGGCCGATGTTTAGTTGACGTAAACAATACAGTATTTCATCAATATCACCGGACACGATAGACAGACATGTAGTGTGACACATTTAATATATTGTGGCACGTGAGTCAGAGAAATGACCGCTTCATTCAATATTGATCTTATTGAAATTTTATTTTCTGCAAGTTCTCAACTCGATCCAAGAGTAATTCAACAACAACCGCTTTCAAATAGATCAAATTTATTGCGAATAGAATCTGGATAAGGTTTCCACGAGCCCGGCGTATGCCGGATGTGAAATTTTCCACCGACGCACGCTTTAGAATTGTTGGGAATTGGCGGGTCTCATTCATTCACGAATGTATTTTTAGTTTCGACGCTCACGTTGGGAATGGTGTCATCGCTAGACACGAAACAGGCAAGTGGAACTGTGGGTAATCGAACTCCGTTCCGAGATTCAGGTGAACAGCTGACTCTGTTTGAGAAAAACTTAACTAAAAATCTAAAACTCCTATTCTTCCTTAACTGAATATATATTTTTTCATCGATACTTGAGATGATTCCTTAATACAATAAAAAACTACAATTACTACGCTTTGAAATTATAAATTTCATTCAACTTAAACCGTAACAATTTTACCTTGTAACTTTAATAGTATATTTTTAACGTAAACAATTGTCTCCTTTCAACACTGGACGAGTTAAGGGAGATTTCAAGAGAAAAGTTCCCATCATAAACTTTACATATATTTTATTACAAATGATGGGATAATTTACCTAACTAATATTTCAACTATATCTTTTACTTCCATCATTAAAAAAAACAGACATAAATATAGTATAATTATTGCGCGGTAATAATTAATAATTACTGTATTATCGGTTTACAATTTGAAGCAAGAAATAATATTGTGATATTATTATAGATTGTATAATAAAGATGAAGTCGCGGAGAGACAGGAGGATGTTTTGCTGTTCTCCGTGTTCTTCGCGGCCGAATAACGGTTGGCGGCGGAAGCTAAGATCAGATTCGCCGCAACGAGTCGGGAGAATTTTCTTTCTTGGCTCCCATGGCGTGTGGGTGACGAATTTGGGGGTTATTCGTTGTCCAGCCGAAAGCGCTCGCATGGTTCCCGCCGTAAATCGACGACGGTGATACATCGTGAAGGTTTTATTCGATGCAGGTCCAACATAACCTGTCTTTGCGCCCGTGAGGATAGGTATACGAAGGTATTTCCCCTATATACTTACGATTCCATATAACATAACAAAAGAGGACGTTGTAGATAGAACACTAAATAAGCAATAAAGTTAACAAAACCGGATATATCGTCGAGGTGAAAGAAAATTACATTGTTTACGTATATTTACTTCGACGGACCACCTCATGTAACCTGTTTAATAAAACAGAAGCTCAAGCTTGATTCAAGCAAAAATTCCGGTTCCCTACTACAATATTAAAATAAGGCACGAAAAAGAAGATGTTCTTAGGTAACTGCTAGCCACAGGTGTAGTTCCATGAAAACATGGAACATGAAGCGGAATTTGGAAATAAATTCACCATCTGGTATGCGATTCCGTACGGAAGGGAAATCGTAACTTGTATTTTGTATTCAAAGAGGACCTACAAACGCCACGGCCTAAATTTATATGCGTCAACTGACTAAAGAACCTTTTGAAACGTCTAATAACAAAATCATGAATAATTCATACAAATGATACATTGTTTTTTATGCTATAGGCTGCCTAAACATTTACAAATTCTTGAGCAACTGTTTTTCGTTTGTACGAATTTCTTTTTGCGTTACCATGATAAAGTTCTCCCAAATTTCGAATATACTTTGTATGTTACGAAAAAAAAAGTAATACAAACGTAAATTCATACAATGGTAACTCGAAGGAACTTTTATTGGAGTTAAAGTTAAATTAAAAATATTTTATACAAGTCAAAAAAAGTTATAGAAATTCACAAAATTGTTTAATATTTTTACTAGGTTTCTTTACCAAAAGTAACTCTATTAACCCCGGAAGTATCCAAGCTTATGTTATATCATTGTTTCACAAATATTTGAACAGTTTACTAAATTTTTCAATTATAAACTAAGTCGACTTAGTCAGATGTTATCGGGTTAGGTCTTAGAAAGAGAGAACACCAGTTGCTCCATATTAATAAAAAGTAATGTTTGAGAAAAGCAGGAGATTTTCAAGTCCCGAAATTTGTTTAATACTCAAAAGGTTAATCATTAAATATTTTCAATTTATTAAATGATCTGTTATTAATCTACCATCACAATCAGATACATTTTACGATGGCAAAGCGGTTATGCAGGTGTTTAATTTGGACACACTTTGATCGGGGTCGAAAGACGTCACAAGGAATATCCCGTTAAAAACAAAAACAATCCTGTATGAGCACATGGTGACCGCGTGCTTTCTCCCATTCGCTGAACTTTCGGGTAAATTTAGATTAAAGGTGCATTAACACTAAACCTTTGCAATATTATTCAACAGATTTTTTTTTTATTTTATCCTCTCTTTCAGTTTACAATTTGCTTTCCTTTACATTTAATTCTTGTTTTTTTTTTCAGTTCCACAGTTGAGTGTAGTACTATATTCTGTGGTAAGAATCATTTTACATTCATTAGCTTTTCTTTTACAATTATAGCAAAAATATTTCCAATGATCTTGTATTTAATTTATGCGATTTTTTCATTTTAAATTTTGTATTAAAAAAACAAGCATTAACTATTTGACAAGACACTATAAATACTTTCATTGTTAATATACTATAACTATTGTAGAAATATTGTAAAGAACAGAACTTCTAGACATTAACGACAAAAAAAAACACTTAAGTGGTGGTTTTGGTAATAATACAAAGGTCATATGTAATTATCATAAAAATCTAAATTTCTAACTAGTTTGAATAGTTTAAATAAAAGCCAGATTATTCTTATATTGATTAACACACAATGAGTTTACATAAGAAGGTCATCTAGGCCATATTTTTTGTATTAAGTCTAGAAGAAAAACGTATTAAGGCAAACGAAATTTTTTGAATCAGGTGAACGTACCGCCATCTTGTCATTTAATTGAATAAAAAAATCATCATTCTACAAATTATTCTGAGTCAAACAGTTGCTCCCGTACCGAAATGTTTACTTGTTTTTACGTGATTGGTGAACAAGCAAAACCTATTTTCATTATATATATACAGATAGAGGAGATATCTAGAGATTCCTTGACTTAACACGAGATCTCTTAAACTATTACACGTAAAGACTCACAATGTGGTTGAGATATTGATTACTTCTGCCATTTAGAGGTCATCTAATAGTGCATATTACAAAATTGTCGTCAAAACTCCAAAGTGAGTCGAGGCATGTTAATAATAATGCGAGAAAGGGTTGGGGTGCGGCTTGCCGTCGGGCGGAAGTACTTTTGACAAATTTCAAGATTAAATTTCAAATCTAATTCTACATCCAGCGAAGCGAGAGGGGAACAGTTGGTTTACATGTATGAAATTAAATAATTTTCCCTCAAAAGTAACGTAATATCTATATTATTGGTGACATCAGTGTTTTTTAACAGGAAACTCGTTTCACATCCTATATGTATTTAAATGCTCGTATCGATATTAAATTGCTAATATCAACGTATTTTTTATTGCACAACTTGTTTATAATCTCGTATAAACATTTAAATAATAAGAATTATTATAGTGATATCAGGGTCTACATTTCGGAATCTGTTGGTTACATCTGGACTACCCAATTCCCAAAGACAGTTTTACCACGGGTCACAGTGCTACAATAATGGACTATTATTCTGTGGTCACCACAGTCTAGGTGGGTGCCACTGATGGTCTAAATTTTTTCAAACAATAATATGTAAACATTTTGTGTTTCAGTGCTTTTCAGCTTTGTAGCTTATGTCTCAACGCGATGCACTTATTGTGGTATCACTTAATTGTCTCGTCATTTGATTTAGATAATATGTATAAATTCGAGATACCTTCTCATTAAATAAATTCCAGCTTAGTTATAAAGTTATGTCTGTATGTAAGTAGAAGCTGTAAAACGGCCGAACCAGCATAAAATTCACGTAAGTCCGTTAACGTACACCTGTAATTCTAAAACAACAAGATAACAATTTAGCGTTTTGAAGTTGTAACCGACGAATTTAAATGTTTTTCTTTTAAAGCGCTATGTGCGTAATAAACATATTTATTTGACCCGCCCCAACTCTGAAATTATATAAAATCCTTTAAAGATAACATATATCAAAATTTTTTGTGAATAATAACCTATTGGGCCGGCCATGTCTGTCGTATTAATGACGGCCGATGGGAGAGCAAAGTCTTGGAGTGAAGGCAGCGTATAAGTCGTAGAAATGTAGGGCGTCCTCCCTCCAGATGGACCGACGACATCATTACGGCGATTGGAAGTGGGTGGATGCGAGAAGCTAAAGATCGCATTGGATGGAAGACTTCGGGGAAGGCCTATATCCAGCTGTGGATAAACAAAGGCTGATAACGATGATGACTATTATGAACCTTTTGGACCATAAAATATTAACACTTGAACTTAGTACTAATACGTAATGGTAAAAAATTTAGTTGATATGATTATGTTACTTGACTAACGTACACTTTGATTTGAATATCTTTAATAATTTGATAAAATGTGATTAAAAGCATTCGTTTCAAAATTTTAAATGACTACTTAACCTCTTATGCAAATACTGACTTGAATTAATAGCAAAAGGAAAATAAAGTCCATATGAGGGAATAATACTACATAAATCGACAAAGGCTAACTTCCTGTTTATTTAAGGGGCATATCAATCCCATCGTACTTCATACAATGTAATATTACACTAACCTAAAAATTACAAAACGTAATATAATTCTAAGCTAAACATTACTGTGCTTTGCGTTGAAGGGAGCTGTAACTATTGAAATTACTGGGGTAACGAGACAACATATTTTTTCTCGAGGCGATAAATGCAATGTGGTGCAGTTTTTACTTTCCTAACTATTGCCATGTTGCTATTGGCAGGAGTATCACTTACCATCAGGTGAACGTCCCGTTCGTCTATTCGCTTTGTTAATTAAAAAAAATACATGTGCTTTTGTTTTAAAATTTCAATATTAGAAAACGCTAAATCAATTTATATACGTATTAAATCGAAATTATGATTAATAAACCGTGCACCCGTTCCTCAAGCCCAATATCAGAGGAGCTGTAAGAATCAAAATGACTACTAAGCGTCATCAGAGAATAGAGAGGAAATTACGTTACGAAATATTCATATCCAATGTAGAGATATTATAACTGAAGCGCAGTTATGATATTATACGCAATAAACTTGACTTTTATCGCTAAGAATAAGCACTCCCGGTAACCCGTAATAATTCCTAAATATAACTTTGAACTAGGAAATGCATTTTAAGGATTAGAATACGGTTATAATAAACCGAGGCGCGATAATGGTGGACTTTATTGATCGTGAAAGTTCTACTCCTAACACTTCTCAAAATTAACGACTGTATACCGCGAATAATGGTATTAGAAATGAATAGCAAAACAGTGGTGCTGGTGCTATAGATATAGCTATACTGATAACTAAGTAGTATCTTAAATGATTCAGCTTAACTAAGTCTTTTCTTAACTGACTCGTGATTAACATCACTACAACATAAATTTTATTAAGTTTAATGAAACAAAAAAACACTTGATGTTTTGTTCTCGTATTTTTTAAAATATTCTTAACGCTTTTTCATGTTCATTTCAGTAGGCTTAATGTAATA